>JAVJGG010000021.1:11865484-11880037 GCA_035590195.1 Aviceda cuculoides
AGGGGAGACCTCATAACTCTCTACAACTACCTGAAGGGGGGTTGTAGTGAGGTGGGTGCTGGTCTCTTCTGTCAGGTAGCTGGAGATAGGACGAGAGAAAATGGCCTCAAGTTGAGGCAAGGGAGATTTAGGTTAGATATTAGGAAAATTTTCTTTACTGAAAGGGTTGCCACACATTGGAATAGGCTGCCCAGGGAAGTGGTTGAGTCACCATCCCTGGAGGTATTGAAAAAGCATGTAGACGGGGTACTCCATGACATGGTTTAGTGGGCATGGATGATGGTTGGACTCAATCTTGAAGGTCTTTTCCAACCTAAATGATTCTATGATTCTCTTCTCCTCTCCTGCAGTCAGACAGCAGCAAAATCCGAGCTGGTAGCTGCAGAGAGGGATTGACTGCGGTTTCCTTTACTCTCTGAGTATCTTTTGCTTCCCAAATGTCAACAAACCTCAGGGCTGATCCTGGATGTGATGTGGGTGTAAGCTCCCTCCTCACAGCTTTTGGGGGCTGGCAGGAGTAAGAGGGGTGGGAAAGGGAAAGGTTATTGCTATCTGAGAACAAATGGGTGAATGTCTTCAAAACTACTTGCAAATCCCATGTGTTTGTTGGAGCTGCCAGTCAAACTGGACGTGGCCATGTGTTGGTGAATGGAGAGCACTTATACGCAATACCATCCCAAAGAGCAGAAAGAGGGGAATCCGAGAACCTGAACCAGCCTAACTTTTTGTGTTTAAAATCTTACTTTCATATGCTTCTTTTTCCTAGTGATTTTCATATTGGGGCTTTTTCACTTTACCTATCCAAACCTAAGCTTCTGCATCCCTGCAGCCACCCAAAATTCAGCTTTTCTCTTTTTGCCTGTGTTTGTTGTTACCATCAAGTAAGATGTTGGAATGAGACCTTGGCTGGCCATTGTGTTGATGACAAATGAAAGAGGAGCAAACACAGCTTGCTTGTCTGCAGCTACAGTGGTTCAGCAGGGCTGGCAGTAGTAAAGACATGTTATTTGTTGATAAAACATGCAACACTAAACTCTGAGAAGGAGCTACATAGATGGTATCTCAGTGCAATTGTCTGCCTGTCCCCCTGCACCTTCAGAAATCCCAGCTTGTTGTGCTGGCTTAACCTGGAGGAGTTGAAATGGTGCATGGTTCCTGCTGGGTAAGATCAGAAAAGATGCTCTACAAGGGGCTGTGAGCACTTGACAGGTAGCACAGAGCAAATCATGATGTGCCATTTGCAGTGGTGATGTGTATGAACATTTAGTCTTTGTTGGCATAGCATGCATATGTGTCCATGTGTTTAGGTAGTCTTATATGTATAATGTACATGCACACACATATATATACACATGTGTATGTCAGTGTATGTGCATGGAAGCGCCATGTAGAGGAGTGAAGGCAGAGTACCCTGGTGTGCAGGGCAGCCAGCTGGTGCTCTCTGAATTTTAATCCCAGCTCCACCAGTTCCCTGCAGGGTGATCTCACTAATACTATTTAACCTCTTTCCCTTTGTGTCACTCCTGTGTTGAGACTGAAAGGTCTTCATGCAGGGACTGTCCCTTCATGTTTTCATTCCCAGTGCCCAGTATGGGAGGCCTTGACAGAAGCTGGGGCTTCTGTAATACGAGAGATAAGAGTTAGCAGCTACTGAGCATGCTGCTGCCTTAAGGCATCTTGAGGAATGGCCTCCAAAGAAATTTTGAAGCAGAAGGAGGGCCTGCTGTCATAGTGTCGTGGCAGCTACTGAAGTTAAGGATCCTAGGTGCAAAATAGTGAAGGAAAAGGTCTCACTACTTTGTTGCAAAAGTCCTGCCTCTGGCACAGCAAAGGTTTAGCCCCAGTAAAAAGAGATGCTAGTGTCATACCCAGACTCTGACTTGATGCTTTGGGCTATGATGTTCAGTCAAGAAAGGGCCCCACAAGTGCATCCAATACAGTACTGTTTGGAAAAAGGTGCAAGCATGTCTGCCTGCAGGGTCCAAGGGATTGCCAGAAAGCTCAGCAGCCCTCCGAGGTCCACCATAAACCCTTGCCGGACACAAGCAGTCATGACAAATGCGTGCCGGGTTAGAGGTGCACCTCGGGGCACAAACCTCATTTCTTGTGCTTCAAGTGTATACCGTTGCATTGTCACTGCTAAACAGTGCATCTCTGGGTCACAGTCCCTTTGGGGATGGATGTTGGGGTGCTTCTTGTGGATGATAAGGGCAGGTTGTCCCTCACAGCACGTGTATGTCCCAGGAAGGGGTGGCAGAAGGTGGCATGGTGTTCCAGCTGGGCGTGCATGAATGAGGAGAAAACCATGTGAACACACAAAATGCAAATAACTCCAAGGGTCGTTAGATGGGAATGAGAAAGGCGACAGGGACGACAACATCCCTGGATGCAGTGCAAGTATAGGGTTGTGTCGAGATGGGGGTGAGAAGCCCCCATGGAGAAAATGCCTGAACTCCCATCTCTGCCCTGCTGCTCATGAAGACAGAGCTGCTGTAATGAAGCTCTGTGGGAGGCGGTGCTGGAAAGCAGCAGGTATCAAATTCTCATAATTATGGTGGTAGTAAGAGACAGACCTTGGACCATAAAAGCTGGCAGCCTAAATAGCCAAGAAGCACAGGATGGTGGATGGCAAGGAATGTGGAGCTGTGGAGGGGAGACGTGACTTTCCAAGGTTACACAGTGGGGTGGCAGAGTAGCCAAGACCAGTGGCCTGACTCTCAGGCCACTATCTTAGCAACTTGACCGCATTCCCCTTAGTAATAAGAGCCACGCTGAACCTTTGCCAAGAACCAGCTTGGCTTTGCTGTGAATGGTCACCATTTTTGAGGTTTTCTTGGGGGAAAGAATAGCAGTTCAACAGTAAATAAACCTATTCTTTTTTAGTTCTAGAGGTACTAAAAGCAGTAGTGCTGGGAAACCAAAAAGTATTGTTGGTTTTCTTCGCTGCCCTAAACCTGCCAGGAGGTAGAATACCTTCACCTCTGCTGGTGTCTTTCAAGAGAAATTTCTCTTGTAAAGCTGCTGCCCCTGCTTTGAAGCATCCCAAGTGCTGGGTGCTTCTACAGTATTTCTGAGGTTTGCTTGCTATAGACACTGTGGTGGGGAAACAGGACAGTAACAAACCTGGCTTCTCACCAATTTAAAAGGTTTCTTTGATAAGTCAAAGCCCTCCATTATGCAGCAGTAAGTAGTCCTCTTCTCATCCATTCGTACATCTGATTTTAATGATTTGATTTACTAATGATACACAGGAGTGACCTCTCCCTTGAAAATAAAGCATCCAACCATCTGTTACTTTGTACATGAAGATAAATAGATTGGTGTGGAGTTTATGGATCTTAGGGATGCTGGTCCAGGCTCTGAACAGCAGAGCCCATTTAATTTCAAGAGCTGAATCTCCACAAAATGTTCACAGCAAAGCCCCAAACTAGGTGCAATAAACCTAACACCAGCCAAGTTTGCAAACCCAGGCTGAATTGCAGGAAAGCCCTGGGCCAGGTTTCCAGTTAGCTTTGAAGCCACATTTTTAAAGAGGCTTCTGATCAGGATTTTGATCTCACAGGCTATGCTTCAAGGATTTCCACCAGCCAGGATTTGAGCTCACCGCTGCCAAATCCCAAACCTGCTTGGGACAGAGCAGTGGCAATATCCAGAGGCAAGTTTCAGCTGTGCCTAGCTCCTCGTCCTGTGCAGGTCTGGTGCCCTGGGGAAGGTGCTCTCAGCCCGGCCGGCAGTGTGGGCAGGGCTGGGTGGCAGGCAGCTTCCCCTATAGATTGCAGCAGTTTCATTTTCATCATGTTTCAGCACTTGGCATTTTGGTCTGAATTTCACGCCAAGTTTTCAAATCCAAGAGGCCTGCAGGCCTTGTGGACATGCAAAACCACCAATGTAATGAAAATTGGTTTAAAATTGATTTAGTTAAAAAAAAAAAAATATTCAAGCCACCATGTGGAAACATTTAGAAGACTTAGTTACAAAGTTTAGCTAAATGGAAGTAAATGCCTTTGAATGTGTCCGTACAGAGCACTGGCACTGGAGAAAGTAAATCTATTTACCGTGATTTTTAATTAAACCAGTTAAGCTCTGGTTTAATAACCAGCAGTGAATAAAATTTACCAAAACACCTATACCTCTGTTTAAGACTCTGAGAAGTGCGGAGAGCCTCCCAGTCACCTTTGTAAACTTTCCCAGACACTTAACATGATTGGGGGAGGGGCAGGCATTGGTGTTTTGGTCCAGATCCTTGAAGACACTTACTAAAATGTCTAAGCACCACTGATTTCAGAGACTATATAATGCCTTTGAGGATCTTGGCTCACAGACTTCATTCCTATTAACCCGAGGGGAGGTTTCCACTCTTCTTGGTCAGCTGAATAACTCTGAGCTGTGGGATCTTAAGTGAATTAAGCCCAGTAGCAATTTATGGTATCTTTTAGGTTTCAAGGCTATAGAGTATTGTAACAGAAACACATAGGGCAGGGAGATGTTACATAACCCCAAACTCTCCAGTCTCTCATGGGCTTATGGAAGTCATGTCCATGCACAGCTGCTTGCGGCTTTGTGGTGCTTCCTTGATGTCAAACCTGTTTGGTCAACACAGCCCATCAGGTTGAGTGAATGCCCTTATTTTGGGTTGTTTCTCTGTAGCTTGGGTAATTTCCCATTGAATAAAAAGCACTCGTCAGTCGTTGCACTAGGTTTCAATGAGGTGAAGAGCCAGCTGCAAGTTTCCAGGTAGCTCTGGCCTGACGGTGTGGAAGAGATTTGTAGCTGCTGTTGCTGAGCTCTCACAGTAGTATCAGTGGTCTTTGTCCTGCAGTTGTTTCATTCTCTGATTTTTGGTTTATGGTTGTTTTTTTTTCCTTGCCAGTGTTGTCCTGCAAACCCCACCTGTGGTACCATGAGTGCAGGATGCCTCTGCTCCCCACCTTTCCCTTTTGCATCTGTCTATGTGCACATCTATGTGTGTAAACATGGCAACCTCAGAAGTGACGTGATTGAAAGGTTTCAGAAGGGCTCTGCGTGTTATGAAATGTTTTGAGGCTCAAAGCCCAAAGGGGGAAGTCAATCATGTATTCCCCATGTATAACTAATTTGGGAAAAGGGATTAAAATGGGACAGAGCCTTTCACTTTTTCTACCCCCTCCTCCATGGCCCCTTTCAGAAAATTAGGGGGCCCCTCTCTGAGGAGAAACTGTTGAAAATTGCACACTGCTTTCCCTTCCCCTTCCTCCTGAACATAGCCAGAACAGCAATATACATTTCTGAGGTTTGGCAGCAGCATCTGAAAGCATGTTTTTTTGCCAGAGAAGGACTGGCTGATGGGGGCCAAAATGCATGTGGGCTTGGGGGACGCTCAGGGAAGGGAAGAGAAGGCACCTGTACCCTCTCTTCCTGCCACTGCTATTAGGGACCTTATTCCCACAGTTTCCTAATTGGTGCTGATCGCATTTATTCCCTGGATTGTATCATTGGCTGCTGGAACGAGACCCATCGGCCGAGATTTGTGCCTGAACTTCGGTTTCATAACAAAAGCAGAGCAGTTGTTCTTGCAACAGACCTCTTTTGGACTGAATAAAAACATGTACAACCCATGTGCGGTCCATACAGCTGAGAAATATGACGTTAGCTAAGCTAGTCCGGAGCTAGCAATGATCCTGTTTTATGTTAAGCTTTCCTTTGCTGTAACATCACTGCCTTCCTCCTCGCAGCCTCATCTCTGTGCACGTCCTGCCTGACACAACAACGGCCCCCTTAGCTCACTGAGAGCCCCCTTAGTCTGCTTTGGTTCTTGTTACTGCAACGTCTAACCTGGTATCTCGTGCTGCAGTATGCAAGCATGTTTTTAGCATCGTGCTGAAGTCTAATGATGATATCTCAGAGGAAGAAATTTCCATTTAATTTCAGAATTTTTGTGGAAAGATTTGAAAAGTGGTGGTGTGGGTTTGTTTTTGGTTTGGGTGGGTTTTTTTTTGGGGGGGGGAGTTTTGACGCCCAGTGAATCTGAAACCCAAAGTATTTTCATGGCTCATAAGCTGAAAAGCCCTTCCTGCAATTCATCCTCTGTGCCTTCCTTTCCTTTAAAAGGAGAAGGGAAAGGAAAAATAGAAGGGGACAAAAAAAGGTATTCTCTCCCCTCCTGGACAAGGGTTGCAAAACGCCAACCTATAAATGAAACCGTCTCGAGCATTTTGTTAGAGCTAAAAACAAAAGGGATATTTCATTAGAAAAAAAATCTTCATTTAACAAAAAAATTCAGACTAGTTCCCATTATTAAATGTTCATTTATGGGCACAAACCTGTCTCTTTTTGCCCATGTTGGAACAGCATCTAGGATGTGGAGGCTCTAGGGCATGCCTGAAGCCTCTGAGTGCTGCAGCAGCATGGGTGACACGCCTCAGTGTTAGCTTAAATATTTCCTCATTGTTTATCATCATAATGCAGAGCATAAATACATACATTTAGCTTGTCACCTTCCTCAGCTTGGGATGTGAGGAGGCTTTCATGCTTCAGTGAGCTATTGTCCCATAGTTAAACTCTGAAACTTCCTCCATGAGTCCACGGCAGTGGGGTAGATGGAGCTATTCCTGCTGCCCCTGAAGTTCAAGCCCCTGTCAGAGGAGCTGCAGCCATCAGTGTGGGAGAGGAGAGAGGGGCTGCTGTTATTCATGTTTTTAACATGGCTGGGTTCCACTTTGGCAGACGGGAGAGACTGCAGTCTGAAAGCCTTGGGCTGATAAGTGGTTTTTGAAAGATAAGATATGAAAGACTCTGTAATTCTGGACGAGAGTGTTGAGTAGTTTATATGTGTAAGTCCAGATGTTCAGGAGAAGGAGCTGTTCCAACCCTTCAGCTGCATATGTCTGCTTGCACATGTATGGTCTGGTGCTCTTGTGGCACTGGCCGAGCAATGGTCCCCAGTCCCTAGGAGCAGCGAATAGGGCACCGAGTCCCTTGTGGCACCCAGGGGAACCACAGGGTTAATGTTCAGGCAGTGCCTCATTTCTGTTTTGCTTTGACACAGCCGTATTTCACCGAGAGGATGAGGATGCTTTCTAGTCACAGAAGCTGCATCCAAAGCTACAGCCCGAACTGTCAGGGCAGGGGAAGCCCCAGAGCACCTGTGCCCTGAAGACACTGCAATCTGGGCACACCTCTCGGTCACAGGGGCCACCTTGCTAGTCCCAGAGGACACTAATTTACCACTGGCCTACTAAATGCTACCCACACGGTGCTGGTGTTGATAGCTAAGGGTATCCAGAGCACAGAGAGGCTTGGTTATAGCCTCCCTGCTTTCTCCCCTGACTCCCACCTGCGTAATGAGCAAGGTGGAAATTAACTTCCCACTTGCGTATGATAGAGCTAAGGTGACAGTGGTCACTGCAAGGCAGAAAGAGGGCTTGTCCCTGCTTCTAGCATAAGGCTCTGGGAGGACGGTTCCTGGTGTTTGGGTATACAATTTGCTTACCAGCAAATCTGAGCATGTACACCTATTCCAGAAAGTGCTTTTCTTGCAGAGAGCAGGCTTGTGTCCAGAACAGCTGCACCAGTTAACTGCTCTTAAATGTGAATCATCGCTGAAGGAGGGCTGTGTTTAACTAGAAGTGTATCTTATCAGCAGCCCGTGTCTCAAACATGCAGTCACAGTGTAAGGGCTGTTTTAGTAAAAGGCATACTCAGGGACGGGTTCCCAGCATCTGTCAATTGGGGGTAGCTTCCCTAAAATGGATGTAGCTGTATTGATTAAAATAGGGTGGGAATTTAGCCCTGGATATTCTGCAAGTACATGAACTGTCAATGGCCAGGACTTTTCCAAGGAGACACATAATTTTTTATTGTGAGCAAGGTCATTGCAGACAGGGAAACAGATAAGTAGTTGGATTTTTCCTTGAGCTGTGAGTTTTGCGGTAGATGCATTGGTTCATCTAACATGAGTTTGTTTAGATGGTGTTTGAATAGAAACAGGTAAACATCCATAATTAATGGAGCCTTTTCAGAACCAACCTTCCATAATTTATCTGTCTGTCTTTAAGAGCAAATTGTACGTGGGGCTCTTGGATATTTTGATTGGTAAGCATCACCAGGTTTTTCAGGTGTGCCCAAGGGCAGGTTATCACAGACGTGGGGGGGTCTAAGTGAAGTGGTGGGGACCACTCTCCAGTCTGCAGGCCAAGAAGGCCTCTCAGAGTCTTGCCTGCTGCTTTCACGCACACTGGCAGGATGGTGACCCCAGCAGAGGGGTACAGCAAGCAGCAGGTGGTGATAGCCTCTTGAGCATATGATGTTCAAACCAGGGCAGTTTGTGTGTTGGAGACTCGCATATTGTGTAGTGGCTAATATTTGCCAGTGGGAATGCCCTGCTGAGAGTCAAGAGAGGGATGGTAGGCTTGCGTGGGAAAGAGATTTGGCTGCAAAGAACTAAGGCAGGAATGGTTAACATAGGTGGGGGAAAGACTCTTAGGCCCAAGAGTTACCTGGCTGTTGGCAGTATGACCAGCTCACAGTGCTGTGTCGGCACGTCCCTGCCCTGCCGGTACTCTACCTACCTCCCAAAATCCTCCTTGTTCACCACAGGCTTTCAGACATCACCAGCAGCTCCTGCTGGCTGCAGCCGCAGAGGAGCACAACCACAGTGCTCTTCTGTTCCACATTACAGCCCGGGATCCACCTCTGTTGCCGTTAGCACACATTCCTCGGACTGATTCACAGTGGCATCTCTCTCTGCTTCTTATTCATTACCAAAACATCTTGGCGAGCAGGGGCCTGTTAGTGGCTTTGGCCACTTGGCACAAACGGCGGAATCTTATGGTAAACCCAGAGACACTTTATAGAGGTGTAATATCTTGGTTTTGGTTTCCATCTCATTTTTGTATTGCAGAGGCCAAAAACACATCAAAGAAGTGAGTCTGGCAGCAAGCACCGACCCTAAATTCATTACACTCCAATTAGGCTGTTAAGAAGAGATAAAAGAAGCAGCAAAACTGTATGTTCTCCTCAATTGCTGTTTCCTGAGGTTCCTTCTCTCTTTCGCGGCCTGCGTCCCCAGGTATCTTAGTCCACCAGCACCAGTGGTGGTGTGTGATTGGGGACAGCTGAGGCATCCCTCACATCAAAGCCATGATCAGATCAAAGGGATTCAGCCAGTCCCTGTAGAAGAGCAAAGGGGGCGTTTGTGCATGTCCCTTTGTGACTAACCACTTTTTCACCACTTTACCTCATTGTTCTGGTCCTCTTCTCTCTGCAGTTTGTGATGGATTAGAGAGCAAATGCATTTCTGAGATGTGGATTCCTTACTGCAAAGTGTGAAGGCCAATGTATTGGGCAGCTGAGGCAATGGGTATTGTCTCTGCAGCATCCTTTGCTGGGGTTGTCTGCAGCTATCCCTTGGTCAGGGTCATTCCTGTGGGAACAGGAGTGAAGCAACAATTGCTAAGCTATAGCTATCAAGAAAGAAAATCAGCAGCTTGGTTGCAACTTGTGTATTTAGGGATGAAACACTGCATTCCAATGACCCCTTTCAATGGCTTATTAAAATGACAAATCTCTTTGAATTGTGTACCATTACTTCCCACGCCACCAATTGCAGAGGCTTGCAGGAGCAACTGGGGACCCAGCTGGCAAAAGCACCCATGGTGAAGGCTGCCATTGCAGTTAGCTACTGGCAGAAGCAGTTGCAAATAATGTAATCTTTTGCATATTAACCAGTATTTTATTTATGGTCTAGATGCCTAAATAATAATTTAGTCTTATAGAGAGAATCAAAACAATCTTCCAAACCAACAAACAAGAATCACATCTTTTAACCAACATTGATTTTTGTAGTTGTTGTTGAAAGTGGTGGCAGTTTTTCTCCACACCTTGAAATGTGAAAGCTCCCTGTAGTCAGACAGAAAAATGGAGATTTCCCCTCCCTGTCTCATTCCCCAAAATCTTCAGAAGCTATTCGTCCAGCTCAGAAAACCTAATAAAACATGTGAAAAGTTCTTGACAGCTTTATGGATAACTCTGAGTCTATCCTCAAATGGATCTGGCTTTGATGGATAAAGAATATTTTTGCTAGTCAATATGTGTTAAAGCTGCCTGTTCACAGAGTGTGGAAAATATCACAGTAGGGCCATGGTTGCTCTGTGGGACCGCCTGGGTTGCCCTTGGCTAGGACAGACAGGGAGGTAAGGTCATGAGTGGTCCTCAAGAAGCTGCTGCATGTAAATGATGTATCCAGATAAGATCTGTCTTAACTAGAGGATTTGAGACTGCACCTCAGCTCGTTGACTTAGTGTCAGGGCACGCACCATCTTCTCTCTTTCCTCCTCCACATATCCTAGCGGTCAGGGGAGGGAAACCTGGGCACATGGGCTGGTCCTGCTCTAGCCATGTCCTCTGTCCCAGCTGTATGTGGTCATCATGACCTCAGGCTACATCATGGCATAAGTCTGCCATGCAGTTTAGATACAGCTTCAATACACCCATCTCTGAATCAAGGGACAGCCTGTTCTTTCCAAATACTGTGTGACAAAAAGGTCACAGACCCAGTGCATGAAATATTTTCGGTAACAGTTGTCCCAGCCATTAAGAAAACTGTCAGTTTGTCAGATCTTATTAAACAAAGAAAATGAGTGATCTGTCTCTCTCTTTCTCATCCCCGCCCTAGCTGCAGTCTTGATGGCAAGAGCTGGCTCTGTCTTCACTGTGAGAAAATGGGATGGCACATGCTGAACTTGTGCTAAGTAACAGGTAAAAACAAATAAGAGCTGTAATTCCAGGGAAGTCATATGAATTGTGGTTTTTTGCCTCATTTTCCAGATCAAGAAAATGCTGTCTTTGGGCTGGCCTGTTAGCTCATCTGAAAATGTGTAAACCATCCTATCTTCCCGAGGCATTTACTCGGTCTCACCCACACTAACTTGTTTTCATTAATCTTGGGTAATGCTCTTTTTTCCCTAGCAAAGATCAGTGTCTTCTGTCCTTCTGGCTGGAGACCACAGCCAGAGAGACCGCAGATGCAGGCGAGCAGACAGGTGATCCTTCTCCCTGCAGACATGAGCAGCTCTTTCCTCTGCACAACTGTAGGTTTGTAGGGGGACGCTGGGTTAAGTCCTGGTCACTGAGAAGCAGGGAAACCCGTGACCCCAAATAACAGAAAGCAGTTGATGTCTTGGGGGGGAGCCAGCATCAGCAGGCTCCTCTTAGCTGGCTGCTGGGGAGGAAAAGGCTGCAGGAAGCCAGGAAGCCTCAAAAGGATCCTTCAGCACTGCTCAAAAAGGGTTTCCTGAGCTCACCGCAAAGCCACAGGGGAGGACAACCTTTCAGATGCTTTTGATTCAGCACGCTCTGGCCCAAACCACGCTGCCTTCATGTACTTTTTCCAGGGGAGCATTGAGCTTCTCCCAGGTGTGTAGAACCTGCCCCAGCACTGCACATGCAGGGCTGACCTCTGTGGCAATGCCAAGGCTGAAGAAAGGCACCCCAGAGCCCCCTTCCATCTCACTGAGGAGAGAGCAGGGTACAAAAAAGGAATCGAATGCTCCCTTGGACAGCTTGAGATAGGACAAGTATCTCGGGTAGGACAGGAGAATGCTGGCCAGCTCTTTTGTTCCTGTTGACCAGCAGCTAAAGGGGAGAAGAGGAAGAAAACTTACTGCTCCTCTTTGGCTGTGCCTGAACTGATGGGTCTCAGGTCCTATGATGGGTTGGGGTCCAAATGCAGAGGACTCCTCCCTCATGCCCTGATCTTTGGTGTGCAGGGAAAGGAGACCTGGTGTGAACGGGCATCAGAATGTGATCTTGGGTGGCTGGGGGACATGGACCCTCCTGTGGGCTGGGGCATTTCTCCATCATTCGGTCTCTGTCTGTCTCTCTGAAGCAAGATAGCCCCATCTAGAAAATAACTTCTCTCCCCCATCCCATTACCATTTTGCTTTTGAAGATTTCAACTTTTTTGTTGTTTGAAAAGCTGGTGTCTCAAGGGTCCCCCCTCCACATTCACACAGATGATCAATAAAAGGGCTTCCAGAAGAAATTTGGGTTTGGCTGGAAATTGCATTCAAAACCTCTCCCTGTGGAGGAAGACAAAAAGATTGCTACAGAAGGTTTTTAACTCTTCTGCCAGGAACTGTGGTTCTTAGGACCCACTGGAGTGACCCATCATCTGGCAAAATGGCTTCCCATACTCCCTGCTCAATCTCTGTCACCCTTTTCCAGCTAACAGGCATCCAGTGCCCCAAGAAAGTTTTGTCAGCCAGGTTACAGCAATGTCGGGAACTAAGGACAACCCCTTATTGGTAAGGCATTTTGAAATCAGTGCCTCATATGGTGATAGTCAGAAGCTTCCCAATGGGTCCTGGATGCAGCTCTTCTTCCACTGCATGTGCCTTGGCGTAGCCATGCCTGCAGTTGGGGTGAGAGGTACCGGGGCATCTCCTGCCCTGCCAACAGCAGCCAGAGTTTTAGCCTCATCAATGCAATTATTAAGCAGGTGGAAGCCTTGCTTATTCCCGTTTGTAATGTCTATGCTAGAATATTTCATTAATGAAATCACTGGTGTTTATTACCTACTAAATGATCTCTCTCTCCAACAATCTCTGAGGGTTATTACCACAAAGACTTGCACAACAGATGTTAAAAGCCATCAGTTTAAATCAACATATACTTTTATTAAAAACAAAACCGAATGGTTTTTTTCTAATCCCTGCATTCCAGTTGCTAAAGCTGAGATAATCTTCTGGAGAAGCTAATGGATATTGTTAATAGCTGGATTGAATTTATAAAGAGCTAGGAGAGAACAAACAGGAGAGCAGAGACAACCTTCAGCAGCAGCAATGAAGGCAATCTGTTGTGCTTTGCTAACAGAGCTTTATTTGTGCCAGCCGTTTCATCCATTCAAGACGATGCACAAGATGAAGTTGGGTATTTGTAATTATTCCTTGCATTTCTTTTCTCCTGACTCAGGATCCCAAATTTAAAGGATTCAGCAGCTGTAATGTTATGAGTGCATATTTGTTGTCAGCCATTTTTTCATTCCTTGTGGTTTGCTACAGAAATCTAGACAAGTTATTTTTTGTGGTCAGCATATTGAGTGTGATACTTTTGTAAAGGTGACTAAAGATACGACATCTCCAGCTGAAGCTTATTTTTTTCCCCACTTGTGAATGGAGCTAAGTCCAAGCAAGAATGTGTAGCCTAAGTTCAAATCTCTCTAGTGTACTGATGACTGCTGAGGATGAAAGATTCACTTGCTTACATGAGTGATGCAAGGAGCAAGTGAAAAGGTTTAGATCCTGATTGCATTGAGTGAGCCCTGCAGTTTGTTTGGTCATTAATGAGCTCTAAGCAAATAACAGTACCCCACCAAATTGAAACAATTGCACTTTACAGTGCCAATGGTCATATATAATCCATGCTAATGTGCATAGTGATACAAGATAAGCAGGACAATATGAATGATGATCCTGGTGTGGACTTGCTCTCCAATTTCCACAAAAAGCAGGTTTCCACTTTGGGCTTATTTATATACATGACTTTCTCAGAACATCTCCTGTGAGTTGACATGTCTCCAGCTGATCTAAACTGAGAAATCAATTCTAGCATGTAGACTTCAGTGGAAAATTGTGTAATAAAATACATCTTGTGACATTTCATCAGGTACTAGAGAAGGACTTTCTCCAAGAGACTATTTCCCTGATGCTTTTTTTTCCTCGCTTTGGATAATTTGTTTTAAGACCTGCCGTGAGTCATGTCCATCGTAGTGGATTAGGAATGGTGCCTTTGGCATGCTTCAAAGTACTTGGTTTGGAAATAACGTTATGGTTTCTGCAAACAGTGTAAACTGAAGATGTGCAGAGCACTCATTCCTAGAGCTTCAGAGCGCCTCGAGGGATGGCAGGGCTGGCAAATGTGCCTCCCTGATTTCAAAACAGGGAGGAGGCAATTTAAAACCAGGATGCTCTTCCCACCCCAGTATCCATCCATAATCATCTTCCTATCTGGCTGCCCACCATTTGCAATAGGCATCCAATCTCCCTCTAAAGGACCTCCTTCAATGTCTTCATCTTTCTTAGATGAAATAAGTGGGAACTCCTGTTTTCCTCCCCCTCCCCCCTTCTCCATTCCTTAGCACTGCAGACTCTGATGTCACTCTCAACAGATATGCAGGAGGTTCTTGTTGGGATTTTCCTCCCTGGGATAACGCACAGTGTTTACTGTCTGTTGTCTTTCTGGTGGTCTCCCAGCCTCCAGCAATGGGAGTCACGAGGTCCTTTCCTCCCATCCCATGGTCTGCGGTATCTCTTGTTTTCCGAGCACTGGAATCTTTGTCCCCGTTATGTAGCCCCAAACCTGACCTTGTCGGAGACCACACACGGGTGTCTCTGGATGAGAGGGGAATGTATGGAATGTTTTTCAATGAGCAGTTTATGAAATTCCTTTCCTATATGTTTCGGAAATTCTTTAAGTTAAAGAGCACAAACATTTCTCCAAGGAAACTAGAGTTCACAGCAGCTCAAATGCAGGCACTTGTTTTTAAAAACATTCTTCATTAAGAAGGGGGGGGGGGGG
>JAVJGG010000021.1:11896669-11968141 GCA_035590195.1 Aviceda cuculoides
TGTGTGCATGTCTTTTTTTAAAAAAATAATTTCCTAGAACTAGAAGACTTGGCTGGCTCTCGGGTCTCTCCTGATGCAGGAGGGTTAAAGGCAGAGCTGGGTGGCCTGTTTGCTCTCGACTTTAACCATTTCATCATTTGCAAAGAAAACCCTTTCCCCTGCTCTCCTTCCTCAAGAGGGTTGCTCTTGGCACACGTGGTGTAGGAAGACCCATTGAAATCTTATCAGTAGCTTTGGCTCAGGTAATGCCTCCTACCAGCCCTGTCAGGCAGCCCTGCACTATGGGTTGATCCTGAGAGGTGCTGGATGCATCCTGTTGGGTGCTGAGTGCCCTTGGCTCTCAATGCCTATCCTGGGACTTGAGGCAGAGACCCTTTTCCAGGGTTGTGTGTGCACCCCAAAGGCTTGAAGCTCTTGATGATGAGTTTCATCATTGAGGGCATCGCCTTCCCTGGGCTTCTCTTGGGTTCCCTGGCCTCCCACTGGGTGCAGAAAGGACCAATTCTCACCTTCCCTCAAGGGTGCTGGATGCCTGGCAGCAGGACAGCAGGGCCAGATGTGGCCTTTACATCTGGAGGAAGGTGAGCTTCTGCAAAACCTGAGGAGGGCACTAGAGAAGTGCAGAAATGTCGAGATGGGGGCTCAGCCAGCCAGTGCATGTGGCTGCCGTCTGCAGAGCCCCCAGCTCCTGATGCTCGGCTTTTCCTAGGAGGGTGAGGTGAAGAGTAGGGGGAAAAAAAGGGTTCTCAGACTTTTTTTGTGTTGTGGAGCAGCTAAGGTCTTATCAGCACTTTCCTCCCTGTCCGATCCATGATTACTGAGCCTTCACGTGTACACGCTGGGTGTATGTGTGTATAAAAATATATGGCTGTATAATTAGAACCAGCCAAGAATATTTGGCTGAAATGGTGGTGGAGGGGGGGACGCAGGGGGTGTCCAAATATACCGATTCATTGGAGCCAGAGCTCTTCATGGGAAGTGTCAGGTTTGATGAATGTCCAATTTAAAAAAAAAAAAAAAAAAAAAAAAGAAAATAAAAAAGCAAAAGAAAGAAAAAGTTTTGACATATTTTAAACATTCCAATGCAAAGTTTTAAAACCATCACCTCCCAGCCTCATTTTTTTCTGCTCGCAGAGGTTTTTGAGATCATTCTGAATCAGGCAGAACAGGGACTTGAAGTGTGGCCAATGTCCCAAATACCAGCTAAGCAGCATCAGTCAGTCTCTCTCTCCTTTTCCCCAAGAAAAGCTTCCTGATAAAACTGGTAGAAGCTGAAATGTTCCATGGGGATGCATCAACTTTAGCCAAACAGTATATTTGACTAGATGAGGTGATAGCCACTTCTAATTAAAATGTTTCCATTGCCCGTGTATTTTAATGACTCTTCCCATCCCCAAGATGCACCTACCATCTTGCCTTGAGGCAGCTCTTTGGTCAAGTCCCCTAACTGAGCTGGTCTTTTCTTAGTCTTTTTTCTTAGTCTCTGCATTTCCCCCTATCTTTTCATCTTCCCAGAAAGGCTCCCTGCCTTTCTTAGTGCTGCAAAACCTCAGCCTTGCCACAGGAAAAGGAGGCTGGGGGGATGGCCGGGCTGGTGAAGGCAGAGACAAGCAAAGGTTGGGCTGTGTGGGAAACCCAAACAGTTCCAAGAGGCTTTGGGGAATAGGACCCACCTGCCTGGAGCATCTAAGCCATTAATTAGGACCACATCCATCGCAGGGGGGTGTTGGCCTGAGGGTCACGTGGCCATTGCTTTTGCCCAAACTATTATTCATGCTTGTCTAGGTAGAAAGCCCTTGCGCTGGAGCCCAGATCCTCAAAGGTTTGGCTTGACTGGGGAATCAAATGCCTAAATACCTTTGAGGATCGCAGCCTTAGTCACTACATCTGCAGCCTGCTTTAAATCCACTCTGGAGAACTTATAAGTGCTTCTTTATAAGCTTTTTGAGCTGGACTCTAACCCTGACTGGCTTCATCCTGGCGGTGCTGAGTGCCTCAGCCTCCCCTTCCCCATGCGGAGGGGCTCTCGGGGGGCTGGCAGCAGCTGCCCTCTTCTTCCAAACCCTTGAGCAAAGCGATCACCTGAGCTGCTGTTTCAGTAGGTCACTGCAGGATGGGCTAAGTGCAGGTCAGCAGTGTGAGCTACAGCTGAATGAAAAGCTAATGTAAATATATATGTATATTCATATTTAAATAATACATAGATATCTCTGTATGTTTCTATATAGTTAAATATGCATATTATTCTAAGCCTGGTGTTCCTATACCTTGAACTAGTTCAAAGCTGGGCTGAAGAACTGGGGAGAAAGGATCCATTCCTGGTGTCAGCCTGTGCCAGGTGACACCCTCATGGGTTACAGCAGCTTGTCGCTGTATCAACACCTGCATTTGGGAGCAGTGGGAGGGACACAAAACATCACTGTTTGCTCCCTTGGGACCTAGGAAAAGGCTTTCTCCTGTAGATCACACAGGAGCTGCCATCTGCAAGGTTTCCTGCACCTTCCCTGCCACTATCAGGTACAAGCTGCTGAATTAAGCAGAAGTCCAGATTTGATCCAGCTCGAATATATATTATTGTTCTTTTTTATTTTTCTTCTGTCCCATCCATGTCGCCCTCAAAGCATATTTCCCCTCCCGCATTCCTTTGCATTAAATTACCAAGGACATCCTCTTTAGATATGGTGATAAATAACAGCAAAAAAAAAAAAAAATGCAAGCAAGAAATGATAAATGCACTGTTAAAAGGAACTTATACAGTAAAGGGAACACTTATAAGTGTCGATAACATTTTCCCAGTCTTTGGGATGTTTGGGATCAATGTTTGAATTTATCTTTTTTTATATCGTGACAAACTCAAGCCTAAGCCTAGGCGCAGGTCCGAGGATTGGTCTGGGACCATCCGAAGTTAAGAGCAAATCACAGCACTGTGGTTCTGGGAAGCCTTCCCGTGAGGGTGCCTGACTGAACCCCAGCAGGGCAGAACTTACCCACCAGCATGCAAACGGCAGTGATGCTTCCAGAGGAGCTCGACCACCTAACAGCCCCACAGCCCAGGTAGGCTCAGCATTTCAATGCCAGCTAATTGTGCCTCCATACATCCCCCAAAACACCATCAGTCCCTGACCTACTTTTGTCTCCAACAAAACCTTTTCTATTCTTATTTTTCCTGCTCCTTGCCCTGGTTTTCTGCTTGCTTTCCATGCTATGCCTCTGTACGTATATGTAGGGCCTATACTCTTTTTATGGACATTTTCTTGTAAATATGTTTTTTGGCTGCAACCCACCCGTTACACATCCAAAGGACACTCGATTGGCAAGTCTCTCCAAATCAACAGGAAAATCAACTGCACGCTACTCTTTTATTTTCTTCTCCAGAGATCTGCTTGGACTCCCTCCACCGCCAAACCAGTGCTGAGACCTGCCCGCTCCCCACAGACATTTAGGGGAGCTTTAAGGATTCCCTACATTGATTTTTAGGTCCCAGGGAGCCCTGGGAAGTAGACGGCTCTCAAAGCGCACTGTATCTTACAGCAGGGCCACGCGTGACTGCCCCGGAGCTCTCACGTGAGCTCCGTGGCGGAGCTGGCCATGCCAGGGGATGGACAGCCATGCCAAGGAAACGCGCCATGACCAGCTCTGTCTCCGGAGCAGGAGAGCATCCCTTGAGCCAGTGGAGGCAGCAGCTCTCAGCCGCTCAGGCGGCTGCATGAACCGCATGGTCTTAACACTGCTGCTTCTCATTTATTCACCTGCTTTTTTTTTTTTCTTTTTCCCCCTTCACCCTCTCGCAGATGGATTTGCCTCGGACAGGACCTCCTCACAGCTGTCTGTGTGTGTTGTTGCCTCTGCTGAGCTCTAGGCACTGTGTAGGGGTGGGCTGGGGGCTGAGTTTGCCTGAAGGGCATTGCTTTGTACCTACCAGATGTGCTGAATTTCTCACTCTGGCTCCCTCTGAGCAGCCCCCTGCTTCCTCTTGACCTTGCTATAATTTAGATTCTCAGCCTTTTACCAGTCCCTGAAGCTGATTTATTCTCCTGATGTTTAATGTTGGGTTTGCCTCTTTGGAGGAAGGTTATAGCCACCTTGGAAATATTTGCAGAGCAGAACTTCTTTTTTTTAATTATTCAATTTTTTTCTCACTCCTTGAGAGCAAACTAGTGTTACAGCATGTGGCTAGCCTGCAGTTCCCCAGCTAGCAAATTCTCTGCTAGTCAGGTCTTTATGTGAGCATTTGCGTTCTGTCATTAAGCCTTTAGAGATCCTGCCAGCCATTGGTTTGGCATCCAGTCATTCTCAGCAGGACTGGTTGCCTGTATCCTGTCTTTAGCTAAATGCTCTGTCAACCACAGGGGGAAACTCAGCCAACAAGATCTCTATCAACCTTTCAAGGACCAACGGTTCTGCCATGTGGACTGGAGTCCTGCACTCTGGCCTGATCTATTTATTAAAGAGCTTTGCCAATCAGTAGACCTTGTCAAAAATAATGTTTCCCCTTCTCCTCTCCCTCCTCCCTGGAAAATGTTTATGTGAGTGACAAAATGTTTGTTTTCATTGACTTATTCCATGGAAATTTACAGGTTCCATTGAAAAATGAAAGATATGTTTTCAGCTGTTGAAGACCTTTCACTTTAAGCCTTTTCAGATTTCCAATAAAAGAAAAATAATTGAAAATTTTCAAGGAAAGGCACTAATCACTGTAAATACATGGATTTCACTGAATTCACAGCTTTCCAGCAAGACTGCTCTTTGCTTACATTCACTAGTGACTGAATGGTTTTCCTATCTCAAAGGTGCTCCTGCAGGATGGCTATAAGGCTTGCTGTGATATACATTGCCACCTGCTTTTCTGGACAGTGTTGTTTACCTCTTGCCACTCCTTTAGGCCACATAATTGTCCTACATTGCTGGCTGACTTGGCACATATGAAAATGGTCTCTTTTCTTGATGGAGTCTCCTTGCTGTCTGATCATCTAGATGGCCTTCAAGCATTGTTTCAGAACGGGTGTTATTTATTTGGAAAACAGGTGGAATTGTGTGGCTTAAATTCTTCTCAGCAAAGACCTTGATCTAGTTGTCATTTCCTTCTTCCAGTGTGGACTAGCCGTGGTCATGTAAGCCATAACCGGAGTCTTCGTTCCTTTGTGTTTGAGAGAAAACACCTGACTGGAGAGGGATCTCCTAGCCACTTTGGACCCAAGACGGGGGTTCCATTTCACTCACTCTTGAGATGTGCAGAATTCTGCGACAAAGCCAAGCAGTTAACACAGGTGTCTAGTCTTGCATTTTGACTACAACATTGTCCTTTCTTGCTCATCCAAGCACATCTGGTCCTGCCTTCCCCTCCCACCAAACCTTCGCCTGCTGTTACCTTTCCAGTCCTAAACACACATGCAGGAGTATGTCTTTGTTTCTACCCAGGACATGGGTTTCCTTCTTTATTGACCAGAAGGTGAGGCATTGCATCACATACAGCTCATTAGGCTCTGCTCTGCTGTACAAGAGTGAGGGAAGGTGGAGAGGGCTGATCACATAAACCTGGGACTGCTCCGTTAGTGAGATGTGCTTACAAAGCCACAATAATTAATGGAATTAAGCTTTAAAACATTCTGAGCAAATATTGTCCTAGCCCAGTTCTGAGAAGTGTGTGTGCATTTTAGCCAGATGCTCTGGCTCAGCCTCCTTGAGCTTGGTAGAGGGCTCTTTTCAGAAACTTGGACCTGTGTCTTCATCACCCAGGGACTTCCTCTAAGCTGGTCTCCAGCTTGGTTAGCAGATAGCATCCAGTCATTTAACCATGCACCCACTCTGGGAGCAGCTGCACTGGTAGGAGAAAGCTTTGGAAACCAAAGAACCTTGCCTGTACCTGTCGACTGTGGGAGATGCATGTCTCTCTCTTGCCTGCCCAGCTCTGGAGGTGCAAGCCTGCAGGAACAAAATACCTCTTTCCTGCTGCTCCCTGGCTGTACGTGCTGTGTGGCCTGTTGGCCTCAGGGCTCCTTATTGTCCCTAGAGGGCATGTCCATCAGCTGTCTTCTGACCTCCAATACCTCTGAAGTAGCTTGACTCCAAGAGACTGATCATTACAAAGTTAGGAGGAGAGGAAGAGGGATAGGCACCTCTCCTGCTCCATGCTTCCTTTATTTATCCCAGCCTCATACAAGCTCCTTTTGTGAAGGGATGCAAGGGGGATGCAAAGTACCAGCTGAAGCAGTGAGAGAACAGGGAAAGATGGCACATCTCATCACATCTCTTGTGCCTGACCACCCTCTTCTTTCTTTGCTGGCTGGTAACTTCAGGATTCTTCACATGGCAGTACAGGTAGAGGGAGATGGTGGGCGAGCTGCAGACTGATGTGCTGGGGTGGGCATGATGCTGCAGACCCCCCAGCCATCACACTGCACCAATGGGGAGAGAGCCATGGGGCCATAAGACAGATAATGACAACCAAATATGCCAGAAGTAGAGCTGACCAGCATGTCTTCAGATGCATACATCTCATGTGTCCGTGTCCCTGTGACTGGCACTGGGAAGGGGACAAGAGCATTGGTTTTGGTTGGTGCAAACCTTGGGGTGGTTGGTGCTTCGCTCCAACATCTCTGTTGTGCTGTGCATGAAATTGCCAAAGAGCTGGTAGGGGAAATGTGGGAAGAGCGGGTTTTCCTTTGGAGAATGCAGTTCTGTCAAAACTCCAAATGTCTTGAAATATTTTTAGGATGAAAAGTGCTAATTTTTTAATCCTGAAGTAACTTTTTAAAATGTTGTGCATTGGGTAATACAAAATATAAAGTAAATAAGTTCAACCAGTCTTGACCAGATTTAAAAAGAAAGATTTTTGGTTTTTTTCCATAGACAATTCAGTCATGTTCAGGTTTTATCCTGTCTTTGAAGAGAAAATCCTTCTGATCTTGAGTGAGTCCAAATTACAGACCCTCACTTTTTTGGCGAAAGAAAGTCTTGGTCCACCGTGGAACTTGGTGGGAAGATTTTGCTTTAGTATCAAACCCTATTAATGCTGCATAACCATGTTGTTCAGTTGGAGTCCTCTTACAAAAGACTCAGTCCCATGCCTGGAAAACAGGAAAAGTGCTATGTAGCTAATGTGACCGATAATGCAACATGCAGACTGAATCAAGCGTGCTATCAGTGAGGAAGAGGAATGACCCTGTGGGTAAGGCAGTGGTCTGGGACACGAGATCTGGGTTCTCTGTTCCCTGTAAATTGTCCTTGTGGCCACGGCCCCATCACCTGAGATCGTCCTTATTAGATAGCAGTGCCCCACGGGTATGACTGCCTTGGCAATGGCTGTCAACATGCCATCAGTACCTATTAAGTGCACTATGTACGCAAAGCCCCAGCCTGATGACGAAGGTGGCCAGAGGTGATGAAGGTGACTTGGTACCAGGTATCAGCTCCTCAATGATAAGGAAACGTGCAAGCTTCTTTCCTCTTGCCTCCTACTGCATTATGAAAGCCTCGGGGGGAGCCAGAAGAAATACAACACTTGAAGTCTGCAGGAAGCTCACCAGTCAAGGGGCTGGTGGGACACAAGACCTGATGGACTTGGGAGTGAATAAGAGTAAACCCAGAAAGGTTAGGTGAGGCCAGTGAGGTTTATTTTTGAAGCGGCACAGAGAGGGAGGGAAGAAGAGAAGGAGGGAACAGCTGTAAGGACATTTTTGTTGCTGACTGGTCCAAAGGAATGTGTATAAACAGCTTTAGATGTATTTTCCTGAGCATGCTAAGTGTATTTACTGCCTGCTCTAATTGGTCCTGCCTCAAGTTAGCCAGGACTAAGAGTTCCCATGGGAAGTATGCTTCACTGACTCAGATGGTCTGAAGACTGGTGTTTGCAGTGCAACCTGTGTTAATGATTGCCCCCGAGCTGTCCTTTCTCACAGCTTCCTACCAGAGTGTCCAGGACGAGTGCATATTTGGCCCTGCCCGAAGGTCCACTGGCTGGGTGGCTTTATCGCAGGGCAGCAACAGGGCCCGGCTGGCAGCAGCACTGGATTTGGCAGCACAGAAATAAAGGGCTGCATCTCCCTCCTGGGAAGGCTGGTCCACATGGCTGAGGCAGAGGATGCTTGAGTTTAGTTCCTGAGCCAGCTGCAGGCTCCTTCACTGAACCTGGACAAGTTGCAGGCAAAGGCTCCCTGAGCCTGATGTGCCGGTTCCCATGCAGGCACCAACAACCAAAGGTGGTTTTGCATGTGCAAAAGCCCTTGCATGCACACAAAGTGTTTGTTCCCCATATAACCTGGACGGCCACTTTTTCTGAAGAGTTCAGTGCAAGCAGTAAGCAAAAGGGGGGTGGGGGCAGGGAAGCATAAACCAGTTTCTCATTGCAAAATGACATTTTGATGGAATTGACATTTTTGGCAAATCCAGTATAAATTTCAATGTTTTGTTTTGTTTGTTTTAAAAAAACCCAGACACATAAAATGTCCAAATATGTAATATTGACATTTTCAGAACAAAATGTTTTGCTACTTCATCCCAGCACAGTTCTTAAATTTTAAATTAACTTTTTCATAAAAATACCACAAAGAGACTAAAGGAAAAAGACTTTTTAAGTTCTTCTAAAGTACTTTGGCTTTCCACAAATTTTATCTTTTTAGTTTGACTCAAGACTTGAGCACATCCATCAAAAAGAAAACATGATGCCCTCTTTTGGGAAATGCATGTTTTAACCCGCAGGCTAAGCCAATTAGTTGTGAAAATGTTTCCAAAGAGCCATGCCCACAGTTGGTGATCTTTTGAGGTGCCAGCATCCTCCTGGCAGCTGAGCCATGCACACTCCTGTAAAATGCATCCTCGGCAGGGTACCAGCACTGCTGGCTTCCCTACACAGGGAGCGTCAAGGCAGAGGCAGGGTACAACCCAGGTTATCAACTCGTGTCCAAAAGCAAGATAAAGTGAAAATTTAATCAAGCTGTTGGACTTCTAAGAATTGCTCTCTCTGAAGGTGCTCGAAGGCAAGAAATGTTGAGGAAGGGAGGAATCTGGGGATTTGCTGGATGCAGATTGGTACAAGAGTATGGCATGGTGACTGCCCCTGCCTTGCTTGTTGCCAAACTGTGGGACCAGCAGAAGGTGTTGATAGGAAGCACTGGTGTAGCTCTGATTGTTTTTAAGCTCCTGTGTAAATACTGGTTATAAGTATTGATTCTGATTGCAATTATGCATTGTCCATTATATTGCTTTGGATATACAAAGAGAACCTGAGTGAGTGAAAAACTGAGCAGTGGGTTCGCCTTTGGTGACCCTGTATGCTAAGCTGGGCTCAGGAGATGCTGAGCCTCTGGTTTCCCTTCTCTTTCACTGCCACCTTTCCTTGAAAGCTGTCTTTCCTTCAGTGTTTCCTGAGCCCCACTAGCCTCTGACGTGTTGGACACAGCTCTCAGGACCTGATGGCAGAGCCTCCCCACGTGCCCAGAAGGTGATGCAAGTCACACCCATCATTCAGCAGAAGATGTTGCAATAGGGTAATGAGGAAATTTGCCCAGGACCACTGAAGGGAATCAGTGGCAAAGGAGAGAAGGAAGAATCAGCCCCACAGGAGATTGGATCGCTCCCACCAGGAAGGCTGACCTTCAGGGGCTGCGGTGGGTAGAGCATCAGGAAAATGCAGTGTCACACATGACACATGTGCCAACCCTGCAGGAGTTTTCCAAGAGCTGCTTTTAATTTGTGCAGAAGTTGATGCTCTGAGCCCTGAAGACCCTCTGTTCAGTCCCTCAGGGCAGTGCTAGCAGTGTTTTCTGCCCACAGTCCCAAAGAGGTCATATTTTAAATTTGGCTGGTGGGGCTACGAAAGCCTTGAGTAAGTCCAGTCTGCTTTTGACTTCTTTTTCCTTGAGCTGTCCTCCATAGTGCTTTCTTTTCCCTTGCCATCCATCCCACAACGTCTCTCTCTACCCCCTCTCCTCCTGTGGCCCCCCACCAGACCCAACTCCACCCTTTGCCTGAGTGTCCCAGTTAGGAAGCAAAGAGGTAACTACGTGCCAGCTAGTACCTTCTTATCTAGTCACAGTATGTTCCCCTACGGGAATTTTTGGCCTGGGATTGTGTGTGTGTGTGTTTTTATATGCTTTATTTTTATCACAGAAAGGATAGACAGTACATTATGTCTTCAGTCCAGGAGGTTACACATTAGATAAGAGACAGGCAGATATACTACAACTGCTCTAGCCTGTGGAGTTATGTTCCTGAGATAGCACTGGGAATGTAACAGGTAAACTGCTTCCAACCCCCCACATTCAGGCAGTGGATTTTGTGTCAACAAATCCAGATCCAAGCAGAGATTTTGATGTTGATGTTCCGGCAGCCAGAGAATAAAGTCCACAGTGCTCCCTCCATCTCTGCTGTGCCTTGTACCCTCTCATTGCCCCCAGCCTCCCATCTCCCCTATCCCATCCACTCCTCCAGCTTCATCCTCACTGCTCTCTGCCCATCTCTGATCTGGATGCATGGTGCAGTTCAGCAGTCACCTTGGGGTCCTCCAAGAATAGAGCTAGATTCAAAAGGGAATGGGGGAGGTGTGTAGGAAACGGTGGTGTCAACAACTTCATGAGAGCAAATTTTAACAGAAGTTGGGAAAGGGGTTTTTAAAAAAATGATATTTTGGTATTAACAGCTAGGATCAGCGATAGTTTATCTGTGCCTACTTCTTGCACCTTTCTTGAACTGTCTGGGATAGTTATAACACTGGAGACTGCATACTAATTTTTAAAGGATTAAGGGCTGTGCCACAGTATGGTGATCCCTTTTTTTCTGTCATTGCAATAACGGTGTCCTCACCACTAAGCCACAGCTGTGGCAGGCTCCAGTGAGCATCCAGGGTCTGGTTCACCAGCATCACCACACCTCATAAAGTTCAGGGCCCCCTGGCCACTTCCACGAAACCATCTCTAGTCTGGCAAGGGAGGTGTTGCAGAATCTTTGAGTCATCCCACAAATTTGTTCCCTCCCTTGCCTTCCCCCAAGCCTTTGTCTCATGTTGTGAAGATTAACAGCATGTTGCAGCATCACCGTGCTGCCATGGGGATGGTGGTGCTGGGTTTATTTTCGCAGGAGAAACAGGTAAAGGTGGCACGAGCTACTACCCAACACCAAAGCTAAATTAGTAGATTTATTATTCTTTTAAACCTGACAGACGTGACAGGAGCTGTTTTGTATTTTGATGCAAAGCTTAGCAAAGCCTGTGACCTCTGTATCAGCCTGACAATGAGCAATTGCGGCTGCGCTGCCCCAGCATCCATCAAATGCAATGATTAAGTGGCTCAACTGGCATGGCAGAGATAAAAGTCACTGTAACTAAACATTGTCACAAGATCGATGTTTCCCACTTAGAAAATATTGCCTTAACTTAGGCTTTACTTTCTGGGTGTTTCTGTGATGGTGTCACCCTAGTGTCTGCATCCTTTACAAATATTACCCAGACTTTAATGAATATATCTTTGTGGCTTACCTGTGACATAAGAGCAAACTATCATCCTAATTTCATAGTGGGGGAAATGAGGTACCAAGGGAGTGTCAGCAAAGTGTAACCACTCATTTTGATGCCTAGCATGAGTCATTTAAATTTCAATTTTCCTGATCAGCTTTTTTGTAGTTCTTTATGCATCTTCAGCATGGCTTTGGCTGGCCCCAGGTCCAGTCCCAAAGGCTGACAACCTCCACACATCCAATCTCTCGTATCTTGCACTCTAGCAACTTGAAATAAGGGATATGAAACATCTCAATTCTCTAATTCCCTAACCTGTGAGGGCTTGACATTGCCTTCTTGGTGTCCTGATGCTTCTGTTAATGCCATAGATATTCGGTATACGTTGAAGTTTAATGTAAACCTGGCATCACCTCTGAACTCACTATTATTTTCAAAGACTCCTGTGGTAAGGCTAATTTGGCCATTACACATATCTTGCAAGGCTTATAATAACTGAGCGTATCAAACAAATATCAGACTAAGATGTGCCTATGCCTCTCTCCCCTTCCCCAAAACTCCATACCAATTGCTCCAGTGCTACTCATGTAATACAAATGTGGGACCATGTATTTTCTCTTGTAGAGCTTTTAACGTGATGAAAAGCAGAGGCCAGGTCAGGAAAGTCAATGCAGTTCTTAGAGCCCTCTCCATCTGCATGTGTCCCCAGTCCCAGCCAGGCTGCTGTGAGTTTGCAGGTTGAGGAGATAGGAAGGGAGGAATGTCCCTGTCTCATCACACTTCTGGGTTCACTTTGAACTCCTCAGCAACAGCTATGCTTCTGCTGAGCCCTTTGACAGCTTCTCACCTCCACCCTGGGGAGCCATTGACAGAAGGGAACTTGGGAGCTCTTTGTGACCGCTACTGCTACATCACCTATGACAATCTCTGTAAGAGTAGCAAAACCAGTCTTTCCCCGTGTTGTGAAGTAGGGAGCCATGCAGCACCTCAGGTTTCTTCATTCCCTTCTGCACTTGCAAGTCTTCTCCCACCATTGCAAAAATGAAGCTTCATGCATGCTGCCTGCTCCCATGTCTGCTCTCCGTTTCCCTCCCCACAACCCTGTGGTTATTTCCTCAGCTGGCAAACTAACCAGTTTCAAAGGTCACAACAAGGATGCTCCCTCAAGCGCTCATGAAGGACCTATCCCACTACCTCTGCTCTGCATAATGGGGCTGGAGAATGCCTTCACATTTGCTTTTATGGAGATACTGCCTCGGAGGTCATTCTGCCAAGGCCGGGCTCCACTTGCCTGGAATTATTCACATGCTGCCTGGAGAAAGCAGTCCTTTCCCTTCGGTGCAAGAGGGACTTCAGTAACGAAAAGCTTTCCCCATTCCCAAATGAGCTAGCTGCTTGAAGTTGGAGGCGGAGGGTATGTTATTAGCAAGGAATTGCCAAAATTGGCACAGTCTGGAGCAACAAATGGCATGTGAAGCCCCAGAGAGCTCGGCTTGCACATGTAAGAGACATGTAGCATTGGGTTCGGTAAATCCAAACCAGCCCTCCCATCCTAGGATCACCATAGGGTGATCAACTCTGAGCACTGAGCGTGTGCTGAGAAGTTGCCACAGTGAAAAATGGAGCTGGTGTGCCTGGGGCTGAGGACAGAAATGCAGGAGCTGCCTTGGGTGACTGGTTCCCAGAAGGTTTTGGTGAACACCACAGGTGCCTGTGAGCCAGCTCATTTGGAAGAGGCAGATGGGACAGACAAACAGACAGACTCAGCTCTTTGATTCTTCCTTTCAGCAAAAATCCCCTTTTCTGGCTCAGCTTTTGGCATGGCTTCTTGCTGACTGATGCTCAACTCAGACACCAGGATGC
Source organism: Aviceda cuculoides (assembly GCA_035590195.1). Taxonomy (NCBI): domain Eukaryota; kingdom Metazoa; phylum Chordata; class Aves; order Accipitriformes; family Accipitridae; genus Aviceda; species Aviceda cuculoides. The sequence continues at coordinate 11,909,979 of JAVJGG010000021.1, forward strand.
TTTCAAGTTATGAATGAAGTTCTCATTAATGACTTCTACCACTCCTAAGCCCTGACAACTAGTTGAAAGCCAAGTCAGTGCTTCTCCCAGGTCCTCCAGCCCTCCCAAACATGCCCCTCACCCATCATGAGGTCCCTTGCGGCCAGTTCCTCCCTGCACAGCAGGGTTTTGCTGGGGCAGCACCGCAGAGGCTGGTGAACCCACGCTGCAGGTAAGCCATTTTCCTCCTTTACAGCTCTGGAACTGTCAAAGTTGGCATGCTTCTGAGGCTGAGCATCTTACAATGGTTTTGGGAGCAGGTTGTTCTGCCTGCCTCTAGCTTGCTTGTTTGTTTGTTTGTTTTTTTTTTTTTTAATGTCTCCCAGCTGATCTGCGTGGCCAAGGGGCAGGGCTGGGATCTGCTTCTCCCAGTGTGCATGCTGGTGCTGGGTCCGTGCTCTGCCATACAAGCAATAATTAATTGCTGTCCTTGGTGAGGAGCGCCTGTGCCAGGAATAAGCAACGCCCACTGGTAAGCGAGCAGTGGAGAGCTGCACACTGTAAAGTGGCACAACTGTGTTGACGAGGGTGTGGCATCGACCATGGCTTTGGTACAGGGCTGTTGGGAAGCAGATAATCTCTGCAATGAGGGTTTCCTGTGGGCTTTTGTACCCCCATCATCGCAGGGCAGACTGAGTGTGTGCTTGGGCAGGGGGCTGCAACCTGACAGGTGCTCCCCCCCCCAGCTGGGGTGTCAGGCCAGGTAGCAGAAGCACTTTTGCTCCAGCTAAGCTGTGTCAGAAAATTGTTTTCTTTTCATCCTCTTTCTAATTTTGGGCTCTGAACTCAGTGCCCAAAACACACATACACAAGTCAGAAGTCTGGTGGGACAAGATAGGTATATCATTATGCAGACTCTACAAACAGAAGGAGGGGAGGAAAGAGGAGCCAAAGAGTGGGGTCTCCCCCTTTTGCTGCCCAATAGTTTTGGTGATCTTCATGTGCCTGTCCTTGGCTACCTTCAGTGATGTCCATGGTAGCTAGGGCTGAGCCGCATCTTCTTTGTTTAAACCAGACCTCCTCTATCTACTCCATTTGACTGTTTTTCCACTTTTTAAATCCATTTGCTACGTTTGTGGTGATGGAAGACAGCCCAAGGAGCATCACTGTGGCCTGAAACGTGGCACACTCCTGTGTGTTTCCAGGACAAGGTAGTGCTGCTATACCTTCCAGAATCTGTGCAGCACAAAAATGAGACCAGAGACCTCTGTGGGGACAGGATGAGGAGAACAGCCTGCCCACCAACTCAGCCCTGCCTGCAGGATGCAGCCCCAGGACTGGATGCAACCACACAAGCAAAAAGCCAACACTTGATAAAGCTTTTGCAGACAGATCTGAAGATGTTTGGAAATTTTAACAGAAAAAAAAAAATTGACAGTTTGCAAGTTAGTGATAATAAAAATATATTTTGCCTATGCGATTTTTTCCGCAAAACAGGCAATGATATCCCATAATTGCACTGTTGCATGCCCTTATTTTCACCATCTCCAACCTCTTACCCTAGTCAGTCATATTTGTTCACCCACATATTTAAATGAACGAGAATACAGATCAGTTGGACCTTGAAAATCAAGCCTTTTGTGTTTAATATATTTCCACCTATGAGGCAAGGCACTGATGCTGGCTGAAAGCGGATGCTTCCAAAGGGAGTCTCATCTCTTACATTTCCCCAAAGAGACCCCTACCCACCATCTTTCAGTGCCTTGTGTGTCTGGACTCTGGGTAACGAGCAGAGGTTGTACTTGCAGCAGTGCACAAAATATTACATTCAGTGCACCAAAACAAACAAACAAAAAAAAAAAAAAATCACATCCTGAGAAGTTCCCTGAACATTCTTAAAATAGATTTTTCCATCATTAGGGTCGCATGCAGAACCCTGGCTGATGAGGTCTGGGAATCTGCTGTTAATTTCCTCATTAGGAGGTATTTTTACAGTGGCTTTCAGCACTCGTGAGTTTTGTGCTCTTTCTAAAACTCTCACTAAATTTCCCATAGCAAACTTCACGAGGAGGAAATCACCCACTTGGTAGGTCCCATCAATCCCCTAAAATCAATCCTAAATCTAAACTCCCCCTGGCCTCCTTCTTTCAGTATGGTGCCAAGGCAAGAATCAAACACATGCGTGTCCCCAAATCTGCCATGATTGAGAAGTCCTGGGTTGAATAGATCTGAATGAGCTTTTACCTATCTATCTCAGGAATGTATCCCACTGCTTCTGACAGCTTGCATGTGTGCCGGCAAAGAGTGCTGGGCAGTGACGTATGCAGAGGAGCAATGTGGCTGGGAGAGTGGTGGGGAATGCTGAGGATGCCACAACAGGAAGCACGGAGACATAACACGTCCAAGTGGGGTAACTGAGGCAGACGGAGCAGGAATGCGATTAAATTACCCCTGCGGGATTTGGCTGAGACGCCGGGGCGTGCTGAGCTCATTCCCTCGTCAGAGGTAGGAAGCAAGCGGAGCGAGTTTCGCTCTTTGTCTTTTATCAGATAGGATCAAATGGCAGCAACAAACATTGCGGTTTGAGGAAAGAGGTATTTCAGCACATTCCCCAGCTCCTTCCCTGTGGCCTGAAGTGCAGCTAGTGGAGAGAGAGAGAGCAAATGAAAGTCTCCCTGGGCGCGCTAGCGCAGGAGATGGAGCCACCTGCAGAGACTTGCCAGGAAGCCAGCAAGAGGGACTGATCCCCCACATCCCAAAGCAGTGGCCACAGCCCTGGCAGGTGCACGCAGAGCCACGTCTGAAATACGTGCTCTTTGCACGTGCTTCCCCCTCTGCAGCACACAACCTGCCTGCTCTGGCTGAGGAAGGGATCCCAGCTCCCTGAGGTCCCTCCACAGGGGTCTTGAGTCAGTCACAGGGATGAGGACAAGGCACAGCGAGCGGCTCCTCTACAGCCGGTCTGAGCTACTCCTGCCCAGGGGAGTATGTTGAAGCAAACTTTTGCAGGCTAATTCAGTGTGCAAGCTACAGGGCCCTTGTTTGATCTCATTCTTCAATGCGGTCAGGAGTTTTAATTTGAAAGAATTTCAGTTTTTTAACCTGAAAATGTCATTTACTTCAAAGCAAAACTATCTGCAGAAAAAAAGTAGAGTTTCGATATCAGAGAATGCAAATAGTGTCTTGTCAGTGGTTTCAGCTCTGGGGAATCCTGCACTGAAAGTATTTTAGGTTCAGTAATATTATTATGAATACAGTGAACATGGAGTAAAAAAGTTGGGAAAGTTCAACACTGAAATGTTTTGTTGCCATTGATCTCGTCTGGACATATTCATTGTAACTCAGGCTTCGATAAAGTTTTCCAAGTTCTGACCTTGTCCTGATTCTGGAAAGAGAAAAAAACATTTCTGATGGAATCCTGGAAATTTTCACAGGATTGGGAGAGAATCTCACTTAGTCTCTTGATTATTCAGCAAGCATCGAGGCTCTTTGCCCTCATACTGTGCTTCATAGCAATATGCACACATACTGGATCAGAGCTACGGCTCTTCTCATCTTAATATCCAGCTGCTAAGCAGGCTGAGAACTGTGTGATAAAAATAGGGCATGTTTTCGAATGCCACTTAGGAAATGCTAGGTTTTACACAAGGCATGAAGATTGTCTCCATGCTGATAACTGTTTTCAAAATACAATTGTATTTTGGGGCGGTGGTGGTAGGAAGAGCTTGAGACTCTTTTCTGTATTAATAAGTCCTCTGAGTGTTCCTTTCTTGGGTTTTGCAGGGATCTTAAGTGGTTTATATGAGGCCCTGAGAAAGTAAGACAACCAGCCTGTCAGTGTAGCATGGCTTGCTCACTCTTCTTTTTTCTGAGCCCAGTTTGGGATTATTCCTATCAGGTACTTTGCATTCGAAGCACAACTCCCCAAGTTCCATCACTTCATTAGGACACAACCAAGTCCAGCAACATCAACAAGAGTAGGAGCAGATCTGTGGCTCACACAAAAGCTAGGAACAAGGTTTCCAAAAATTTTGAAAGCAATTCTCATAGCAATTGGTTTTGGCCAGCATCCGAAGCACCCCTCATGACAGATCAGAATCAATAAAGAGGACCTCAACAAAACTGCTTTATGTCCCAGATATATTTCCTTTTAATGTCTCCTACCTTTACCAGGTTGCACACTGTTTATAGGTTAAACCAAGGCAGGGTTTTTTTCCCCTACCTGTCAATTCCGCAAGTCTCACATGGTATCTGAGCAAGAATTGAGGTTGCTTCCAGTCTTCCATGCAATTCAGAAGTCAGGATGTTTATTTTAAAGTTTCCAGACTGTATGGACCATGTCAGAGCTCTGAACTTTGCTGGAATTTCTGAAACAGTTGATTATGGGGTTCAGTTAACACCTGAGAGGAGGATCCAGGTGGCTCTTGGTGCATTCATATTCCTGTGCTTGTCCTTCCTGCTTTTAAGCTGTCACCTACCAAAAACACGCTGAGGTCAGGATTCAGCTGGTGGCCTTGCTGGTGGGAGAAGCAAAAACTGCCCTGCAGTTCCCTCTTTTAGCTTTACATGAGCTTGGGAGTGCTGACTTTAGTGAAAACTTATTTTTGTCACTGTTCAAAGCAGCTTGCATGTTACTCAAGAGGCAGAGAGGTAGTAGACCTGAACTGGTCAAAGTCACTTCTCTGACCACAAACTGTGACCCCTCCCCAAAATGCTAATTTTTAGTGCCAACCCCAGAAGAGCTGCCCAGCTTCTTCCTCACCTCCACCCCCTCCCACCCCTGCAACCCTGCTTTTTTGAAAAGTGTTACATATTGTGGCTTTTTCTTTCTTTCTTTTTTTCAGATCAATGAATGAAATTATGTCTCTTCTCTTGTTATGTAGCAACTACCAACTGAGACACAATACAGAAACACATCAGAGCACCTTTTTTATTTTTCTTTTACTAACAGGCTGAGGATCCTGAACAATCAGCTGAAGAACAAACCCAGGTTTTGGTGCCAGTGAGTGTTACTGTATGGCTCCTGGTATGTTTCTGAAAAGATTTCTTCAAGAAATGTGGGAAGTCCCAGGGATGGTTTTGCTACAAGAAGCTTTGCTGGCTGGCCTCCTTCCCATGCCTCCACAGCCAGGCAGCTAAAGGATCAACATTTCATGTGCTGTGAGTACTCTGAGGCCTTTTCCCAGGAGGGATTGATCCAGATGAAGGCAAAGGATGGAAGGAGAGACTGTAACATGCCTATGCCCCCAACAGCCCTCAGCTGAGTTCAGTCGTGGCAGCTGGAGGTACATTACAGTAGCCCTGAAATGCCTCTTTCTGATGACAACTAAAGGTGATGTTGCATTGGGTCGGACATTGCCTTTGCCCAAATGCGTCAGTCTGGCCTAGATTTAAGGCATGCTCTTCCTTGAGGCCCTGCTGAGAGGAGAGCCAGGGCTGCTCCAAGCTTTGCAGCCCTTCAGCAAAGAGCCAGCATTTACAAGTCTGATCACGGTCATGCTCCTGCACACAGTAGCCAAGAAAACCTGCAAGAACTGTAGGCATGAAACATGCCCATGGGGAAGATGACTCTTCTCTGGTTCTTTAACTCCTGAAAAGACTTTATCCAGGGCCACCTTGCCAAAAAAACCCCCCAAAACTCAACGACACAGAAACAAGAAGCCAGCTGGTTAAGTATAACCAGAGTACTTAGCTACCTCCCTAACCATTGTCCACCCTTATCAATGGTTAAACTCTCCCTCTGTCATTGCTTCCTGTTTCTGGACAATTCAATCTCAAGTGGGAGGGAAAGTGAAGAATGGAGGGAAAACAACACCAAAGACCTGTTTGTATTCCTCAAGACACCCATTTAAACAGCACCTCAGGTTACCTGTAAGTGGCATTTGCTTTCCTGTTAAGGGATATTTATTTGAATTCAGAAGTGCATGAATGAGCAGGGCCCTTAACCTTGTCTTGAAATGGGTGAATGTGTATTTGTGCATAACTCCCATCCTTTGTACTTTTGTGGCATCCTTCCCTCATCTCCACAGTATCAGTTTTCTGCTTATTTATCTCCATGGTCTCCTGAGGACTTCTTAAAGAAAAAGGTGTGACTAACTTGTCCAAAGTCACACAAAAACCTGGTGGCAGCACAGAGGATTGAGTTGAGGATTTGTCTGCATGGCAGGTGCGTCACCATGAAGCCCTTCTAGTGCACCTTGAATCTCACAGCAGTCCTTTGGCCTTGGGTACCTGCCCTTCTTCTTGCATAGAGGTGTCATGGTTTAACCCCAGGCGGCAACTACGCCCCAGGCGGCCGCACGCTCAGTCCCCCCGGTAGGATGGGAGAGAGAACTGGAAGAGTAAAAGAGAAAACTTGTGGGCTGAGGTAAAGCCAGTTTAATAAGTAAAGCAAAAGCCACGCACACAAGCAAAAAACCCAAGGCATTCATTCACCATTTCCTATCAGCAGGCAGGTGTTCAGCCATTGTCAGGAAAGCAGGGCTTCATCACACCTAACTGTTACTTGGGAAGACAAATGCCTTAACTCTGAAAGTCCCCCCCTTCCTTCTTCCCCCAGCTTTATAAACTGAGCATGACGTCATATGGTCTGGGATATCCCTTTGGTCAGTGGGGGTCAGCTGTCCCAGCTGTGTCCCCTCCCAACTTCTTGTGCCCCCCAGCCTGCTCACTGGTGGGGTGGGCTGAGAAGCAGAAAAGGCCTTGGCTCTGTGTAAGCACTGCTCAGCAGTAACAAAAACATCCCTGTGTTATCAACACTGTTTTCAGCACAGATCCAAAACATAGCCCTATACTAGCTACTGTGAAGAAAATTTACTCCATCCCAGTCAAAACCAGCATGGGAGGGATGCTGTGCCAGCCTCATGCCCTTGTGGGGCTGTGCGTCCCATGGGTGCCCATGCATGACATGGCTGGAGTCACAAGGGCTTTGCCTGGCCCCGGGGCTACAGGCAGGCAATTCATGCCTCTGCTTGGCGGCTGACGTCTCAGCCCTTTACTGAACTGAAACTGCTGAGAGTGACAGATTTGCTAAACCATGTATGTATTTTTCCTGTCGCAGTCAGATATTCCATGAGGGATAAGCTGAGTCCACTTCCTTACTGTCCCTCCTGCCCAATGGCCATGATGTTATGTTTGAACCAGGTATGCACAAACTTCCTCTGGTAGACAAAGACCCGTACCCCGCCTCTTCCTGAGACCTGAACCAAACTACACTTGACCCTTCTGTCAAGTTTGAAAAGCTCAGTCAACTTTTTTTTCAACTTCTGCATTCCTCTGCCCTCTTTGGGATTTAACTGGAGATAGAGACACCGAAATACCCTGAGGAATGCTGTCTTGTAGTAAGTTCTGACCCTGATGAAACTAGTCTTTCTGATTCTGGTTAACTCTTACCATTTCCAGGCCAAAAAAAATTTGAGGAAGGTTCAAGCAGTCATCCAGGCCAGAAGCTTTGCGTGCTCTCATTCACAGGTGATCAGTCAAAAATCTCTCTGCTGAGTTTAGTGGCACCGACATCAAAGGTACGCCAACAGAAGATTTGGGCCCAGTGTTATTCATTGAGTGTCCACACCGACATCACCATTTCAAAGCCTGGTGTAGGATGGAATGAGCAGATCTTGCCAGTTTTCACTGCTTGCATTTGGCAGCAGGCAGAGATTTTGTGATGAGTTTTACTGGAGGTGAGATGATGTTGGACAGCTGTAGCAGCCCCTCAATCAGATGTGGCACTCGATAACCTGACCTCAGGGAAAACACTGAGACTTTCTGGGAGTCCATTGCTAAACTGCCATGCTACTTAATTAGCTTTAGCTTTTTTTTTTCTTTTTCTTTTTTTTTCTTCTTCTTGCTCTTTTGTCTGGCAGGCACTCTGGTTCACAGGACAGTATGCTGGGAAGATGGGCCAATACAGTGCTCCTCTGTGCAAAGATATCTCATATGAAATAAATGGGGTCTCTTGAGCCATCTTTCCTATTCCAAACCTGATCTACTCTCACATGCTCAGGCAGATGTTGCTGTGGTCCTTGTCTTGCCCTGAGAATCACCTGAGCCTCTGATGAGCTGAGGGAGGTCTGAGGACATCAAGGCCACTCAGGACATGGGTGGCATATGTACTAAGAGCAGTGGAGCAGCAAAACATTATGCAGGAGATAATGAACTTTTTGCAGATAATTAACAACATCAGCCAGTGACAATTCAGCCAGCCAGCATTGCTTGAGCGGCTTCCACCTGCCTAGCCCTGTCATTGAGATCAGGCCCTCTGCAAGAAAATTAATTGGGGGGAAGAGGGAAGTGGAGGTGGAAGTTCTTGTGTTTAACATCTGTTAATGAAAGATCATTTAATCAATGGCAAAAACATGAACAGTCACTTCTCCAGCTTCCCAAATGTGTGTCATTTCTTCTCAGAAATGTGCTCCCTGAAGGATGACACTGCCAAGAAGGGAGGGCAGTTTTGTGTCAGGAAGGTTATTGCCTCATAGCACAAGGGACAGAAGGGCTTGAGGGCTTGAGTCTGAGCTTGACAGTCCCTCACATGCACGTCAGATGTCCCAGTTCAGCCTCCAGCCCTCCCTCCCTCCCTCCCACAACAGTGTAAGAACAAACCAGCCAGAGTTTAGTAGAAGACAGTAAAAAAAAACGCATATAAGTATTATTCTAATACCCTGTTGCCTAAAGGAGTAAACAGAGAGCTGGCCAATACCATTTTGATGGTGAGGTACGTGTATCTGGATGGATACTGTGTACAGCAGGACCTTCTGTTTCCTGAGAAACAGCTGAAAGATTAATTATAGAACATGAAAGCAGTGATGCCTCCAAGGCGATCGAGAGAGCACCAGATTCAACAGCTCTGCTCCAAGCAAAGAACAGGCAAGTCCCTAAAGATGTTGCTTTGCTTCCTTGCTGTCTTTTCCTACTTCTCAGGGGAGACAGGGTGAATCTTGAGGTTATCATCTCCCTGTGAGCAGCAGCCACACCACCTCCACCACACTCTGAAACCAGATCAAGATGGTCTGTTTCCTGGTTGCACTCAGAAGATGCCTCATCAGGGCCTCATCAGCTGCTTCATCTCCCTCCAGAGGGAAATGATGATGGAGCATGGCTGGTTCCTTACTTCATCTCAACTCACTGCTCTTTCTCCCTCTCTCTCCGTACAGTTGCCCAGGCTGCTTATCGGCACCTCCACTGTAGTCTTGGTGCCAGTGTGCAGCAGGAGGGGATCTCATCTTCAAGCCATGCTGGCTCAGGCACTGGAGGCCAGCACCTTTCTCCCAGCAGATACCATCCACCCTTAAACCCCATCATCCAGATCTGCAGATCAGTGACCCGAAGCAATGATCTTCCTTGACCCTGTTACTTCTGTCCTGACAATGGGTTAGTTTAGCTGGTAAAGAATTTTTCCAACATTACTAATGTGAAGAAACGAAGACCTAGAAAACCAAAATATAACTAGTGCCCAGTTGCCTCTTTATCTGGCTGTGCTTTATTTGCACAAGCTGAAGAACTTCATGGTGCCAGGAGGAATGTGATAGAAGTTCTTTGTCTCATAAATTATTTTGACCCAGTCTTCCCCAGGGAGATAGGGCATGAAAGCAGGAGCTGGCAGCATGGGTTCTGCTCCCAGCTTTGGCACTGACCTGCTGCGTGACCTTGGACAACTCACTTCACCTCCCCTGAGCTTCTGTTTCCCCTCCTCTTCTTTGTCTGCCTTGTTTATTTGGACTGTCAACTCTTAGAGAAAGGAATTCAGCCTCCCTGGCTGCTTGCAGATTGCATAGCATGACGGGAGTCGATCAGACTTGCTCCTGGGAGGTACTACAGTAAAAAATTCATAACGATGACTAAAACCTAGCATTTGCTAAACAATTGTATGGGAGTTTTTAATTATTAAGTGGCATACATGAATTAGTGGGATTTCTCTGGCACTTCAGAGTGCTTGTCCAGAGGCAGCAACTGCTATTTCTTTCCTTTTCCATGGCCACACTGAAGGCCATATCTACCAGCCCTGTAAATTTTGACATCTTCTTCTCCCTGTCCCAGCTGCACAGTGGGAGGAGTGGGAAGCATCAGTGGGAGAGTCTGTTGGAGGTAATGAAGAAGGCTTCTCTTGGAGTCCTCCCCCTTGCGAACATCTGGACAGATAACAGCTCTTCCAAGAAAGATTGAAAGAGCTAGGGAGGACTCCTGGAAAGGGCAAGAAAATGCTCTGCCTCAGAGCTGGTCAGCACCAAGGGCAAAAGGGCTGAGAGAGGCTGTGGGGGATAACGCAGACCCTGTCACCTGGATATCGGGGATGGAATGGACCAAAAGCCTACTGGACAGATTGTCTTTGGGTGAAACCACGAGAGCCTTGATCCCAGAATATAGCTCTCTTAAGCGAGCACTGCTGCCTTGAAATCTATTTAACCATATGGATTGTATCAAGAGGTGTAATAAAAGGTTTGTCATCACATTCATGGCTTGGGAGAAGACTCAATGCTCATCCACTGGCTTCTCCTCTGCTCAACAAGTCCCCCCAGCAGTACCACTGCTGCCCCTCAGCCAAGAGCATGCCCTCCTCATGCCGAGTGACCCACAACCAGCACACAAGGAGATCATGATATGGCAAGAATCACATCATTTACTCTACAGGCCACTCCACAGCAATAGCTAAGAGCAGATTTTTTTCTCTAACATGCCAAGGATGCTTTCAAAAAGGCTCAAATCCCGCTACCCTTCCAGCAGCAGCCTGCAGCTTGGCAAACTCTACTTGTGCACTCGTCTGCTTTTAAAATGTCTTAAACGTACTGCGTGCATTGGCCTGGCATTGGCTTTCTCAAGCCCCAGTGGTACAGAGGGGTCTGCTGGGAGCAGTGTGAAAAGCAGCTCCTGAAATGATGCTTTCTAACTGACAGGACCAGAGGGCAGGCACTGCCTGCTGTTAGGGGAGAAAGCCAAGCAAGCCACTAAGCCATCAGACAGAGGCCATTGCAGGATTAGTCCCCCCAGTGCTGTTCCTCAGTGCTTTGCCCATTTACAGCTGCTCCGGCAAAGGTCCCTTCCCTGCCTGCCCACCCCTGGCCAGCCACCACAGGAACATCCCTGTGGTGTGAATCCTTCCTATCCTGGCAAAGCCTGGGAGTGTATAGGGGCTTCTTCTGTATCCAGATACATCAGGTGGCATGAAGCAGGCACAGACATAGGAAGGACGATCCAAGAGAATAGACTCCACCTGGCCTTAGTTCCCTTCTCCCCACTGCAACAGGAGCTTAGGAAACTCAGGAGAGGGATGAGCACACGTGGAAGAGTGACGCTGAGGTGCATGGTGAGCGGGAGTGAGGATCCCCCTGTGCATTGCCATCGAGGCTGTTTACAGACCTGTGTTTTGCCGCCAAATCTAGCTTGCTGCACACCCCAAGGCTGTCACCACATAAAGCAGGTGAAGGGCAGTGGCTGCATATTTGAAAGAAACATAACAAAGAGGAAAAAAATATTTTTCAGAGCTTGCAGGTTCCTGTTAAGCAGCTACTCCTTTCCATGGCAGTCACTGTGGCTCAGAGACCACTGCAAACATGCAGTTGCCAGGGTCTGAAGGGTGAAATTCCTGCGTTTCAGTCTCTAAATTCCTCAAATAAGTCCCTCCAATTTTTATGTTTTCATAAAGACATGGCCTGCTGCCGGGTGACCTGGAAGAGGCATCGCAGTGCTTTGTCAGCACACTCGCCTCACTGCAGAAGCTAAGGACCAAATTGTCTTATTAATCATTTAAAAAGTAGGGAGGGGAAAAAAAAATAAAAGGCACAGTTCTGGCTAATTGTGGGGGGGAAAAATGAGGTCAGAGTTCATTTTTCTCTCCGCTGCTGCTTCACAGTTCACTGGCTGACAAGGAAAGCAAGATAACAAGAGAGTGGAGAGAGTTTGGGAAACAACCTCTCTCTCCCAAGGAGAATTGGGGGAGTTCAGGTTTCTGACATGGATGGAGAGTTGGCCACGCTGGCTGCCGAGCCACAGGACTTGGCGGAGGGGGTGCCGTGAGCTACTCCAGGAGGGAGCAGAGGGTTTTGGCCCCAGCACACATGGAGCAAGGGGGGAAGTGTCTTGGTTTCTGCCATGCCATAAATGTACTGACATCGGTGCTGCTCACAGGGAAGTCTGAACCAGAAGGAATCAGGAGCCTCCCATCACCAGTGGCCATGCAGGAATTCAAGCAGATGCATTGGATTCAATCTCAGCCTTGGGGTTGAGATCCACTCTCCGGTTTTCTGGTTTCTTTTTAATTTAACATCTATGCAAAAGTATAGATTGGAGGTGAGAGCAGAGTACTGGTGCTCCTTCCCACTCTAACACAGGGGTGAGGATACAGCAAAGCCTGCCAAACCACCCTTCCCTCCCTCTGTCCCCTACGGTCTCTCCCGCTACGAGTGGCGACTGCTGGAGTAACCGAGACCTCCTCAGGAGCGTGAGATCCAGAATCATTCATTTTATGGGGCCCTCCTGCGAGAGCAAGGGATTTGTTACCCTGACTCCTGCTGGGGAAGCGCTCCCACAGCCAGAATGTGAAACACAATACAGCACGAGCTCTGACATTCAAGCTGGGTTATTTGAGGCGAGTTCATTACATAGGGCCTACGAAGCACAATCCCAGCAGTAATTATACAGGCTCCTTGCACCATTCTGTCTAGTTAAATGCTAACTCTAGCCTGAAATTGCAAAGCCACTGAACAAAGGCAATGTGCCGTGGTTGGTTTTAGGGGTGTAGAGGGAAGAAGGGGCTCAGAAGAAGGAATTGCAACCAGGGGATCGTTGTTGAGTGAAGATCCCTGCGCTGGAGGACATGCACTAGGATGAGATGTTTGCTTCTGTGAGCACAAGCAGTGGACTATGGCAGGTGGCTTGGGACCTTCTTTGGCAGTGGCATTCATGGTAATTCCAGCGTTAATGCTAGTGTTAAGCTTTCTGTTATGAAAAATGAAGTGATGGCTAAAACTCCCAAGTCAACAATGCAACGTGCACCAAAATCACTAAGGTTGTGTTAACAAGGCAGGAGACTTTCAAGAGCGTGTGAGCAAATAGTGCCAGCAAAATGTTGCAGGAATAATGTCAAGACTGCTTCAGGCAAATGGACCTGTTTGACTCTGGATTCACACAGGTGGTTCACCATTGCTTACTGATGTCCTTACCAAGTATAAAACTTATGGCTGCAGTTCAGTGCTGGTTTTGAAGTAATTTCCATTATGATTTGAGTCCAGAAGTGGGGGACCTGACATCAAGCATCCTCTACTCATCCTGCCTCACTTCAGCTGTCTCCAGTGTAGCTCTTCACAAATAAGCTGGGCATTCAGACTCCCATTATAGTCACAGGTGATCTAGTCAACACAGAGAAGTTTGCAGAGTGGTTCATATCATCCTGTGTCATCCCACACCTGGTCAGAGGAACTATCCCGTTGTAGAGAACGTGTCTGAGAGGCTGCAGCTCTGTCATCGTCACTGCTAGATGTGGCCCATACAAGAGTGATGTCTCACATTGTAAGTAGAGGGACTGTATTCAGAAACATGAGCTATCTCCTGAGGCAAAGTCTTTCAGACAGTGAAGCAAGTCATCATTCTTGGACCACAGAGAGTCTCCAGGTGGCATCTGAATTTCTTCTGAGATGTTTTAATAGCACATTTGAAAATAAGGACATGCATACTGGACACCAAGCACAACTGCTCAGAACAAGAGTCCACAGAAGGAATGGGAACCCTTCGTAGAGCATCTTTCATTTGAAGGGTGCAAAGACATCTTGGCAGACAAACTGGCATCCTACAGAGCTACAACACTGCTTCCAACAAAATGACAAGCTGAGCTGTGTCTCCTGAATGTGATCCTTGGTGGCTTGTACACAGGTGTTGGCCCACACCTTGGGAAAGCTCTAACGATGAGGAGAGTGGAAGGTCTCATGTACTTCTCCCATCACTTCCACAAACCCTGGATTTTCCTAGCACATGCCTTCATATTTTTGCATCTTTGCTCTTCTCTTTACCCTCAATCAGATATGCAACAAGAGGGAACGAAGGGAGGGAGACTGGTCAAAGTGTAGGCCCAAAGGTTTGGTGGGAACATTTGACTTGGAACTCTATCTGAGGTGAGATCAAGGCAGTGTGGGTGAACAGACCAAGGGTTACAGGCTCCTTGTATCTGCTTTGGATACCAGCAGTTATTCAATAGCCTCGGCTAAGAAGGTCAGGCCAGGTGATCACAACAGCCTGTGAATCTCTGTCCATATCAAATGCAGAGCTATTTGTTTGGCTTAGGGAGAGCTCTCTGGAAGGTGTTGCATAAAAATAGGATCAAAAACGAGGTCCTGAAAGTCTTTTTTCTTCCTTGATCGAGCATGTGCAGAGCAGGCAGCAGTTGCAGGGGAAGAGTGAGGTGAGAAAAATGCTGTTAAACCCCTGTGAGAGGTTAGCCCATTTCCTGAAAGCTGCAGAAGTCCCCACCAGCATCGCTGGTGGTGTGGCAGCACTGGGGGCTGAGCAGGTAAAAGGCAGGTGGGCCATTTGGGCCAGACACCAGATAAACATGAGCAATGTCCAGCACAACTGGTTCCACCATGTTCCAAAACACAAAATGACTTCAAACCTACCCTGAAATGGTAAGACATGTGAGAAGGAACAGTGGATAGCAAGGGCTAAGCAGAGGATTATAAACATCTCCAAAGACCATGTTCCCCAGCCCCTCCAGACAGACTGTCCATCCCTTTCCTTCCCAATACTATTTTCCCCTAATGCAGGATAATTCCTAATTGCTTTTCTATGGAAGTAACAACATATCTTTTTTTTTCCTTTTTTTTTTTTTGGCTGGGACATCAGTAAGGACCCTTCTGCATTTAGACATGAGGGAAAAGAAGGAAAACAGTCTTGTTTTCAGTAAGACAGGGTCTCTTCCTCCGTTGCTCAACTGCCCATTTGCAAAAGGCTTTCTGGCCCTGTAGTAGCCTGGCCCCCCGGAGAGTACCATGGACATGGGGAGGCGAGGCAGTGTTGGAAGGTAGCCTGAGGATAACAGGCGTTATAAAGAGGAATTTTTTTCCCTGCTGTTTTTGTTTGTTTTACCACAGAGGCTCAGAGGAGCTGGCCAAGAGCCTTACACAGCAGGTGCTGCCTGGGAATGCAAGGGGAGCAAAATTCCTACTAAATGGAAGCATTATTTGACACCACCGCCTTTCGCAATCTTTTTCTTTTGTTTCAGACAAACTCCAAGGCCTCCTGGGCTTTGCGGTCAAAGCTGAGTTGGACTCTTCTGCAGGGGAAGAAAGGGAAGTAGTAAGGGTGTCCCCAAACATGCCAAAGACTTGGGTGACAGAGACCAAGCCTTCTGGAAACAATACTGCTAGGTTCCCACAGAAGTAGCGAGAGGGCCAAGAAAAAAAAGAAAAATCCCCTTTGGCTCCCTCACAGCAGTTTTATAACTTTTTTCTTTTTCTTCTTTTATGAAGAAGAGGTTGAGCCTGCACACCCACACCAAAATGCTTTCACCATTTGGAGACCTCTGAGCCTAGATCCACAGGAGCGGGTTGCAGCTCTGCCCAGCTTGGCTCTTTCTCTCCCATGGCTGTTGCAAGACTGGAGGAAAGAGTAAGCATGGCCAGGGGAAAGCAGGCTAACTCCTTCCTTCACCAGAGGCTTCCTCTGTGGCTGAATCCTTCAGCTCCTCTTGTTTTCTTTTGTACCTCAGCTCCTTGCCTGTAAAACTGGTAGGAGCCATGTGGGGATAGTATATTAGCAGCATGGGATGTGCAACTGTTTCATAAGTGATGGATCAGTAGAAATGCCCAAAAAGAAGGAAGTCAGAATTTTCCAGAAATGGCAGGCTTTGCCACAGACTTTACTTTTTTTTTTTTTTTTTAATTTTTTTTACAAGCAGGAAGGCTGCCTCTCTCCAAATGTTCTCCTCCTACCAGCAAAAATGTGGTCTCAGACAAAGATTCATTTTTCATACCCTTGTATTTGGATACCCTTGACTGATGAAATGAACCCACAGAAGGGCCCGATTATAACCCATTTCCAGAAGCCTAGGAACATGCAGTAACTGGCCATGCCTGCAGTGTTCAGGTACATCTGTCTCATGATCATCCTCGAGCAAAGGGACAGTGTTCTTGTTTGCTCTGCACCTTGTGTGCTGGGGTCGTGCTTGCTGATGGAGCCCCAGAGAGCTCCTCCAGGGACAGTGCTATTAATATTAATGATTTTCTTCCCCTTTCACACTCTGTGGTTCCTGGGAGACCAACGGTCCCTCCTACCCCAGCCTGGATGCTTTTACACAGTGCTGTATGAGACATAGCCACATTCCTTAGCTGTAAGTCTTCACAATCATGCACCATCTCTCCAAAACAAGTTCAGGGCATGACTTCCAGCTAGACAGATGATGTGGCTCTTCAGGCCCAGAGGTAAAAGCTAGAAGTATTAGCAACACAGTGGCTAGGTGGTACCCACATTCCTGCCACTAACGTCACTGGCATTTCTGCCCGCCAGCGTGCAGCTATTGCATTCCTCAGTCCAAACAGTGGCTTTTTTTCCTGAATTTCATGTACTGCAAAAGATGGAGAAATCCATCTGATTCTTCCCAGCTCTTCCAGTACTATTTATTAAGTACACTAAAAGTAATGAAAACCAACAACATTTGGGCGGAGGGAGGAAAGTCATAGAGTTCAGAAAATGAAATTGAAATGAGCCTCTTTCAGAAGGCCATTTGTGTAGCATTAAAATTTCTATCCACTCAGAAAGATGAAGGAAAGATAATACTGAACAAAACTTAAAAGCTTTTGGTGTAAATTGGCAATGGTGAGAAAAGTACATCCTTGACAAATAGCCAGAAGGACAAACTCCAGCAATGATCAAGCCCTTCAGGATCAGGAGTCCCAGCAAATGGTATAGCTACTGAAAAATAGAAAGGATGCAGAATAAGATTGCACAACTAATTTCAAAGCTGGCAAATATGACTTGATGGTGTGAGACACAGACTTGTCTCCATCTCCTTGTCAAAAGGGGACGAGGAGACAGTAGTAACTTACAACGCATCTGTGCATGGAGATGGGTGAGGTGTTCAGAAGCCCTTTGGCAAGGCTGGTCACAGCTCTTGTTTCAGCAAGAAACATCACTTTGGTTTTTGCATCAGCAAGTTCAATTTCTGTTCATTTTTCTAAATGAAAGTAGTTTGAAAAATATTTTTAAGATATCCCAAGTGGATTTTCCCTGTATTATTTAAGAACAAATAATAATGCTAGCAGCAGTGCAAAAAGTTTTTCAAAAGCCAAAACTCCAGTAAAGTTGACTCACAAATACTTCTGATACATCTAACTTTTGTCCAGATGTGGGGCAAAAAAAAACCAACTCCAAAGTTTGAAGAATGTAGCTTGCCCGGCAATGCTGCTCAGTTATAAAGTGGAGAGAGGTGCAAAACTGATAGCTAGATGTGAAGCCAAACAAAAGCGGCTTAGAAATGAGGCCATTTTTTTAATTAATGTGAGCTTCAAAATCAAGTAACTTCTGATGTGTTCATGTTCCCATATCTTGGTATGTCCAGAGCTGGATGTTTTTCTGGAAGATGCAGCAAAGCTACTGCGCTCAGTACTGGGCTAATTGGCTGCAACTGAATGGCTTTGAAATATAGGAAGTCATACCAGATGTTCTCATGGTTCCTTCTGGCCCTAAACCCTGTGAATCTATGAATGAGTTTCTGAATCTGTGAAATCCCAAGTCCTAAGAATACAAACATATGAGTAGAGTTATATTTCTGGCCTCCAGATCAGAAGAAAGATATTGAATGTGCATTGTTGTGATAAATCAAAGAAGCAGCTAAATTGGAGCTGTAATAAAAGTTGACTGCAGATCTTTGTGCAGAAATTGGTCATGTGTCATGTGAGGACAAGGTTCAGAGAAGCGATTTCTCAACATCTGAAATGACTGCTTTTTGGAGCAGGCCCTTCCAAGCACTGTGGTGGAGATCCTCCTCTGTACTTGGTCCTCAGTGCCACACAGGAGCTCATTTGACAAGTGACGATCAATGAGACACTGAATGCTGTTGACCACAGTGTAATTGAGATGGGCACCCCTGCCATGAAAACCAGCAGTGAGACATTCAAGTCAAGAGAAAGGGGTTTTGTTTTGTTGGACGTCCTTAAGGGGAAGCTTGTCAAAACTGAGGAAATTGAAATCCACAGTCAGCATGAAAGCTACTCAGCCATGGTCTAAGCATGGTCATACCAAGCATGTATCCACCCACTCCCCCCTTCTGAAAAAGGAAGAGCAGCAACAACAAAAAAACCCTAAAGAATTATGATACTTTTATATCATTTAATAGCACTTTTAAGTGATTTGGTTTTGGAGGAAGTCCTCCATATGCCCCAGAACTGGATTCAGGCAACATGAGTTTCAGTCCCACCACTGAAATGCCTTCTTGCCAAGCTCTGAGCATCTCAGTTTCCTGCCCTCACCATCTCTCTCAGCTATGTCTCTGGCTGGAGAAGTCATCGGAGTGGGCAGGAACCACCTGGGACCCAACGTGCCTCATCAGCACAACACGGGGTGATTCCTAAGATGCACAGTTGGCCACCATGATGTAAATCTCCCTTCTCCATGCATAAGGGTGCTGGAGCCTTGCACAATGGGCATGTTTAGATGGCTGCTTTAAAGAAACCTTCAAGAAATGGACACCTCATTTGAATGAAATGGTCAGAAAAAAAGCATGTGCTGCCAAAATTCTCTGATAAAGCACCCTTATTATATAATATTGAGATACATGTGTCCTGCAAAGTACTGTATGTCATTTGCAGAGGGCCCGTTGATACTCTAACATCACCACCAATGTCACGCAACACTGGGCGAAGCAACGAGCATTGCAATATCACCAAGCAATACATAATGCCAATGACAGTGGAACTAATGTAGAGACGATTATCCTTACATTATTCAACACTTCCAATTGCTCTCTGTTTTAAGTGGCTATATGATGTAATAATATATAAATACTGTAATGAAGTGCTTATTTATAGCCATCTTCAGTGAAAGTATTAATGCATTTTTCCCACGCTATGTTCATTGACTACAGCAGAGCAACCCATTTTCAAGGGACTGTGTCAAAAAGAGTGTTTAAGCCATTCCTCCATTGCAGGAACAGGTGGATGGCTAATGTAGCAGGCAAAGTAATCAGCTTTAAGTATGGGAACAACAAAAAAAAAAAGCAAAAAAGGGAAGGTGAGGAGAGGACATGCCTCAAATGGAAAAAGAGGGTTAAAGTGTCTGTAAAGCTGACAGCTACTTTCCAGCCTGTGGACCAAAGGACTCCCTGGAGTAGTAGGAGCTTGCACCCAGCTCTCATTTAAGACATAAGCGTTGAGAAGGGGAGTGATCAGACCTTGGCGCTGTGTCAAAGATAGGACCAAAAGTGGCTTCAGGTCTCAGAAATCTGGAGTGATGCCATTCACACTGCCAGAGTGGCTCTCGATTTCTAATGACATTGGCCTTAATCAAGCTGGCATTCCTGTATAATCCTCCATGTCCTTCATCTTTCCAAACCACCCTGGAGACACCAGTAGCTTCCAGATGTTTCTTCATCCTCCCTGAGGATGGTATGGAGAGGAAAATGGCAGATCTTGAATGGTTGAAGATGCAGGGTTTCAGAAGAACTACATGGCATTTGCAGAGACACCGCAACACTCCTGTTCCTACGCTCCATCTGCAAAGAGAGTTCCCTTTCACTCTGAACACAGCAAAAATGGGAAAAAGCAGAAAGAAAAATACTCCCTTTTCCCTCGTGGAAGAGAAGTGTGATTTCATCATTGTGAAGTGTGGGTTTCTTGGGGTGTGTAGGAGAAGCCACAATTACCTGGAGAGACAAAGCGGTGGAGATGGGACTTCTGGCTCTCTGGTCCACCTTCCTCCTGTGCTGCACCAGATCCTGCCCACTCCTGAGCCCCTTGTGTCCCCACAGCTTTATGCTGGCCCAGGAAGAGCTGCTTTTCAGAAATTCACCTGCTACCTGCATTTCCCCTATTTGGGGATGAATTTTCCCTGCCTTTGAATCTACTAACACATGTGGCTCATCATTGCTTGCAGGGTATATCATGTCTTTCCATTAACGGCCCTTTGAGTGGTGAAGCCATGGCAAGACTTGTAGGGAAAATGCCAACATTTCTCCAGCCAGTTTAGGAGTTTCCCATTCATCTTTCTTACAATTTGCCACTCCGAGACCGTGAAAATCCTGTGTATCCACGTGGGCTTTTAGTGCAAAGCAGAGCAAGAAATGGGGCATTGGCTTTTCATGCAAGAGTGACAGCAGGAGGGGATGTACCTTCCTCCACCGCATTGGCATGCTGCCGGCAAGTGCAAGAAGCTGTCTTTTTTCCCTGTTTCACAACAAACAGAGCTGCACTGTAAACAGCATTCATCACACAGGGAGTTCCACTTAGAACTGGATGAACGCTAGAAAGATACTATTTACAAGTCGTCCCTCAAATAAAAACCATGAGTTTATTTTGGCACTGACAGTGATTCTCCTACTGATTGCTTCTGGCAAACGATCAGGCAGGTACAACAACACTTGCTGAAATATTCAGAGGACGGGGATATGTTGCAGATACTTGTGTAAATATGAACCGTCAGACAAATGCTTGTGCAAATCTGTGTTCACACAGGTCTGTGCAGCAAGAAGTTTGCATAACTAGTTTTGAGAGCTGCTTGTGGGTTCAGGACTCCTCAAATCAAAGCGCAGAAACTCTGCCACGTGACAGAGGTAAACAGGGACACACGCATAAACTCAACGAGAAAAGCACAAATGAAAAAAAAAGGGCAAACAAATAGTTGAACTGCAGTCAGGCTGCATAGTTTACAAGCAACCCAAAGACTGAGAAATGGCCAGAGAAACCATTCAATAATAACGGCATGTCAAACACATCTGTAAAGTTCCTGCAGCATTTGCAAACAGAGGTCTAAATCCAACAGGATTTACTTGGAGCAGTTCATACAATTAGAATTAGGCAAGCGTGTAAATAACTTACTGGAACAGGGCCAGGAGACAGGACTACAGTTGCATGGTTAATTGAGTTTGGTGAGTAGTCATCCAGCTATATTTCCTCCAGGACTGACATGTGGAGTGGATCGATTGGTACCAGAAGAATTAAGGATGGGAGTTACGGGAAAAGGAAGAGCAAGGGGAGAGCTGACAAGGCTGGCTTACCGAGGTGGGAGGTGGGCAGATGGGCTAATGTTCAATAGGTGACACGGATGAGCAGGGACCCAAGGCAGGTTTCATCTTGCACGCCCTGCAGCTTCCAAACACTTCTCCTGACGGAGTCAGACTTAACTGTGTGCTGGCTGTAACTGATGCATGTGCATGTGAAAGCAATTGTGATGGCTGGAAAGGCTTTGGTTCTGTTTTGTTTGCGTTGTTCATTTCCTACAAATGCAATTACCAAGGGATAAATTGAATTAGTTTGTAACATTATTTTGAACATCTTTTCTGAGAGGCCAGTGTTCACAGTTAAAAGTACAACTTGGCAGAAGTACAATCAGGAGTGAGCAACACATACCACAAACAAAACCATTAAGACCATTTAGAAAATTTTTGCAAAAGACAATCAAGTGTTTCGGGACTAATTTCCCACTTGGTCATCATGATCTTATGTCAACATTAACACCATTGGCTTCAGCTGAGCCCTACAGGCACAAAGCTTGTGTGATGGGGTGGAAAACTGGCCCAGTTTAAGATTATGTATACTGTATTATTTAAAAGACAAAGAAGCGAATCCCAGGAGTGTGTAAGTGCCCTGAAGTATCTGAATGTAGCCCTTTTCCCACTGAAATCAAAGGCAGAGCATTTGTTTGCAGGGAGGGGCTGGAATCAGGTGTCTCCTACCTGCCATTGGGAAGGCATGGCCACCAGCAATGCATTTTTGGGGACTGGATGCACAGTTTAGGACAGGATGGATGCTCTGGAGAATGGAGAGGTGACTAGAGAGACAGGTGTGTCTTCCTCCCTATGCACAACCTCCCCCAGACACCAATATCTTCTTATTTCTCATTACTTCATGTTTCTCCATTTTCAGAAAAATATTTAAATTATTCCTGGCAGGCTAGGAACTACTTTAAGAGCTCCTCAAATCAGTCAATATAATTTTTTTTGTCTATAAGTGTATGGATAGAGAGATACATATATATATATATAAAAAAGAAAGAACGTGTTCTTTACCTGGTTTATTTTTTTTCTTTTTCTTTTTTTTTTTTTTTTATTTTTAGGTCTTTTAGAAGAGCAATTATATTAGGCATGTTGGGTTGGCCACTAGGATGAGTAAAACAGTTTGGGAGAGGAAAAGGTTTGTGAATATTTCAGGGTAATTACTAACAGTTAGTCTCAGGACCAGGAAAAAAAAAAAAAAGCAAAGAAAAAGAGAGAACAGCTTTCGCCTGTTACTGATTTCCTTTTTGGTTACAGGGGCCATTGTTTGTTTTAATGACAGGAAAAGAGAGCTGTCAGAAGACATTTGCATAGTGCAAATAGGGTCACAAATCAGAGGGACTGCGTAGATCATTTAGCAGGGAGCCAGCAGACATCGGTGTGCAACTGTAAGAACGAGATTGTTTTCTGGAATATGGGGAAAAGCTGATAGTTTTTCCACATGCAATTGAGGGCTTGAGCAAATTTCGGGGAGAAAAGCTTCCTGCTTGCAGCAGGGTCCGCCGGGCTCTCGTGAAGGCGTTACTGTTTGTTTATTTTCCTAGCTGTGTGCTTAAGATGCATTCTTTGAAAATGTAGCTGATGGGTCTGTTTGTATAGACTGCACTGCTGGTGAGTTAGACCAGGGGTTTGTGTTCATTTGGGAAAAGAGAAAGAATCCTGGCCATCAGAAATGTTTACTATATCAGGAAATGAATTCACTACTTGAGGGTTCCAGTGGATATAAAACAAAAATTAAAACAAGAGCCTTGTATAAACCCACTTTGTATTGTCTCCTCCATAAACAGCCCCATACGTGACAAAGCTTGGAGCAAGCAAGAGAGGTAGTTTTATTGGGGCATGTGGAGGGAAGTTAATTGCTGTTGTGTTTTGATTTTTTTTGCACATGTTGGTGAGTTTGAAGCGAAATCTGGTCTTCTTTTCTTCCTCCCGTTCCAGGGAGAGCTGAGCCTTTGCTGAGAAATAACACTAGGCAAAATGACTTCAAGCTGTCACCATTACACAACCTAAACTTTATTTCTTCATTAATGCATTACAGAGCAAAAAAACAATGAGAGCATTCCTCTGGAATGTGTGTTTACTGAGCACAAAATGATATGTTTACTGAAATAGCAGTTGCTGCCGGGTTACCCAGTGGGAGAGAGCTTTCTCTTTCCGCACCCGTCCGAGAACCCGGTGCCGCTCTGCTCCACAGCCTTCGGTGCTGGCAATTCCCCCCACCACCCCGGTCCCTGTGCAAGGAGAGGCCAAAGGGGTCCCACAGGAAAAAGCAACAGCAGCGCCGACCCAAGCTGAGGCTCGGCATCATCCAGCAGCACCTTTCTGGTGGCTCCAGCAAACCCTGGAAGAAAGGAGAAAAAGGAGGGAGATTTCGAGGCATCCCTTCCTGGAAAAAGCATGAGTCAGAGGAGAAGGGGCTAAGCCCGGGATTTCAGGGCAGGCAGCAGCGGTCCTCTTGGCATGGGAGCAGGAGAGGTGCTCAGCGTGGACGACTAGCGCCAGTGGCACATGGGCAAAGGATCTCTCCCCAAAAAGCGGGCAGAGGCAGTGGCTGGGAACTGCCAGAGCCGCTCCTGAGTACAGCAGCGCTGGGGGAACGCACCACAGGAGGAAGGGTGGGAGGGCAGGCGATGTCCTTCGTGGTTACAGTAATGAAAACATCATTCTTGATGGCTGGGATGTGATGGGCACATTGCAAACGCCCCAAACAAAAACAGCCAGGGGAGGGAAGAAAAGGAGTCAGATAGACAAAAGAAAATAAAACCGGTGATGGAGCTTTCTCCTTTATCCCAAGAGCCAAAGCAAACCACGCATGTGTCGGTACATGTGTACACACACAGGTGCACACACACACACACCCTCCTATGCACCCAGTCTTATAAATTCAAAGGTGGTTGGTTTTTTTCTCTTTATGCCACTGAGATTCAGGCAGCAAAAAAAAAACAATTAAGGAGTTTTTGCTCAGTACAACTGCCAAGCACACATCAGGTTGGCTGCAGAGCTGTTTGGTGTGAATATGGCTCTCCAGTGATTCATAACCAGCCCAATCGAACAGGGTTCATCAGTGCCCCAACCAACAAAAACACAACTGCAATGTTTTCTGTTTGTTCTCTTCTCCTTTAAAGAGAAATACACACACGCACGGAGGAAAAACAAAACCAGAGAGTGCCTTCTAACCTGGTACAGCATATTACACTAATTAAGGGATGCTGTTACTCATGCATCATTCATGACCCTGCCAAAACTGGGAACAAACAGTCCCTACAATCTGGATAGGACTGTCTGAGCTGAACTTTGTGGAGTTTTTCTGAAAAAGCCCAAATAGGAAACATCCTTCCCCACCGCTAACTCCCTGCAGTTGGCAGTATACTGGGCAGTGCTCTCACCCTCATCTGTTCTCTATGATCACATGTTGATATTCTTGTCCAGCAGTGACCACAGGGCAGGTGAAGGGTCCCGCACAATGTCGCATGCCATCATCTTTCCACTGGCTTGCAGCAAAGACCTTGGAGGTTCCGCGTTGAGTGGGAGCCTCCATGGTGGGAATGCCTCTGGGAACCTGGAGGAGGTTGCACCCAAGCATCACCTCTACCCTGGAGGTAAAAGCATCTCCTTGCTGAGACGCCCTTTGTCCTGGTGCTGCAGGCTTTTTGGTGTCCCATTTGACACCAGGGGGACATGGGGGCACTGCTGCCAGGAGAGCCAGAGGTGTCGTTTCCCCCAAACCCTTCTTGCTTCGGTGTGGAGGAGGGCTGGGGAAGTCCTTCAAGGTGTTTCCAGCCGGGGCTGAGAGGGGCCAGGGAAGCATGCTATTTGTGCACATGCCATGTATTCGTCTCGGCACCGTGCTGAGAAGGATTGACAGGAGCTGCAGAAAGGCTGAGTAAAATTTTCCAAAATACCTAAGTGATGTAGAAGCCTCCCATCCTATTTTTAAAACGTGACAGAAGCACGCGAGGCCCAGAGCCTTAAAGGTACCTCTGCAGATAGCTCCTGTAGAGCTGGACATCTAAAAGAGCTGAGCACCTCCATCCCACTACCCTAGTCACCCAACCTCCCCACTAGTCTGGGGTCCCCTCCCCTCTCGGTCCCGACGGTTCAGCCCCCAACGCCCAATGGGTTGCCTCTTCTGCAAGTCCTGCAGGGACCTGTGCAGACCGCTATCGACCACCTGTCCCCCAGCAGAGATCTCTTCTCTTTCCTTCCACCAGTCCCACCAGAGCTGCTTCATACTTGGGTTTTGCTCCCAGCCATGCTGCCCCTGTTTTTTTCTCCTTTTCTTTGCTGATCCAGAAGCCATTGTTGGGCGGTAACACCTCTCCAGCCCACCCAGCTTCCAGCTGGGACATCCCCAACCCTCCCAGCTGCTGCACACAAGCATGTTGCGCTCAGCAGACCTTGTAACTCCAGGATGGGTGGCAAAGTGACTTCAGCAATGTCTTTTCTCGCTGGCCAGTGGGCTTTGTAAACCCCAGCCCTGCTGGCTTAGCCCAAAATATCTCAGGCTGCTTCCGCAGCAATGAAATGTCGCCTATTTATTGCTGCTGATTATTGCTAATGACAAAGGCAGGTGTCTGAGGCAGGCAAAAGGAGAATGGCAAGGCTCAGAGAGATGGGAGAAGATAAAAAGGTCAAAAAGCAGCTATTTTAGCTGCTGGCTTTGTGCAGTTGGAAGCAGAGGACTGTTTGCATTAGATGTAGCAAGCACAGGTTTCAGCTGCAACAGCACACTCTTCCCACTCCGTGTTTTTGCAAAACTTTCTGCCTATTTGTAGCACCTCCTGCTGTATTGCTCACACCAGCCCTTGCTCAAGAAAGATACTGAAGCCATACGTCGGAGCCGTATGTCTCATCGGCACAGCAAGACTCGAGCAGAAGCTATTGCCAGAGGCAGAAATACTCTCATGGATGCAGCCAGTAGAATAGGTGGAAATTTTCCAAATTTCTTTTTGCAGAGGGAACATTTTTCCCCATGAAAAATGTGGAGGGAGTGAAGGGAAGGCTTAATAATCACTTTTACAACATGTCCTTTCCCATTTCTAACTTCTTCTAATTGTCTTTTCTATCTTACGACGCCCTTGTGGAGCCTGGACTCTCTCGCTGGTGTCAAGGCAGGAATAGTGAGGAAAGAAATATTGTCACACAAGCTGCGGTGCTGAAAGCTCGTTCTTGTCAGCGCTCTGATACAAATAACCATATAGATACCAGGACATGCACCTAAAGTTTCTGTCATTGCGCAAGAGCCCTTCTGGCCTCTCAGCTGCTGTGGCAGTGCAGTGCTCTTGACTTTCCCATGCCTCTTCCAAGAAAATCCTTCCCCTGTGGACCAGAAAAAGGTGTTAAAGGTGCTGCTTTGCAACCATGCTGTGGTCAGTGAGGATGGAGCAAGAGGTGGGTAGAAGACAAGGGTTTGTGAAGCACCAGCAAGATACAGGCTGGTGCTGGGAGAGAGCACAGGCATGTGGTGCTTGGGCTGATGTGACCCTCCATGCTGCATGCACTTCAGGAGTGGAAAGCCTAAACCACTCAATATTGCAGTGGAATCCCCAACATTGTAGGGGAAGAAACCCATTAATAATGGGATGTCAGGATATCACAGCGAGCAGCCCCGGAGTTTATAGTGATGCAAGCACCTATGCCAAGGACAGGTCCAGAGGAAGGAAGAACTCCTGCATGCCCTCCAAACACCATCCCTACACTATGAACTCACCTAACTTTTAAATGTCAGGATGTCTATTTTGCTTTCCTTTGAAGTTGCGAGATGCTGATAGAGCCACTGGTGATTTCTGAGCTTGTCTCTCTGCAACCAGTCACCTGCTAAACCTCAGGGACCACCGTGCATCCTTTGGGTACCAACAGTTACATCCCTTCCAGTGTGATGCAGTGCTGGCCCCGCACCAGGGAGCTGTGGCCACGGGGAAGCCACGACCACTCAGATGAATGCCTTTGATAAATGACCACCCTCCCACTTCCCTGCTGCATGGACCAGATAGATAGCTGCAAGCCAAGGCCATTACTCAGCGTATCATCAGGTGTGTAGCTGTGTCCTGTGCACTCCAAATTGGCAGGGAGATGACTATTGGAGGAAGCTGAAGCCAAAAGGGCTGTGGCATCTGGCCAAACCCACTGTCAATTTTCAAGCTGATTCCGCTGTTCCTCCCGTGCAGCAAAACAACCATATTTTTCACTTCGCAAAGGACCAAGCTAAACAGGGCTTTTTTTTTTTTTTTTTTTTTTTTTTGGTTGCTTTTGCTAGGAATTTATTGAATGCTGTTACATTATTCTTCTTGCTGTCAGGAAACAGGCTGACTCCCTTCCCAAGTAGCAATGTTTGGCTACTGAGCAACCAGGCTGCATGGGGCTTTTTGGCCACTGGTGAGACTACTGTCTTAGATGGTGGCCTATGAACGTCCTTCAAACACTTGGCATTGAAGAGCTTTGCTGTCAGCCTCTGGAAGTTCCCCTATCAATGGGTGGTGAGCGGGTAGCCAGCTCTTGGGCCTGAAGAGAGCAAAACCCTGCTGCCATAAAATCTCTAACACAGCATCTGGTTTGGTTCATATGAGCTGCATTTCATCCCAGGAGAGCGGCCCCAAGCCACCTGGGATGTGTGGTGCATGGTCCAGGGCTGTTGGGGAATGTGCCCCGCTCCCCAGCATCTACAGCCGGTCCCACATGCTGAGAAATGCACACTCCTGAGGTGGCAAATTTGTAAATCTGAACCGTCCTTCCCTATTCCTTCAGTGGAAAGTACGGGAGGAAAAAGCCCACAGTATTTTTTTGTGATGGGGATGAGTGACAGAAACGGGTCATGAGAAGGGACGGTAGCACAAACGGAGTGGGAATTGGCACTTTTCTTATGCCCCCTCCTCCCAGTTATCCATCGTGATTATGCACCTGACCCATCCACCTCCATCTACACTGAAAATCTGGCACTTGGCCACCCGCCAGCCATGCTCTTTCTGTACTGGAGCAGGTTTCATTTGGGGGAAATTTCCCCAGCTGTGGAGAAACCAGAGCGAGAAGCAGTTTCCCCAGGTTCATTCCATTATTCATCATTATCCTCCCTTCGGGCTGCCCTGAACAATTTCCCTCCCCTCCATGTACATCCTTTAGGTGGTTTTAGAACATGGCACTGAAAAATAAAGTTTAAAAAAACCAAAAACCCAAGGCATTGAAAACATTCAAATATATTGCTCAGCTCTTTCCTCCCCACACCATTGTCTTAGGAGGGCTGGCGCGGGACCAGACTTCTTTCTTATTACCAATCTTAACTACTCCGCTGGGCATCGAAAAATAAAGCCCTATAAAAGTCACTAATTAAATAAGTTCTCCCATCTGACCTAATACAAGCAACATGGGAGGTTGTATGATTTTTATTTTTTTTAGGTTTGTTTTTTTTTTTCTTTTTCCCTCTTTTTTGTAGACCCCGCTTTTCTGATGGGGATTCGTTGTTTTTCTGGTAAGGGAGAGGGATTTCAAGGTCACGGAATGAATAAATGATGATAATGCGTGGCCGCAGGGAAAAGCGAGCACGCGAGCACACGGCGAGTGAGCGCGGCAGCAGCCAAGGTGCTCGCTGCCTCCCCAGTCCCCTCCAGGGAAGACAGGTCGGGGGTTGTCTCTCCCTTTGGTGGCTCTGTGGGTGCTCAGCCTCCCCTCTATTGTTTGCCAGGGCAGCCACTTCTTTTTTTTTTAATTATCATTATTATTTTCTTCTCTCACGGCTCAAGAGTGCATGAGTGTCCCTGTCCCAAGGCTCTGCGGGTCTCCCCGACTTTGGGCCTTGCGGGATGCATGCCTGCCCCAAAGCAAGCCAGAAGGAAAATTAGCAGCTGGATTTCCTGTTATTCTTGGGAATTTCGGATGGATTCATGCAGCTAGATATTTGCCACACTCGGCCGCGGTGGTTCCAGCACTGTGCGCCTGTTCTCTTTCTTCCTCCCTGCTCCTTGGGCATGAGCCCACAAGTAAGATGAGTTGGGTGTTCTCAGCCTGCTGCCCCACCACCGGGGCTACACAGGGCAACGCTCTGCTCTTCCTCCTGATTTGCTCGCTAATAAGCTCGCCTCTTGCGAGAGTGTCCCAAGGTTTTCTAATAACAGGAAGCAGTATGCTGCCTGCCCTGGGGTCCAGCCATATGCGGGAAGAGGTGTGGCTGCCTCCAATTTTGAGGAACACCAGTGTCATGAGTGGCCCCAGTCTTGGCATGCTTTCTCCTCGGTGTCCTCCTTGCCGCCTCTGGCACTATTGCCCTTTTTTTCACTTCCTACCTGAATAACCCAAGAGATTGCAACCAGGATTGGTCCCTGCAGGGACAGGTGTCTTGGGAGAGAGGGTTGCAGCTCCTGAAAGGTGGCAGGTAGGGGTAGGGATGCTGAGCCCAGGGAAATGTGTGCCTCTGCTGTGGCTGCCCTGTTTTGGGTTGCCAGAGGTCCCAAACCTGGTGCTGCAGTGAAGCAGACGCCAAAGGGTTTGAGCACAGACCGCCAGAGGATTTCCTAAATCTCTTTCCCTTTTTTAATGCAGAACCTCTGGCAGTGAAGGGTCTCACCCTTTAACGAAGCAATGGATGGGATCTGCCCAGCTAGACAAGTTCTTCAGCTGCTCCTCCTGCCTCTCTTCACGCCTGGAGAGCCAGGCAGCGCAGACCCCCGGGGACACCTCCCGACGGCCCTGGTTTAGCTTATTCTAGGCCATGCTGAGAATTATTAGCTGCAGGAGTCTGACTCTCTCCTCACCTCGTTGAGACTAGTTTTCTTATTTTAGCTTGGTGCTTCACTTTCCCCCCACCCAGGCTGTTTATTCTATAGCTTTTATGCTAAAACAAGGATAAATAAATAGCAGCTGAGAGGGGGCTGCGGCTATCAGGGAGGGCAGGGATGGGTGCACAGGGCTGGGAGAGGGTGGCAGGAGCCTTGGCTGGCACTGGGCATCTTCATAATGCAACCTCCTGGAGTACGATCCCTGGAGCCAGGGCTGGGGGAAGCTGTGCAGCATCACCCAGCTTTATTCCCACAGCTGTTGTGGTTGAGCATGGCTGTCAGGCCGAAGCGCAAGGTGCTGCCGGGTGGTGCAACCTCTCTGCAAACCTGCACGGTAGCAAAGCAAACTGGAGCAGCTGTGTGGAGCCAGCAGGCTCGTTGCTTAACCCATGGAAAGACTCCACATGATTTTTCTGTGACTGGTCACTTCAAATCTTCCAGAAAATGCCCTTTGGCTGTTAATGTTACGCAAATATTCCTGCGTACTCATTTATTAATGAGAGGCCCATGGAAATGATGAACCCTAAACAAATGCAGGAGATCGTTCATAGAACAATTAAATTTGCTTTGCACCAGCTTGTGGCCTGGAAAAAACATCCCTGAATTGGGCTCATGTCAATCTAGTCATGAGACAAATATGTTGTGTGACTTGGCTTAAATGACGGGGCTCTCCACTGGCTTTCCGAGCGGTGGTGAGCACTTCTGGTTAGGGACCAGGACTCAGCAAGTTTCAATTCAGTTGAAACTTCATGCAAGTTGCGTTATTTTTCTGCGCACCATCTGTAATCTCAAAAGGCTTCCTGCCTCATGGGTCTTGTGCTGAATATGTGGTGGAAAATATCAGAGGTACCTGCGCAGGCCTCTTAGGAGCTTATTTTCAGAAATGAAGAGCAAATAAGCTGCAGACCAAGAGCCACAATGAGAAGGGCATGAGCACAGCCGTGCTGGAGCAAGCTCGTCTCCAAGCTTCGTAAGACATGCCGGCCAAGGCATTAGCAGGACCTAACTGTCTACTTACCCTGCAACTCAAGGAGGAAACCTTTAAATTTCTATGATGTTCTTTATATGTTAAAAGTATGAGACACATGCACTGTCACTAATTTATTGCCTGAGCAAATTTGGTTAGGAGAAAGTCCAAGTCTTGAGTGCAGAGGCAAACTGTCCTCCAGCAATAGAAATGATCACTGAATATTTAATATGATGTCGAGCATCATAACACACCTCAAATGGGAAGATTTGGGGACTCAGCCCTCTCTCCGGTGACTTTCTCTGGACCACTGAGGTCTCTTGTTGCCATCCTATGTTGTGAACATCCTTTGTGATGCCTATGTTCCTGCAGGCTACCCAGTGAGGATGACTTTCATTTTTCTGTGGGTAAAGACTGACAGTAATTACAGGTGTTTGGGGGCTGCTCTGGGAAAAGTAGGAGATGAGTCACGTAGCTTCTCGACCAAGAAAGGCCATGGATTAAAGACAAGAATATAGTCTTCTGCAGGTGCTTTTGCTGGGAGGCATTGCCTGTCTCCTGCAACCTCTCATGCTTTACAGTCAATGCAGTTGAAGCTAAAAGCATTTTTAGTGGGGAACCGGGCACTGGACAAGGTAGTAGGAATTTGTGTACTGCAGGGCAGGAGAGGGCTGCAGGCCTTGGGGTAAGTAGATAAACCATTTGTCACCGAGCAGTAAAGAAAACGATAATTGCCACAAAGCTTTTTCTGCAGGAAAACGTCGTTGGCTCGTGATGGATGTCCAGGTTTAAGGTGGAAGGGAAACAAAATGGATCATAAATATATTCTACCTTAGCCTCTAACAACAAACCTCCAGAAACAGCTTTTGGTTGGTTGGTGCTTAGGGATTTTAAAAGACAAAATGATCAAGATGTCCCCTACAGAAGGCATGCAAATGGATCACAGCATAATACAGTCATGTTTAAAGACATTCATATAGACTACAGAATATGGGGGTATTGTCTGGTATTCACACATAGCTTAAATATATCAGTTCAACTGTATAAATCTATAATTGAAGGGTTAGTAAAAAGGGGTTATCGTGTGTTTTATTTTTTTTCTTTTTTTCTTTTTTTTTTTTTTTTTTTTTGATGCTTCAATGGAAATATCCCCGTGTTTCTAGCTTGTTAGGACACAGTTAAGAAGGGAATAACCCATTACATACTTCATTATTTTCCAGATAGCAGAGGAGATCTCCCAGGAATATTTGAAATGTAAAGGGTATTATAATATCTAAAATCAAATGACATGAATTTTGATCATGTATCAGCATTTGCAACTGGTAATGCTAATGCCGATTTTTGGGGCATTACTCAACCTGCACCTCAATAACAAATGAGATGAGGATTGCCTTACAAGCAGTTGCTCTGATCATTTTCTAAATAATACCACAAAATAAGGCATAGATAGACCCCTCTTTTTCACATTTCCTTATTTGCAAACCAAAGCTTCAGAATTACCCCTGGTATTTTGTATCATCAGCCTCTGAGACACAGAAAAGTTGAAGCAAATCCCTACATGTTCAGAGCTGCAAGCAGTATTCAATGAGCTAAAATACTCTTTATGATAGTCTTAAAATCAGAATTGCCCAGTCTAGTACATGCTGAAATTTACAGTGGTGCATTAGAGCTACGACAAACAACTTCTGACAAATAAGTTGGTCAGAACTCTTATTTCAGCACACATCATGACGAAGCAGTGCAAGTGGAAAGGGATGCTGTTGGGCAGCAGTGGATGCTAGTTTTCCATGCCAGACTCCAGATTTCGATTTCAACAAGCAAAATTATCTTAACCTACTTTATCCATTTTTCTCTGAAAAAAAAGCCATTGTTTTTTCCAGAAACTCTCTTGATTTTATAAAATGTGTGAAACTTGAGAAGAGACTGGATGTGCTTTTTCTCCATGAGAACTACTTCATCCTGATAGATTTAGTGGAGAATGTGTCTGTGCTCCATGAATCTTCCCCTAAGAAATAGCTGAATGTATTGTCTCCAAATACTAATTCTCTCAACTTCTTAAAATCCCTTGGCACTTATTATATTCATTCCTCGCAAGCAGTAGTGAAAACAAATGTTCTTTGTGTAAACAGACTTTGACAGAATGTGGGAACTTAAATAAATATGGTTATAATATGGTATAAAAATCAACTTCAAATTTGAGGCAAACTGAAAGTGCATGGGTAAAGAGTCTTGTCATTCAACTTCAAAAATAACCCCCAAATATATACTGAGATGCATTAAAACAGGTAAATATCAACTCTGAAGCTCCTAACAGCATCCTATGTTTGAAGACACTAGAACTGTGTA
Source organism: Aviceda cuculoides (assembly GCA_035590195.1). Lineage (NCBI taxonomy): Eukaryota > Metazoa > Chordata > Aves > Accipitriformes > Accipitridae > Aviceda > Aviceda cuculoides. The sequence continues at coordinate 11,943,223 of JAVJGG010000021.1, forward strand.
AAAATACAATGTTAAGTAAAACAGTTGCTCCAAAATGTCCTTTCACATAAAACATGCTCTCATAGCTGTTATTCCCCTCCAAGAAAAACGAGCATCCTACGGGCGCTGTGTTCCTCAGCTGGCCAGAGACACAAGGTGTAGCTCTTTGTTGGGGTGGGCAATGATGTCGTAGGACCAATGGAAACCAAGAATATTTTGAAACGTTTACGTGGCTTATTTAAGTTAGGGAAAAAAAAAAAAGAAGTACTTACTCCAGAAAGCACAACTGGCCACAAAGCCTTTCTATGAGATTGGATACCCTGGGTGGTTTTCTGAGGCATGAGGCCAAAGGCCAAAAGAGCAAAACCACCCAAAAAGTGTAATAATTACCCGTTGGGGCAACGGCCGCGTGAAATGGAACTTATGAATAAAGACAAGGAAAACCCATTAAGTAATATTATTGACATGTGTCTGACGTCACTGATAGCCAACCAGCACTCGCCACTTGTGCTCTGGATTTCTGAAATCATTTCTTAATGGAATAAAGGGGTTTTAATTCATAATGTCTTCCTACAGATGTTAAAGGATGCAGTTTTGCCAGCCATTCATGTTCCCAGCCTGCATGCTGTTAATAAATCCAAGGTTTAGTTGAAGCACAGTAGTAGTCCTCTGTTATATCAGTACTGCAAACAAGTTTCAGCTTCATGCAATAACATAAAATTGCCATATATCAGCATTTCTTAAGCACCTGTCCCTGACAGTGCCAAGCCACTTTGAGAATTACAGGGGGAAGAAATGACAGAGACCATTTTCCATGCGAGATGTAGTGCTGTGGTGACAAATATACCTTTTGATTTCATAGTGCAAACAGACTTCAGTGCCAATTTCAGAGGCAAAATAAAGGAAAACAGGGCTCAGACGATGCTACAAGCCTGAAAAATGTGTCTGGACCACATAAGAAAGGCACAAATGGAAGATTTGTGACTCTCGAGGTTTTTAACTTTCAGGGTCCAAACAGCTGCTTTACTTCCATGGTTTAATAGTAAAGCAGTTTTAAGGAGACATGAAATCAGAGCCGAGAGAGGATCAGCTGAATAATGCAGTTGTAGGAGCAAAGCTGGATACCCACTTACCAGAGGGTAATATGGTGGTCATGAAGAGGGGGATAGTCTTGAAGCCAGGCAATATCTCCCCTTCAAAAGCCCATACCCCTTCTCCTCACCTGTGTGATGACATGGACACAGTTTCTGTTGGGCTTAGAGTGTTTCTTTTCACTGCTCAGGGAAAATCTGCATTTGCCCAGTTTAAGGAAGTTGACCTTGCTTTTGAGAAGCAACATAGTGTTTTGACAGGTAAAGAGCAAGTCATTAGTAACTCCAAAATTCAGATACTAATCACAGCTGTAAAAGGCACTGTAGAAAGTAGCTGGGTGTTAATCTTTTGGAGGTGTTTTTAATGTAGAGTTAATTGTACATCTGCTGGGTGAGTTGTACTTGAGTACAACTGTATGTTGGGATGAAGTCAATGGCAGATGCTATTTTTGAGACCTCAAGAGCCCCCAGATGCTTTTATTTAGCCTTCTTTATACATATGCTGTACCCATCTTAGCACGTGGCCGGATGGTGTTTCCACGACCCTTTGATCACTGAACAAGGCTGCACGATGTGATGATGCCTTATGCACCAGGAGCAGTTGAAGCACAACCTTTCTGTCTTGTCTGTACAGTTGTGGTTGGTGAAATGGCTGCAGACAGAGTTGGACGAGATCTGGCATGCTCTGTGGGAATTTCTGCTCTGCTCCATGCCAAGCAAGCTTAGTTTAGGTCTCCCATGCAGCCAGGCATGCAAGGCACCAAGGAGGGGCAAAGCAAAGCGGACAGAGGTGTGAGGCTCCCCGTTTCCTCCATGGGGATGCCCAAGCAGACACTAACCCCAGCTCTTCATGCCAAGACCCTTCCCCACCCAGCAGGGGCTACGTGGTGAAGGGTGGCAGCTGTTTGCTCATCAGTAACCCAAAGCGATGGTTCCCCAGGGTTTCAGGGGTGGGAAGGGTCTGTTGAGGGAGGAGGCTGGGGCTGCCTGGTGGGGTGAGGAAAGCCAGCTCTTGGACCACCCCATGGTGGGAGATGAACTTGTTTATCAGCACAGCTTGCCTGGTGCCAGCCCTTTTCATTTTAGACTGAGTCAACCCTCCAGACACCAATGAATGTGCTCTTGTAAACAAACACCATGGGTTGTTCTTTTTTTGTTGTTGTTGCTGCTGCTGTTGGGTGTTTTTCTTTCTTTTCCAGCTAAAACTGCTTTGCCTTGCCTTCAGAGAGCAAGGCAACATAACCTTTGCAGGCTCTTGAGCAACTTTTAAATGGTCCCTGTTGGGATGGGAACCTTTGCTTTCCTGGTGAAAGAGGCATGACCATGGGCAGTAAACAGCTCAGGGACAGTGGAGAGGGCATGGTGCAGACAGGAGGACTGTCCAGGGCTGCCCCACAGCACTGTTCTCCCAGACCATGACATCACTGAGCCTAGTTCAGGGATGCACCCAGTGAGGGTGCTTGCTGCAATTATCAGATGGTGTGTCAGCATTGACAGCACTCAGAGGAAGGCAAAGGTTTCACGAAGGGCAAGAGAACACCAGGTGCATTAAAAATACAAAAAGAGGCTCAAAACTCTTCCTTGACCTCACCATCCTTGGTGGCATGTGGGAAGAGATGTGGCAGGGATGGCCACAGCAGCTTCTCTGTCTCTTTAGGATTTCCCCTCTGATTTCCTCTTTGTTAAATGTTTTTTTTTTTTTATTCTGCTCTTTTCGTGGTTGTGTAACCCTGGTCACGCTGACGGCTTCCTCTTGCCCTGATTGAGCATTACTGGTTGATAGCACAGCATGTCCCACCAGCTGGCATCTGGTTAGCCCTGAAATCTACCAATGGCTGTTGAGGGATGAAGTGTCTCCTTCCCTGCCACCTCTGGCAGAAAGTAAGTCTTTGGCTGTCCCATTTTCTTCTTTCGTTTCCCCTCTGTCAGGTCTGGTGGCCCACGAAAAACAGTTAGCTGCTGGCTCGTCCCTGCCTGTTGCTCGGATGCCGGATGCTTCTCTGCTCTGCTCTGCGTGGAGGGGAACTTGGCTCTCTTTCCCAAACATGCCTGCAAATGTCCTTTGTTTGCCTGGCCACAGCAGCAAATTGGAAGTGGTGGGACCATCTCAAAAATCAGAGGGGATTCTGCCTCTGCACATCACAGTTTGGAGGTTGAATGTTATGAAACTGAAGATGACAACCGATCTCACTGGGTTATTTCCTAAGGATGCTGCCTTCCCTTGGGTGAACATGCTCCCAAGGGTTTGTTTCATTCATGCATTAAGCTGAATTACTTCAGTGTTGTTAACTGTAAAAAACCAGCTTTTCTGTGCTTACTACAATAGCCCAGCCACAAACTGGGAGTTTTGGTAAAGAAGAAATTACACTTTAGGGTCAGCCAGCAAAGTTTCTTTGCCACCAGCTTTTCTCCCTTTTTTTAGTTTTTCCCCTTGAAGCCATTGGAGGCCAGTAACCCCAGTTCACACAGTGCTTTTGGTGCCAGTGGACTCTTCTTTGCCACGCATTGAGCAAGCTTGCAGCATGGCAGCTCTGCATCCCAACACAGCTACATGTGAAGGCATAGGGACAAAAAGGAAAGCAAGTTGTATGTTCCTCCCCCTTGCTTCACCTCTCCTACCACTGCAAGACAGAGAAGTTGAAAGTTAAGCTTTTGAGTTACCAGCAATTTCCACTTTGGTGCATTATTGGCTTTCCTGCAGTGCTTTTATAAGCCTGTTTATAAGACAATAGACAATGGGAGAAGTTGCTGAGGGTCCCAGTGGACACATGTTGACAATAAACCCCTGTAACAGAGGTCAAATGTCTGTTCCCAGAATAGCAGAGGGTAACTCACTGCCTGAGGAGTGTAACGCTGCAAATGAACCAATACAGAAGAGATGTCTTATTGTCCGAGCCATTAAGTCAGCTTGGCCCAAGAAGATTAATTTTCCAGAAGATCTGATCTCTTTATTTACTGCAAGGATATGACAACATGTCTTTTCCATTGGTAGTGCTTATGTCTATGCGAAGGTCCCTGTAGTCATAGATATAAAGCTATTTTAAATGATTCGAAGTGTAAAGACGCAACACCACCCTGAATGTCATATTCTTGACCAGGTGCCCCCATGGGTGGAAAGCCTTTCTCTCCAAGAGAGACACAACAGTGAGTCAGACGGCAGTTTCATGTGGGTGGGGTGGATCTGCACAGTAATGGGGGGAGGGAAAGAATTATAAAACACTATGTCCTATTTTTAAGAAGTTATAACTTAGCTTTAGTTTTCCCTTGTATGAAGTCTCCTTGGGCAGGAAAGCATTTTTAACACATGGTTTGCAAAAAGAAAAAAAAAAATTACTGACCAAGTGGAGTTTTCTTCTTTCACTGGTCACTTTTCAGCTTTTTGTGGGTGCCAAAAAGAATTAAGAGCTTCTTTTTTTGATGTCTGGTTGCAGATACATTGATTGTGCTCTGACAGCCAGAGGATGACAGCATGACTGACTGAATAGGAAAACCCATGGTCGTTTATGTCAAAGATGAATTGCTGTCAGACAGACCGCTCATGATGGGTTTCATGTTTGAAAGCCTGACACACCAAGCTCTTCTTAGTGCTACAGGAGCTGTGTTGACTGCAAGGGGGTATGAATAGCAATGTGATTATGTACGTGAGCACTTGGGTTGACAGGAAGGTTTGCACAGGCTCCAGAAGTATTTTGGCAAACAAAAACTCTCTCCTTGAAAAAATATGTGTATCACTCCACAGAAAATATATCCACCTACAAGACATATCCACCTATCCAAGAAAGGCTGTGGGACAGTCCAAGTCTCCTCCATGTGCCATCTCCACAGCAGCAGGAAGGCGAGGTTGCTATCATGCAATGGCAACAATTGTCCTATGTTTAATGCCTATTTTTACTCATCTTGCCTCCATTTTCCCTGGCATGTGAAGGGCTGGAAGCAAAGGCAGCGCACCCTGGAGTGGTGGTGGCTGTTACAGTGGGAGTATGGTGCCAAGGTTACGGTTAGATCCTAGACTCCCCTTGTTTGGCATTGCAGCAATTTTATGACCAATTTTGTCCTATGAATACCCAAAGCTCTGGGCCGAGACAGATGTTTGGTGGTTTTTTTTTTCATTTTGGAGCCCTTTAGTGAGCAGCCAGTAGTGGAGACAGGAAGCAGCTGCTCTGTAAAGGTCAGGTTGGTGGGCTAAATACATTTTCTTTTGCAGAATACCCTGCCACCAAAGCCAGTAGAGTCACTTAAAGACCCAGAGACACCCAAACAGTAACTGTGTGGCCAGGCTAGCAGGGGACTCTCCACCCTGGCCAACCCACCATGCTGTTGCACAGCTATGCCTCATCCAACTTGCAGACTGGGCCTTCAGTTCAAATGGGCATAGACTGGGGTGTGGAGGGTGAGAGGGTTAATGGCACCTAGCAGAAAAACTGGATGTCTAGTGTTTCCAACCAAACCAGCAACTTGAATATTTCCCAACCAAAATATTGATTCTTCTTGGTTACTGAACTTCTGCAGCCAAATTCACAGCTCACCCATCCAGCCTAGTGCATTGACATCTTCGCAGCGTTCATTTTTAAGGAAAGTTCCTTGAGGGTTTGTTTTTTATTATTTTCAACTGCCTGACCTAGAATATATAGGAGGTAAGATAATTAATGGGTATCCCTGGAAAGATACATGTGTTCCTGCAAATCCTCTTCTACCTTCATGAATTCCATTGTTAGAGGTAAATTTTGCATGAAGAAAGGAAGCTAGCAGTGACAATCATGACCCAAACACCCTTTTGCTAGTATAGTAACACCTTGCAGGTCTTGCTCAAGGAATTATTTCTTTTGCTCTTTTAAATGATATAGATGTTGGTTTGATGGGGACATTTACTTTCTTGAAGTCTTCACTGTCCAGCCATGTAAGGCGCTTCTCCACTTCTGTGCAAACCATGGGAGAGGAAAGCCCTTACAATGCCATGCAGTCTAGTACTAGCAGGTTGCTGATAAGTCTTCACATCCTTCCTAGGTTTTGTATCAAAACCTTTACATAAATGGCAGGATTCTAGGAGGAATGGGAAAAATACTTGTTTAGAAGCTCAAACAAAGCAAACGAGTAAGAGTAGAAGGTAAATGCAATCTGAAGACCCGACTAAAACACTGTCCTCCATAGGGGATACCCAACTTCATGTTGTCTGAGTTGGAAATAATCTTGAGATATTTCTTCTCCTTTCCCTAGTAAACAGGTAGCAATGAAAATGTTTGGCAGGTATTTAGACATTAAGAACCTAAGGAGAAAAAACAATTGGTAAAGTCAACATTATATCATCACCTTCAGCCACAAGCATTACAGTTCTCTCTTCTCACTTCCAGAATGGACTCCATATTTTTATTTCTGTGACACTGCCATGGGCAGTGGGTGTCCCACCAAAGCCACTGATTCAGTTGCCTCATTGGCTAAACTGTTCTGTAAATAAGAAAAATCATCCTCTACCCCACCAATGCTTTTCAAAGTTGCTCAGGAAAATTTGTAATGCATGAGGGAGCAGCAGTCCCATATTAATTTGCAGACTCCAGACATTATGCAACCTGAAGCTTTCCTAATTACGCTGTCCTCAACAATTCCTGCCTACACTCACATGTCCGCACACTCTTACAAGTGTGTGCAAAATCCACAGTGATTTAACCTTTACTTTATCGAAACAGAACATTTGATTTGCAATCAGCTAGGAAAAAAAAAAAAAGTTCCTGACCTTAGCAAGGCAATTCCTTCAAACCCAGATCATGGGACTTCGACATTCAGCCTCCTGGAGAAGAGGCTCAGGGACCTGGTGCTGATGGACACCTTGCTGAAAGCCACCATCCACCACTGGTCAAGAGTCAAGATAAGATTGCCACACAGCAGTGACCAGCAACCACATCTTCAACTGTCTTAATTTTGCTCAAGAAAACTCAATCCTTGGCTTACTCAGCTTGGATGCTCCAAGTGCAAGTGCTGTTAACTGTGTCAACTGAAATGGCTGTCTGCTTTTTTAATGTAGCTTAGCTGATTTGCACCCATCTATGGCATATTGTTGTCCCAAAGCCTCTGTAGCCGGTCATATAAGGCTATCCCCCCAACTAATTAGATTATGCTGTTCTCTTTCCTTCTCCTCCATTAGCTGTAGAGAAAACAAGGAAAAGGATGGGTAAAGCTTTCTTGCACTGATCAAGCAAACATGAAGTATTATTTCTTAAGAAGTTTTACAGTTACTTTGAGCCTCTTAAGTTCTGACCTAAGCTGGTTCTACATTGCCTGTCACAGGAGTAACTAAACCTTGGTTTAAGCAGATTCTCCTTCCAGGAAACCGAGCTGGCAGCAGGGTTTCCACAGATTCCATTTCTACTGGAATGCTTCATGGTCCATGAGCCATGAGATATTTGGGTGAATTGGTTCCTACTGGTTCTTCTGCTGCTGCCTCAAAATCATCTAGTTGCCTGCTGTTACTCACCTTTTGGCTGAAGGCATCAGCCCCTCTATTCTGTCCTTACCTGCATCTCACCATCATCTGTTGGAAGTTATTATTTTTTTAATATATGCTGTCTGAACTGCCTGGGCGGTTGCTTTCTAAGCTACTTTTCAGTTCGTTGCCAACCAATCCGGAGGGGCAGCATCCTGCAGCAGGAGAGTGGTTGAAGATAGTAAGTTGTCCAGCTGGCTCAGTTGCTTTTGAAAGATGTGTGATCAAGCTGTAAATAGAACCATTTCCTGCGCTTTTTTTCCAAGGTTTTATCTTGTTTATTCATGTGAACGGTACCTGGGGAATAGCTGCGCCTGGCCTTGGTTTTAATTTGTCTGTATTTCAGCAACGTCATGTCATTACATTGGTGCAATACCAGATTTGGAGGAAATTCATGTGCATGACCTATTCTTGATAGCCCTTTAACTATGGCCAGATGGAGTGTTAGCCACTTGTGGCTGCACATTGCATGGTGAGGAGCACACATTAATGTGCACAGCCGGGAAGACGTCAGAGCTCTCATCACAGCTCGCTTGATAGATGGTTTTACTCCGCGAAGCATAAGCCTGAGTAACCAGCTAAAAAGGTGTAGGGTGTTTCTTGGAGGTCTCTAGTGCCTGCACAGGTGAGGAGCTGCTCTCTGCCTCCTTCCTTCCAGAGATGTTTAGGGACAGTGTGGTAGGGGAGCACTAAGAAGCCTTAGGTTAAGCAGACGAAGTGCAAGCACAACCCTGTACAGCAGCGGGTGCAGCGTGCTTGCGTGTACATGGGATTTCCGCTCTACTCTCTTGTCCCCACTTATTGTGGCTTTGGAAAACTGCATTTCACTGTGCTGGTTTCCCATGTGTCACCCGTAACACTTGTAACATGCAGTAACCCTTAATAGCTGAGCCATCCGCTTTGTTAGCATCTTTCCTGCAAGGATCTCAAAACACTTAATACAGGGAAATGTTTCTCTCAGTTTTTATGAAAGGGCTAACTAGAGCCAAAGGATAAAGTGATCTTTGCAGGAAAGCTTTCAAACCAAGCTTCCTGACTGCTTTTCCAGGAACTGTTAAAGAACAGCACTTTCATCCATCAGCCTGGTCCAGTTCTGATTCTTGTGGCCACTAAGTTTTTTTTTCAGCTTCCCTCTCAGTGCATCACCAAGGGCTCTCCACTTGAGAACTCAGGACTCTTAACTCATGACTTCTTCCATGGTTTAGCCCCTTTGTATCACCACTAGCCTCAGGCCGAACAGGGAGAAAATGGTCTGAGACACTCAAAGGTGAGGGTGAAGCTCCACCAAATATTTAGCTGGGGCAATCCAAAGAGCCAAAGGATGACCACCACCTGCTTTGGGAGACAGCAGTGGAGTGGTGAAGGGTGCACCAGTGTTGAGGCACAGAGGGATGCCTTCTCCACCCAAAGTTGGAGACTCAGGGTTGGAAGTAGGCTGGCTGGTGTCTGTGTGAGCCTGAGGCAGAAGGTAGCCTCTGGGCATTGTCTCCCATTTCGTTACCATAGGATATCAACTGTCTTTAAAGAAAATCTTGCTTTTCCCCTGCCATTTAATAAAGCTGTAGAAAGGAAGAGCAAGTCCTGCAGCATGTTGGGGAGATGGAGTTAGCTGATACTCAGCCACTCCAGCAATGCACTTGGCTCAACACCCTTTGCAGCTTTACGTGATCTTCAGGGCCTGAAGGTCTCCTGCAGCTGGGCCCATTGCAACGGTACATCCCAGGTGATCACAGCAAAACAAAACTTCACTTTCTAGGATTAAACTCCAGGATTTCCTTGCTCTTAAGCAAGTTCCAGCTCTCTGGAGTCAACAGCAACTTGGCCAGATCCGGCTTTCAATTACCTACAGATGTAAAACGCAGGGTAATGTGGTGCTCTGCTCTCCCCGCGTGACTGAGCTGCTCCATTGGATGTTGTACCTTCCCCCACCCATTGGGACACTGGAGAGATCCCCCAAAACGGCGCGGTGACCCACTCCCCGGTGTTGCACTGGGACGTCATGCACCTCCATGCTGTCTGGCTCCTCCGCAGCTGGGAAAGGGTTTGGATGCGATTCATTCATTGCAATCAAAACCCAACAAGCACTGGAAGAAAGTTCAAATGTATGTGAAATAACTTGTCCAAAAATCTGGCAAAGGCAGCTTATTTTTCCTGTCTTACAAGAAGTTATGCAATCAACTGATTAATTACCCGTGGCACGGTCTGAGGGGTGAAAGATTAATATTCCTGGAGACTGCTGCTGTTGACCTTGTGTTATACCCAGGGTGGGAATAGCCCAAGCTTCCCAGCAGAATAAACCTTGCCCAATGGTGAGACTGTCTTCTCCATAGTTGAGTGAAGAGGTTAAAGTTTTATTTTTCTTCTTAATTCTGTCCCTCCAGCAGGAAATAGTACCATCAAAAGACTCCCACCCATCTCCCAGATAAAAAGGAAGTTCCAGTCTTTTATAATTCAAGGGCTCTGCCTCACCCAGCTGTGGCAGTGGAGTGGGAGCCCAGCCTTCAGTGCAGGCGCTGTTGGGAAATGGCTTAGCAGCATTGCATGTGTTAACCGGTGGGGAGTGAGCCATGACCCAGTACCAGCTGCAGACAACACTGGAAACCGTCTCTGCTGGTTGCAGTTAGCCCCAGGGGGGCGAACCTCAAATTCAATCACAATTTTAAATGATGGTTCTTGCTTGCCCTGAATGCTTGTTAATGCACATTGTAGTATTATTTCGTTCCCGGGGAAAGAACCATTTCCTGGGATGTGACTGAAATTAGTTCTGCGTGCGGTTGCAGTACTCATTCATTCATTCTGCTCATCATGTACAGCTGAAGGGTGCCACGTTTCTGTGGCGTAGGAGGACATGCCTTCTCAAGCACATTGCTCACCCTACCTTTCTTTCTCTACACAAGCCCGTGTGCAGCAATTGCTTTCTGCTGAAAATCCTGCACTAGCTTGCTGTCAGCAATGTTAGCTTAGACCAAAAGTTATCTGGTACTTTTGTTAAAAAGTTGCTTTTCAGCAGTTTTCAACTTTGCTGAACTAAGTGTTCATTTCAGGATGACATTATTTTCCAAGGGAAGGGTGCAGCAAACCTTCAGTCATTTTAGTCATCAGATGTGCAAGGATTAACGTGTAGCTTTCCCTATATATAAAACCTTGCCTGCTTTGTTATTAAGACTTTACAGCCCCATTCTTTGGAGTATATCTTAGCATATCCTACCTCTCATGGCTGAATTTGCAGCGTTAAATACTCTTCTAAGGAAACTAATATTCCTTATTCAATTTTAAGCTATACTGAGTATAGGAAGAGAGAGTAGAAGAAAGGTCTTGTACAATTTTTCTTTCTCAAGTAGTGGTTGCCGTCAAAGCAACTTCTCATGCGAAAGCTCCTAGTGAAGGAGAGAACCAAAAATAAGAAAAGAAACCAGGAAAAACAGGGTGGGGGGTGAGAGGTTACTTCATGTGCAATAAATAAAACCTCCCATAATCTTTGGTCTCGTGAATAGGTCAATAGTGCTGGTGCCAAATAACACCTCGTAGCAGGAAGACTAGACAGCAGTGAGGCTGCCGTGGCTGGTGGGCACCTCTCAGCTGAAATGAGTGGAAAGGAGGAGGATGCCAAAACAGTGAGATGTTGAATGAGGGCTGAGTGGAGAGCTTGGAAATGGACAGTGTTAATAGCCTTCAAAAATACTGTAACAGATCTGACTGGGTGCGAGGTGGAGCTCACAGCTCCTCGCATAGTCAACGATGGCATCGGCAATATGACTCATGTCTCACCACTGGTCTGGAAGAGCTCTGGCACCTCATTTACTCCTGGTCCTCTTGTCACAGTCTTGGGTTTACAAGATCACAGAGTAGCTGAGGTTTAAAGGCACTTCATTAGATCATATACTCCAACTCTCCAGCTCAAGCAGGGTCAGCTAGAGTGGGTCCAAATACCTGACCAGTTGGGGTTTGAGTATCTCCAAGAATGGAGACTCCACAGCCTCTCTGGGCAACCTATGCCAGTGTACAACCGCCCTCACAGCTGAAAAAAAGTGGTTTTTTAATCTTTAAATGGAATTTCCTTTCTTTCAGCTTGTGCCTATGGCCGCTCATCCTGCCACTGGGCATCACTGGGAAGTCTGACTCCATCTTTCCTCCCCCCCATCAGATATTTATACATAGTGATAAGATCCCCCCTGAGCCTTCTCTTCTCCAGACTGAGCAGTCCCAGCTCTCTCAGATTCTCCTTATATGACAGATGCTGCAATCCCTTAATCATCTTTGAGCCTCTTTGCTGGACTCATTCCAGCACATCCATGTTTTGTACTGGGGCACCCAGAACTGGACTAATCTCCCCAGCACTGGATCACCTCCCTCGACCTGCTGGCAATGCTCTTCCTAATGCAGCCCAGGATGCTCTTGGCATCTTTGCCATGAGGCCACATTGCTTGGTTCATTGTTGTGCACCAGGACCTTCATGCCATTTTCTGCAAAGGTGCTCTCCAACTAGCTAGTCAGCCCCTGGTTCATAGTGGTGTCTGAGGGTATTCCCCCCCACATGCAGGACATCACATGTCCCTTTAAGCATTGTGAGATTCCTGTTGACCCATACCTTCAGCCTCCTGAAGTCCCTCTGAATGGCACCACAACCATCTGCTCTATCAACCATTCCTCCCATTTTTTTATCACCTGCAAACTTTTCAAGGATGTCCTCAGTCCCATCATCCAGGTCATTAATGAAGACGTTAACCAGTGCTGGCCCCCTTATCAACCCCTGGGGTGGCACCACTAGTGACTGTCCTCTAGATGGGTTTCATGCCACTGATCACAATCCTTTGATCCTGGCAGTTCAGCAAGCTTTCAAGCTACCTCCCTGTCCGTTTATGTCATCCATATTTCATCGGTTTGTCTATAAGGATGTTATAGAAGACAGCGTTGAAAGCCTCGTTAAAATTGGCATAAAAACCATCCACTGTATACCCCTCATCCACCTAGCCACTCATCTCATTGTAAAAGGCTATCATGATGGCCAGGCATGATTCCAGAATATCAGATTCACCAGAGTGTGAGGTTTTGAGAAACTGGAGAAAGGGAACCACACCTTTTCTCCCTCTGGCCTTGGTTTGCATAATAGCTGGAGGGAAATTGGTGTTTTAGCTTTTGTTATAACTAAGAATGCCCATCTCCCTTCTGGGGAGTTATGTAGGAAAGGCAGAATTTACTGTAAAAGCTTAGTTACATGTGCTAGAATTTTAGACTCTGCTTTGGCATGGACTTAGAAAAATAATAATAATAATTTAAAAATAAACCTAGCTATTGTATTTAACCTTGGCCTGTGAAGCCAGTGATATTTTGTGAGACGTTCCAGCTATCCACAGATTCTTTTCACTGAAGCTTCCCTTCAGGAAACAAAATAAATTAATGATACAAACAGGAAGCAGCTGTCTTTTCCTAAATAATAATTAAAATGGGGTTCCTTTAGCAGAGGGGGGAATAAATGGGAGGGAAAAGACCTGAAATATTGTCAGTTTAATTTTGACCAGCCTTCAGAGGACAGGCTTAGAATAGAGACACAAGCTGTGAGGCTGGGAGGACTTATTTTCTTACAAGCCGTTTTTGGATTTTAAAAACAGAGAAAGGTCTGTGCGAGGGGCAGATGAGCAAGACAAAAGAATGCTGCTGTCTCAAGGCACACAAGCTTTCCTCCTTCAGTAGTATTCATATGGAAAGAAACATTAATCCTCGTAATCATTGATGCTGTCCTTCAGCGGCTTTCATCTGCTATCAGCACTCACTAGGAAATTCCAGGGTGTTCCTGATGTGTTGGGGTTTTTTGTCTTTGTCTCAGACTCTTGACTTGACACAGTTCCTTGAAATTCCACTTTAAAAAGGAAGGAGGACAAGAGATCTGGAAACTCTCGCCTCCTTCCAGCCGGCTAGGAGGAGGAGGTGATGGCAATGAGTGTGGTACCACGCAGGGGCTCCTGCTGTGGCCCCAGGGCTTGGTGTGCTCAGGGCTTACAGGGGTGGAGGGACCTTGCCCCTGTGGGCTTAGCAGCTGAGTCTGTGGGTGACCACAAAAACATATTGGTCTGAGCCGAGGAAACCAGGGGAGATAACCATGGCCAGCAAAAGCCACGAGCAGCACATGAGCTGGGACTTTTTATCTTTTATTATGACTGGGTGAAGCAATAAGTTGATACAGCGTGGCAGTGCGTTGGGGAAGATGCATTTCTTAACAGTGTGAAATAACACTTTATTAAAAACTAGGTATGAGTTTGCTTCATCTCAGGAGATAGTGTCAATACGTAACCATACAACATGGCCTTGAGAGAAGACTTGGGACGCACCCTCAGTTGGTGCTCTGCCATTTGCTTGAGTAGGTGATACCGGGTGACTGATCATAACAGGAGCGGCTTAATGGAATTTTTTATGACCGCAGCCAGAGAACCAATGCAGAAAAACCTGTGCCATAAACCCAGTGGGTTAGCCAGTGCCACCTCCCAAAATATAGAGCAGGTGGGATAAACAAGGTTTATGGTTTCTTTGTAAGATTACAGGACTCTGCTTGGCAGCAAAAGAGACTTCTGTCCACTCCCAAACATATCACTGGGTTGCTGAATGTGTCAGGGATTTACAGGTGAAAAAAGGATATGGCAGAAAAATTGGTAAGAAGCCTTATGACTCCTTCTGTATTTGAAGGTATTATCAGACTATCATAGATAGCAGCTTCTATATCCTTGCAATCCAGTGTGATCAGCAGGGTTGCTTCTAGTGGTAAGCTTTCGAAATTTGGAGAAAATACGTTTTAATCGATGTTTAGACTCACCAAGCACACAAAAAAAGGATTAAAAGGGAGACATATGTCATTTGAGGCCTCTTGGCTCCCGACAGTACACGTGCCCTCATTTTTAGTTCAAACTAAATTAATCTATTAAAGTACGGGAAACCTAATTTCACATCTGACTCTTCTCCGGCAGACTCTGGAATACCTAAAAAGGCAGCTAGGTCTTTATCACAATGTACAATTCAAGGGAAGTGAGAGGTATTATTCATGTGGGTGTGACCTGATGGCCATGCTGATTCACTCTTCCACTCCAAAGCCCTCCCTGTCCTTCCTAATCCTTGCAGAGCTCAGGGCTGCCTTTACAAGGGTCCTTATTTGGTGAAGAGGGCTACATATTTTGGCCTACCCTCTTTCCTCCTTGCTACAAGTTATTGTTGTGGAAATGGCTCACAGAGGGGTGTTTTGGGGTTTTTTTTCTTAAAGATTAGGCTCCCTGTGGCTAAGAATAGCTTCTGCCATTATGTCAGCAGCAGCAAAAAGTAAAAAGAGTATCAACAATGTGAATGTCACCGGAGGCAAAAATCCCACTCCACCCGTCACGACAGCAGTCCACTTTTGGAGATCTCTGGGTGGCGCTTGGCTAATTTTGAAGCTTCCACAGTGGGATCCACAGTCGATGTGACAAAAGGGATAGCAAAGTTAGGGCAATCATTCTGCATCAAGTAATCCCTGCAGTACTGCAAACATGCTGATAATCAGACATCATCAACCCCAGTGAGTTTTAAACTGTGACAGAGCTAGGTGTTTTGTTTCCACAACAGATGGCTTGCTTTGAAGATCCCAACATCTTAAACTGATGTATTTATCTCAGAAGATAGCTCTTGGTGTAGTCATGCATGCTTTGTCCTCTAACTGGGAGAGAGATGGGCTCCAGGTATACATCTTTTCTCCTTTTTTTTTCTTTTTTTTCCCAGACCATTTTTTCCAGTTCCCCTTCAGAGGTCACTGCCTCCCTGATCACTCTTGGTTTACAACAGTTTCTCAAAGTCACAGTGAGAGACCCAGGACAGAAGACCTCAAAGAAGCAGCTGGGAAGGTGTGAAGGGAAGGCTAACAAGGTCGCTTGGTTGTTATTCAGAGACTCATCTTTCAAATACTATTTTTCAGGGAAGAGAGGGGTGAGAAAGGCTTTGACTGTTATCGCTACAAATAAACCTTTTTAAACATATCCCAAGTAGGATGAATAAAGTCCCAAAGCAGTTCATCTGAGATATGCACTGTCTCAGCAGCTTCAGCATTTTTTAACACAGATGCCAGTAAGGACTCAATTTCCATAGCCAACACCAGAACCAAGTGTGCAAACTAGTGACCAGAGCAGAATTATAATTTACTGCAAACAGCTGGGTTCACAGCAGTTTTCACATTGTTTGCTGAGGTGGGAACAAATGGGACAACAAGGAGGCAAGCGGGGTAGCAGCATCCACCATCAGTATTATTGCCAAACACTTGATAATATGAAACCCCAAGAGCGATGGACTACTTGGGGTTGATGTATATGGCAGGCATCACAAACCTTAGGTTGTTCAACGAATTTGTCTACCAGCAGTCAGGATCTTAAGCTGCTTGGTCAACAGCGACCTGGAAAAAGATGCATGCAGTACCTGAGCTGCGGTGAACGTAGAGTGGGTGAGGATGCTTGGAGATGGTGACCTTTGGGAAGTAACCATGCAAGAACAGGATAAAGCCATCCCTCATGAATGTGAAGGTACATAAGGACATAAAAACAGCTCTACTCAGTCAGACCAAAGGTCTGTCTAACCTAACATCCGGACCCCAAAAGAGCCCATGAGTGGAAGCCTAGGGAGAAGTAAGAACAAGGGCAAACGTATACAATACTTCCCCTCAGTGCTCTCCCAGCCTCCCAACTATTTTCAGCTCAGGAACTTCCTGAGCCAGATACAGTTTCTATGTATTTAGTAACTCTCGGTGGATTTCTTTTCCGTGAACTCTCCTTGAATCCATGTAAACTTCTCATATCCACAACATCCTTTGATAAGAAGATCCACACTTCTGCTACCTGTTGCATAAAGAGCCATCTCCTTCTGTTTGTTTTTCAGCCCAGCTCCTGCTAACTTCATGTAATGCTGCCTGCTCTTGTACAGGAAGAGACAGCAAAGCCTGTCCCATCCCTGCTCCCATGCTGCTTGCAAGCTCAGAAACCTCTCCCATATACCTCCCAGTCATTTATTTTCCAACCTAAAGATACCTGTTTTAGTTGGTATGGAAACTAAGCAGTAAGGTGGAACTTGTGAAGGACTTGGGCTATTCTTACGTATGGCCTCAGCTGCGCTCAGACTCCAAAGGGTCCTGTTGCATCTTGCAACTGTGAATTAAAGCCTCCAGCTTGCTCAGAACTTCAGTTCCACCTCTAAAGCTGCAAGCATCATGCACTGGCAGAGCTATGGGGATATAAATAATAGCCTGCACTCAAATCCCAGGGAGGAACAGTTCCTAACCATGCCATACGCATGCACAAGCCATTCCTGGAAGCCTCTTCATGCTCCCATCCTCCCTTACACCTCCCCAACTTTGCCAGTAACCCATACTCCCAGCTTTACTTCCAGGGGTCTTGTGAGGTTATTCACATCTACAAGCTGCACTTTGTAGAAAAACTCATGGAGTTTCTGGCAGTGAGCAGCAGCTTAGCCTTTTCTCTCATTGTGCTGGCATGCAAATCTGTCGTGAGTGCCCAGGGAAAGCACAAGCCTTCCACCTGCATAAACATTGCTGAGTACCTACCAAAAGCATAGCATGCTGTCTGCTCTGTGTGTGTGTGTGTGTGTGTGTGTGTGTGTGTGTGTGCACGTCACGGTGACCTTTGGGCACGTCATCTAAAATAACCCCATGCATGGAACCAGGAATAGAAAGAAAGGAAGGATGCATTTTATGTAAATGTAGTCAGAAAGTCTGCAAAACAAATTGCTTGAAGTGGTTTGAAAGATGAAGAAATGTGATTCACTTCCAGAGGGAACTGTTTTTGCTGGGCTGGGCTGAGTGTTATATTGTGTCTGAGGCAGGTACATGGTTATCATTAGGGCTTTACCAACATCTGTGTGGATGGGTTGGACATCCAGTAAACTGTATAATGGGCATGCAGAGCAGGTGTGCTTCCCGAACACCAAGGGAGCTCTGCAAGCAGAGGCTGCACCAGTTTATCTGCAGTGTGGATTTACACATAGCTTTTGCAACCATTGTCACTAACATAAGGATGCTTGCCATGCTCTCGATAGAAAAAAGTCTACAAGACTCCTTTGACCAGGCAAGTAGGAGCCTCCTGACTGGTTCAGAGCAGTGGTGTACTTAATTAAACACTCAACTTCCCATGAAGCCAGTGGTGACACTGCAGAGGACAAGGTAAAAGTGGGCAGTCGTGCCCTAGCAAGCTGCCAGCAGAAGTCTCCTCTGCCCCCAGGCTAGCAACACTCAGCTCCTCCAAAGCATGAAGGTTTAGCAATGTTTATCAACACTTCCCCTGTGAAGTGCAGCTATGTGTACCCTTACTCATCACAGAGATAGCATTCTCTTCCCAGTGTTTTTATTTCACTAACGCCTTGCAGCAACGGGCAATTTCACTGAATTAATCTGTGGCTGTTGATGACATCGGGTATTTTATTTCAGACCACATTTCCTCTCCATGTGCCATGGCCTGCTGAAACCAGGGCTGCAGTTGAATGTAGGAGAGCTGAGAGATGCTCTTCACGTGCAGGTCCATGGCATGCGCCAGACCCACTGTGCCAAGGGGACACCAGTGGCAGGTCCTTCCCCCTTGGCCAGGTATGCAGGTTTGGCAGCATAACCCTACTAGAAGCCTGCTGTGGCCCAGATGCGTTTCTGAGCAGGACCCAGCTATTGTTCATTGCAGGTTGCATTGCAGCAGTCCAGACTCTGAATTTTCCAAAGCCCTGCTCCCATCCACATCTATTGAGGACAGGAATGCACGTTCACCCGGAAACCACCTTTCCCTTTTAAGTGAGCGCATTTCTGAGCGGGTTTGGTATTTCCCATCTCTAGATACCACATTTTTTCCACTGACTCTGCAGGCAGCGCCAGGAGTTTCAGTGAGAGCCCAAATCCGTCAGCACACCAGGAAGCACAGGAAGCCAAACACCGAAACTTCCCAACCCATTTTCAGCAGAGGGGTCAGAGCTGTCTCTGCCCTGCGGCGCGACGACCGATTTACCGTCATCCCTTTGCTGCCAGGACAGGAAAGCGCTCGCAGACGGGCTCCATCTCCGGCGCCCTCCAGCCCTTGGCAGCGATCCCTGCCCTGGTGCAGGCGCACCCACTGAGGTGCAGGCGCTGCCTCTCCGTGACCAGGGGCTTTTCCTTTCCCTCTGCCACTTCTCCCTCCGAAGACAACGAATGAGCCAGGCTTGCTCGCACATTCCTTGCTGGTGGCAGGGTGGCACAAAGCCTGCATTGTGCACGCTCGCCGCCCTGCGAGGCGATCTAATTGTCTTCCTTGGCTCAGAGCAACAATTTGCTGGCAGCCAGACTTGTGTCATTATATAACTGGAGATAGTCCGACTTGTAAACAGATCTCCAGAACATGTCTCTCTTCCTCTATTTCGGAGAAACAATAAGCTCGAGGCTGGCTGACACCTTGAAGCTGTTTGCAAGGGTACAAACCAAGCCTTTGCAGGGAGGGATTCGTCCAGGGCATCACCTCCTCTTTGTGCGTGGCAATGGGAAGTCAGCCGGGGAATCCCAGGAAAGGCAGGGGCTTTAGCAGCAAACCTGGAGACCCGCAGGGCTCAGTCCTCAGGCTGGGAGAGGAGCTTTCCAGCAATAAGCCTGGAGGAGCCCAGAGGTTTAAAGAGGAGGAATTCAATTTTCATGCTCACTTTGCCTCCTCCCCCTGCCCAGCCCCCTCCTATGCTAACCTGCTGGTGAGGGAAAGGCAAAAGCCATCCTCCTCTACTTCCATCCCTGAGGGAGCACATTTCCATGCATGACTTCCAGGCTGGTGAGGGATGCCCAAAGGCATCTTCTCCCAGTGCTTGCCAGAGTTGAAGCTGAAGGCACCATGTTGTCATGGTCATCTGTGCTCGTCAGGCTCCTCCGCACTGAAGATGCTCTGCACTGGGGATTGTATCTTCCTTGGGAAAGAAAAGAAACTACTCTCCTTTTCTGAGTTTCATCTTTTTAGGCTTCTGAACATGGTAACATCAATGGTCAAAATTTCTACTCTGGAAAACTGTTTCTCATTGACTGCAGGGGACAACTTAATCTTCACATTAACTTCAGTGCTGGGCTTCCCAGACAGCCATTTTGCTGCCTGAGCCTGAAACAGGGAGCGAGGGTGGGGCGTCAAAAGGAGAAATAATTTCTGGGGCTGGAATTTCCCTCTGATTTTTCTAAATAAAGACCAAAGAGGTTGAGAGGTAAGGGCTGCTAGAGCCTGGTCAGAGCCTGCCTGAAGGCAAGTGTCTGCAGTACTACCCTCGCTGCATAAGGACTGAACCTGAGTATCCCAGCACCAGAAATGGGCTATATACCTTGTTTGGATCCTCCCCTTATTGTACCTTTCCTCTGCTCTCAATGCTAAGCCTGCCTTTTCCATTTCCCTCTTCTGTCTCGCTTTCCCTGGGCCTCTGAAGCTCTGGGCACTGCATGCCTCCCCCAGAAAGAGGGTAGAAAAATACTGGGAGGTTGCTGCTCTATTATAACTTGGCAGCTGCTAGCTCTGCGCATCCATCTTCCTCCACTCCTGTCTCCCCCACTGTTAGATTCGATTTCATAAATAAATACCCTGCGTATTGACGTCAGTGTAGGCCTTGAGAAATAATACTCCTGCCGCTTTCTTTGCTAAGCATGGGGGCGGAGGGGAGAGGGAGGAGGAACAGAAGCAACAACGTCTTGGAAGATGAAGTCTTAATATTCTCTTAATTGCCTTCCTCCCTTTGCAGCTTTGCCCCAGTTGTGAAGAAAACAAAGATTACCATTATCAGTGTGCCCTTCTGGCTTGAGACAGGAAAATCAAGTATCCAAAATTCCTGATCCTGGTGAGTTTTTTTACTTAGGGGGGATGATGAGGAGATACTCTGTCCTAGAAATTGGAGGGGTACCACCAGTGGTCCCTCTGCTCCTCACATGGTGCTTAAGAAAAATGCACCCAAAATGCTGGCAGAGCTTGGATTAGCACCTTGGTGAAATGAAGGAGATGATTCCTCCACCCAGGGAGAGAAGACAAAAGACAGGGCTGTCATTAGAACAGATATCATCATGGGTTCCTTCCTCTGGTCATTAGGAGATGGTTTCTAGCCACCAGAAGTGATAAGACACCATTAAAGTGCCAGTAGAGGCAATGAGACAAGAAACCTGGGTGCTTTGCAGGAACACCTCTATTAATAAATGATTTAATTTTTTTAATGTTTTTTTTTGCAATAACAAGCTTTATAACAAGACCCCGGGGTCTTGACTGGCTTCCTAAATCAGTTCCTTTTGAGTTTAACACAGCTGAAGGATGTGATCTTGTACAGAAGGAGCATGGCCTTCATCTAAACAAACTGGTGGGAGGACAGGGAGGCAAAGAGATTGCCCCAGCACTTCTCCCATGGAAAAGCATGCTTTGCTTTACATTATAATACATGTATTTCATCTCACTGTCCTAAAATTGCGAGCTGTGCTCTTTCTAAAGCTGGCCAACAAAGAAACACAAACGTGTCCATGAAATTGATGTGAGAGCTTTGAAAAGTCAGTACAAGCTGAATTTATCTCTAGCAATTTTGAAAAGCAAAGCAGGTATTTTATTGGTGGTGACAGGGTGTGAGTTCTGCACTTGCCTCTGCTGCTGCTACCTGTGAATTACTCAGATATTTGAATAGTGTCTTTTTTCTGTCCAAATCTGACATGCTTAATGCTTTCCAGACAATGCTGCTTGCCGAGTTGCTCTTTGGAGAACACACACGGAGATGGATGCTCTAGCATGGTGCTCACCTCCAGGCACTGCTGCATGATGTGCCTGTCCTGGAAACCCAAACCCAGAGCTGCAAGCAGCCAGTTTAAGACCAGCCCAGCCCATTTTGAATGTCAAGTTTGACCTCTCACACCGTCCAAGCCAAAAACCGCCCTAGTTCAGAAATTTCCTGCCTCCAGGCTATTGCTGGTCGCTGAGCCAGAGACTGGCAGGTTGGAAACTTCAGCTTTCAGTCCACTGTTGGCGGATACAAGGAGAAGGCAGGGAAAGAGGGTCTCACAGGACTCTTTGCAAATGCTGACACAATTTTAATTAGCAAGTGCATTCCTCAGGACGTGCATAGCTGGGAGTGTAGCAGCAAAGCAGGCCAAGATTCCTGCGAGGACCCGTGCCTTTCCGGCAGGTTGAAGTCATGTCTGCTGTGGCACGCTGCCTGCTGACAGTTGGAGCATCTTTCAGTATCCTGGGGGGTGAGAGCCACCACCAGCCCCTCGGTGGCAATGGCAGACCCCTCCTAGGACATGGGCTCTGTTTGTCTTTGCAAACCAGGGTTCCCTCTTCACCTGCACTGGGAGCCATGGAATTGCTGTGCTACTCCAGCCTCAGGGTGTTTTATGGCTCACCTGCTCTTTGAAAAATAAATAACATGGGAGGAAAAAAAAGATATCAGAAGGTTGTCATAACCACTTTGCTTTATTGATACTGCATTACAAATGAGAAGTGCAATAGGTGCGGAAACCGTCTGAGTCTTGCCTACCACTGAATGCACACAAGTGAAATAATCCACGATACATTGACACCTTTCCCAGGCCTCCCCACAGCCACATAAAACATCAGTGGACAATAATACATGTAACAAGGAAATAAGGTATATTTTTAAAAGCAACAAGCACGGGTTTTCCCTGCATTTAGTGCAGCTAGGTATATCACTGGAAGACAGAGCTTTTGAGAGCAGGCAGGATGAAAGGGATGAAGCTGCTATGAGATACAGAGGTAGACGATCCAGTTTGGAGGCTCAGTCCATCCCAATGGCACTAGTACAACTCACTGAAAGCTAGGTAAACAGCTCAGCTGCTTTCTGGATTAAAAAAAAAAAAAGCTAAGAAATAATGTGGAAGGGGAAAAAAAGGAAAAAGCATGTGTTGGGTGGTGGTGGTTTTTTCCCCTGTATCTTCCCCTATCCAGACAAAGCCAGAGACACCGATTTACATACCTTGCAAAGACTGTGACCGCTTCCGTACAGCGAGTTGCACCTTCCTTCTTTCCCAGTACCCCTGTGTGTATCACACTGGGAAAATGCCCTCTGAAGAGATGCTTTATGCAGAAATCATTTGCCCTTTGCATCCTGCAGAGCTACATGATAATACTGAGACCCAGGGGCTGGAGCTGGGGCTGGGCTAGGATGAGGGGGTGACCTTCCCAGTCCTTCCTGGGGCTCTAGGCAGCATGTAGGACTTCTCTGCTGAAATTATCCTTTGCCTCCCCACCCTCTTGCACATCAGCAGAGCAGCGGGTGGATGTCCCTGGACACACTGGGCTGGATGTGGAGGTGCGTTGGGTGCCCAGACCTTCCAATCATGCCTCCCTAGGGATTGCTGCCAGTTGCTGCCACAGCCTCCCATGCTTCTGCGATCCAGCAGCTAAGCACTTGCAGCTGTGTCCGCATGTAGCGACATCGTAACAAAAATCAGAGTCAATTCTGCCCATCCATCTAAGTAAACAGGGCATCCTGGGTTTGGGTTTCTTCTCCAGCCTGCGGTTTGAGATTTCCAAGCTAAGCCTGTGATTTATCTGCTGACCTGCAAAGAGGCTTTGCAGGCAACAGAAGAAAATTGAGCTGAAGCAAAGGTCCAGTTTCACCCAGTCTCCCACTGGCCAGGACCAGGCTCAGAGGTCCTTGTGGCTGCTTAGGTCTCTCCTTGTAAGTGAAGGCAGTCCTTGCCAAGCCAAAAGGCAGGATGGCACATTTCAAACAGTCTCCTGGTATCCAAAAAAATGAGCTGCTCTGGTCTGGTCCCATGGTGACCCACAACAGGATAAGGCAGACAGGAGGGTTAAAGATGAGCTGTGCTTGGAAACAGCATCATCACCTTTATGGTGCTTCCAGCATCGCTGCTTTGCTCCCTGGGGCACGCAGGCAAGACATTTAGCTGAAGTTTTGATTGGGTTTTAATCATCTCTAAATATCCCCCATGATAGCAGTTTACACATCAAAGAGCAGAAAGGGACCAAAGCTCTCAAAGACAACATTTCTAACAGTGGCCACCAGAAGC
Organism: Aviceda cuculoides; assembly: GCA_035590195.1. Classification (NCBI taxonomy): domain Eukaryota; kingdom Metazoa; phylum Chordata; class Aves; order Accipitriformes; family Accipitridae; genus Aviceda; species Aviceda cuculoides. The sequence continues at coordinate 11,966,783 of JAVJGG010000021.1, forward strand.
CGCGATGAAGTCAGTCCTCACCCTTCACAGGGACACCTTTAGCACAAAGAAAACCAGAAGTCTGCGGCGGGTGGAGGGACAGGGTCAGGAAAGCAGACACATCCATTCTCCACCTGCAATAAAGTACATGTCCAAAGGAAGCAGCCAGCCCTGCAGCTGTACAAAACCCCTCCTGACCAACCACAACAATACCAAGAGGAAAATCTGAAAAAAAATGAACTTTTTTTTTAATTACTGCAAAATTTAAAAAGAAACTGGTATAAAACATGTTATTTTTAAGTCCCTAAATCAGCAACTCCACTTTGGAGGGGGAAAATATTTTCCAGACCAAGTCATCTGGGGCAGGAGGTTGGGCTCGGCGAGGTCCTTACTCAAGTCCCTGCCCCACAGCGAGACAGAGGTCTTGGCCACACCAGCGGGACTGTGCAGACAATGTAGTGTCTGGCTGATTTGGGGGATTGGGGATGCTTGAGCACTGTTTTGCCCAGCAGTTGCTCTACTACCAAACTGGAACCGCAGTAGTTTACTTCCCATTTGCACTGGTGCATAATGGTTATATGAGGTGAAAAGCAGCTCATCGGGATCCCTAAAAACTTAAGAGAGGCTATACCTACTCTGAGAAACCAGAGATGCACCATCTGCCAGGAAATCTAACCTACATACAACATTTTTTTTCTCCTGTTTGCCTTTGGTGCATCTTCAACCCCCGTCCAGCTTTCAGGTCTCTGGGAACAGCCCAAACCGGTAAAAGCTAAGTAAACCTCAACGGCCACTGGGAAACACCCCCAAATCTCGCCAAGAATCCTTGGGAACATATTTATCTTGGCAGGTTTGAGGAGCATCTGCCACAGGATTGAGGTTTCATGGTTGTGTTTAAGGGCACCACACCCTCTCTTGCAGGTTTGAGCCCCAAAAAGAGGAGGTGCAACGCACTCTGTTCCTCCACAAAAAGTGGCGCTTGGCATGGCCTTCCTCCCACCCAACTCTCTCCCCAAGAGCAAAAATAAATGAAAAGTAAAAGAAAAAGTCAGGCTTCGTATTCTGGATGGATATTTATTTGCTTAACAGATTTTTTTTTTCTTCATTTTTTTCTTTTTTGGTACAAAGCATCCAGGAAAGCTTTTGCTTCTCTTTTTAAAAAATAAAAACTAGGTTTCTTTTAAAAAAAGACACATGAAAAGGAAAAAAAAAAAAGTCAATTATTTGCAATTGCTCTGTTTTTATTCTGCCTTCCCCACCCCACCCACTTCCCTCCCCCCCGCCTTAATTTGGACCAATTTTCATTCTTTTCCATATATATTTAATAAAATAAATAAAGGATTTTCTTTGTCGTGTATTGCAGTGCCATTTTTTTTTAAA
>JAVJGG010000021.1:11968241-11985756 GCA_035590195.1 Aviceda cuculoides
TTGCAGTGCCATTTTTTTTTAAACAAAGACTTCATGGCTCAACATTGCAAGGTAATAACAAACAAAAGGATTATACATTAAAATCCTCCCCCTTTCAAGACTCCCCCTAGCCCTCCCCTCCAAACCACGAAATAGAATACAATTCAAGTAGTCTTTTTTTTTTATGTTTTAAATGTATGGATATATAAGACAAAGCAAGTACAGAACTGGTTAACAGAGTGTCCCCATTTTATTAGCAAGTGAGAGTATATTAGGGAGATGTAATTGATTCCCCCCCTTTTTACGGTTCCTAGACAGATAATATATATTATTTTAAAACCAACCTATTTTACAGCCCTCTGCCCACCTCTCAAACCCATCCACTCACCGAGTCCTGAGCCTCAAGCCAGAGACTTGCCTTTTCCCCCCATCCCATGCAGCGGTCCAAGCCCTGCAGCCTCCCGGGTGCAGCCCTTCCCCTCCACAGCCCCGGGGGGGGTGAAGGGAGGAGGGTGGGGGCGCGAGGCGGGGGGTCCGGCGAGAAGGACGCAAAGGGCAAGAAAGGGAAAAGGAGATGGTGGGGCGCGGAGCTGGGGCTTCTGCAGGGGCTTGACGGTGAGGGCCGCCTGCCCACCCGCTCGCCAGAGCATCGGCGTGCGAGCAGGCCATCAGGGTGGGGAGGAAGCGGTAGGTCCCCCGTGGCTCGGGAAGCCAAGCTCCGCCGGAGGTCCGTGCAGAAGCAGGGCCTCGAGTTGTAACTGGCAACACCTTCACCATTCAAAATAGTTTGTCTCTAGAACAGTTCCCTTTTAGTCTAAATTGTGGTGGTTTTGTTTTTTGTTTTTTTCCCTAAAAAAAAAAAAAAAGGATGCGTGTCGATGTATTTCTGTGTGTGCGTGCATCTGTGTACATGAGTAACAGCCAACTAGCTCATATGGTCATGACCAAGCTATATTTCAGAAGAGAAAAGAAACACATTTATCACACTTTTCCTAAAACGAAAAGCTAAAATTTCAAGTTCAGTATTCGCTATCTTGTCCTTCCCTCCCCACCCTCCCTTGCTATTTCTGGTTTTTTTCCCTTCCAACTTACTTTAGCACCATAACACATTTTAAACATTACAATCCCTCTTCAGATACTACACAAAATGTCCCATAAAAATAGTGCTTTTTTTGCCAAAAAAGTTATATAATATATTATATATATAAATCAACTAAATCCGTGGCAAATGTGCAATGCAGACGCCTCCTCCATTTAAAGTGAGCATCAGCTCACTTTCTTCTTTTTTTTTTCTTCTTTCTCCTTTCCTTTTTCTTCTCTCTTTCTCGCTTTCTCTCTCCTCTTCCTCTCTTTCTCACGTCATCGATGATTTCAAAAAGGTGCAAGTCGATTTGGAATCTTGTAATGAAGCACACACACAAAAATGCAGATGGGGGCTCCTTGGAACTTCTTCTCAGGTACGTTTTTCTTTTAAAGGTGCAAAAGGAAGTTATAAAAATAAGAAAACCAAAAGAAAAAAAAAACAAAAAAGAAGAAGGAAGTGGAGTGGGAATGAGGCAAAAAAAATATATCCCTCAATATTTCTCCCCATTTTATTTTTTTTTTTTTCACTTTATTGTCAAGAAAGACACGGAATGGACTCTTCTTCTCGAGAGAAAAAAAAAAGATTAACAAAAATTTTAACTTCATATCCTTTTTCCCTCTTGCTCTTTCTTTTGTCTTCTGGCGTTGGCACTGGGGATGTCACGCAGCGCCCGGCAGCAAAAAGTTCAAGTGCCAAACTGTCCCTTTGCAAGTACAGGCTTGGAAATACTGGGGGCGCAGGGGAACGAAACAGGCCTGGGAAACAAAACAACCCTCCCCCCCACCCCGAAAGGACAATGCCACGGGAGCGGCGCTGCTCGCCACCGCCGCCGCTGCCGCCGCCGCCATCCCCTCCTTGCTGTGTCAGTTGTTTGGTTGGGGCCGGAGCGGCGTGAGGGTCCCCCGCCGCCCCGCTCCTGGGCTCGGCGGCCCCGGGGACGGAGGGGCTCGTGGGCCGGGTCTCGCCAGTCCTCCCGCCCTCCCCCAGGAGATCAAAAATCGAGACGGCCGGTCAGGGTTCATTTCTGGGGGCCAGCCGTTTCGGGGGAGGCTCGGGCCGCTGGGGGCCTGTGGCTGGGCAGGGCGATGAGGGGACGGTGCAGCGCCTTGGCTTCCTCGGCCGCTTGCAGCCCTTCCGCCTGCCACCGGTACTGGCGAGCCCGCAGGATGCCGGGCACCTCCCGCTGCAGCCGCTGGGAGCTCTTCTTCTGCCACACGTCGTACTTGGAGTACTTGGCATGCGAGGGCTTCTGGAAGCTCTCCTGCAAGGGGACGGGGATAGCAGCGTTAGCCTCGCCACAAGTCCGCCCACCCTCCGGATGGGGCTTCCCCTCTTTGAGCTCCATCCATCCCGTGGAAACACTGCCCCGTCCCTGGAAACATTCAAGGTCGGGTTGGACAGGGCTCTGAGCAACCTGATTTAGTGGAAGATGTCCCTGTTCACTGCAGGGAGGTTGGACTAAATGACCTTTAAAGGTCCCTTCCAACCCAAACTATTCTATGATTCTACAATCCAGCCCACCTCTGGTCCCCCACCACAGTAAAAGCTGACTTTCTGCAGGGAATTTGGCATGAGTTGCCAACAGCGGCCATCTCTCGAAGGCTCTGCAGAAGCACCAGACCTTGCAGCTGGGGTTTGCCCTCTCCCACCTATGGCCATCTCATCTTTCCTCTTGCTATCTATTTCGGAGAAGGGCCGCCATGCCGGTGCAACCCGCCTACCTTGCCGAGTGCCGGCAGGCCCGCCAGGGAGGTGGCGGAGAGGTCGCGCTCAGACTTGACAGACTTGGCGCAGTAGGTTTCCAGCAGAGCAAGGTCACAGCTCCGAAAGCAGCACTCCTCCACGATCCCCCGGTTGATCCGCCGGTTATTTCGTCCCACCGGTCTACCTGCAACAGCAAAGACCCAGGAGTTAGCCGCCAACCTGGACTGGTCCTCTCCCCACCTCCATGGCACCCATCCCTTCGCAGGCACCCCTCCACCAGCCACCAGAGACCGGGGGGTCCCACATGCTTCAAAAATAGCCACGCTTCTCTCAAACTGGCTAACACGCACCCGCAAACCAGACAAGTTTCACGTTAAGACTTTCCCAGACAAATGCTGCTGATGCTAACAGGGCTCCCCGCATGCATGCGGCACTAATTGAAGGCGCTATATATGGTGGTGATTTATTCCCCTCCTATACCTCCGGCGTGGGCAGCCCTTTGGGGCACAGTTAAAGTGAGGAAGCTCGAGACTAGCCCAGCCACCAGCGCTGCGCCGATTACTGCGACCGTCTCCGATGTTGATCCTAGCAAGCGAGTTTTATTAGAAAGAAGCAGCGTGGCGTTGCGGCTGCCAACCTTCCTCCATTGGGTCGACGCTCAGGCAGGTGAAGCAAACCAAGGCGGCTAAATTTTACCAGATGGGACAGCTCTGGGACAGCTCTGAGACAGCTGCAGAAAGAATACAGGCTCCCGCACCCGCCAAGAATAGCTATTAAACTTAATCTTTTAATAAGGGTTTCTATCCCATTTCTGCCTGCAGAAGGATGCAAAAGCCCGTGTCCAGTGCAGCAACAACCGAGTGCATTTCATATCACCACCTAATGATGGCCAAAGCTCTCCGGAGGAAAAGCTTACATCACTTTTACTGCTTTTCTTCCCCCTCTTGAAATAAAAGAGATGGGCAAATCTGAATTTCTGATGCAAAACAAAGTTGCTTGGGAATTGCAACTTCCAAAACATAAACCAGCCCAAAATGAAAGGATTTTCTCTGCACTTTCGCACGTGGCATGTTATGTGCTTGTGCTGTTGTGGGGTTTGCAGCCAGGGCTCTGCATGCTGCCGTGAGCACCTCTTCCCAGTGCAAGGTGCTCCAAGGCAGGGGAGCAGAGGCCAGCACCACTGGGGCTTGCAAACAGGATCCAGTACCACATCCTGGCCAGGAGAATTTGGGCATGGGAAAAACTGAGAGCGAATGGTGGAAGCACGAAGCCTAAGGCTGCTCACCATGCTGTGCCAAGCCCCCACCTCCCAGCTGGCCTGTGGAAACACACAAAATGGTCCACATTGGCCCCATGCATGACCTGTGATCCCCCTCTGCACTCTGGATGAAGCAGGCACTCAGGTATTTGGCCTTGGTGAAGATTTAAGGGCCCTGGCTTGCAAGGTGCTGACCAGTTTCCCCAGGAGGTGCCTCACCTCGGTGCCCACCCAAAGTGCATCGGAACAAAGTGCAAAGCACAGGAGCTTTCTGTGCATGCAGTGCAAGCCCGCATGTGAAAAGCAGCCCCATATGTGTAATGCAAACATGCATGTGCAATGCAGCCTTGCGTGTGCAACACAGATATGCATGTGCAATGCAGGCCGGCGTGTTCAATGCAGCCCCATGTGTGCAATGCTGACATGCAAAACCCCGAGACTTGTGCCTTGCCGTGGGCTCTGCAATAGCAAAGGCCCTGGCAGCAGGGCACCCGCTCTCTGTTAAAATCAGCTGTTCCTCGATCGGCAGGGAGCCCTCTGCTCCACGCCAGGGCATTGCCGCCGCACTTGGAGGTCACGAGAGCAAACGCGGCATTGGGGAGCAGGGTGATGGGGCAGCTGACTCATACCATGCAGCCCGCCTTCAGGAGTCATTTCAAATGCTCTCTTTTCCACATTCATCCTCCCTGCAGCACCACCCTCCTTTTCTTTTTCTTTTTCTCTGGAAAAATTTCATGCACAACCTTTAGCCAGCACTGCAGGAAGGTGAGAAGGATGGTTCTTCCTTGATAAAGGCTCAGCAAAGGGAGCACTGTTAGAAGTTTAATTTTCTCTCTATAAATGCTTGTGGCCAACAAGCACGCTGGATTGGGCCCTCCCTTTAAAGGCGTGTTGGGTGCCCGCAGCTGTACGAGTGATGCCAGAGCAGGTGATCTGGGTGGCGATGCCCAAGGGAGACAGGGGAGAGGAGCCAGCTTGGGGCCAGGTGCATGTATTCTTCCATATGCCTGTGATGGCCAGCGAGGTCCACGGGAGATGTGCGCTGTCACCGACATCCCGCACCACATGTGGCCCCCGCTCAGCACCTGTTGACCCCAGTGCCCAAACCTGCATCCACAGCAGGTTGCTGAAGCATTAGGCTGCTCCAGAAAGGCATCCTGAGCGCAGGCAGAAGGAGAGTTTGGAAGGAAAAGAGAAAAAATTCAAGTCACCCCCTCTTGCTAGCACATCCCCAGAGGGCTGCATTCACACTCCTGCTGAACAGAAGGTTGCACAAGTGACAACATGCATGGTTCGGGGGGAAGTTGAGGTTTTGAAAGGTTACATGTCTCCTCTCGAAAACAGGAGTTGCCCGCTTGCAGCTATCTGTTTATTTGGAAAGAAGGGGGGGCAGGGGAACAATAAGCAAAGCAGGACCATTTTCACTGCCTTGCCATCAAGGGCACTTTCTGGTGTGGAAGCGCGTGGGAAGGTCACAGCAGCACGTGTTTGCAAACGCCCAGGTATGGCAAGGCCAGGGTGAGCTCCTGGTAAGGACCACCACGGGGGCACGGCCCCTTCCTCCCTGCTCACTGCCCCTGCCCGGCTGGCGGGCACACGCATGGCCCCCGGCCCCGACGCGCTACCCCTTCACTCTTGCATAAAGCTGCTGCGTGCCGTTCCCCTTGCTGGCGCTCCTGCCAGATCCACTGCGACGGTCCGATAGGGCAATTTCCCATTACATAATTGTCCGTAGGGATCTCGCCAAATGCCAATACCATCCCCTGAGGGAGAGTTACTTTGGGAGAAAAAACAGGCAAACATAACAAACAGGGATTTAGTCCCAGAAAGCACCTGGAGACAACAGCCCAGGGAAGAGACGCCAGGACATTGCTGGTTAACAGCAATATCACTGCTGACCTGGATTGGGAAAAGCATTTGTTCCATAACACGATTTACGCACGGACTAAAGGTTGAATTTCCTGGCTTTTGCCCATGGGTGGCATCTCACTTTACTGCCACTGCCAAACCCAGGGAGGGTTTTGCTGCTCCATCCCTTGTCCGCAGGGAAGAGCTGTGCAGGCAGCCAGCTGCGGCACCGCCGGGGTGCACAAGCCACTTCCCATTGCACTGATGACCGCCTCCTCCCGAGGAAACGCACTTCCTCTCGGCCTTCAATGAACGGCTGCACTTTCTTTCTCCCCAAATTGTGCTCCACCAAAACCTCCCACAGCTCTGCTGAGGGGTTGAGCCCTGCCTATGCAAAGCCCGGCGATGCAAAACCCAGCGATGCAAAGCCCGGTGACGCAAAGCCCAGCGACGCAAAGCCCTCCGGCTGCCCGGGGTTATTGCTGTCTGGCAGCGGCTATCCTGACAGGGAGAGCTGGGCATCCTGGCAGTGGGGCAAAGCCAAACCCGCTCCCCAGAGAACCCGGAGACCGCGTACCTGCAGCTCAGCTACGCCTCCACACCGGGGGTGGTGGCACCGCTGTGGCTGCGGGGGGACAGGAGGGACCCTTCCCTGGCATTGCCACCCCACTGCTCCGGGCTCCCCACCCTCGCCGGGGCCGGACGGATGCCATGGGGAGGGGTGCGCGGTGCCGGTGCCACCCTGGCCGGGTCCCCTCTCCTCCGGTCAATCAGGCAGCAAGCCGAGTGGAAGGGGACTTTGGGTGTAAACAGTCCTCGCGCCCCTGTCGCAGGAATGTCGGGAGCAACAAGGGGGCCTTTGTGCGGCACCGGGCCCCGTCCCAGTGCCCCCGGCCTGGCCCTCCCCCACCCCGGCACCGCACTTTCCCCCCTGCTTTTTCCTAGTATTATTTGGAGGAGCGGCGGGTGCGCAAGAATGTGCACTGTCAGCACAAGCGGCTGCAAAGAGCTAAATTCTTATCAGCTGTTGGAAAGGAGGAAACAGGAGCTGTTGTTTACAGAGAAGTCGGATGCCTCTCCCCCTGCAGCCCCTTCTCCCCTCCCTGACAGCACTGCATGACAGCAACTTCACGGCCCGGGCTTCCTCTCGACCTGCCCTGCTTTTTTCCCTCGGAGCTGCACTCAGCATCCCTCTGTGGGCCATGCCGCCGTCCCCGGGGTGGGTGCCAGGGAGCAGGGAGATGGGGTCCCAACCCTGCTGCAGAACCACGGCGGGATGCCACCACCTTGCCGGCACCTGCGGGCCAGACCCAAAAGCCTTAATAGTTGCAGAAGGGAGGAATCACGGCAGTGGCGGAGAGCACAGCATGCACGGCTCCAGCTGCAGCTTGCCCAGGCACCCCAGGCACAGGGCTGGTGTGGTGCACATTGCCATGCCCCCGCTGCGTCCCGTGGCCAGGCAACCCTGGCGCTGCCGGCTCCTGCCCCTGTTGGTGCAGCTCTTTTGCAGCTCCAGCTCTGAAAAGCAGTTTCAACATCCTCAGCCCCAAGCACCTGCCAGCCACGATGCCACCAAGGGCACCTGGGGGCTGGCACTCGCTCTCCGTGCCAGCAGAGAGATGGGCATCTCAGTTATCAGGGGGTGCACCCTCCTCAGTCTAGGTTGCATATTTCCCTGTTGCCAGATGCCAGGGGGGATAAAACACCATCAGTACGCTGCAGCCCCTTGCAAGGATGCAAACAGGGCTGTATTTCAGAGCTAGATTCGCTAGCTAAGCACTCCCTTGTAAGAATGCAGAGCATCATTTAAGTACTTAGATCACCACTGCAGCAGAAAACTGATAACAGATTTTCATACCATTTTTGTTTTTTTCCAAGATTACCAGTTGGATGCTTGCAACAAGCCCATCCAGCAAGCAGGGCCCACCTGTACCTGCAGGACAAGGCTGCCCAAGTCATTTACCTCCCATACGAATGATTGCATTAGCGCAGGTTCTATGCTGTGAAGCGCTCGTGACAAATCCAGGCCTGGTTTTAAGACATAAGCCCGCGATAGTGAGACATAACCATACCCTATTGAGACTATATGGTGACAACAGTGTAGCCATGTGGGTTGAGGAATGCAGATGAATCTGGTCAGGAGAATGAATGACTTTATAAGGCCAACTGATGGAGGCAGAGGGAAAAAATGAGGCGAGCTGGGGATGTCCAAACCCTTCATCAAGAACAGCCATCACCCGAATGTCTTCAGCCCTGCACAGCACAGGCTGGTCAGATGCTGAAGGGGTTAAAATATGGGACTGGGGGGACTTTGCTTCATCCCCCAGCACCTGGGCTCTCCAGAAATATTTAAAAAGAAGAAGGGGGGACAAGCAAGGACAAAAAAAACAAAAGCAAGAATCCCCTTGCAAGCACCAGGCTGGCCACTTGGCACCAAGCGACTTGTCTGCCTTCAAAAGTGTTTTTATTTTGGCCTGGGCGGCTGGGTTATTTGAGGTGAAAGGAGGTCAGTTTGTCCATAAAACAAAAGCCCCATTCCCTTTCATCCCCAGAGAGGGGGAGGAGGGAAGAGAAACCATGGGAGGGAGACGGATGCTCCTCTATATATAGAGGGAGAGGAAGAGGTGCGAGAGCGGGAGAGGAGCTCGCCTCCTCGCCACACCGGTAAGGCCAGCCCCGGACCCGCCGCCTCGGCCACGCTCCGGCGCAGGGCTCATTGGCGGAGGAAAGGTGGAAGGGGGAGATGAGAAGAGGAAGGGCAGCTGACGTGCAAACCCTCGCCACTCAGCTTAGCGAGAGGAAGGAAGCTCGCCCAGGGCGTCCCCAGAAACACTGCCTGCCCGCAACACCCGGGGGGGCCTTGAAAACATCCTGCTGCTCGGCTGGGACGGGGCAGGGGGATCGCCCCCAGCTAGCTGCAAAGCCACCGGCAGCCCGACCGCCTGCCCAAAATTACACAGCTCGAACCCTGGCTGCTGCTGGATGTGGGGTCCCCGTGCCTCTCCCCGCCCAACCTCAGCAGGCAGCATCAGCCAAGTCTGGGCTGACATCCAGGCTGGGAAGGGACAACCAGGTTGGGAAGAGACATCCAGAGTCATCTCCGAACTTTGCAGCACCCTGTTCCCTGCACAGGCAGACTGGGATGAGAGGGAGGCTGGCTTTCGACTCCGCTGCTCCAGTAAACACCCTGTTACTTGGAAGTGACTTTTTAATTCCTTTTCCCAAGGCAGAGTCAAGACTGCAAAATGCACAGCACCACGTGCAGCTGGTATCTCCATCCTCTTCCTCCCCGTTTGGCTTTGCATCTTTCCTGTAGTCAGTCACTCTGAGGTTCAGTCCTCAGTGGGCAGCAAGACACAGGGTCTTCCCTCTCCCAAGCAGAGCAGGGGACCGAAACACCAGAAGGCATCAGACTCAAGTTACCTTCGCCCATACATTACTGAGCATCCATTGCTACCGATTTACTCCTCCTCCTCCTCCCCATTTACCAGCTAAGCCGTTGTACTGCTAACGCCAATGGTCCAAACCCCCAAAGCATCCTGGTGGAAAACCTGCTCCAGCCAACTGTCCTGAAGCCACTTGCACTCTGCGGACAACAGCGACGCTGCATTTTTTTGCACAAGCCACACTGCAGAAGGGCAAGACATCACTCTTTAGCAACAGGTTCACCAGCAGGTAGCCTGGAGGCCACGAATCGTATTTTGGGAGCAGCCTAGAAGCTGCAGCTATACCCAAGCAAACCCTGCCCAGAAAGGAAGAGCGCTCAGCTCCCTGCCTACTCTCAGGATGCAACACTTAGGCAGCAAGGTTTAAAGGTAAGCCAGAGCCCAAACTCAGCAGAGAGCTGGCTGCAGACATCCTCATTATTTTAATGACTTGCCCACATCGCCAGTGAGCCAACCACCTACAGCTCCCCAGCGATATTCGACTTTTCCCGAGCATCGAATACAGGACCCAGTTTCCCCATGGGACTAGACAGTCCCCAAAATCGGCACCAGGTGAGTGCACGTCACCCTGGGCACATCGCTTTTCTCGCTCCTCTCCTCGCCCACCGCCAGGTACAAGGCAATCACGAAAAGCACCAGGCTGGGAAACCCCTCCTTTCCCTCCCGGCCCGGCTGCACCGAGGCAAGGTGTGGGGTGGGCGCAGCATCCTGCCCACTGCCGGCGGCTGCCCACCACTTACTGAAGTAGAAGCCCCTGTCCCCGCAGACAAACTGCAGCGTGTCCACCAGTTCCCCGCCGCAGAGGGTCTCCGCCGTGCCGTACGCCGCAGCCGAATCCAGCGCGTAGGCCAGGAAAGCCAGCAGCAGCAGCAGCATCCGCCTCGCCGCACACATCCTCTGCACCTGGGGACAGAGGCACAGCGTTAACAGGGTGCAAGAGACCCCCTCTGCCACCTCCCCCAGGCAATGCCCCCTCCCCTCCCCAGCACACCTGGGGTTTGATGCCCGGACATGTCAGGATGCTGCAGGGAAGGACCAGCAGCGCTGAGCCAGCCGCTGGTGTGAGGCTGGCTCCCTGCACTCGCCCCACCAGTCAGCCGCTCCGGTCAGACAAGGTTTGCATTGAAGCAGTTTTTCCATTGGAAAATCCCACTTCAGCCTACCTCTGAAAGGCTTTTATTCCCCCTGCTCTTTCAACAGCGTGATTTTTTTATTTTTCCCTGCTTTTACATGGGAAATCATTCAAATGATTATTGGGAGCTGGCGGGTTTTTTTTCATTTCTGATGACAGGTTTTCATGCCCTGCCCGAACGCATGTTCCCCCAAAGCAGAAACAAATGAAGTATCAACCTGTCCTAGAGCTGCTTCTGAGGAAAGCTGGGTTTTGCCGGGGAGCAGCGGCCTTCACCCCGGGCATGCGGGAGACTCGCACGGCCGAGGTTCGGGCAATCGAGGAGCTGATTGCACAAGCCGTGTTTGCTGATGAGAGCCGGGACCAAGAAGACATCACTCAGCAGCACAGTGGTCCCACGGGAAACATGCCTGAGGCTTCACTAAGGAGGGCCAAGGGGGTATCAGCCGGTGCAGAGGATTAAAAAAGAAACTCCCTGGATATTTGCTAACTAACCCAAAGATTTCCCCCACTCTGCTCCAGCAAACAGCTTTACCTCCGTGTCAGCTTCTGCAGGTGTAAAGCAAGGGTGCTATTGCCTCACTGGATGAGGCAAAACCCGTGGATGGTTCAAGGCATTATAGTCGCTCATCATTGTATATATACAACCAAATAATGATGGTGGCCAGACAGGTCAGCTCAAAATGAAGAGGGGAAGTGTGGCAAAATAGCAGCTGGCATGGGGCAATGCTAAATCTCAAGTGGAGCATCCCTCTCCCTGCTAATGCTCAGCCAAGATGCTGGGTTTCACATCCAGCCTTCATCACCATAGCATCTGAGCAACCCGAGAATAATATCAGTTAATGAATATTACCTCACCCCCCCGGGATGCTCGGAGATGGAGCCGAAGCCCAGGATAGATTAAATGACTCGCCCAAGGTCACGGGGGAAGTCTGCAGCGCAGCCAGGAAATTAGCCCAGCTCCCCCGGGGCCCCACTACGGTCCTGCCAGCAATAAAGCCACCCTTGCTACCAACTTTTTACTAGCACATAGCTCAAATCATCGCTGCTAGAAATGCACCATGCTTACAAGTCGCGAGCTCTTCTGAGCAGCGGGAGGACAGGGATCAGCAGCAAGAAAAGCCAAAACGGAGGCTGCAAGGTCTGGGTGGGCGAGGGGGGCATCCCCTGCCAGCATGAGCTTTGATACCCACCATATTGCTCAGCCCATGCTGGCAGAGACCAGCAAGGCTGGCAATACCCCTTTGGGGCTCTGGACAAGAGAGGCAGCAGCCCTGGGAACAAACTGGGCTCAAACAAGCAAGTGATGGGACCAGGACCAGCTTTTCCAGTAGCACCAGTCCCTTTGGCACACTGGGGGGGCTTTGGTCTATATTACGCTAGGAGCAGAGGGATGGCACCGGACGGTGATTGCACCATGCTGCCAAGCTGCAGTGTTTTGCTACCAATACCTTTTCACCTTGATTTTTTTGTCAAATGCCCAACGGGTGTTTACTGGGCCTCCCCAGCATGACCGCAGCATCACCTTCGCTGCTTGAGTCATGCCCCTGGTGCAGCAGCATCGGCAGCTGGATCTCCAACTGACAAGAGACCAATGATCCCACTCCCATTCCTCCCCTCCCCTTTTTCCTCTTTTTTTTTACATGCAGCTCCTGATTGCTGTTGTCCCCAGGGCACAGGTAGCACCAGCAGCTCATTGCTGGGGTGGCAGATGTGCGCCAGCCAGTGCCGCCATCAAAACCACTGACGTGGGATTTCAGGACACCCAAATAATCCCCCATCTCCAGGCAGGCTCATGCTGGCTGCGAGCACTGTAGCTAGCAAGCAGGCTACCTGCCAGTCTCCCCAAGCCAAAGCCAGCCCCCCAGAAGGGGCTTGCTTGGTGGCAGGGGTGACAAACAGTTTTTCCTCCACATTCAGTCTAAAGAAAGGGGCGAGATGCTCTGAAGCAAGGGGAGAACAAGGTTTTGTCAGCGGGGTGATATCTGATGCTGGGGAGACCTGATACCTTCTGTGGAAAAAACCTTGTGCTCCTCGGAAAATACCCGCTCCTGCGCAACCCCGCACCACAAGCACAAGGCGGCCCCTGGCAGCCTTCCCTGCCACCACTGTGAGCTCTTTTAGGGTGTCCACGCACCCCGTAACTGTGGCCAGGAAGCTCCCCTGAAGCCGCGAAGTCAGGAACTGCCCCGACGCTGTCACCCAGAGCCAGGCTAACGTGGAGGTGTACGATGCAATGAAGTCCCCCTTTGCCCACGCATCAGCCGCCAGCACTTCCCACCTCTGTCACCTTGGCGTCTCACCGCTCCCTCTGGCAGCCATGTAACGAGAAACCGGGCGGCAAAGCAAAAAACATCTTTATTTACTACCCGGTGCTGCAGTTTGTCTCCAGCTTGATGGAGCCACAACCCAACCTAACCCCATAAGCCCTTCCCTCTTGCTTTGGCCCTACCGACCCTGCAGAGAAAAAGCCCCCAGGCTTCACTCAAAGGCTAGACAGACTCACGGGGTGCCATCACCGGCTCAGCGCACCCCAGTGACCTTTCAATCGATCCTTTCCCCCTCCTGCTCCTCCTTAGCAGGGATGAGCAGCACCCACACAGAAGACCCCGCAGCTACCCCATTGCAGCTGCCAGAGCAGGTGTTGCTCGCCAAAACGGGGCAGCATGGCATGGCTGGGTGCCCGCAGCCCACGACCCGGTACAAGCACCATGCTGGCTGCACAGGTTGCATGTGGCTTCAGATGTCATGGCCAAATCCTGCTCAGCATTGTGAGTCAAAGGCCTGTGAACCTCTCTAAGCCTTCATTCTCCACTGGAAACGTGGGACAGCACTGCTTTTGGTTTCTAGTCCAAGCATTAGGACAGGGACAGACCCCTCAGCTATGGGACAGGAGTAAATTCACACCGACAGCTGGTAAAACCTTCAGGTTTTATTGGAAAGCCTCTCTCACGTGAGATGTAACAGGAATAAGGCAGAGAGAGGCAAGCGGGGCACCTTCCTAAAGGACAAGGTCTCATCTCCACTAGGAGAGAAGCTACGCCCACCAAAGTTTCATTCTTGCCAAAGCGGGTTGAATCAGCCGTGCTGGCTGCCATTCCCCCTCATGTGCCCGCGGAGAGCTCGAATGCTTCAGGATGCAGTTTTAACCAGGGGCCAAGGGAACAGCAGTGTGAGACATGCTGGGTGCCCAACAACCTGAGCACCAAATTCCTCCTTAACACGGGCTCGGACTCCGTGCAGTGTGGAAGAGGGTGATGCAAGAGGAATTTCTGAGTTGCACAGGTGCCCTGGACTGTCCTGGGAATCACACCTGAAGCTCCTCTGAATAACCCGCATCTGAGCAGCCTTCTCAGTGCCAGAGAGGCTCAGACAACCCAGCAGAGTATGGAGAGCAAGGAGACTTGCCCGGAGAGGGTCTGCTTTGCTCTCCATCTTTCATGTCCCTCTCCTGCCTTCCCTCGCACCCCCAGGTCCCCGCACGAAACCAGGCTGCCGCTGGAGCCAGCTCGGCTGCGAGCTGCTGCACGCGGGATGCTACCACTGCCTTGTGACTCCTGCGTGTTTCCCCCTGCCAGCACCCGCTGCTGCACCCACGGCCGGGGACCCCCGAACACCTCTTGGCAGCCCTCAGCCAGCCGGGAGACACCAAGGGAAAGGGTCCTCTCGGAGCAGCTGCGGCGTGCCGGGAGCGAGCCCGAGGGCAGGTCTGCAGCGGAGCCACCCTCCTGCCCGAGGCCGTTAAAGGAATTTTTCAGGATTTGCTGCAGAATCAGCTGGATCGGCGATTTCTGTCCAGCTGCTGGGGAGTCAGGGGCCAAGAAGCCACTATGTGCTAAAAGGCCCAGTTGCCAAATCTCGGAGGACAGCTCAAGCATCCCTTGCATCCAAGCTTGTGCTGAGCCAACCAAACCATGGTGCCTCTCTTGGGCAACAAACATCTCCCCAAAAACGGAGACTAAACCTCTTGTCTGACCTAATTCCTTCTTCAGTCTGGCCTTCATTACAATTTAATATGAACAGAAAAATGTAGGAGGGAATTGACAGATGGCCCAGTCTGCAAAATTTGGATTTGGACAGCAAAAAGAAAAAAAAAAAACAAAATCTCACTTCTTTATGGAGCAGTGCAGTGTTAAAAGAGAGCACGGCAAAAAGTCATCAGCCCAAACCCAGCAGCATGTGCACAAGGGGAAAACCCCAGTTTGCACATCCCAGCCTCCATCACCCTCCACCCCTCCAAAAAAAAGCGGGCAGACTGATGTTCCGCTACTCTGGCGATTGCCTGCGAGAGATGCTGAGTATCCATCTCTCTGCTTTACTCCTCTCAGTGGGCAGCCCCAGGAGATCAGGGAGCCGACCCGGTTTTGAGCGCAGCTTTCCCAAAGGGGCAGGACACTGGCACGTGCCAAGCGAATGTCGCCCCTGCCCACGGGCAACC
Source organism: Aviceda cuculoides (assembly GCA_035590195.1). Lineage (NCBI taxonomy): Eukaryota > Metazoa > Chordata > Aves > Accipitriformes > Accipitridae > Aviceda > Aviceda cuculoides. The sequence continues at coordinate 11,983,131 of JAVJGG010000021.1, forward strand.
TGGCACCGGGCACTGGGATATGATGCCCAGAGGTGCCAAGTAGCGAAGGGCTAGCGGAGGCCAGTGGGGAGAGGCAGGTGCCTTGACAGCCGAAAACCACCCAGGGGCTGCATCTTGGGCAGAGGCAAGGAGGTGAGGCGCCCAGCAGTACCCAAAGCGAGAGGAGCCGCCACGTGCTGTGCTGCAGGAAGAGCCTCCCTTTTCATTTAGAAGAGAAAGGAGGAGATTTCCAACGCCCAGCTTGGAAGAAGCAAGCTTCAAAACACAGAACTTTGGACCATCGAGCTGTCAGGTGGATAAAACTGACCCAGGACCAGGAGTTTTGCTGTTTAGCTCAGGGTTGAAAAAAAACCAAAAAAACCCTCATGATTTTTGGCACCTGGCTCGCATGACATTCGTATGGCTGAGGTTGGCAATGCTGCTGCTATTTTTAGCCCTCACTTTTTTGTCTTCACTGCTTGTCCCCATCAGCAGCCCACTCCAGCCTGTGCCGGGGGTCACCTTTGCGCCTGCGAGCAGGGACAGACACCTGCCTCCGCTGCCTGCGGGACAGGGCCCGGGGCAGGCAGGGGAGCACTGCCCGCACCCTGCGTCTATACGTGCCGCAGCAAGAACTACCATAGCTGTGGAAAAATCAAGCTGAAAAAGGTGAATGGGGTATTCAGTACCATTTACTCACCCCACTGGGGAGTAAGAGCGTATTGCACAAATTTTGGTATGCAGCCCAGAAACATTTGATTTATTGCATAAAAAAAAGGAAATGCAATCTTGCTTAACTCTTCTAAAGACAGCTGGCAGGACCCAGGGAAGGGATTTAAGTCCATTTTAGTAGCCTCACTTAACTCCTTTCTTTATTGTTCCTCTCTCCTTTCTGCATTCCCGTCCAAAACCTGGAGTATATCAGGGGAAGTTAACAGCAAGTTAAGCTGTTAAATCAGAAATTGTGGTGACTGGAGTCTACTGGCAAGTGATATTCCCACAACACGTTGAACTTGCTCTATGTCTTGGCAGAGCGGCTTTAACCCTTTCGGAGCCGGGCTGCAACCCCAAGGCAGGTTTCTCCCCCCGCGGTGCCCCCCACCTCTCCTGACCCCTCATGCAAAAGTATCGAGGGAGGCCGGTATCTCTTTGCCCCATTAAGACATACAGCAGCCTTTAAAAGCAAAGACAATCCAAAGAAGGATCGGAGAGGTCAGTCCCAGGACACAAGCGGGGAGAGGGTGGGCCGCTTACAGTGCTCGTATGCACTGCTGGAAACACACCAACTCCTCGGTCCCTCTAAAAATAAGACCTCACCTGCTGTGTTTGCTTTATTTAAAAAAAGAAAAGTACAGAAATGCTTTTCTCTGGTGCTCCGTGAGGCAAGCTGGGCTCACGCCGAAGCCTATAGGAATCAATGGGAAGACACGCACTGACACCTCCGGGTTGCCTGGTCAAAGCAGCAGCCCTCCAGCTGGGCTGCAAAAGGATCACCTGTCAGAAAAAGCACTGGGACACACACGCAGACACATTTTGGCTCTCAAATTTCATGCGGCGGTGGGAGGGGACCTGCAGTGTCAAATCTTTTATCCCTTAATGAATTTTCACAGGAGCCGGGATAGCCCCTTTGAAAGGCTGAGTAAACTTGTGTGGGTGTCGACAACATGGAGCAAGATTTACAGCTCTGACCCATTCACCCCCACTGAAATTGTCAAGCTGGGTCCAAAACAGCTCAGTGAAGCTCAAATCACAAGTGTCAGTCAGTTTTATTCCTCCAGATGTCCTTAGCACAAAGTCACCCTCAAAAACCCCACGACCCAGGCTCCTCGACTCCATTCTAAACCGAGGTGAGAGGAGGAATAAAAATCCCAACACGGTGAACCCTGCGAAGTAAGAACCACACACACACACACAACCTGACAACAAATAAACCCAAAGAAAACCAGGCCTTGGCCTCCCAAGCACGTCCCGGCATTTGGAAGAAAACTACAGACTTTGTATAGGAAGCCTCGACTCAAGGGTTGAAAGCAGCGGTTCTCCCGAGGTGTCTATTTAAAACCACCCACACAAACCTTGTTTTTACACTTGATTGCTCGACGCCGCCTGAGCGAGCCCTGGCGTATCAGAAACCCTGCTAAAGTACCACTGGCTCGAGGCAAGGCAGCCACATCTGCTGGTACAGTTACGCTAAATCCGAGTTTCCTCATGTGCCCCAATTCCCTACTGCTCAACAGAGTGCTAAAACCTTTCCAAGTTGCGCTCTTAAAACAATTACTGTAGGGAAAAGCAATCGGGAAGGAAGAAGAAGAAGAAAAAAAACAAATCACACAAAGTCTAAGGCTGCATGCCAACCATTAACTCTCACTCCATTTTGGCTTCGCTTTCTTGTTTTTCCTCTCTGTATTTTTATCCCTCCGAGACCCAACACACCGCAGTGTTTTGCAGAAGAGAGTTTAATAATCTCCCCGGCCTCCGAAGCCGGAGAACCGCCTGTCCCCTCCCCTCGCCGCACCGCTACCAGCCTCTCCCCGCTCCCCGCCGCCCAAACAACCCCGCCGGCGGGGGGAGCGCCAGGGGCCGCGCAGCCCTGCGTGACCTCGCATAGCCCCGGCCCGGCCCCCGCACCGGCGCGCCGCCGCCAGCCGGG
>JAVJGG010000021.1:11986209-12074659 GCA_035590195.1 Aviceda cuculoides
GGGGGGGCCCTCCGGCCTCTGCCCGCGGAGGGGCGGCGCGGAGCGGCGCGGAGCGGGCGCTTACCTTGGCGCTGCCGCTGCTACTCTCAACTTCTGGCGGCGGCGGCGGCGGCGGCGGCGGGCCGGGGAGGAAGGCAGGCTGCCGGCAGCGCTCATCCGTGTGTGCCCCGGCGCTTGACATGCTGCTCTCCTGCCCTGGCAGCGATCGCGGCTTTGGCTCGCCTTCCCCGCGCCCTGGCTCGCTCTCCTCGCCTTGCCTTTTTGGTATGTCAAGTCCCTGCTCGATTTTGTCGGAAGGATGTTATTTTGTTACGATCAGGTATTTTGTTATTCTAGAGAGCGAGCGAGCGCTTTCCTTTTCTTTTTTTTTTTTTTCTTTTTTTTTCCCTTTTTTTTTCTGGTTTCCCCCCCCCTTTTTTTTTTTTTCTTTTTTCCTTCTCTTTCTCTCCTCCTGCTTTGGCTGCCCCTTGGGTGGCTCTCACTTTTGTGTTTACTGACTGCGTCCCCCTGGCCGGGGCGGAGGGGCCGGCTGCCTGACTGCCCGCTGCTCCCGGCTGGCTGCCCCACGAGCGAGGAGACAGGCTGGGCGCTCCGGCTGCCCCCCTTTTATACCCCCCCAATGGGCATGCTCTGACTTCCCCAGCGAGCACCAGCCCGGCCACGCAGCCAATAATGTTGCAGAGCGGTCTAACCCCCTCTCTTCCCTCCCTCCCTTCCTTTCTTCCCTCCTTCTCCCTCGTAACCCTCCGGAGTCCAGCTCGGGAAGGGAAGAGGGGACAGAAAGTTTCTGCCGCACGGTTCCTTCGCGGGCTGCTCCTGGGTGGGGGCTTTGACCCACCCCGGCCTGCCCCGGGCGGGGGGAAAGGGGGGGCTGCGCGCATCATCCGCCCCCCCCGCAGGTGAGGGGAGGAGGTGGGGGCCCACCTCCCGAGCCCCTGCCCAAAATGCTGGGGGGGCACCCCCCGAGCGCCTCTCGCTGCCGGATGGCGAGCCCCAAGCCCGGGGGGGGGGGTAAGCGGGGGCAGCGGGAGGTTGCCCCGCCCGCCCCGCTCTCAGGGCTCTCTCTAGGTGTGCCCGGGGCACAGGTGTCCGTGCGGGCCGCTTTACCCCGCTCTGGCCCCCAAACCGCTCCGCAGGGCTCCCCGACAAAGGCACGGCCGTCCTAGGAGTGCCGGCTGCCCAGCCCCCCTGCGGGGACCCGGGGGTCTCACGCTTGCCCTGTCCCCGCGTTACGTGCCCCAGTGCGGGCAGGCAAGCCCCCTCCTCAGCAGAATCGAGCTCCCGCGTCCACCCGTGCACCTCCGTGTGGACAACATGGACGCTCCCTCTCCACAGGGCAGCGGCACTGGGATTTTGCGCCCCACAGAGCACCTTCCCGGAGCGGTTCCTGCTCGCCAGGTCGCCTCTGCTTCCCACGGGCTTCTGCAAGCGAGCACAGTTGCCTTTAAGCCAAAGGGACTTTTTCCCAGGCTTCACCGTGCGTGTACAGCAGCGCGCAGGCTGAACACGCTCCCGCTGCTCTGCCAGTGCTGCATGGCAGTCGCGTCGTGCTGCATTGAGCAAAACTCGCCTTCTCCCAAAGACCTGCCCGCAAGCCTGCCCCAGGGGAAGGGACCCCGCTCGCTTTCGGAGCCCCTCGCGGGGGCACGCAGCCCAGGTTGCGCTGCAGACACGCACCCTCCTTGGAGCGGAGAGGAGCAGAGCTGCCTGAGAGCGGGCAGCAGGTTGGTCCGTCTCAGGCAGCGCTCGCCATAGGTAGTGGTGTGAAAGGGCAAGAATGCAGCAGCCCTCACCCCAGCACGCTGTAAAGAAAACTTTTTTTTCCCCTCTTTTTTTTCCAAGTTTGCACTATTTTCTTTCAAGGATGGGGGGCTTGGTGCATCGCTGAACAGTCGGAATGCCCTAAACATGCCCAAGGAAATGCGGGCAGGACTTGTGCTTTCTCTCTAGGCTTCAGACATCCTTCCCTCCCCTGCATCCTTCTGTTGTCTGAGCCGTCCTCCGGGCTGTCCTTCTCTGGGCTGTGTTGCTGCGTATCACACCCAGCAGACCTGGTGTCAGGGCTGCGGGCTTTGACGGAAACATCGGCACACCTGGGAGAGAGAGGTGATGCTGAGGAAGCGGTTCTGTGCACAGCAGACTCAAACACAGGCAGCAGATCTCAGCTCCTACACTGATATTTATGCATGTAAAGAAGTGGCCCGTCTGCCAAAGAGACTGAGCATCTGCCAGCGTGCGTCAGGGCTCCAGACTTCTCCTAAAAAGAGGCATCTCCATCGATGCTTACCTTGGGCTTTAGGAGTTTCTCCTAGAAGCCCAGGACTTAGTAAATCCCAATCGTGGGTCCCTGCAGACCGCTCAGCAGAGCTGGTCTCCTTAACAAAGAGCAACCACCTTTCCTCCCTGCAAAAGCAAAACGCCATCAAAGGAAAGGACCCAACCTTGGCAGGGGGGTAAGCAGGGCTGTAAGCTACTGTTAATAGCTGAAGGAACCCAGCTCCCTTCCCTTCCCCCAGCTCACCACAAGGACCTCCTGAGAGTAGACAAAAGAAAGCTTGGAGGGTTAATCTCCCTGAGAAAAACAAGTGATTTTTCCAGTAAACAACTGCAATAGCAAACAATGGGGGTGAAAAATAGCGATCATAAAAAAGTCTGCTCGGAGGAAGAGGTGACCCAGTAAGAGAGGTGTCTCTCCGGCTGGGGGAAAAATAAGGCAGCAGTTTGGTCAAGCTTCAGCAGCAGCAGCAGCAGCAACAGCAGCAAAATAAACCCCACAAGTTGCCACTGGATCTACTTGTGTTTGTGCCTTTTGATCTTTTAATTGCTTCTTAGTTATCCTTCAGTGCAAATAAATAGTGCATTGTGTCAAGAAAGAGGAGGGGGGCGGGGAAGGGAAGAAAGAGACACAAAAGAAAGAGCTGTCACCCAGAAGAGAAAAGGAACAGGTTCTTTCCCCCCACCTTTAAAGGAGTGAACATATCTGTATTTGGGGCGGCAGGGAGAAGGGGGAGAAGGGGATAGGATTAGAAATCAAAGCGAAATTGGAGAGAAGCACATTAAGCCTCGGGCATCCTTACAGTAGGAAGAAAAGAGGGAGGTGGTAAAGCCCTCTGGGAGTTTATTCAGTGAGTTATGAGAGGATCCACGAGTGTAATATTGTTAAAGGTCAGCCTAAACCTTATTTAAACTAGGCATGTGTGACCTCCGCCCTTCATTTAATACAGTCATAAGGAACATTACACTGCAGATAGTGGAACAATAGCTGCCTCCACCCCAAACTCCAGCCCCTGGCATTGCCTGCAAGGAGGGCCTGCAAAGGAGAGCAGGAGGAGGACCAGTAAAGCCAAGGACACAGCTAACCTGAGGATGGGGAGGCAGAAGGAGAGGGAGAGAAAGGCCGCTGGACCACAGCACTGGACCACCAAGGGGCTTGCAAAAACACAGCATCCCAGGAAGCATTTTGGCTTGAAAGTGGATGGGGCCGCAGCAAAGCATCACTTGAAACCGCTGGAAATACAATAAAAATAGCCCACTGCATCTTGCATTTGTCTGACCTCCATGGTCATCGGTGCGGTTCGGGAGAGAAATCATGGTCGTGGGTTCCCATTAAATTTGCAAGGAGCAAGGACAGTGTTCGCAAAACAAAGCCGCAAAGCGGGACCTGGAATAAAAGCAACACCCAAAAGGTGCCCTGAAATGACCAGGGGATGCCCAGGGCTCGGAGAGAAAACCTCTGCTGCTGCAGCAGCTGTGGAAGCATCCAGGCAGACTGCAAAACCCCCTGACGGCGCTGCCCATCTGAGCTGATCAAAGCGGCTCGTGGGTGGCCACCAACACGTGGCAATGGGCCGGAAAGCTTTCCAGGGAAAGGGGGAAGAACAGGAAAGCTTGAGCCAGCCTGGACCTAGCAGGCAGGGATGTGAGTTTCAGCAAAGGCAGAGGAATGTAAATAGCTGCAGAAATGCAGTGGTCGTGGGCCAGGATGGATGTTAGCAATGCTGCCGGGGAGCTGAGCCAAGCAGATACCTTCAGGGAAGGGGACATTTACATGACTTTTCCCTTCCTCTCCACCTATAATCCACAGAGAGGAGAGGTCACCTAATCCCAGCCCAGTCAAGACACCCTGTGATGCTCCTTTGGCTTATTTCACAATTATACCACAAATGACGAGGTGAGCAGAATGGAGATTTGAGGTGCATGGTTCAGGTGCTGTGCCTACAGCATTACAAAGGTACCCCGGTTTCTAAGGCACCTTACATTCTCATATGGCAAGAGTGAGGACAACCAGGAGAAATCAGACTGCTTTACTGACATGCCCAACAGATCCGGGCACCGCAGATCGAGATGTCCAAGACGAGAAAAAAGGAGGCTGAGGGTAGGCCATGGGTTTGGGTCTCCTGTAGCTGAAGACTAGGAGAAGAAGTCATCCCTAGCAAGAACAGAGAGTGATTAGCCAGAGTCCTGTACACAGCCGTTTAATGGCAGAGGAATAATCATACTTGGCCCAGAGCATGTTTCAGTGGCTTTAAGAAAGTGATACCTTTTGTTTTGTACGACCCAGGAACCTGGCAATAACACTGTGTCCTTGCATGCTGCTAAAATATATTGATCCTGGGGCACACTAAACTGTTGGAACAGGAGAGATTCATTGGCGAAAGGGGATGTGATATATGGAAGGTCCCTGCATGAAATTGAAGTCAAAGAACTAAGAGCGGGAGAAATAATTCACCCGGGGCCCCTGGTCAACAAGGAGCAAACAAGAGCAGAGGCTGGGCAGGTCTGCTCAGGGCTCCTGGCACCCCTGGATGGCATTAGTATTTCGGGGCCATGCTCCCAGCCCGGAGGGTTTCTGCTGCAGGGTTGTTATATGGGCAGGGGAAAAGCTGGGGTGCCCTTAGGCATCAGCAGAGGATGTTTTTTTGGCATGTTCAGAATGGAAGAGGGACTCTTGTAGCAACTCCTGCCCAGGTCTGCCAATGCCCTGGAGCACTCGTTGGACTTAGGTGTTTGGGAGGGGTGTTGGCAGATGCATCTGGAGTTTTGAGGATAGCAAAAAATGAAGTTATTCCAAGGTAAGTTATTGCACTGTGCCAGAGGATTTTGTGACAACAATAAAAGGCACAAGTGTTTTCACCCCTGTTTATATGGAGGACAAACTATGCATTTTTTTGTGGGCTGGACAGACTTGGTATTCCTGTAGCGTCTTTTAAAATTCAATGTGCCCAGCAATTAGAGAAAAACTCCAGCCTGAGCAGCCTTGCTTGGCTCAAGAGGCTGTGGGAAGGAAGATGTGGGATGGGGAGGCGTCACGGTGGCCAAGTGCAAGGTAGGAACTGAAAAAGGACAAATGACGTTCATCAGGTGAAACTCAGTGGGTCTGCTTGTTGGGATGCCATCTGCAGAGTGGCCCAAAAGAAGGAGGCCAAAGGGTCCCAGGGTCTGATGTTCCCAGAAAGGGAGAGAAGTGTCTCCTTTCTCCCCCTCATCTGTGGAACAGCAAACATCTCTTGATCATCCCTGACGGCCAAAGTAGACTCCAGCTCAGCTAACAGCTTCCCAAAAGGGATTTCTGAGAAGGGTGCAATAGGGTAGATAAGGACAAATGCCCGCCCTCTCCCCAGCTTCTTTTCATTGCAGAGGGAGCCTGGAAAGCTCCAAGTTTTGTCTGATTATTTGTGTCAAAAATGTGCAACAAATACAGTAGCAGAGAAGAAAGATGGGTCTGTGCCCATATTAACAGCTAAGCACATCACCATTTCCTGTTTTCCTTATTTATTTCTTTTTAAAGCATGTCCATGAAAATACTCACTGGAATGTCATGGGGAAGAAGAGGTCCAAGTTCATTTAGGGACCCATAAAAGCTCCAGCAGGTACAATTAGTTCCACGCACCAGGGAATGAAGTTGGCTCTTCGTAGCATTGTGCAAATACAGATCTGTCTATGGAGCAATCTCTGAGTCAAAACTGCTTGTGAATGAAACGTGTTATGGGAGGCAGTGGGCAACCCTTTGGACTAGAAGCTCTCAGGGGTGAAGGCTGCTCCCCATAGCTGTGTCCCTGCAGGGACGGCCTGATGAGGATGCTCTGGGAAGGCAGTGTTAGTAGCGGGCACCCTCGTGTTTTCTGGGGAGATGCTGAGCAGCGGAAAGGGGGGCTGCAGGGATGCCACCTGCCTCAGCAGGAGCACACTGTGCTGTAGAAGGGTGTCGGTGTCTCACCCCCCCTGCACAGCACCTTCTACACACAGCGCTTCACTCTGCCCTCACTTGGAAAACTCAGGGTTTACCCTCAAAAATGTTTCATCCTGCTCCCAGGGGCATCAGTATGAACTGGTTAGTCTGGCTGCATGCAGCTGGATTCAGGGGTGAAAGCAGGTGAGCTCTTAATAAATTCTTCTTCCTCAAAAGAAGAGGCACAGCAGTTGTTGCTGAGGTCCTCTCCGGCAGCTTCAACGGAGCAGCCATCGCTGAGTGGCGGGTGGCAATGCCTGCCATGGGCTGTGCCAGAGGTGAATGCAGTACTTGCACTGATTTTTCCCTTGGTGCAGCTTCCTGGAGAGCTTCCCCTTGGCCTCATTGTGCAGTCAGCTTGCTCGGCTAAGCTGCCCAGGTGAGCAGGGCGGTATTTCCAATCCTCTGCCACATCCTCCGGCATTTGCTACTGATGCAGCTCACGTATTTCAGATGCACCTTTTGGAAGCGCATGCTTTGAGTGCCCATTCAATACTCTGCAGAAAATCAGACACAATATCACCCTGTGATGGGTTATTTTTCCAAGTGTCCGAGAGAGACAATGGCACTGAGCACAGAGGGTGACGCATTTTAGGGAATATACGTGGGGCCCTTATTTGCCGCGGAGAGGTGGAGTGGTGCAGATACATCTCTGTTGTGTAATTAATGGCTTTGAAAAAAAACCCCCAAGCCTGTTGGCTAAGCCCGAATACCTCTGAGGGGTTCAGGAATCCCAGCTATGTATCTTTCAGGCGTTTCTTCCTCTTTTTTTTTTTTTTTCTTTTCACATTGCTGATGTGCTTCAGCACGGGTCTTTGTTTGCAGCTCTCATTGTCTTCGGGCAGAGGGTTGGGTGGCAGCATCTCCCGCAGGCCAGGCCTTCACCCGTAATCAGGGACCCCCGTCTTTGCCTGCTATTGCCAGCCTCCCAGCCCCAGTGGGGCCCACGCCATCACTCCTTCAGGCTGGGGGCTTTCTAGGCAGGATAAATGGGCTGCTGGGCCCTGCCACTGGTGCCCTTGGGTCTGAGCCAAGCAGCGAAGACCCCAGAGGAGGATGTGGGGCTGGGGTTCCACAGGCAGGTGGTTGTGGATGTGGGGAGAAGGGTTCAACATGGGGCTCACACAGGGCTCCTGCACGCCGAGTGCAGCCTTCCTCCACCACTGCATCTGCACATCACCTTGGGCAAGTCATTTCACTTCCCTCTTGTTTGCATCCCCATCCATCAGCTTGGTGCAGGAATAAATCTGTCCCCTGTTGCCTCATTCCCTTAGGGGCTGGGACTTTCAATACCTACAGCTGGCAGCAGGCATATGGGAGTTTGCAATAAGATCCCCACCACTTGCACCCTCCCCTCCTTCCTATTCCTGAAGCAGGTGACACAGGGACACCCTGTGCTGCCAGCATCCCCTCCAGACCACGCTGCCCTTGCCACGGGTGATGGACACCCACGGGGAGGTAGGAGGTGTGGGCAATTTGTTTTCTCACTTAAACAAAACATTCTCTCATAATCATAACTAAGGAGGGGAGGCAACAGCACTTGGCAAAGCAGCTTGCACTAAGTGCACTTCACTAGAAGTGTTTATACTCCGCCGTTGAAAAATCCACCCAGCATGGCGATAGTGTGGCATGGCACTGGCAGACTAGAGGCAGCTGAGTTGGGGATTGCCCCCCTGGCCAGGTCCCAGACAGGGTGGGCTTGGGGATGTCACCAGCTCATCCTGGCGGGAGGCTCCCAGGGTCTCTCACGTGGGGACAGTGGGTGGAGGGATGGGGAAAAGTGCACGGGGACAGCTTTGGGCTTCCTGCGCACAGCTCCACCTGGGACCAAGCACCCTCGAAAACCTCATCTCTACTGCCTCCTCTTGGCCATTGGGGCTATTTTACCTTCAAGGACAGGTGTGTAGGTTGGCATCTCCAAGTAATGTCGCAGGTAAGTAGGTACAATGCAATCCTGTGTGGTGTGGGGGGAAGCTTTTTTATGGTACCAGTTGTTCTCCAGAAAGGCTCTTGTGGGAGAAGCAAGGGTTTTGCGGAGAACCCAGCGCTCCTGGAACAGGAGATCTCACAGGGTAGGACCATTGGGACTCCTAAGCTAATTACTAATTACTAGGAAGGTACCCCCCACCAAAAAAAATGCACGTAGCTTTTCAAAACAGCAGGTGGTATGCTTGCACAGTATGTGCAGGCGTGTGTGTGTGCGCACACATGTATTTTTGTGCTGAGGAGGAAATGAGTACTTGGCTAAGTAGGTAGATCCAAATGGCAGGTGATTCAGATGCTACCCTCTATTTCTGTCACCACTTTGGTGGTGCCACTTGAGTCCCTGTCTCTTCATCAGCTGAAGATAACAGGCTCCAAAAAGGCTCTCCATGAAGCCCCAGTGCAAGCCCCAAAGTCAACACGCGAAGGGTTAACTGAATTCCCGAGGCAGGTGGGAGCGCGAGTCAGACTGGGTGATATCTCAGACATGTTATTTGAAAAGCTAAGAAATTGTGGAATTCCTCACCTAATCCAACTTCCCCACAGTTTAAAGAAAACTGCGATGCAAGATATTGCTATGGCCAAGGGAGACCCCCCACGAACCTTTCCCTGCATAATCCATACGTGGATGTATGCACCGTCAGCCACCTCCCATGGAGCTGGGCTTCTAACCCTCCGTGAGTTGGCTCCCAGTGAAGCTCATGGGATGCAGCCCCTCCAATCAACCCCCTAATGCCTTGACCCATACGAGCTGAAGGTGGCTCCTCCATCCCTGTGACACGGGTTGTGTGCAGGGCATGGCCCTCCCTCACCCTGCAGCAGACCCTCTGCCTTTGTCTGAGCTGAGCACAAGGACATGCTGCTCACGCCACGGTAGCCGGAGAGTAGTTAAAAGACCTGCATGAACAAGTGTTCAGTGAGACAACACAAAAATTAGTGGAAGTAATGCTCTTGACTTCAGCAGGCCTCAGTTTAGGGCATCCCTAGTTATGAGAGGTGGCTGCGGTGAGCCTCTGTAGCTACGCAAATACCTGGACATGATTAATGATTAGCAAGTGTAATTACAGCAATGAAAATTGCATCCCTGGTTCAAATCTGCCTGCCACTCCTCCCTTTATTTTTCCAGGTGGGTCTCTTGCTGAGCCATCTCAGTCCACCAGGTAGATCTTCATGCACGAGAAGATTTTTTCTTTTTGCCTGGAAGTAAGTTGTGTAGATTTTTGTTTAGATTTTTTTGCATTAAAGGCAACCATTTCAAATATGTACAGATCACACGGGTGTTTTTTAGTCAAAACAAGCACAGTAACCACAAGATGTGCCAGACTGGAACAACCTCTTCTCCACTAACCTAATCCAAAGGGAGAAAAAAAAGAAAAAGATGTTTTCCAGAGATAGAATGAATTCCTTTGTCTCTGCGTGTGATATAAAGAGAGAGAAAAATCTGGCAATGGATAGCAGGCATCACCTAAAAGGGACTTTTAGAGGAAAGTTGCTTTCCCTCCAAGAAACCTTAGTGTCGGAGCTGGGGAATGATCTCAGGCCAAACCTGCTGGGTCCCACTCCAGGACTCCCATCATCGGAGGTGATGACCGCCTACAACTGTTGTTTCTTACGAGCTGCTTCGGTATCCCCTTCTGGGTGAACCTCGCTGTTTCCAGTGAGTCAACCCAGGGGATTCAGGCTCATTTGGGCAGGCTGAGTACTGCCCTCGCTCCCTGATTAACTTACACGAGCATCATCTCATATTTGCCCAAGTCACTGGGGTGTTTCAAGACCTCCCATCCCAATCCACTGTTGAGACCCGACTTGCGTAGAGCAGCAGGTCTGGCCCCAAGCCAGAACCGTCTTGGGGAGGGCAATATTTCTGGGGATGCCTCCCTGGTCCCCCCCCGCCACAGCAATCCAATCAGGGCACAAAACCCCTCCGGTGGCTGATGCCTGTTTCACGGCCGCTTTCTACCACCCACTGCCGCCCTCGCCGTTCCCAGAGACCCACATGAAAGCTGTAATAGCACTGTCGGGGTATACAAAGTAAAAGATGACTCACTGCAAAGCCTTTGCTCCCACCTTCGGGAGGCAACCAGATAGGGAGCAATCTCCTGGGGAAAGGGGGGTGGAATTTAAGTCAGACTGATTTTTTTTTTTTCCTGAAAACCTTTCATTTAGTCTAAACAACCGGCTTGGGATGTTGGCACTTGACTTTTAAATAAAGCGTGCTTTTCTGGGCACGATTCTGCCAGGATAGCAATGGCCAGAGCCGGGTTCTAGTCCTGGGAGAGAAAACAGCCCCAGATCCCTGCAATAAAATGGGAAACCAGCCCTTGAGCCTTGGAGCGTCTGCCCTGGCTGATGGGTAATTCATGGGGAGGCAAGAGCCAGGGAACGGTGCTAGTCTGCAAGCAGGCTGCATGGTTTGCATGAGGCCTCTGCAGAAGGCTGGGGCAGAGGAAGTGATTTCCACCATGCTTGGAGGGTTTTGGCGGTGGGTCCCACCTTCTGGGATGCTTTTCTCCCTGCCACTGGCACGTGGCCTCCAGTTACCAAACATACTGGCCCCTGTGATCTACCTCTCTCTACCCACCAGTTTCCAGCACCAGCATTGATCCTGTGATGCTCTTAAAAGACCATCTGCTAGGGGCAAGAGCATTGTGAGCTCTTAAGCCAAGAGGGAAAATGCAGCATGCCTGTATCCCAAACCTGGCTGCTCCGGGCCTGGGGACTCCCACAGCTGTGGGGTGGGAGGTGGAGGATACTGACACAAGGCTGCAAGAGCCACTCAAACCAGACACAACGGGCCGTGGGGTGTGAGCATTTTGCTCCGTTTAACCTGGCCGTGCTCCAGCTGGCTTCAGCATTCGGCACCTGGCTGGGAAGGCACCGCTGGCACACGTTTACCCAAACAACGGCTACTTTCTCACCTGCCTCTTCTCCAGCTTTGCCACAGCGCAGGCTGTGGGGAGCCAGCCTCCCAACCACAACCTTTTTTTTTATAGTATGAGCTGCTCCGGGGCTCTCTGACAGACAACCGCTTCCCCCCGGGGCTTCCTCTCAGGGGCTGTTCCTGGGTTCTGCAGCTGCCCTGCCACGTTTTGCGACTTTGTCAGGTAGGGAAAGCAAAGCGTGCAAGCTGGGATTCTGTATGGAGCGGGGAAAAACGGCTCTGTGATGAAGTCAGGGGACCTGCAGCCCTGGTGAGAGGTCTCCCACAGGACCTTCGCCGGTACGTTGAACCTCACTGTGACCTGGCGAGTGCCCAAGCAGGGCACGTGCACTCGTGCCCACGTCTCTGCTGGGCTGCCCAGAGGATACACGCTTTGGCAATCAGAAATAGTCAGATAAAACAGTTGGCACCACAGGTTTTGTTATAGAGGCACGGTGAGGTAGCCAAAGGGAAAGACATCACCCCAGAGCTCCCACCACCCTGGGGGATGAAGTCTGCTCCTGCTTCTGCACTGGGCATCGGGTGTTGTCAAAAACAGAACTTGTATTGGCACATGTGGAGGATATTATAGACTAAGGCTGATTTTAGAGGGCTGCTCATATCTAAAATGGATTTGCTGACAGCTTGGCTGTGCTTGCTGATTCGGAGCTAACTAACAAAAGTCCAAACAAATCACTGCTTGAGCCATTTTGCAGTGATTTTTTTTCCCCTATTCCTGCATTGAATCCATCACAGCTTTTGCCATCCCATCTTCCTGAAGGCCTCCCAGTCCGAGCTTGCTGTGAGTGACACAGTCTCAGGTTTTGAAGGAGTCACCTGCATCACAAGCAAGTGCTGGCTCTCCTCTCAGATTTTGTTTTTCAGTAGCTATAAACTGGAAATACCAGGCTGTCTTGGGTCAAGCCATCACCACCTAAAAGCTGGGACCAGCTAACAGCACACAGCATAGTCTGTGAAGCAGAGAGTGTCTTCTGCTGCAGAGCTGCGTGAGATTTCTCCTGACCCAGGAGGAAGATTAATTGGAGAGCAAGTGCAGGGAGGAGGGAACTTTTCCTTCCCAGGGATTTATTCTCTTCATTTGATCCTGGCTTTGGGAAGGGAACAGTAACATCAGCAGGCTGCCTGGGCTGGTGGCAGGGTTCACTGCCACGTCTCAGCTGTGAGAGGGGGATGGGCTGCAAAACAGGGTTCTTTTCTAGCAGAGATCTTCACTGCCCATGGCTCTTCCCTCATCCATGTATTGCTTTGCCCCGCAGAGGAGCTCCTCGCAGCAATAACATCACTCCCCAGTGGCTCCCACACCCCCTCTTTGTAGGGTGTAAATACTCACTGCCAACCCCACCTTCTTCTCAGGGGACGAAGCAGAAAGAGGGGCAATGGGTCTGAGGCACCAGTGAGAGCATCAGGCACATGGGAAGCCTCAAACACAGGTTTCAAGTGGAGAAAGGGGGATATTCTACATGCCATGGCCAGGGAATCATACTCAGCTGCTCCCTGAGCATGCACCTGATGCTGGGATGAGCAGGCAGGTCCCGTTGAACAAGCTTCATCTTCCATTGATTAAAGTGACGCAAATCTTTTGTGTAGACAGCTGAAGTGTCCCACTGAGTAGTTGCATCTTGCCCACCAAACACCATTCCAGTCCAAACAGGCTTAACTTTGCCTTCCAGACATTAAATCCTGTAAGGAGTTTGGCCGCTCTACACCATGAGAACTCTTCTTGCACCCACCATCTCGATTGTGACCAAGTCTCTCTCAACCCTTTTTCGGATAAGTAGAGTGAGCTTCCTTGCTCTCCAGCAGAAAGGCAGGTTTCAGGCAGGTCAGGTCATTCCTGCTGCTCTTTTCTGCTTCTTCCCCCAGCTCCTTTTCATCCCTGATGTATTTAGCAGTGAAAATGTGGCCCATTGTCTTTTATCAGGCTTGCAATAGGCTTCGCAAGGGGTGTTAATCAGCCAGTGGTTGTGTTCCGCAGTACACAACTTCTTCCTAACTCAGTGCTCTGCTTTCCCTACATAACCTCACTCTGCAAGTGATTTAATGATATATTTATCTCATCCACATCAGGATCCCCTCATGGGCTTGTCATAACTCAATCCCAGAGACACCTGACTTCGTTACATTACTCTCTCTAGTTACTGATCCGCTTGGAGGCAAGTTGCAAAATTGCCCGTTGGTGCTTGAAGAGCTTTCCTTTAAAAACCTGGGGGATCCACACAGTTAGGAGGGGACCTGGTACGAGTCTTTGCCGATGTGCATTTGGGTAACTAATTATATTTCTATTATTGTATGTGAGTGGAGAGGTCCCCCCCACCACTGAGGCATTTAATGGAGAATAATTTAGACCCTTTTCCTAAGATAAGAAGTTGTTATAGATACTGCCAGATGTTAAGTCTTTAACTCACTGAAGTAATACGAATTAGCTGTGTGTTGATCTGTTTGGCCTAAATTCAAACGAAGCTCTACCTAAAACGCCCAGCTGGTGGGCAGAGCCGAGCCCGAGCTTCCCACAGCTCCCAGCCCACCGAGTTCCTCCCAACTCCAGCACCAATGTGAGGCAGAAGGACTGAGCTGGTGGTGGGACGGAGGTACGAATTGCTTTGAAAATAAAACGCTATAGGAGTGACTCCTTAATAATTCAGTTGCAGCAATGACTTCAGTTGGAAAGCAATTGTAAGAGCCCAAAGACAGAACTGAATCAATGGGGGAATCTCACTTGACAGCATGGAGCAGGCACTGCAAAAATGATCCAAGTCTAAGCATGTCCCTCGCTGGGGATCCTCATCTCTGGCTCAGCCGGTACCCGAGGTCTCCAGTGGGATTCGTGGCAGATCCATTCCCCCATCCTCTCACAGCTGAGCATCACCAGGCTGGTGGCCAAGCCAAGGTGAACCTTAATTTCAGTGTCCTATCGCTCTGGCCAGGGTTTTAATACATTTTCCCGGTGCTTCCCAATTTTTCCCTGGGCACGGCTGGAGCTCTGAGCACTCCCTCTGCTGGCAATAACATCATTTCGTAACCCCTCGTTAGGGTCTCATCCCCACCGGGAAGAGATGCTGGCTGGGGTAATAATGGCTGTGCCCAGCAGCAGAATAGCTGATCAAAGTTGTGTCATGGCTAAGGAGGAGGACCGTGATGCCATGAAATGCCTTGTGAGCTGGGCAGGAGTGAGGATTTGAGGACCAGCCCGGTGGTAATGCTGGGTGGGGAGACATCCCAGCTTTTTTTGCGACATTAATATTTATATTCAGGATATATATCTATGCTCTGGCAGTCCTTCAGTGCCAGGGCGATCCAGAAGAGCCCAGGGTTTTGTCGCACAGCACAGGATTTTGGAGGCAGGAGGTTATTGTGGACCTAAACCTGGGTCTGCTCAAAAGAGGATTTCTGACTTGAAAACACATGCCCATACAACCCAAAACACTCCATAGATATATGCTTCATCAGAGGAAATATTGGGCAGGTAAAGTTTCCCTGGAGCATACAGCAGGGAGGTGCACTGCAGGGTGGCAAGTGAACCGGCGGTGAGGGTGCCCCAGGGTGTGAGACCCAGGCTGGCAGTCCCAGCTTCAAGAGCCCAGAGTTTCGGAAAGGCAAGCAAAATCCTCCCTGGAGAAATACCACCTTTAAACAAAGACTTGTTTGTTAAACAAAGACTTGCAAGAGCAGCAGCAACCCAACTCATCATCACTCCAGGTCACCGTCCATGCCAGCAAGGGCCGGCATCACCATCGGGAGGTGCCTGTGGGTTGGCGGGCAGTGCGCTCGCATTGCTCCAGCCATCTCCTTGCCGCCCCAGCTCCGTTGGTCCCATGGCCTTGGTGCAGTGTTACTCCAGCATCACATCATCAGCCAGTTTTTCTCCAACGCCTCGCATGGTCTGTATGTATTAATCTTTCCCCCCCATTTGGGGGGTTCCTCGGTGCCCATGCCACCTTGCCCTGCCCTAGACGGTACTGCCAGGCAGCTGCAGGCAGGGGTGTGGGGTCCAGCTGCGGGTTGCTCTGTGCTCCATCCCCTGGCAGCAGCTGGGACTGCAGGAGAAGGGAAAGCCGCCTCAGGAATCTGGCTTTAACAGATTCCCAGCATTTTTGTGGTGCCCTATTTTGGTGACAGAGCCACGGATAATTGCTTTGCTCTGAACAGATATGTGAAATCTCAGGATCTTTTCCAGGTTGTGAGGACTGTGAAGCCCAACAGGAGAGGATGAATTCCTCAGGAAAGGTTCCAGAAACTAAAACTGCACACAGGCTAAAGGAAGAAATCAGGATGTAAAAAGCCTTTTTGGAGATGAAGAAGGCACAGCGATGCGAGGTTAGCAAGGGCCAAGGCAAATGGCTTGAAAGTCGCTCCCAGTCCTATGTTCTTAAATGGGATGCACAGCGAAACGGGACAGTCAAAGCAACAGCTCCGCGGGGTGAAGATTGAGGGCAAGCATCTCAAGAATGACATCGGGGCTCTGTAGTCAAAACCATAAAGGAAAAACGGGCATGACGTCAGTGCTCGGTGCCGCTCAGTGTCCCCGGGGTGAGGTCAGCGATCTTGCAGGAGCAAAGGAGCTGCTGGAGGAGCGCTTCCCAAGAGGGGCTTTGGCCTTTGGCGGTCCTCCCACCTCCTTGGCATGAGCCAGGCTGAGACAGGTGCCCCCTGCCCACCCCAGCTGCACAAACCAGAGGGCAACCTCGTTCCCTCCCTGCTACCGCTTCCTCACCGCCGAGAAGCATCTGCGCTTCAGTCAGCCAAAACACAGGTGGGTGCACAGGGAAGCACTTTGGACACCTGCCTTGTAACACCTGCACTGGGACTAGGACTGAAAAATAACCTGTCTACGTGTCATCAGAATTTTGTGGGGTCATTTTTTTCTTCCTTGTTGGGGGTTGAAATTCATTATTTCAGGACAAAGTGTCAGCATTTGGAAAAAAAGTGGCCAGTTTTAGGTTGCAGACATTTAAGAAGTGACTGGAAAAGCAATTTCAGAGGCAGGAGAGGAGCATGCTACAGTTTGCACACTGGGTGTGCTTTAACTAGGTATGGGTCAGGTCTCAAGCTGTTTCACCATGAATTCTCTCCCACCACGGAAATCAGCAGAAGTCCAGGGGCCAAGACAGCATTTATGGGGGATAAGTTTTAAAAATCCCCCTGAACGTTCCCATACCAGGTAGGAAAAGCTGGAAACTTGGGTGCGTGAGATCTGCCAGCAAGCACAGGATCTGCAGAGCCAGGACCCTGCTGGGTCCCAGCCTCCAAAGTGGAGGAGGTTTCTGGTAAGTGGAAAAAAAGGTAGAAAATTTTTCCATTGAAACTTCCACAGAATGGTTTATCATCAATGTAGGGTGGGTGATGTCATTTATATTTGATTTTCCATTTTCTGATTACAAAAGAGGAAGCCGCGTTATTTTCTGAGAAAAAGTTACATTTCAGAATTTGGCAGTTCTGTAACAACACCCCACCCCACCCCCAAAAAATCCAGCATTACAAAGCCCAAACAACAACCTGGAAATCAAAAGCCAAATTTATTTCTGTTATTCATTTTCTTCCAAAATCTGAAAACATTTAGTGGGAAATTTCAGTGTGAGCAACCACGTGCACCTTGGACATCTTGGCATTTACCAGGCAGAAGAAAAAGCACCATAATTTGGCCAGCCCTTTCAGCAACAGAAGGGAGGTCAGAGGAGTCCAAATGGTTCGTCCACCTTCCGCTGTCGCTCCTGAAGCCAGCTGAGGATGGAAGGAAAAGATTGAGGCTCAGGTCATTCCCTTGTGCGCTCCTACGGGCTTGTTTCACTTCCTGTTATTGTCCCGGATCTGCTCCCGCCTGCTCTGCCCAACAGGACCGGGGGGACATGAGAACCAGCCTGGCATTGGGCTTGGAAAAAAACAGCCTCCTTCCTCCCTGTGGCACGCTGGAATAATTCACCCAGAGACAATGCCCTGGCAATGACTTTCCAGATCAATTTATAGCCTGACCTAAAGCTTTTTTCCTGCCCAGGGTGAAAGGAGAAGGAAGAAGGGCTATTTTTTGTTCAAAATAGGTGTCTTTGATGAGTTCGATCTAAATCAGAGGGCATTTGGGATGTTAACACTGAATCTGCTCAATGCATGCTTTCCAACTTGAGTCATCGCTGCAAGTCAGTTATTAAGGAATCATGCTGCGGATAAGGAGAGAGGCTGTAAGCCGGTTTAAAATTTCCTAAAAAGCTGATAAGATGGTTAAAAAAAAGAATCCCAAGGTATAGTTTGGCTGTTTCTTACATAAAGTGAATCTGTGAGTTCCTGGGGTAATAGAGAGCATTCTTCTATCTGTGGCTTCCCGGGAAAGGAAATAATACAGTCGGATTAGCTCCGGGAAAGTGGCAGCCTTCCCTTCCTCTCCAGATAAGCCGGAGCAGCGCAGCCCATCCCACAACCCAGAGGACACTATCTGTCACCTGGCCGCCGGGAACCCCACCGGTCGGTGCCCCACAGCAGCTACCCTCCATTCCCGTTTCTGTGTGCATCGCTCCCCTTTCCTCAAAACCAGAGCAGAGCCCTTTTGGGTAAGGGTTCACGCACGCAGGAAACGGGTAACTTTGGTCCTTTCTTTTCTAGGCAGTGTTAACAACTCGGCAGGCCAAAGAATTTGTCTCGCAATCCCCTCTGTGGCTCAGCTTTCAATTCTCTATTCAAGCAGCATGAATGAACCGAACGAGGCCTTTATTTGCATTCTCTTCAAATTGCCCTCCACCGCTAGCATGAGACCTTTGGAAGTTTGTTGCGAGAGTAGCAGAGCCAAGATATTTTAGCCGGGCATGATGCCCCACCGCTACCGCAAAAATCACTTCAAAGCAACTGCTGAGTCAGAATAAAGGGGGCTGGATGCATTTGCTTCCCAAAGATCACAATGCAAAGCCTGGCAAGAGGAGGAACAGGGAGGGAGGTCAATGGATGCAGCATTCCCTGTCCCTGAGTCACTTCTCCTGAAGGACGTCGTAAGATCTGGCATCTCCCAAGCACATCTGAGAGCAGGGGATGGCCTGGTCAAGGGTACAGGGGTTTGAGGGAGGCTTTATAAAGAAATCCCATCCTGGACCACAGTTAAGGAGACACTGCGCTGTTGCCCATCCTCAGGTTTGAGTGTGGTAGGAGGCTAAAGCTGCCTGCTCTGCCACAGCACAGGGTCAGTGAGCCAGCAGCATCACATTTGCAAGCCAAGGAGCCATGTGCTCCAGTGTGGAAAGTGCATAGGGTTGCCTTCCGGCTTCCTTCCCTGGAGTCCCAGAAAAAAGGGGAAAAAGTACCTTTGTTCTCCTTTGGCCTTCACCTTGCTGCAGCTTTTAAAAAGTGAAGAGCTGGCCCTTTATGTTATTTTCAGTTCTGGAAAGCAAAGCGTATTCATAAGGACTTTTTTTTTTGGCGGGGGGGGGGAGGGCGGTTGGTTCTACAGCTTTTGTATTGATGCAGTATTTTCTCCTGCACCTCCAGGAGAGCAGTGTAGCTCACCTTATGCCGTATGCCTCCAGGACAGCTCTTGCTTTGGGGAGAAAGGGGGCAACGGCAGATGCGTGTGCTCTGCAGAGAGCTCAGACTGCCTGGGTCCCCCAGCAGATGTGGGGCCATCCCTCCCTCCCCGCCCTGGGTGGTCACCACTCCCTCCTCTTCCCTTTTCCACCAAGGGACCTGCTGCCTCCTTTTCCCAGGAGGCACAAAGGCAGGGGAATGGTGGAGAAAGTCCATCACAGCCCTTCTCTGCTCTTCATCCTTCTCTCTTCTGCTGCAGCCCTGAGTAATCACACGCTGGGCCCCCAGTATGTCCAGACCCCTATCTCATCTAGCATCCAAACCTGCCAAGAAAAGTATCGGACCGCATCTTGAGCTGGGTAGGAGAGGATGGTCCTGCCTCATCTTAAGATTTCAAAACAATTCCCAGTTTGCGTTTGCTGAAACCTCCTGGAATTTTTCAGCAGAAAGAGATGAATCCACCCCAGGGTAGCCCAGAGCCTGGTGGTTAGTGTGTGGTCTTGGGCAATTGGGCACAGAGGATGAAATCCCTGCTCTGATGCCTGCAGAAAGGGCACCTGAACATCCAGTGTCCCTTCATCCCTTCAAATCCTGCCTTGCTAAAACCAGTCTGGTCCTGTGGGAAGTGCTGATTTTGATGAATCAATGTTTTCCAGCAAAAAACGTGGCATTTGCAATTTCCCAATCAGTCCTAATTGAGAGCATTCAGAAAATGCAAACAAACAAACGAGCAAACCAAACAATGGCAGAAGGCAGGAAACGAGCTGGGCATCTCCAAAGAGCTGTCCTCGCCTGCGTATCGCTACTGGGGCAAGAGTGCCAGCAGATAAACAGCTCCAGGGTAGACACAGGAGCCACCATGCTCTGTAGTGGGAGTTTGACCTTGCTGCAAGTGACTGCTGGTCCCTTTGGTGCTGAACACGTGTAGGCTATCTCTGTAATGCAAGATGCAGCTCTGATATTACAAATGAGGGCTCTAGACCGCTTCGGTCTGTGCCTGTCCTTGGCATGACACATGTGCCCCGTTCCTAGAGAAGCCAGAGATGTCTCCACAGACTTGGCTATATCCTTCTTCTTCCATCCAGTTGTTTCCATCACCACTGTGCAGCACTTGGAGAAGCGCTAGTACCAGTCTGGAAGTCAGGCATTCAGAGTTCCTCATACACCACCTCTTTGTCTTCCAGTATTCATACTTCCAAACTTTCCCATCAGCAGATCTGTACAATTTTGTCAGGTAGGTACAGACAGAAATCTCAGATTTGCACTAGAAAGTCTCAGTCTTGTCTTAGAACAGCCTCTCTGTTCACTTTGTTTCTTTCCATGGACCCCTGACGCTGAGTGCAGAATCTCGGTCCTAGGTGATGCAGGACAAGTCCACTCAACTCCAACAAGTCTTGGGTTTTCACCTGTGGAGGGGAGCACTTCTCTTGGATATACTTTCCCTCCAGACCATGCAAGCAGACTTGACGGTCTGCCTTTGGGATCAGAATGAGATCTCCTTGGGGTGAATGGGTGTATGGGATTGCTGGAACTCCATTGCATGCCTGAATATGATGGTGGCCTTACCATGAGCAATAGCTCTGCGATTTTTACTGCAGTAACACCGGTCCTGATCTCATGGGGCACCAGGACAGGTAGAATTGTTTCTAGGGATTCACCTTTAGAAGTCACTGGAGCTATATGCTGTGAGGTTCAGTGGTAGCCAAGCAGCTCAGAAACAGCAAACATCTTGCCATGCCTTCATAACCACAAGATTTTGGCCCATGGCTGCCTGACACGGTTGCAATCTCTGCTGCTGGGAATATTCAGCGGGGCCCAGAGGAAGGGGAGATGGAGAGGGATGGAAGGGTGGTCAGGGGGAGCAGCACCAGCAGAGCAGCACTGGTGCCGCAGCTGCAGGAGGGGGCCCCTGTCACGGGCTCTTGGATGCATCAAGGGAGCCCATAGGAAGGGTCACAGCAGTGAATTGCTGGTGCTTTCTGATTTCCTATTTTATGGCTGTGCCTTCTCAGCAGCTCCTCTGGCTGCTCTTCCAGCCCTTCAGTTTGCAGTAGTTTTGCCAGTTTTGTTCTCCATCCATGATAGGAATGGGAGCAACGCATCCTGGCAGGGATGAGATGGCAGCTTCCATCTGCACAGCTCCGATGGAGGCAGTCGGATCTGGTTTGGGAAAAGAGGCTGTTAAAACCACAGCCTTCTCTCAGACCAGCTCTCAAAATCTGCCACCAGCAAAATGCAGCCCTGGACACTGCTGCCACCTCTGCCAGGCTGTGCCCATCCCATGGTCACCTCCTGCATGCCTTCCACTACACCTGCACAGGAGTCTCTTGGCAGAGGGGGCATGACCCTTCCCCACACTCTTTGCCACCCCAGCCAGCTGGCATTGCCGTGGCAGCTTTTCCTCCCAGAAAGCAGTGTTTTGGAGGCAGATACTTGAAAGAGCTTTGCAGCAACAGGAGCAGGGATGCTGCCCTGAAATGCCCAGCTCTTGGCCAATACACTCAAAACTCCTTTTGGATGAAAACCGCTTTCTGCACGTGACTTGTCGAATACTTGTGAATGACAAGGGTGTCCCACAGCAAGGACCCTGCCTGGGCCTCCCACAAGCAGAAGAGGCAAATGGACACACTTTCTAAATTGGTCATGGCGGTCATCCACAATTTTTCTGGGTACAATTAATAGGTGACTTAATTCTTTGCTTAATCTGAACTGTTTCCATTACGCAGCTGAGGAAGTTCGGTCTCCCAGCTGCCTGGCTATATTTGGGCTGTGAACTGCAGGAAGTTGATCAGCATGACATTACCACAGATCCTTCCCTGTAATGTTTCCCTAGAAAGAGAAATCTTGTTCAAGCCTCTCTGCCCTCACCTCCTCGTCCCCTGGGCACCGGAGGTACTGGGTGCTCTGCATACCCATTCTGGCACTGCATAATCCTCCTCCCTCCCTCCCAGGCAGTTCATTTGGATGGCAAAAGGATAGTGTGAAGTGATGGGTGACTCCAGGACCTTTTGAAACTGCATTACCCCAGCACATACAATGACACCTTAAAGTAAACATCAGTGCCCCCTCCCCAAGACACAAACGCATGAACCAGCACAGTCGTTCAAATAGATCCACAACATTTATTCAATTGCTTTGAAGGTGCAGTAGCATAAGTGCATGTTTCTACCTGTGGCCCATGAGCTCCCTGCCACTGGCATCGCTGCTAGTTGCAGTAGTTTTCCAGATGGTAGAGGGAGCACGTGTTGTGGCAGCATTGCTCGACGATCCCTCGCTTCACTTTCTCAAACTCCTCCTGCTGGAAGGGCAGCTCTCCTACTTCACCATGCAAGGGACCGCTCACTGCCAGGGAAGAAAAAGATAAGCCATGGGATATCACACAGCATCAGCCCTGGCTGTTAAGTCCTGCAGACACCCCCTTTGCAGATACCAGACTTCTAAGCCAGAGTTGGCTGGAAAATGGGAAGGAAGTTGCAAAGGTTTCCCCGGGTTGATGCTGCTTGTAGCACCTTCAGGCTCTGCGTTTCCTCTCCCAAAATAATCCTATGGTGCTCAGAAGGAGCCAAGCTGAGAGGATATCAGCAGTGGGAGAGACAAAGGGATACAGGGGCTTTATTGAGGAAGGTATGGAGAAGAAGAGAAACCCTGCACTCTCCTTAGGGTGAACAGCTAGTAAGAAAGATGATAAAATGGGATGAGAGATGAGTTGCTTGGGACTGCAGCCTCCCTCTGGCAGTTACCCACTCTTCTGGGAGCCTGGGCAAACAACTGGGATGTCCATGGGATTGCAAGGACTGTCCAGTCCTGGGGCTGGATGCATTTCCCAGCTGGTGCTGAACAGCCTGCTCCTGTTGGCTGCCTGGATGTAGCCTCGAGCCGATGGCAAAAGTGTTCATGTGTGTCTGTGTTCACAGCTGGGGACAAGTTTTTAGAAGGAATGATGAATTGGGGTGTTTGGACACACACAAAACTCAACAGAATGTCTCATTTGCTGGTGGGAACTTGAAAACTTGTGGACAGAACTGTTTAGGTTTTAGTTGCCAAATATAGAAAATGGCAAATAAAGCAGTGATTTTTCCTGTAGGAAGAAAAGAGCCCCTAACAACAAAAAGAAAATGCCTGGAAAGCGAGAATGAGATGTGGTTTCTAGGGCAATATGAAAGTACAGCACAAGATGCAAAATCCCCAGGCCCCCAAAGTGTGATGCAATGAATGAGGCACAAGAGTCACAAGAAATCATTATGCTAGTGTGCTAGGAGGAAAATTTAGGAAAGATGTAGTCCAGCATTAAGTAGAAGAGGAAATAGCTAGTAAATGTTTTGTGATTTACTTGTCTTCATCCTTCAAGCCAGCTGCGAGCAGACTGTAAACACAACCAGCTTCTGTGACAATGAGATGCTGGCTCAGGCAAAAGTCCTGGGAAAAAGAGGTAGAAAGTCCTCAGATACTTTCAGACTGGTTGGCCCTGATGAAATTCTGCATACAGTATTTAGGGAATATGGCTAATGAATCTTCCAACCCATTCGTGGTGGTCTTCAGAAACAAATAATCAGAGAAGGGAGCAACTAACAGCCCAGCTGGTCACTCAAAACAATCATGGCAAACCCTCTGCTATGACATTACCTTGCTTCGCCTTCCAAAGACATCTAAGACTATTTCACAAGATGGTTACATGTGCAGGAGAAGGAATCAGATACGAATGAAACCAGTGTATGGTGGGAGAGGTGTATCATAGTCAGAGGAGGTTAAGTAATGATCCATCTTGAAATGGCTGGGATTTGGCAGGGGTCTCTTCTGCACCTATTACAGTCTCCATTACTAGCTTGGAAGACAGAAGAGAGAGTGTACTTGCTGGATTCATAGAGGAGCCAAAGCTGAGAGGAACTGCAGTTACCCATCTCCAGGAGAGACATCTTTGCATTACAGCTGGAGCTGGCCCCATCTAGATACAAACACTGTGTTGAAGGGCAGCTCTCTGGACTGACTCATCCCACCTGCATTGCCGTGCAGACACAAAGTGCTGGACCAGGAGCACTGACCCAGCACTGTACTGCAGGGTGTGTGGGTAGGGCTGTCATCTCCTCCTGGCTCTTGCACTCATCAGTGGTCCAAGAGTCCTAAGAAGGGGAACCAAAGCAGCTCCACCAGCATTTCACCACCATGAAATAAGAGATGATATAAAGCTGTGGGGGCTGCAAGTCTCCTGAAGGGCAAGATTAGTACTAAAAATTACCTTTGAAACTATAGAAACACTGAAAAGAGGGGATGCTGTTCAGTAAGAAATGGGAAAGATGCTGAAGGTAGGCAGGAAGACTGCATCGCACATCTAGGACAAGGGTTTGGCTGTAGTAGTGGCCCTTCAAGGACTGCTGATCCACCCAAGGGAGGGCCAAGGCATCCAAGGGAGACAGTGATCACTATCAAAAAAGAGTGGAGTGCTGCTTTGAAAAAGGCAAACCACCTGTGTAGACAGGAACATAGTGTGAAAAACATGCAATATTGTTCTTTTAGATTGCTCACCCTACTTGGCACTGGCAAGGCCTCAGCTGGGGTCCTGTACACTTCTCCAGGCACCACCAGTCAGTAGGGATGTGAAACAAATGCAGAACAATTGGCATGGACAGATATCTAGAAAATATGACCGAAGCCCGGGGCGGGGCGGCAGGGTGGGAGAGTCTAGAGGGGATTTAGTTGGGAGCAGGTTAAAACTAGACATTGGAACAGTCTTCAAATATTTCGAAAAGCAGCCATAGAGAAGAAAGGAGTAGACTCTTCCCCATGTTCACTATGGAGAAGACAAAAAATAATCTACAGCAAAGGATGTTCAGGTTAGATATTGTGAAGAAACACTCAAGAAGAAGGTCAGTTAAGCATGGGAACAGACAGTTTCAGAAGGCACAAGATTTCTCACTGGAGGATTTTATGGACATACTAGACAAGCATGGGTCAGGAACAGGATGGGGACAACTGATTCTGTCTTGGGGGCAGAAGGACGCTTCCTGGGTTCCTTCCACCTTTATTTTCTACGACCACTCCCAGGCCAGTGCAAAGAAATAGACAAGTTTGAGCTTTCAGGCACAATTCCTTTTGCCTCATAAATCCTCTTTCCCTGCATGCCCTCCCATCTGCCTTTTTAACCTGAAGACCTTTTCATTGACAATGTGATGTTGTTGGTATGTTAAAGGTATTCCTGGCATTCCCCATCAAGGACATTCTTGGTGTCACTGTCAAAGATAGATAGGTAGTTTTTACATTTTGCATCACATAGCATACGACTGCGTTCACGGTGAGCCTGACTTACCTAGAGGCTGCTCAATGTCCCGTCGGGCTTTGGGGGAGTAGAAGAAACCCCGCTCTCCACACACCAGGTAGAGAGCCTCCACCAAGTGGGAGCCACAGAGGTGCTGGTTGGCAGCTGCGTGGCTGGTCCCGGGGATGGAAAGAGCGAGAAGGGCCAGGAGAGGCAGCGATCGGATCCAGAGAGCCATGACGAGCAGGCTGAGGCCTAGAGTTAAGAGGGAGAGGAGACACAGGGAGGTGTAGGAGGGAGAAATAAGTTGTCATCAAGCACCCTATGTCCTTCAGCTCCTTTGGTATGAAAATGAGACCAAAATAGCAGATGGACCTTCTAAAGATGGCCTAGCTTGAGAGGGAAGGAAAGCTTCCTGCATCAGGCTTTACAAGTCTTTACAGTAAATGACTAACGATTATAACCAGAAGTCCATCTCCATCCACATGCTCACAGCAGTCCTGGCCACCCTGCTGTCTTCCCCCAAAAGGCCAAATGAGACTGGAAGAGCCATCCCATCAAGCCTTGTAGCATATGTGCCCAGGAGACCCGACATAAGCAGACATCTTCAGAGGAAAAACCCTCACTGCTAAGTCAGAAGGGGCTGTTATTTATGGTGATGGCCAAAAACCAGCACAACATGCTCAAAGACCTGAGGACACCTCATCTTCTTGGACTAGTGAGCCAGCACTTGTCACCACCAGCTACATCAACTTAAGAAAACAGCTCTGCAAAACAGGTAGAGGCTAAAAGAGCAGCAATCAGACTTACCCAAAGAAGGGGCAGCAAGAAATGGAGAGAAGTTTGCTCTGAGAGATGAAGACTGGTTGGCTGGTAGTAATATCCCCATTGCCTCTTTCCCATATTTATATGCTTTACATTAGCCCAAGTGACACAAGAGCTTGCACAAGCTCCACCTCCTTGATGACACTCTAGCCAAAATTTTTGCTGCTTGTGCACATTAATTTCCCTCTATGCAGCATCCACAGGTCTTTATGCAAGTTAAGAGAGAAGCAACAGTTTGCAGTTTCCATCTCATTTCATCCAACCTGTTTTTGCTTCCCTGAAGCTCTGTCCTGAGCCATCAGTGACCCTTTTAGCAGGAGATAATGGCGCTATTACAGCTGCAATGATTACTAATGACACTAATGCTAGCAATAGGCACTGCTGGCATTGAGGTGGCTCAACAGCTCTTTCTAAAATGTAAAATTAAAGGCAAACATGTTAATCTGTTTGATTAATATCACCTTGGAAAGTATGCAGCGATGGGACCAAGTTGTCAGTGAGACCATGCTACTGTCAGGTGTTAGAGGAAGGAAAACACATTATTGCGCTGAGGCTATCTGCAGCCTCACTCACTGGTCATGCGGCGCACAGTGAGAGACACGTGTCCACAGTTTGGGCTGGGGGAGGAATAACATATGCATTTTGCAGGACACCTTGGGTGGTTGTTTTTGCTCAGCGCAAGGCCAGAGTTAGAGCATTTGAAATTTAGTATGTGAAAAAATAAGCTTTTCCCCCTTTGCACACTGAAAGGCAGGTCCCCTCCTTCATCTGCTCCTTCAAATTCCTGTTTGGGATTAAGCAGAGCAGAATCTCAGTCTCCACCGTTTGCAGGTGAGAGCTCTGAGCACCTCAGCTCTTCTCTCTGGGGCTCTGCCCAAAATTGTGTCTTCAACACCAAGAAACATTTCTGGCAAATCCCAGTGAAAAACAAGAGATAGCTGATTATCTCCATTCTGGCTGGTAAGTTTGCTTTTAACATGAGATGATGGGTTTCATGGTTTTCATGGGTCTGATTTTGGCAACAGACCTAGCTCACTCTCTCTTTCACAACATTACCCCATTTTTTGGATACTTCTGTGCTCGACTTTTCTGCCATCAATAGCATGCTTGTACCTCTTTCTGCTTAAAGTATACTTCTTTTTTTTCTGCCTGAAAAGGCCCATTTTAAATACCGGGGATGAGATGATCTTCAAACTTCCCATTGCTCTGAATTTTGAGACTACAAGTGCTCAGCACCACTGAAAAGGAGACATTTTAATCTGTTTGAACTCTGCTGCTTGTTTAACTTAGAATAAGCCTTATTCTCCATATACAGTATAAATCAGAAGGAAGTTCATTGAAATCCGCAGAATGCCTGGAGGCTCAAACGAAACCCTTGATTTCTTGAGTAGCCAAAGCAATTCCATCCATCAGCATCTAGGAGGTAGGAAGTCCCGTATGCCCCTGTCATGGCTTTAAGTGTGAAGTATCATATGTTTGCTAAACGACTATGACTGCAAAAAAAATGGTGAGAAATGTTAAATCTCTGATGAGCGTACAGGGAGGGGACTCATTTGCTCAAACGGATGTGAGGCAGGGTTATCAGTTACATCCCCTGCCATGTAGGTCTTTCAGCCTCCTGTTAATAAATTCAAGTTGTGATGTTCAATTAGGGTTAATAGCATTTCTGCACAATGTGTAACACTACCTCTGTCTCCTTTCCCCTCAAAAAAGATATTGGATGTACTTGAATGACCTAGTGGTATACCCATGAAGAAGGTCTCAGGTTTCAGCAAGATATGAGTACAGGGAATTCACTTACTCGGACCTTCTTTCTACCTGGAGAAGATGGGGAATTAGCAGCTACACAGGATAAAACCTGGCATTTTACCCTATTTGAAGTAGGTTGTTGAAGCCAGGAGCAGAAACCTTGTGCACTCATGCTTCCTCCAGAGCAGGGAGGCTCCGACTCAGCATCTCACATGAAGGGGACAACTTGCAGAATTACCCTACAGATCCCCTTAGCAGTTGTTTTCCTGCAGTCACCACACTGCATAGGTCTGACGGACCTCAGTCCAGTGGTCGCCTTGGAAAGGTTCCAGAGCAGGGTGTTCCCCAGGTTAATCACATGCTGACATTTCCATTTAGGGTTTTCCTTCTTGCACTTTAGAATGTTACCTGTGTTCACCTGAATTCATGTTTTATTGACAGTGGGCCTTTGTAGGGAGGCTCCTCTGTCCACTCTCTTCTCCCTTCTGGGTAGCTTCTCTGCTGGGCTTGCCCCTTCCCCAAGGCTTACCCCTTCCCCAAGGCTTACCCCACTGATGTAGCAAAAAAAGCTATTTTATTTTGTGTGGGAAATGCCACACTATTAGTCTGTTGCTTCACTTACTCTTGGCTAACCAAATCCTGGAGGTAGCTTCGAAAAGCTCGTGGCATTTCCACAGCATGCCCCAGCAGGAGAAGGGCTGACTGTACCCGAGCATTCAGGAATCCCTCTTGGCTCGCTGTAGTTTGGGTGCAGAAATAAGCCAGAAGATTTATTGGAAGGAAAAAAGATATCACGCTGGCTCAAAGTTCAGCATGGGCCAATTTTTTTTGCAAAAGTTTCCTACTATGGGGTTTTTTTTCCCCTTACAAAATACAATCACTTTGATTATTTATTGGAAACCATATTTTCCTACCATAAATGGTCATTTGGAATACAAAAAATGCTAGCAGTGATATAAATGGATATAAAACGGATATAAACTGCGGAAAGTTTTGTCTTAGAGGGAAAACTCCCATGTCAGCAGCAAACTGAGAGAAGGGGCCAACAAGGGAGCCCATTTCTCAATGGGAAAAAGTTCGTCTAAAGAAAAATCTCATGGCTTCCCCATGATTTTCATGTGATTAGGCAGCGACGGGCCAAATGCTCCTCCATTGTTTCAGCTACGCGTGCCTCCTGTGACCCCCCCCAGATCCTCAGCTCCACATTGGGCTCACTTGGCCAGAGGGTGGGAGCAGCTGGGTAGGAGTGGGCTGCTCCTGGCTCCTGCCCTTCGTTCTAAACCACCTTTAGACGTGACTTGAAGCCACCTCCCTCACTCACATCCCCCCGACCCCAAGCAGTTGCATCAGTGGGAACGAGGTTTAGGCAATCCCCGGTGTCATGTAATCAAGTTTTACAGTCCGTTGCCAGCACAATAAAATCTTTACTACTGTAGATGTCTAGCATTTTCGAACCCTGTCCTGAAAAAATAACAAGCCCACTATGGGGGAACTAGTTAACAATTACAAGTTTGTGCAAGTTTTACTGACAGCAAAGGTCAGGTCTGGAGGCGAGTGAGTTCTCGGAGAGCACCTGGGGACCCCAAAATGCCACCCGCATCCCCGCCACTGCTTTCATGCTCAGCAGCCACCACCGGGGCTGCTCTGCCTCATCCCCGGGTGTGTGTTGCCCTAAAAGCAGAGCTGAGAGCAACACAGCGGTGACAGCCTGCCTCCTTTTCCCTGCAGGGCAAATTCGGTGGCTTGTGAAACAAATAGCCCCAGAGGAGGAACCGCCTGCCAATGCACCCCTGTGCTGCACCAGCAGCCTGCTGAAACACGGCCCTGAAGCACCCGGAGGGGTCTGCACCCCCAAGAGCAGCTTTTGGTGGTGGCCAGCCCCTGGGAGGTGCTCCAATATGGCCACTGGTAGCTGGGGATGTGTAGTCGGGGCAATGCATTCAAGTACACGGGCCGCTTGAGCTACAGAGGTGTAGCTTTTCACTCAGCACAGGGAAATGACGTCCCCCCGCAGGCCCACGGTCGCCCCCTCCAGGCTTTGCTCCGCTCCCCATGCAGGGTGCAGCAGCAGCCAGTGGCGTGGCGCAGAGCAGGGAAGCTGGCATCCTTGGTGCTCCTTGTCTCCATGTGGTTTCCAGCAGGTTTTCCAAGCACCCGTGGAGCGGCAGCGTGCGACTGCCCCGCCAGCGGCAGCGGCATGAGTCGAAGGGTGGGGAGGTGGACCTGGCACTGAGGAGGGTGCTTAATCACAGGAATGCTTGCGACCAAATCCTGCGATGCCTGCAGAGATATGTGGCAGGTGGGGCAGCCGCTGTGGGCTTGGGATCGGGGTGGAGAGGGGGCTGCTATAGAAGGGTGAGGCTCTGCGCCTTATCTGCAGCCACACAATGAGAGATGCCCTTGCTTCAAAAGGGGCATTGTGCAAGCAGAGAAGGGGGCCACTCACTGGGATACAAGTAATCTCAACTGCTTCTATAAACTACTCCAGGCAGCAGCCTGGGTGCAGGGCATGTGAGCCATCCCCATCACCCCGTCAGCCACCAGGCCCAAGAGAGATGCTCCTGCCAGACTGGGGATTTCACAATGTTCCAGGCTCTTCCAGGCCAGGGGCATTATCTTGCTGCTTAGAGCACAAAGGGTTGATTCATGAAATGGAGGGTGTAACCCAAAGCCCAGTGTAACCAACCGGGTCTGGCCAATCTGTTTCTGTCACCTTTGGGTTAGCTGCTAACAGCAGAGAGGGTTGTGAGTACATCCGCACTTCTGGAGATGCAGCTTACTGGTAGAAGATGAACCTGGGAGCAACTCAGAAGAGCCAGTAGCTTTCATGAGAGGACAAGGGAGTTTCCCAAGTGTGCTGTGGCTCTGAGAACAGCCTCCTGTGACCCAAACCCTCTGGCCGTCCCTCCTGAGCACATCACGCCTCTCAGCAGGGAAATGCTGGCCTTTGGCCAGCCCAGCTCACCAGGGACCATGGAACCAGCAAATTGGTTTGGCTGCACCTTGCTCAAGCCCCCCCTGGCCTCTGCAGGCTCAAACCTCTACACAAGTACAGCTACCCAAGCAAAATAGACCAAATTTAATGATCTCTAGAGTAAAGCTCCCAAAATCTTTCCCATCTACCTTGGGAAGAGCATATGTGAGGTTATAAAAATAGATGGAAAAAACAGGTGTGCTCTTTTTAACCCCATTAAAATATTACTGGCCACACATTTTTTGAGAAAGTAGAGGAGAAAATAGCACCTAAAAGCTGCTAATAGTTCCTAGACACAGCTATTAGCAGATGCAGCAGAACAAATTAGTTTGTTTATCAATGAGGAGAAGATGAAATCTGTGGCTATTAATGGCCCAAAAGTAATCCTTGGCCTAGATAGAGAAACATTAAAAGAGGTGATGAAACCATGCTAGAGGACAAGTAGTGAACAACAGAAGTAACAAATAACTTCCACAGAGTGGAGACATGCAGGAAAAGTAGCCTAAATCAGCACCAATCCAAAAATACACATTTTCAGCACTGATACTACTTCTGTCCTTCTTCATGTCGTGGAAGTCCATGAGAATAACCAAAGATGATCTTGACCTGATCCTCAGGAAGCAACCATGAGTGGGGCCATTGAGTCCATCAGGGAGTTTTCTCCAGTGTCCATAACTGTAGGCACTAAAGTCTTACAGTGCCACCACCATGGCTTCCACAGCTGGTGGCATCACAGGCACCACTTGGAAAGCAAAGGCATGGATGACCTGGAGAAGCCTTTGGTGAAATAGAGAAGATGACCTGGTCCTTGGCTGCTGTGCTGGAAAGCGTGGGCAGGCCACCAGAAAGCAGCAGACATAGCAGAAATCGATGGGTGCTATAGCCAGTTGAGGCAGTGAGGGGGTAAGGAGTGAAATGCCAAAAAATGAAGGAATGATTTTTGCTGGCTCAGGCTGGATTTGTCCCTTGCTGTAAAGTGGTCTCACAGATCGAAAATAAATGATCATGTCACATACTTCTGTGTTGTCTGCCACTGCTCATCTCTGCAGCTGTGGGTGCACTGTAGACATCTGTCACAGTGCCTCTGATGATAAAATTGGGGACTGCAAGTGATACTGTAAGGGGACGTTGAGGAACAACGTACTCATTCTCACTCTACACTTTCTGTTGAGTTTAAATATGAAGATTTGAGACCCCATTTTCTAGAATAAACTTTACTTTAAAAGCCACTGCTTTGCTATGAAGGTGCTGTTGGAGATTTTGGCTAACACTGCCCTGATGCTGCTGCCCTGAGGCCCCACTTCTCTGCAGGAGATGTGGCTTGCTATCTGGAGGTACTGCTTGCTCCTTTGCCTTTGCAGGCCGCTCTAAGCTTTAGCACTTCAGATGCCTCCAGCTGGCTTGGGACCCGAGACAGGAGCTGTGATTTCTTCCACCTTCCCCCTCACTCCCACAGCATCACCCATGTGGGAATTGGTGTTTCGCCGACCAGCACAGCTCTGCGCCAAAGGACCTTTGCTAACACAGCATCCGGCAGCGAATAAAACCCAACCCACCATTGCTCTTGTCAGCAGTGGCTGCTCCCAGGCATCCATCTCCCTGGCATTATCGCCAGCACCACTGGTTATTCCTCACTCCCGGGATGCTCTGCCAGGACCGGGAGGTGCCAAGGACTTGCAGAAGGGCTGACCCCCTTCCTGCTCGCAGTTGGCCAGACCCCACTGTAGGGTGCTCTGATCTTCCCTGCCAGGGCGTGGGGACTCCCTGGTCCGATATCATTAATTATCACTGGGTAAGTGGATTGTTTTGAACACTTAAAGCTACTTTAAGGATTTGGATGCACACTGGTAACCAGTCCCTAGGCTTGCCTAAGGGTTCCTAGACAAGGAGGTGTAAATCCTACTGATAAGGCTTGTTAATGTTAGGGGGCTAGGGAGGGGGAGATGAGGGGATGTTTGGAGCCAGGCACAGGGATCTCTGGGGGCCAGGAGGGGTGAGCTTGCCGCTGCAGCCCCCTCCTCCTGCTGGGGAGCCCCGGCCCGGGGGGAGGCACTGGGGTGCTGTGGGCAGTCAGGGTCAGGCTGATTTACAGCAGCGGAGGAACCGGGGCTGTTAATTCAAAGTTGCCGCTTATCGGTGTTTAGAAAGCAAGCTCCGATCTGTTGGTTAGCAATTTGGCCTTTGCTGTAAATAGAGGGGCCCCATGCTTTGCTCTGACATTTTTGTCCTTATTATCTTGTTTCAGCCTCTGAGGGAGGTGGGAGAGTTATTTAAGGCTGACCTTAGTGGAAGGAAAATGAACAACTCCCTTACCCAACCCTGTTTTTCTCTCCGCTGTCCTGGGTAACAACTGTTGCATTGAACTATCTGTGTGAGATACTTAATCCTCCACCAACCCCACAAGTATTTTGTAGATCAATTCATCCTGCTGTGCCCAGAGAAAATAATTGCAAAGAGACCACATAGAACTAATGAAAGGAGTGAAAAAAATGGATTTTGCATCATTATCCGTCCAGGAAAATCAATTAAGATGGGCCTTGACCCCATCAGGCGCTGGAGCTCACCACTGAGCCTGTCCAATCTTGCATCGCTGCGGTTCAGGTCTAATTCAAACCTGGGTTTCACATGAGTTTCAAAACCAGTTGCTCCATCCCAAGCTAAACCTCTGAACATCACTTACAGAAACACGTGATAGTGGCTGGTTGGAGGTGGAGGGAGTATTTTGGATTTGGGGAAATAAAGATCGTGACGCAAACCTTCTACGGTTCTGGAGGAGAGGATCTGGGGGATGTGCAGGGAGTCTGAGCGGGGTGGGTACATGGTTTTGGGAGGCTTGCAGTACAGAAGTCAGTATATGCTCGTGCTCCAGCTGCTCCTGGGTGATATACACCATGTACAAGGCGGTCGAAGTGAATTCATTAACAGAGACATGAAGAAACCCTCGCTCATTTGAAGCATAGCACCTGCAAGTCTGAAAAATGTCCAAACTCCAAACACTTGTTTTATTGACCTGCCACCACCAACCCTATCAGCTGCACAAGAGCACTGCAAAGCTATGGTAGCACATCTGGGGTGCAGTCACATAGGGTTTTAAATCCCTTACCTAATCTTTGCAAACCTCTCTTTTCAGTTAAAAAAACAAAAAGCAACTAAAAAAAAAATCTCCTGATCAGTTTTCAAGACATTTCAGATACTTTCTGCTTTCAGCCATGCCAGAAAAATGTCAAAAGATCGTCTTTCCCCTAGAAAACCTAGTGTTTTCCCAATCATTGTAATGAACAAGTGTAGGAAAACTGAAAACGAATTCTTTGCAGTGGAAAGTGCAGTACCTTTTCTGGTCCCTGGGGAAAAAAACAAGTCTGATTTGAGCTGGATTAGCAGTACGAATGACAGCTCAGGTCAGCTGCAGCCTTATCTGAATCAATTCCCATCTCCAGAGGGGCGGTGCGTGTGTGCGCGCATACCTGCGGCTATAGGATTTGTAAATAATTGAGCTCTTCTGATCCGTACCATCACAGCATAAGAAGAAAGATTTGGTCCTGAGGGGGCTGACAGAGGTTCAAGCCCCAGATCTGCCACTTAGACGCTTCTTCCCAAAGCTGTTTAGGCATGTAATTACTTTTCAGGCTCTGCGCCTGGTCTGAGTCTCTCTGATTCTCTGCCTCCTTTTATCTGTCAGCCTTTTACAGCGACAAGAGTACTTCTCTACCTCCCAAGCGTGTAATGAAGATGAATTCATTACAGCTGTAACACTTTAACGAGTGCTATGAAGATACAGGGTATCCTTACAAGTCCTAAATTAGGAAACTCCCTCTCAGACACTGCTGGGGTGCCTGGATGCATAGTCCAGACCTGTGCCGGCAACACATTAATCCACCTCTGTCCGTGATTCTGGAAGGGATTTAACCAGAGAAAGAGTCTGGCTTTCATGTAAAAGCCAAGCTTGCAGCAGTGACTGGAATTAGTTTCCTTAAACATAAGAATAACTCTGGAGTAGGAAACATTTATGTGGCCTTGGGCACCTCTTCTGGTCTCCGGGGGTGCATTCCCGTTCCTGGGCATCCTGTATCCCATCCACCACTCCCACATGGATGCAGCAGATGCCTTAGGTCATCTAAAATAGTCCCTATGCTTAAGCAAGCAGGATCCTCCCCTAATTACTCTTAGAAGGGTGTTCAACACATTTAGGCTAAGAGTTGCATAGCCTGGTTACATGCAAACCAGGCTATGTTACCAGGCACGGTGCACACGCCGGCATTCCTACATGGCCAGCATTACTGGAACTGAACAGAAATAGTGAGAAATGCTGGGAGAGAAAGCACGTAGCGAAGGCAAGCCCCCTGGTGTGTTACTATTTAAGAGACCTCCCAACTACTGTTCCATGCATAATTGTGCAATTGGTAATATCCTGGCAAAGAAAGGCTTAGATCAGCTCATCTGCAAACAAGGGACCATTTTTCACCTCCAAGTTAACATTTTGCGTGAGCACAAGTTGTGGATCTCCTGCCGTAACGGGCCCCAGGTTGGATTTTGCGTACTGCCTGCAGGCAAGATGGCTGACTTGAATCTGGACAGCAGAAGGACGCAAGAGCCAAACGCAGGATGCTAGACCAGAAATATAATTTTTTAATTCTTAATATCATGTCAGCAGCAGCACGATTCCAAAATGAAAAATAATTCTGTTTCATATTTCTTTACACAGAGAGACAGACAGACAGATCCACCCACAACAGCAGCAGCAACAACAGCAAGAGACTGCTCAGCGAGGCACTGGGACACACAGATACCAGAGGGTACGGTGGGGCCTGGCTCCGAGGAAGGCTCTTCTCCTTTCTTCCTCCTTCACCAGCCCATGATCCATCCACGGGAGGGTTTACCCTGGGCTGACTCATCACCTTGGCTTTCTCCAGGTCATTTTTTATAGAGCTTGCAGCCACGTTTGGTAAGGTCTGGGGAAATGGCATGAAGGCTCCCATGACCCACCCAAAGGACATGAGCTCATGCTTAGCTCTAAGCAGCCACATAATCCTACAAATCTGTTCCACTGTCAGGAAAAAGGAATTTTTAACATCTTTTTGTGGAGGGTGTGACTGGGTAGATCCTCAAAGTCTTTTCCTCTGAGCAATTTCATTCAAGGCAACTCTACAAATCTGACCAACCTTGTGCACAATACTTCAGGGATACCTTAAGATGAAATTTAAAGCATGGGAAAAATCTAGGACGACTCAGGAAAAAGCCTAAAAACAGGAATACTGGAGGGCTACAGGAAATCCCAACAATATCAGAGATTACAGCAGGGGCTGTAGGCTCCTCTCCAGCCCACGGGAAGCCGATGGGTGATAGAGACCAAATGTTCCCCGATACGGGAGAACGGATGAAGGCAGACTTGAGGATCCACCACCGAGTGGATGGAGTGGTTATGCCGACCGAGCCAAGGCAACTTCAGAATATCAGCTGCTTCAATGGGAAAATTATGTTTTAAGAGTCTATCAAGTGACTTGAAATAAGTTTGTCTTTAGAAAAGGAATACCATCTAGTGGCCCAAAAAGGCAATAAGGAGGTGCAATGGCAATTAGAGAATCAGATGTATTTAGAAAAAGAGAAGGAAAAACTGCAGAAGTAAGGAGAGAGATTAACATATATAGTGCAGTGATTCACCCTGGAGCAAGGGAGAGCTCAAAAGGGACCTGATCATAGTAAATGCAAAGCTAAAATTAGACACTTGCAAAAGCAGATTGGGATGCAAAAATTAAAAATAAATGCTGTAGCTGCAGGAAGTGGTGAAGAGAACTGGATCGGGAGCCATCAGAGGAAGATGATTTCAAGGATGATATGGGCAAATGAGAAACAAAGGGAAGTTGAGAATAGCAGCATATCCCACAAAGACTGCAAGTGCTATCCCGGGGCAAACAGGTACAGAAGATCAAACTGCTGTAACTGATAAAATGAAAAAAAGTGACCCCAAGGCAGGTAGCTGCAGATATGAAGCCACTGAAAGAAAGCACAACAGTAGAGTGGAGTGTACGACCTAGAGAAATTGCTTCAAATTTTGAATTAAACGGGAATTAAGCAGTAAGTTGATTAGAGCCTGTGCTCCACCAGCTTTTATTCATTGCATATTGGGCACCTCCTTGAACATTTCATCAAGCCATCATGGGCATTTCATCAAATTGTCCAGCAGAATGGTAAGACAAGGATGCAATTGGCAGCATTAACATGAGTCCATAAGCTTGAGAAGAGTCTTTAACAAACTGATGGGGAGCTGCTCAAATGTCAGCAGGACATGATACCATGTACCAACCACCCACTCCCAACGGAGCACAGGTATCTCCATTGCCCCTGGCAGCGCTGAGGCTGAGTCAGGCTCCTTGGACAGCAGATGAATTAGGAGTGCTAGCGGCACAAATGCACCCCCACGATTCACAGCAAACTCCCATATGGCAAAATGCAGGGGAAGAAGCAATTTACAGAGTTGCTTTCACATTAAGAGATGAACAATGTACTTTTATTTGCATCCCACAGGGCCAAGCACCTGCCCCGCTGCACACACTTGCATTAGAAAAGAGTTTGAATGATGGTATCCGAGAGACAAAAAAAAAAATTGTCTTATGTGGATGATATTTGGGGACCACAGCTACAGAAGAAGGGGTACAAGAAAGAAGTAGCTGAGTTTTAAAATTAATAGACCAAAAGGGATTTAAAGTCAATTTGAATATGGCACAATTAATGCAACCCCAGGTTAACTGCTTGGGAATTCGAACTGGTGAAATGAGAAGATGGATAGATGCTAGAAAGGTTAAGCTTTCTGTGAAATAAAGACTCCCACTAATCAGTCCCAACTCTGAAGAGTGCTGGGAGGATTTAATTTCTTATGGCAGCATATCTATAACTGTGCTAGTAGCTTCTGGAAGCATATCCATCTCTGCTAGTACCAGCAGAGCATTATGGAAATGACAGAAAAAGAATCAGGAAGGGAGCTGGAGCAAAGAGCAAGATGATGCTTTATCTAACGTGAAAGAAGCTGCTTGAAAAGCTCTTGCACTAAAATTCCCAGTCAAAGGAAAATTATTTGTAATAAGAATTCCAACATGAGCTGATTCTGTGGGAGCAGTACTGTTCCAGAAAAATAGTGAAGGAAAATGGATACCAGTAGCACATGAGTCCTCCTCTCACCAGAGGCTGAACCAAAATTTCCCTGTCCATAAGAAAGCCTGGATAGAGGCAGTCTGGCCTGTGATGGTCTTCGAGGCTTTCCCCCTTGATAGTCCAGTTGTGCGCTAGTCTACTCATACTCTGCTCTTAAGCACAAAGAGAAGAAATGGTTATTAATATGGATATCCTTTTAAAGGAAACTGGTAACAAACCAAAGGTATTGTGCACTCATGGGAGTGCTAAATTTGAACAAGAAGGAAAAATAATCTAAGATACTGCTATTTGAGGAATGAAGGAACAAATAGTGGGGAAACTAGAGAAAGGATCATGCCAAAGAGCTTACAGGCTGCCAGTAAAAGACAAACCCCTCTACACAATATCTCTCTACAGATAGCTACTATGCTGATAATAGAATAAAATACTGGATGCATGAGAGGGAGAAAGGCAAAGGCAAGCACATAATGGGACACCATGAAGAAAACAGGAGGTTTATTTCACAAGTCTAGAGGGAGAGTGGGAATAAAATATGTGTAAAGGGTGTTAAAGTACATGGGAAGACTGAAAGCAATACTGAGAAACAATTTAGTGAGCAAGTAGATAAATTGACTCAGAGTTTGTTTACTGCAGCCCCAACGAGGAATCA
Organism: Aviceda cuculoides; assembly: GCA_035590195.1. Lineage (NCBI taxonomy): Eukaryota > Metazoa > Chordata > Aves > Accipitriformes > Accipitridae > Aviceda > Aviceda cuculoides. Next base: position 12,024,453 of record JAVJGG010000021.1, read on the forward strand.
GCTAAAAGAGAAAATGGGATGGATACTGTGACTGGCTGAATGAGAGCAAGTTATCTTAGACTGTCGTAATAAGTTACATAAAGGAGAACAGGATACTCTGAAAAGAGTGCAAAGAATTTATATTTGGCCCCAAATGAAGCAAGAAATAGAGGACGTAAATAAAAACTGCATAAGGCGTGCAATGATGCAAAGTGGACTAGTAAAAGAAAGCTGCCACCTCTACTGCACTGGCTAAACTGAGGACCTCGGCAAATACTGCAAAGGGATCATCCAGGTAAACTGTCACAAACTAAAGAAGGTTATCAGTATCTCTTTGTCACTATGAATATCTTTCCAGGATGGATTGAGGCTCTTCCACCTAAATGGAATACAGCCACCTGAACTGTAAAAATGCTATTAAAGAGAATTGTCCATAGGTATGGAACAGCAGCTGAGATAGGATGAGATGAAGAGCGGGAGCGGGGGGCGGTGTCTGGTGGTGTTGTAAGTGAGGTAACTCGAGCCTTAATGAGTAAACTGGGGACTAAGCAAGGACTGCATATACCCTACCACCTGCAATCCTCCAGACTGATAGAAAAAAATTAGTCAGACAATTAAAAATAGACTAAAGAAAATCGTAGGACAATATCCAAAACAATGCACTGAAAAGTTAACCTCAATATTAGTAGCTTTAAGAACCGGTGACAGATTAGGGCCTGGGTTACAACCCTACCATATTTTGTTTGGATAGCGCATTCCTTGGCAGTCCTAAAATATAATGGCAGGATGAAGAAGAAAACAAGGCTCGAGTAGAAGCAGCAACATGAGAAAAATAGGTAAAATGAGAAAGGAAGAATCCAATTCATATACAGCTTATGAAATAAGGGGCCAAGTAATGTATCTGAAATCAGATAAAAAGGAACAAGCCTTAGAGACAAAATGGAAGGGGACCTATTATGTTACTAATAGGATAAGTCCTCTAAGATATTAAAAAGATGAGGGCAATGGTAAATACAAATGGGTTCATGTTTCTCAGATGTCCCCCTAAGGGGCCAAAAAATTCTGCAATCTGTCATGAATTTGTCAAGAACACAGACACAGAAAATGCCCTGAAGAGGAACCTCCAGTGCCTGTTCAGCCTGAGCCCCCGCACTCACAGCACGCCCCAGCACAACCTCATCTCTCGGAAGCAAACGGGAGCAGCCCGCGTGGTGTTTACCTCTCGTGTGGCTGCAGTAGATCTGTTTATATGCTTGCATGCTAACGGGGCTGGTTCATGCTTCAAGGTTTGCTTATTTTCTATTTTCGTAGGGCAACAGATTTTACTACAGCTCCTCGAACAGGCAACAGCTGACAGAGTCACGGAGCAGCAATGCAAACTCCAAGGCAAGGCGGAGGAGTTGAGGACTCCTGCAGTTGCAAGGATTTTTAACTTGGCTTTTCACTCCATATTAATAGCTTTGGTCTTTTTATAAATTGCATTAATTTTAGACATTTTTACAAGGCAGATAATGGCTGTGATGTGCTTTGGAGAACTAGAGGTGACTATCTTCAGACCTTTATGGGTTTTGAGGCCAGGTCAGAAAGCAAACACCTCCACGGAGACTCCTTGCTCAGTCCTGACCAGGAGCCTGGCATCACTGCAGGGTTTGCAGCATCCTTGCTGCACTCATGGGCAGTAACCCAGGAGCTGGAGACTACCAAAGGAGAGGAGGATCAGCGACCTGCAGTAATGTGGCATTGCTATTACTAACAAGGCCAGAAGCTGTGCATTAACTATACAGGCTTCGTTGTTACTTCTTGCCTGTTTGAAGCTTTATTTTCTTTATCTTAATCTGTTTTACTGGAGTCGCCAATAAGATTTTCATGGCTAGTTAGCTAACCTATGACGTAACCCGTCTTAGTCTTGCACAGCTTGCTCCAGCTACTTAATCAAAGAGTAATAGCTTAAGACCCCAAATCAAAAATTGTTACAGCCCTTAAGGGAACCTTGTGAGTTACAGCTCAAGACCTGGATCCACCCAGATTGGGAAATCACAGCTGAAGCTTTGGAAAAAGTGCTCTAAAATTATAATAACTGAATGAACTCATTAGTTTTATCAATTTACGGGACAATCGGAGGAGGAGGAACAGCTTGAGGAGAAGTAGCTAGCCCTAGAGTTGAACTGCTGATTTCAGTAATGGCCTTTTAAGCAATTTAGGAGGAATTTAGGAGGGGGGTCAAATAAGAAAGGAAAAAGAAAGGAGGGATTGAAGTAGGTGGGAGACTAAGTGCTGCCAGTAGCTCAGTAGTTAAAATTTGAGAGAACTAGGGGTTAAGCATATGTATGCGAAGGTATGAAATGGGATAAAGTGTAATGGATTGTAAACTATTATGACTGAGCCACAAAACATTGGAGAGAGATGGTATATATAAATATTGTAGGATACTTACACCTAATAGCCAAAACTTAACTGCTAAGCCTTGCATTTCTTTAAAAGAGAAAATTATAAAAATAGTATATAGTGGACAAGGATGGTAAAAGTCTATACAGAAATGTTATAACTGATCATGCAAACATCTGTGGTGTAATTCTCCCCTTTGCTGTCCCCCACAGCTGTTTAGCTGCCTCCACACATCCCAAGCCCAGCTCTGATACTGCACAGCTGCATAACCTTGGGCCAAACTTCTGAGCAAACCGCTAAGTTATGAGACAGCCTGCAAGAAGATAAGGAGGGCAAAAGCAGGGGGAGGAAAACTGAGAGCTTTGGATCACATCAAGCCATTAATATCTACAGTGAGAGCTGGATGAAACTGGGTTTGAGCATCCTAATCATGCATTACCTTCCTCAAAATGGCCAGCAATGGCATTAGTCACACACCTGATCTACATCAGGTGACAGCAATATTGGGATATCTAAGAACAAGACGATGCTGTACCTGTGTTAATAGACTGGAAAAGTGAAAGCATGTGAAGTCCTCACAAGGACTTGGCAAACAGTGGCCCTACTCAGTCTGCCATAACCAATAAAGTCAGGACACCAAGAGGCTGCCGAGGCTGCCCAGGGCCACCAGCCCACAGGAACATCAATAGCTGTGATTGCTATCTGCTGTGAAGGATGGCAGCTGGGCTCTTGAGGACTCCCTGCTGTGGGAAGCTCTTAAAAGAGGGTTTGAAGGGGATGCCCACACGCTGGTCTGGGATGGGCAGGGCTTGCTCTCTGGTGCTTGTGCTGGGGATGACGCAGGTAGATCAGGGCTGCTCAGGTCAGTTTGGAGGTTCAGGGGAGCTACAATGCTTATTGCAGCCTGGTGGGGTGGCACAGCTCAGGGTCTTGTGCTTAAGCATCCCCCTGTGTGAGAAGCTGAGGGGAGGCTGAGAGCTGAAATTTTAAACTTCATAGGGCTGGTTCGGGCAGAAAAGTTTCTAGAGCAGCTCTTCATTTCCCAAATGTATGAGGCTGTAAGAGGCAGGAGATGGTGGGGACTAAGGGTCCCTCATGAAGTTCCTATAGGAGTTGCTATGCAGCTAAAAAAGCAGATTAATTTATTCTCTCAAACTGCAAAAAATAGATTTTATATCTCTCTTTTTTTTAAATAAAGAAGCTTTTCTCCTCTTCCTTGCACCCAGGAGCCTAGCACACAGCTCTTGACTTCAACTTTGTAGCTTGGCCATGTTTTTCGTGTGTGCTAAGCCTCTTCCAGCAGTCAATAGAAAAGCTACCCAAAAGCCAGCAGGCCTTGGGTCCATCCCTCTGCCCTCCTCCAAGCTGGCCCTAGATATAAAAGTGGAAAGCTGTTGGGGTTGCATGGTGACAGGCAGCAATGCAAATGTTTGGAGAAGACAGGTAGGAGTTAATAGGTGGGAACTAGTGGAGGGCAGAGTGGTCGGTTTTGGGGCTGTGAGGGAAGAGGGGAAGGAAAGAGCCCAGTTCTCGTATTAACTGATAACATTGAGCGCATTAATCAGCGAGTGAAGCTCATCCCTTACACTCTCCAGGGAGTGACAGATCGTCTGAGGGCTGTCCAGGAGCTCGATGCTGTGGGTGTAGGGCTCGTATTTCACCGAGAAGGGACGCTTGATGTGTGCTGCGTAGCTCCTGCAAGGAAAAGGTGCAGATGGCTTGGTACAAGAAATGGATCCTGAGTCTCCCTCCTACCCACCACCATTTACCGAGATCACAACAGGTTAATGCCTTCTTTAGGCAGAGTTTCTAGGTTAGCACAAAAGCTCTGGTCTCCTACCTTCCCAGCTCCACAGGGCTATAGCAGTAGTTGAGATCCCTTCTCTTCAGCAAGGAAGACCATGAGTTTGACTGCAGGTTTCCATGGGCTGAGCACATGGGCTTGCATCAAACTGGAGGGTACACTGAACTGGTCACCTCCATGGCTATTGCCAGGCATCCTCTACTTCAATTTCTTTTTTCTTTTTCAAAAATGCCAAGGAGATTTAGAAGCTAATTGCAGGGAAAGTCCATGGTATTATATTCCTAAATTCTTTCTGACATTCATTTATTGACTAATCTCTGCTTGGGGAGGGGGGAACTAGCTGCAAGCTCTATTCAGGATAGATTTGACAGGCTGTGGCTCAGGCCTGGGTAAGAGGATGGGAATTGCATTATCAGAGCCATGTGCTTCAGCAAAGTTGCACTAGTGCACCCAAAGCCAACTGGAGTCCAGTCTCAGTAATGACCCTGACTTTACCTGATACCTCTCAAGAGCAAGACCTTGTTGCTACCTTTCTAATGGAGAAGTACATAGCCAAGTGAAAACAAATCAAAGGCAAGTTTTCCCCAAAGTTGCTCCTGTTCACCTCCAACACCAAAATTTGTACATTTGACGAGGTACGGTTTTTTTCTTTAGTGGCCGCGTAAATATGGAGCTGGGGAATCTATATTTAGGTACCCATGGCTACAGTCTCATGCTGGAAAGGCCTGGGAAGATGAGGGGACAAACAGCACTAGCAGCAGGCATGCTCCTCGCCTCTGCTGAGGCTTCACCCTTTCGCTCCTGAATTGCTTAGCTTAGGGTACCCTCTTGTGGCTACCGTGGGTCTGCTCCGGCGCAGGGCTCGGGGAAAACGCATCCCTTGCTCGGACGGATACTCCTCTGGCTGGTACCACATGCCGTGGGGAAACCTCGTCCTGAATTGCTGGGAGGAGAACACCAGACAGGGCCAAGGGGCAACATGGTCAAAGCCACAGGCTGGCGCTGGCAGGGAGCTGCCAGGCTTGCAGGGAAACAAAAAGAAGTGCAAACAGCGGGGCTTTCTGCATACTCACATTGTCGGGTTCCTAAAAGATGTGGCTTATCTCAGTGCTACCAGGCAAGGTCCAGCTCATCTCGCTTATTAACATTATTGGCCACTGTGATGACTCATAGCACAGCTGCTAATGGTTAGAAACTTGCCCTCCAACATGGGTGTGTTGACACTTTTTTGAAGCATACAAGTACTACATGGGTGCCTGGAAGGGCACTGTGGAGGTGTGTCCACCCTAGAAAACTGGTAGGAAGTTTTCTTCCTAGGAAAAGAGGCTTTTCATGAGGGATAACACTCATAATCAGTGTTCATGGTGGCAGGTGCCAGTAATGCAAAAAATACAGATGTTTTAATGTTTCCACCTCATAGAGTAACATCTCTGTGGTCTCTGAGCTCTTTAAAGAGGATCATTTACAGTGCTTGTCACTGTCAAAACCTTCTAGCCTCATCTTGGCTGTGTATGTGGTGTATTTTTATTTTTTAAATGCAAGGAAATGACTCATTAGGCCATGGTTGTTTGGGTTTCTTTAAAGCAGCCTAGTGTGTGTGAGACGACAGGCTCCCCAGCTACTTGGTTTTGAACAGCTGGACTCCAGGTTGTATGAACGGTGAAAGTGAGGGTAATAAAAGCAGAAGTTGAAATATAGCAGTCCTTGCCACGTTATTTATATGAAAAACCCCACTTGCAGGAACTGCAAAGTCATGTACATTGTGTAATACTTCATCTCATCCTACCCCTTTCCTAAGGTAAAATGGTATAGGCAAAGTTTACCTCTGTCAGTCAAATGTTAAAGGACTGAGCTTTCCTCCTGTGAGCAATTCTGGGTATGACCAAGCAAATCCTCTTCTGAACACATGTCCGTGGGTAGAGCTGCCCTTCTCCATCCTGTCTGAAGTCCCACGGGATGGGGAAACCCAATTACACTGGTGGGATGCTGCCTGGCATCTGTTAACCTGCACTAACCAGCTTAGGAGGCAGAAGTCCCTTTTTTTCCATGGATAAATCTATCCATGTCAAGCAAATATTTTCTGTTTGTGTACGAGCTACTAACAATGCCGGGGGGAGCTGCTGTTTGAATGATAAATGGCTAAGTTGCCCAGCAGCTTCTCAGAAAGACAAACACCTTTCTGCATCCTAAATTCAGAGAATGCCACCATTCTGAGCAGCTCTTCACCTCTCTCCTAAAACTTTCAGCCACAGAACAAACTTTTACATGACACAGAAGCCTGTTTCAGAAGGACACATGCTGGCGAGATGCTCCCATGAAGGACAGCCAGTATCTGACCTGTATCACTTGGCCCTTCTGCAGCGAGGAAGCAGAGGGGGTCCTGGTGGGTGGTTCGGGTCTCCAATTGCTGGACCACCAACCCTCTGTTATGTTGCTTGGCCTCCCCTGGGAACTCGAGATGGTCTGTAACTCCTTCCTGTGAGAACTAGGCAGACGAGCTAGAGTTGTCCCTTCTCTTGCTCCCTCAGTCTTGTCTCCAAGAGTCCCTCCCACTCCATTCCACTTGTCCACACCCACACTCTTGAGTCCAGCATATTTTGGGGGGGCTCTTGGGTGAATCCAAGGGAATGAAGCTGGACCCTGTAGGAACTGGAGAATCACCTTACTTTGAAAGACCTGACAACAGTTTCCAGAGTACTTCTGAGACCTTGAGCTGAAAGCAACCATGGTGTCAAACCCTGTTTCAATATATTATAGCTTCATTTCCTTCTATTTGAGTCTCTCACTGCCCACTCCTACCTCAGTTTACTTTTGGCGTCGCTGAAGCTCTCGGACACAAAATATACGGGCTGGTAGTTCTGGTCCTGGTAGGGCTGAACAGCAGCAGCATCAGGGTCAAAGTCTCGCACCTCTGGTTCATCTGACAAGGAGTGCTGTGGACACAGCAGAAAAATGTCAGTGTGAAATTAAGGGATCAGAGAGCACATATGTAATAGATAGAGGTGAAGAACAGATCGGGTAAAGTCATTGGAGATGTGCAGAGAAAGAAGGATTTTTTGCTGTACAGGGTCTAGAGCAGAAAGGCAAGTTATGCTGGGACTTACTATGAGCTCCCCGTAGGAAGACAGGAGCCCAGCTCCGTAGGCTTTGACTATCCCGTTCTGTCTGCAGAGCCCAAACTCCACTGTAAACCAGTAAAGCTGTGAAAGGAGAAAGAAAATATGCATAGGGGATACAGCTTCTCATCTTCATCTCCCTGTGACTTCTGAGCCCTTGCATCATGACTGGCATCTGGGGTTGTTTAAATGAATGGGTGTCTGGCACTTTGTCCCCTCTCCTTACCCTGCACCCATCACAGCCAGAGCAAAGTCCTAAACTAAGTTGCTGCCACACCAGGACAGATGGAAACTGTGTCCCTGAGCTGGTCCTCTGCATGCCTGTCTGCTGCACGGTGCTGCCATTCAGTGTCCTTGGAGCAGGACGGGTCACCTTGCCGAGGGAGAGCCAAAGGAAGTGGATGCCATTTAATCTCATCCCAAAGAGTCCCAGCAGTGCTGTTGTTAGAAATACGATGCTTGATGATACTCTGGTGCCTGAGAAAATTGGGTTGATGTGCAAGTGAGCTCTGCTGTTTAGCTGATCTCTGCTCTGCACAGTCATCATGAAAAAGCAGGTCTGAAACAGCTTGGGTAGGGGCTCTGAGCCTGCATATCTGGGGAGACCAGGCTGGACCAGTCCCCTTAATACTGCAGAAGTGCTGCTGGAGGGGTTGGGGCCCCCATCTAGCAAAAAGAAAAACTTACCGTTGCAAGTTTCTCAATTTCTTCATCAGTTGCTCCCAGAGACGCCAGCCCAATGTCCTGGGAAGAGAAGGGAAAGGGCGAACGTCAGGACAGATTCGGTCTGAGGGCCTTACATGTGCATTGCTCTGTTTTATTGTCTTGAGACAACAGATATTGTTGCCCTGCACTGCCATGCATCTGCTGGGGCTTCATCGTGCTCAGACTAAAAATGCTGTGCTACAGAGTCTGATATTTTTACTCTGTATTAGTGTTCTCGGTCCATCACTAGGGTTCCTGAATATCATGTTTAATATAAATAAATCCTAGAATAAGAGTTTAGGTGGCAAGACCAGGGTCGGTTTGGGGCAAGGAAGCAGACAACCACCTTACCTGAGAGAACTGGGCAAACGTCTTGTCAGCCAGCATTGGGACATGCCCCAGCAGCTCGTGACAGCAATCCCTGCCAATGCCCATGGGGAAAGGAGGAAAATGTGGTCAGCAGTGGACAGAGTTTGTCCGTTAGGGAGAAAGGTTAATTACTGACCAGGTGGGATGTCTGGGCAGGGGAGGCCATCAGGGCTGGGCAATACTCACGGCTCGGGGGAGTGCATGGGCGAGGACGCGTGGCGGATGTACTGCGTGCACTGGAAGACACGGAAGGCCAGGCTGGCGAGAAAGTCCCGCGCCGACAGCAAGCCAGCCACCGGCCGGAGCTGGAAGCCGGTCCTCTCTGAAACAGCGCATACCGTCTCTGCAGGGGTGCACAGCCCACGGGCTGTGCTGGTGTCCTGCATTCCCAGCACAGACAGCAAAAGCATCGGTGCTGGAAACTAAAGGGCTTCTGCTGTGCCAAGCCTAATCTTTTTGCTCCTGCTAGGGAGCAAAATCTCCTCTTTAGGTGCTCAGTGGGATCATTTCACTGTGGGCTTGAACTTCAGTTGCAGCCCACTGTGTTTAGCTGCAGTCCTCACCACCTGGGGTCTACCCTTGTCCTCTGTGGTCAATGCAAAAGCCTCCACCAGCTCTCCTCCCAAATCTCAGCTCACACACTCCTCCTTCCAGTTCAGGTTTCCCAGCTGTAGGCTGCCACCACCATGCTGGAGCCCCAGCAGACCCTGGACCTGGGTCCCCGGGGCTCGTACCCACCTTTCAGGAAGCGGGAGACCTCCTCCAGCTGAGGGATGTTGTTCTCGTTGTAGCCACAGAATTTCTCCAGTAGATTGAAAGCTTCAAGATACTCCCTGCAGGCGTGGGTGGGGTACAGGCTCTTCAGGGTGCTATACACCTCCTTCCTTCAGGACAAGAGGTAGCAGACATTCAGCGGCTTGATGTGTCTAGTCCTCTCCTGTCTTCTGGTTATATGCTATCAAGGACTCAGGCCTCTAGGTTTCTTGTCCTTTTGCCTTTCTCTACCACTAAGTCTATGTCTGTGCTCACTGGTAGGGGTATGTAAACATACAGACACACATTCAAATGAGCCTCCAAAGTCAGCAGCTGTATCTGCACAGACCATTTTCTGACCTTGAAGGTCAGAAGATTGTATAAAAGGTATTAACTGGAATTAAAATATTCCCTGTAGGTTAGCTCCTATGTCGCACTGTGAAGACAGTCAATATAACCAGGAGATGACATTGGTTAGGAACCTGTGTACTCAGCTCGTATGAGCTGGCCTTGTTTTCAGAGACACTCCTGCAGCAACACTCCTGGAAATAATCATGTTCAAATGAAGTGTTTTCCTAAGTGAGGCCAGTGTGGTACCATGCAGATATTCACTGTGGGCCTCATACTTTTTTCTGCAGCTATGATAACTGCCTTTTGGAGGCTATTACTAAGCCGGGTCCCCTTAGAGAAGTGGGATTCCAAATTATCTGCCTCGCTCTCTGGGGAGGCTCCTTTGGAGGAAACGCCTGGGGGCTGCAGCGTGAAAGTGCTCTTGGTGCAGCCCCAAGAGAAGAGGAGACAGAGCATCACAGTTTCGGAGGTAGCTTGCTCTCCCAAATGCAGTCCCTGCCACAAAACACCACACAATGAGTTGCTGGTTTTTATAACAAGCCATTAAGTAGGATGCTTGCATTCCTGATACGTTTTTCAAGAAGTCATGCCCCAACCGTTTAGGTTTTGATTCCCAACTTCTAGTGGTGAAGCCAATAAATGTCACAGATTAAATCAGCGCTCACCAGGTAGCAATCTCCTCTGCTGTGTACTCCACATGAGGGATCGGGTCCCCGCTGCAAGGCAAAAGCACCATTACTGACAGCAGCAGAGCACAAGCTAGGCTCCTCTTCACTTTGAGAAGGAAGCATTTTGGAGAAGCTCTGCATGATGTTGAACAATCTTCTTTAAACCAAACAAGGGGGTGACAGGAAAGACAAAGCCTTAGCACTGGGTCGTTTGTACAAGTGCAACAAATAGATAGACACAGAGAAAAGCATTAATCCAGAGGTTATACATGAATAAGGGATGCACAAAAGCTTAGCAGGCATAATATTGTCCAGAAAAAAAATGGTATTCACTGGAAAAAATTGAACCTTTGTGTGAAAATGAATTAATTTCATGAGCTTGAACTTCAGGGGGCTGATGGCTCCAGGAATGAATCAGTGTCTGGGAAATAAAAGCAGGTAATGAGGAAAACTAAATGCATTTGAACTGCAGAAAAATATATTGTCAGTAAGATTAAGGACAGCAAGAAAAGAAAATCTTGACATTGATATAAGTGGGAACTAAAGAAGACTGACAATTTTGCCTTTTCTGCATCAAAATTAGCAACTGTATTTCCTAAATCCTTCTGTTCTGTATTTGAACAAGTGAGGTATTCACATATTACAGCGATAAAGCATAGTTCCTTTTCTATTAACAGCCTGAAGGGATGCTACACAGTGGCTCATAAATGCTAATCTGCAGATGAGACATGAGGAAAGACATGTTAAATGGGTGCATCACCTAGGACAGTATTTCTTCCTGTGTCCCTCAGGACTCTCTTGCTGGCACAGTGACTTTCTGTCCATTTAGTATTAGTACCAGATAAAAACATCAATGTCTATGTTCAGGGCTTCAAATCTGCAAAGAACATGAAACTTAACAGAGCAGAAAGCCATGCCAGGATCACACCAGTCGCAGGGATAGTTCAAGAAGGTGACCCATATAATTTCCATAGCTTTCAGCACAGCTTGCTACAGAAATCGAGATTTAAAGTCCTGCCCAGAGAAGGAGACGCTATGGTGGAAGGCAATGTTACTGAATAGGATCTAGGGAATATTTTACAAACCCAACTGAATATTAGAGTTCTGTTGGATATTGTAGTGAAGAGGCTGAGTCCTATCACTGCTATATCAGAACAGGAGTATTAAGTAGGAGTACAAGAGATAGCCTTAAATCTATATAAGACAATGATAAGACCATTACTGGAGTCTATTTAATTTATCAGAGAGAGGAGGTGAACCATTTAGTCTATAAATTCCCTCATAACAAAAAAATATATCTGATAGCAGAATTCAATCTAGCAAATGAAAGGCATGTATGATCCATTGGGTGAAAGCTAAAGCTACCAACATTTGGTTTAGAAATAAAACCCACGTTTTTTTCACACCCAGGATAATGAACCATTGGAACAAGTTTTCTGGGCACATGGTAGCTTTTTCAGTACTTGAAACACTGGAAGTCAAAACTAGATGTCATTCTAAAAGAGATGCTACATTTCAGAATTAAGTTTGAGGTCTGACGGAATTATACGTGGCTTTTGTTATGCAGGAGGTTTATTCCGGCTTTATCAATGTACGAATTAATGACCACAGTCATTTTTTAATTGAGACTGGAAGACACAGAGAGAAGAGGGACACAAAAAGAGCTGGCCAGGCTGAATGGGGAGACAAAACATATAAGAAGAGAAGTCTCATGCAGGTAGAACAAGGACTTCCCAACAGGTTGCATTGACATGGCATTATCCCTGCATGCATGTTAGGAAAGAGACTTACTGCTTATAGTGAAAAGCAATTTCTGCTATCGATTTCCTTCTCTGGCGATATACTTGGTCAGAGTAGCCCTGTGATGACAAATAAGAACAGAGACAGGATTTTTAATCAGTTACTAAAATTTCTCACCCAACAAAGTTCATCACTGGCTGGAGAAATTTCCTTCATGGTGGTGATCACACTACAGTTCCCTGATCAGCTCCACTAATGGGTGATTCTCCAGCTCCCTGCTTCTGAGGGAAGGCTCAGGACTCCAACGTGAGGCTGTGCCCACACAGACTAACTCACCGGGTGATCCAGATCCAAGTCAGGGTCAAACTTGGTGACCAAATGGTGGCACTTGTCCAATTCACAGATTTTTCTGGGAAACCAGTGAACTGTGGGGAGAGAGAAAGAGAAAAACTGTCTGTGGAAGTGAAGATGGATCATCCCCTGCTGAGAAGGCATTGTGAGGTTGAGTAAGATACATCTGACCTGGTGTACCAAATGCATACCCACAACAAACAGCACATGACACAGCTGTGCCTTCCAGGCAGTAGTCCCACACTCTGAATGCTCTTGTCCTAGAGTCAGGTCTAAAGCCATTACGTGCATCTCATGACTTCCCTGTCCATCTCTCAGCAGAGTATTTTGTGACAAAAGTAAACAAGATGAAAATTGGATTTCACTTAAAGATTCTAGACTTCACATTCACACACATCTAGACTTCACAAATCCAGAGCTCCAACTGGTTGTAGAGAGATCACTGCAGATCTCTAGGGAGATTTTACAATAAGAATCACCCTGCCTTCAGGACAGGATGGCATGGGGAGTGTCTTGTAATTTAGTGCTAGATCTGTACAGAGCTCCCGACACATAAGTAAGAAACTACATTGATAATATAAAACACTGGAATAGAGATGGAGAACTCTGTAAGAGAGGTGTGAACAAAGCATGAAATTTAATCTTCTATTTCTATTTTTTCAATCTGGCACCAGAAGAATGGGCTATGGACTCTGAAGTCTGTTGAGAAATGGACAAGGAGGGAAGCGGCTTTCAGGATTCAGCTGTCCTAGAGGCAGTCTCTTCTGTTTTGCTCAAATTCAGCATACAGTAGCCCTTCCCCTTCTCGGGGACTAACTAAGTCTCCACCCCGTTTCTACAGCTCAGCCTCTCTGCAAAAGTGAAACAGTTTGTAAGCTCCTTACATTTGTCTTCCTTAGTGGTCCTCACGTCTTCTGCTACCCTCTTGATGGAGCTGATGAAAGTATTGAGGTCAGAGCTGTGGACTTCACAGCGCACAAAGTATTCCAGCTCAGCCATCCCTTCACGGGGCTTTCGGCTAAGCCTGGTCTCCAGGTGGTGAATTTTAGCTTCAAATGTCTTTGGGGACATGGAAAAGGAGAACAAAAAACATTAAACAACGCTTGAAACACCTGCTGGCACTTCCCAAAGGTGTCCATATGGATACATTTGGGAGGGACTCCCCCTTGACTTTTTCTTCTTCCTTTTTTTCCCCACTGGGATAAACACACTTATCCATTAATTCCACAGTTTTTCCTTCTGGACAGACAATGGGTGGGGCTGGTCAATAGCTATCAACAGAAGACTTCCACCACGGCAAAGAAGGTCGTACCAAGAGGGGAAACCGATGTGGCAAAATGCCACCTACTGTGACCCCCTGTCCCTTAATCTCCCACTTCCGGCAAAGGCGCTTTCTTACTGGTTGAGGGGAGAAGGGGTTGGCGATGATGCAAAGGGGCGGGCACTGCCCGGGCGCGGGCAGGCGGCGCGGCGCTGGCCATGGTGCTGAACCGGTGGGGCTGAGCCCCAGCCGGTCGGCAGTCATTTGGGCTCATGATCAGAACTGACTCCCAAAGAATAAGGAGACAGAATGGAGCCTACAGTCTTCCAAAGGGCCTGGGAGATTTGTGGGTATTTCCTTTAGCTCCGCCAAAACTGGCAGTACAAGCCCAAGTCCCTGGGCAATGACCCCAGCGTTCTAAGGTCCCTGCAAGGTCTGTGGTAGAGGAAAGGACACGATTTCTCTCGTTAATCAGAGGCAGAAAGATGAGAAGGAACAGATGTAATGCCACAGGTAAATCAAATTTAGGACCGTGTTTTTTAATGCACCTACAAACTTCACTATTACATTGTCCCCTCAACAATCAATACCTTTGCATTAATCTGACAGCCGTGATTGCATTACCTATGCTTTGGCTGCATGTAACACATACAGAAGAGCAAAAACAGCTTCCCTGCAGCCTGGTTCATGATGAGGCAAATGTCATTATGCCCATCTGCTTTCATATCTTGTACCTTCATTGCCGGAGGGATCTGGAAAATGAATCTTCCTCTGTTGTGGCTTGACATGCTTGTCTTTTTATTATATTTAAAGCTCTCTCTGCGACAAGCTTGAAGAGCTTTTTTAGTAAGAAAGCTCTTGATGTGGCAAGTAAATTGCTCCAGGAAGAAACAAATAATATTTGAACATAAACTGCCCCTGCTTCTTGCATGATGTTTTAAAAATTATTTAAATTATAGACTTTAAACACAGTGTAACATGAAATCTACCAAGTACAAAAGCCTATACTTCTATGTTTCATACTCGCTAAGCAGTCTGTTGCATTTGAAATGTTACACTGATGGATTTTTCATGCCTTATCTGGCAGCTGTGCACTTCTAGGAAGGAGACCCCAACCATGAAAACACCAAGTCTGACAAGCTTGTCTTAGAGATTCAGTCTTGAGATAAGAAACATATGTTGTCCAGGAAACAGCTTTTCTTGCAGCAGTCCTCCTAGAGGAGATGCAAGATGTTTTGTAGTTGCTGAAGATCTTAAACACTTTTCATAAGACGATCAGAAATAGTACTGCATGGGCAATGAATAGTTAGAATGCCCTGCAATTTCAGGGAAATACTTATCCCCCAAACACATCTTTTGTATGCTTACAGCTGTTAAGTAGTGGTTTTGCTGTATAGTGTTGCTGGTGATCTGTTTTTACCCCAGAAGTGGTTGCATTTCATGGGGAAGAAGGTGTTACATAATTATCATGTGTATTAATGTATGAGCTAGCAGCACACTCTTGTAACAAGAAAGGCCAACCACATACTGAATTGTAGTAGCAGACTACAAGACTGTAGATAACAAGTCAAAGGAAGTGATTCCTCCTTTCTATCTGGGGTGAGGGAGACCACATCTGGAGTACCATGTCCCATAGAAGAAAGACATTGATGAGCTGTAGCAGGTATACTGGAGGACTGTCAAGATGCTCAGGGGACTGGAGCACAAATGTTATATGAAGAAAGACTGGGGGGTTTGGATTTGTTCAGCCTTAAGAAGTGAAGGGGCAGGGGAGATCGGTTTACTGTCTGCTAGTACCTCGTAGGAGGATGTAAAGAAGACAGAGCCAGACTCGTCTGAAAAGTATACAGTGGGACAGCAAGAGGCAATGGGCAAAAGCTGGAAGCAAGGACATTAAAAAGAAAAGGAAAAGAGA
Source organism: Aviceda cuculoides (assembly GCA_035590195.1). NCBI lineage: Eukaryota > Metazoa > Chordata > Aves > Accipitriformes > Accipitridae > Aviceda > Aviceda cuculoides. Next base: position 12,039,850 of record JAVJGG010000021.1, read on the forward strand.
AAAATCTTTTTACCATGAAGGCAGTTAAACACTGCTCAAGGAGTCCAAGGAGACTGTGGGATCTCTACCTTGGTGATATTCAAAATGCAACAAGCACAGCCTTGAGCAACCTGCTGTAACTGGACCTGCTTTGAGCAGGAGGTTGGCCTAGAGACCTCTGGAGGCCCCTTACTACCCATGTGACTAGTTAATAGGAACAAATTGTCCTCTCCTCTTACTGCTGAAGTCAATGAATTACACTACTGTAGATAAAACATACCTCAGAACCTCGGTTTGCAAAACACTTTTGAATCCTTCTGGATGAAAATGTACTACATAAATGCAAGTTGTTGTGTTTTGATTACTGTTTAAATAGGCAGCACTTATCTCAGTCTTTCCATTCATGGTACTGAGATTGTAGATAATGCAACATTATAGTGCTGGCTGGGGGAAAAAGCTCAATTAGTTACCAGTTTTCCTTGGTATTAAAGCCATATACAGGGCATATCTCGGTGGGGGGACCAGCAGAACCTTTAATATGTGAATCAAATTAATCCCTGAAGTAGGGAGGTAATTTTGAAATCAATATGCCAATACCAGTTTTACACCCAGGGTGAAGTTGTTCCTGTAACTCTTTGGCCAAGGATCAATGTGGGTGGCAATGCCATTCAGAGACTGCCAAAGCCTTGACCCACAAGTAAGCCAGGTTTGGTCCGTAGCCATGCAGGACACATGGCTTGCTTTGCATGTGGGATCAGAGCCCTGCACATGAAGTCGAAGTGCTGAGCAGTGGAGGGGGCTGTCAGAGTATGCTACAAGCTACAAGAGTGTGGATTGTAGGTGTGAAACTGTGTGGTTGGATCTAGTAATTAAGCAAAGCTAAGCCCAGAGCTTGACAGCACTACCAGACAGAGGTATGGCTCATTCTTACTGATGGAAAGTGAGGGCATGCTGGGGCATGAGCAAAGCATGACTGTGGGGACATCAGACAATTAACTGATAATTTGCAGTAGGCAGACCTAGTCTGAGTCTTCTTTAGTAGACTGAAGTGATATTTCTCACAGAAGAGCCATGAAACCTGTAGTGTGTTCCTTGAGCCCCATACAACAAGTTAGGTACTCACCTCAAATACCTTAAGGGCACGGGACAGTGGTGAAGTCTTGGCTCCCTTGAGCATGAAGAAGAGGTTCAGCATGGCTCTCCCATCCTTCTCCTCAAAGACAATGGTCTCTGTAGACTCTGCAGCATCAGTGGCTGCAGCTGCAGCCTCTCTTTCCTTCCTGGCATCTTCAATGAGGCTTTGACGTCTACCAATGAACCGCGGAGACTGAAGGCAGAACAGAAATAAGTAACACTTCTGATAGAACTGTAGGGGAGATCAGAGGCATCCCTGGTAGCTGGATGAGGTGTGACCAATGTGTCTCAGCAGAGGAAGAAGGGGAAGGTTGAACTGATTTGCCTGGCTTTGTAAAGGAAGATCTGGTAATGGGGACTGAGGCTTTAGAATTGAACTTTCGGAAGTGTGATCTTTAGGAAAAATCTGCGTAAAATATCCTTGTAGCATGACTGGAGAGTGGGCTTCTCCCCTCACCTTTCCTAGCAACAGTTTTCAATATCTTTCAAAAAACAAAAACCAGAAACAATCTTACACAGTTTTCAGGTGTCTGATGAACCCAAGTGGAGTGGTATTAGATAAATGTGAAGTCATCTGAGAAAAGATACACTATGATGGACAGCTGAAGACCACAGCTGCGGCCTGGCCAGGAAACACGAACTGTTTGCAAGTGTATTAGCAGGGCAGCTTAGCTAAACTCTTCCCAGGATCCAATGTGACATTTTCTTCTGACATTGAGTGGATGCTTGGCCATTGAAGTGTAATTGGAACCACATCCATATACTCCAGAAAATAAATTCCTCCCACTGATCTATAGATTTGTTTTGTCCCAACAAACTCCTGCAGATTTCTGTTACTTGGAATTGCACCTAAAATGCTGTGACTCTCTGCCTGGGGTCATATTAGGTCACTATTTATATTTATAGTGAGCTACAAACTATTTCAATCACTGCTGTTTCTTTTGTTATACAAATAGCTCATATACAAACTTATTTGTTCTTGGTCTTTTTACAACCAGTTTTCCATTTAGAGGCAGCTCAGCTCGTTCCAATTTTCTGCGTTCAATACCCAGACCAGCTGACAAACCCTCAGAACTTGCTAAAAGAAACCTGGGGCAGCACTGAAGAAGGAGCAGCACATACAGCCATCCAGCACCTGCATAGAGAGCAGAACTGGCTGCAGTTTTCCCTCTGATTACATCGAAAATATCTGGAAAAAGATATACATGCTAACCAAGCAGCAACTTCCCTGCCTTGTGAAAATTTGGAGAATGTTTTCCTTTTAAAAAGGCAGCCTGCTGAACTACTCAGCCCATTTTCTCTCTGATTTTCAAAGCCCTCCATCAGTAACTAATGTTTCCTGTGAAAATCCTCTTGGATGCTTCAGCAGTGTAAAGCTGACATTTTAAATGCAGCCTGAAAAATACAGCTCAGCTTTCAGTGTGTGTTTTATATCACTACCGTGTTTAAAGCTAAGCCGGTGTTTACTTTAAAGCGCCCACAGTGAGCAGGGCGAACAGCCTTGCGCTAGCCACCGTAACTGGGCTCTGCAGCCGTCCCAAGCCAGGCAGTGCACTAGCTAAGGGTGTTTTATCACACTGTGCCTCGAGATGCAAAGGTGCAGCAGGATTTTACATCCGGGGTGGGGAAATTAGACCTCATGTTTAATCTGTAAATCAAGTTAAAGTCCAACTGGGAGGAGTTTAAATAGAGAGAAGACTTGTGTTACTGGAAAGCTGCACTGGGAGAGGCAGCCTTAACCAGCCTCATGTGCTGGGGCTGGGGGGCCTTGGGCAGGCAGGAGTGGGGGTTTTGGTCCCTCTCAAGGGGTCCTCGAAGCTGCTTAGCTCCATGCTGGCATGTTTTGGGTGCGTAAATTAAATAAATAAATAAATAAAGTCTGAATCTTGCTTGTGAGAAGAGGGCTGGGAGGGGGTCTGCCTGCCTGCTGCCTCCTCTGCCGGGTAGGGCTGCCTGGCTTCACGCTCCCCATCTCATCCTCCTCTCCTCTGCCCCTCACATGTACGCTCATTAGCGTATTACCTCCTTTTGCTGGAAATTAGGAATCTGGCATATAAACTAACCAAACTGATCTCTCATGATAAATGCTTTCCTTTCTTCAGAAGGCACGGTTACCTGGTATTTCTGAATTGACTTGCAGAGTAGCTCCCTGAGTGCATTATCTAGCTACAGTGAGAATTCTAATTTGATTTTGCAAAGCATTTATTTGCCTAACCAGGGCCTGAGTTTGACAGTCATTCACCTCTTATGAAGGGTTAGTTTGCACCTCTTAGAAAGGGTTAGTTCTTTTTTCCTTCTTTGAATTTGCTGCCACTCAGAGTGCCCAGCCTGAGTAGTGACATTAAAAATACTGTGTTCTGAGTTAAAGTACTTGGGCTTTTTTTTCCTGACTCATTATATGCAACAAGCAGGAAGGATTGTAAAGACAGTTTCCCTCCCTGTAGCATGGGGACAGTAACGTCCCACCCCTGCTTGCCTGGGAGCTCCTTCCTGCTGGTTTGCCTCCAGCTGCTGTCTGCTGCCTGGCTCTGCTTGTGTGCCCTGTAACCAAATCCTGCTCCCGCTACAGTCCTCGGGTGTCTCATAAAAATTATTAGGAGCAGAAAAACTAAATAAGTATCAAAAGATTTTTTCGCAGTGTGAGTTTGACCAGCTGCCCAGCTGACATATAAGATACCTGCCAGTGTAGGTGACTTCTGGGATCGCAAAGGTCTTTTTTTTTCCCCACAGTTTGCACAGTTTCCCCTGCAGCGGGGTGAGGTCACCATGAGGGCCGGGGACACACAATGTCACATACAAATGCAGAGTCATGCCTCTTGCCTGGTAGAAGCCAGCAAAATAAGTGATGGGGTTGTGGAGATCTCCTGTGCTAGGTGAGAGCAAAGGGCAAAAGCTTTCAAGTGATCCTCACAGGGCTAAGTTGTAACTTTTTTTTATTTTTCTGAGAATTTCCATTCAAAGAAGGGACGTGAAGACAGGCTGAGGTTTTACGTCCACCCCAGGCTGGAAGAGCCATTTACCCCAAGCATGTTGCTACACTCCTGCCACCACACTTGGTGAACCCAAATTCCTCTGGCCCCTTCATTCAGTGGCCCGTTTCCTGTCAAACATGAAGCAGCACCCCAGAGTGTGTAATAACCAAACACTCTCCCTTCCTCCAGACAGCAATGAGCGTCTCCTGATTTGATGAGCAGCCTGGAAAATACCAGGTTTTCAAGAACGACTTAAGTGTTCATTATTTTGTCAGAATGAAAGTGGTTGTGCAAGAGGGAAGCCTTCCCTGATTTCCATTCATTAGAGAAAGCAAGCTCACCTCCTTGTTTCTTAAATGTTTCCCTTCCTTTCCAGCACACTCCACTCTCCAAAACACCTCTCGCTGCCTATGTAGCAGCTGATTTTACAAAGTCAGAGCATCACAGAGGGTTAAGAGGAGAGCAGGTGAACAAGGCAGCGGGCATAGGGGAGGAAAATGGGGAGCTCTTTAATCAACCTGCTGGAGTCACCCTGCAGACATCTACCGAACACATCTGCTCCCTAACCTGGCTTGATTCCCGGGTTTCCTCCTGCCGAGCACCCCGAGGGGGTCCCCTCCCAGTGCACCCACTGCCACCAGCTGCTCTGGCTCCTCCAGGGTCACCCACAGCCTGGCCACATCTCTGACCCACAGGACTGTCCCGTGCTGTGAGTCTCCGGGCTCCTCCTGTCTGCCTGGCATTTGGGTTAGGAGGTGAAACGTCCCAGTCCCTACAGCCAGTCCCATGGGTTGGCCAGACTTAGCTTTCTAAAGGCACTTGACAGCTCACCAGGAAGTTTTTCTCTCCTTTCCCTGACACATACAGATCTGGTGTGTGCAGAAGCATTCCCTGGGCTAAACCCAGGGCTGAGACCACATCAGGGAGGGCTGGGAACAGAAGCGGGGGAAGAATGTGCGGGGAGAGAGTGGAACTGAGGATGCAGCAGAAGCAAACAAACTGATTAAATTGCCTGTGCCTCATATATTGTCTGAAATAACAGCCACACTTTTTCATTATGCTGGAACAGGTAAAATCTCTGCGGTTTATTGCCTTGAAACCAGGAAGGCGTTAAGATTTTTGAATTGCCTTTTACGCTGGGGATTCCTTGTTATTCCCAACTTAGGTCTATGGGTTATTTACCTTGCTTTTGGGTGGGGGTCGCATTAGTCCAAGCTTTCATCCTGCCAGATGTTTACATTTCACATATACCATTATGTAGAGAGAACTGTTCAGGTAATTTCCCTTTGCCAGCCTGGAGCCCGGAGGGGCCAATGTGGGGGAACTCCCACAAAAGCAGTGTTGGTCCATCTATCCCTGCCTGCCTCTGCCTATAGCTACAGGAGAGGCTGTGGGTTTTGGAGGGGGAGGGAAAGAAGTGGAGTAGGGTTGTCTTACCATGATGGCCTCAGCTTGCTTGGAGTCCAGCTCTGACACTGCCCTGCGGAAGCCTTTGGCTGCAGAGGTGGAGATGTTCGGGGTTGGCATCTTTGCTCTTCCACGAGCTCTGCTCTCCGCTTTCTAGCTCCTTGCCAGCTTTTTATAGGGCAGGGCTGACGTCAAAGACTCTTTCAAATCTTCTCTCCCCCCGCCACCTCCCCATCATCACCTCCCTCCTTTCTCCCCCTCAGGCTGAGAGGAGGAGGGGATGTGAAGGAGAGAAACGTTTCTGTCCCATTAAATCTAATCGCTACAAAGATTGCAGACACCCTGCCTTTGCTGACCAGACGCTCCCCCCACCTGTTTGCCTGTACCCGAAAGATTTCTACTCTGTTTTTTCCTTCCCTTCTTCTTGATGGAGTTCATTCTCATGCCGTGTTTCAGTCCAACACATTTGCTTTCCCAGCTTCGGAGCTGCATGAAAGGGTTTTGATCTGTGAAAGGATGAAATAAAAGGAAGGAAGAGATTCAGCCCTCTCTAGCCCTTTTTTCCCCTTGTTTGCCTTGTCATTGAGGCAGTAAAGGAATAGGAAAATAACACTGATTCCCCTAAGGCAGCCATGGGACTGGATGCTGTTCTCATGCACGCACCTCCCGACACCCCTCTCCTGCAAACATTCTGCATTTCAGTGCTCTCTCACCACCTCATGTCTTGGTTTGGCCATGTAATGCTGACAGCAGGATGGCAGAATTGGGCCCCTTGAGTCCTCTGAGATGAAAAAGGCTTTAGAGAAAATAACCTGGAAAAACACTCTCAATCCTGCCTTCCCCAGGGCTTTGCTCCTCTTGCAGTAATTCCTAAGAGACCAAATGCCTGAGGACAGCTGGGGCTGTGACAGTGGGTGGCAGCTCGGGACCCATCCTGGACTTTGCTTTGCTGTGAGTAGAAGTGGCCTTTTTCTCCTGGGGGATTTGTAGCATCTCTTCCACCCCAAACCAGCGCTGAGGGAATGCACAGTCCTGCTTCATGTGAGCCAGCACCATGCTAGGGACAGGCCACCGGCTGGCACAGATCCCTGCCAGCCACCTTGCCGACCGCAGCATTGCTTTGGAAGACATCTGTTGAAGACACCTGGTTAGCATTGGTGGCTCATCCTTCCCGTGGTGGGACAGCTGAGTTCATGCCAATGTTCTGATGATTTTTGCAGTGCCAAAAGCCCTGGAGGATCGACACCCCATTGACCTCCTCAAGGTTGCAAGGGTCTTGATGTTTGCCACCTTCTGCAAACACCAGGGAGCAGAGAGCATGATCAATGTTACCAGCCCCACCAAGGCAGCTTGGGAAGCCCCCACTGGCTAGAGGTTGGTAGAAGTTAAAGCTGAAGTAAGCAGTTGGCAGCAGCTCAAGATTTGGGCCAATAGTGAGCCAAAATTCATTTTAAGTCAGGTGGAGCAGCTTCTCTTATTGTGGGTGCTGAGGACACCATGCTGTTCAGTACAGTGGAAACCAGAGGAAGGAGTTAAGCAGCCATCAGGGCTCCTCTCTCCCCAGCCTATGTGTCCTCCTGTGTGGTACCACCTCGCACACTGAGAGCAGTCCCTGCTTTTGCTTTAATTTCATTCCTAATCCCCTCTGAGTCTCCTAAACCTTCTATTTTCCCTCTGCGAAACCCTGGATGCTCGAAACACAAGATAAAAACCCACCAAACTGATGGAGGGTAATGCTGCCTGGTGTTGCAGGATCATCTCGAAAAACATTTTGTGGGCAGGTCCCAAGTCATCCCCACTGCCCAGCAGCTGGGTGAGGAGCAGTGCTGCAGGCTCAGTCACCTCCTAGCTCCCGGGGTAGCCTTAGGGACCCCCTTACTGAGGGACACGAACTAGTACAATCCTGTGGTTGATCTGTCCCAGCTGCACTCGCTACAGGCTGCAGCTTTTCACAACCCTTTTAAGCCCATTTTTTCCAGCAGGTGCACAGGACAGAGGATCTTCGGCATTGCTTCGGACTGCCACTGAGAGACTACTGTCACCTAAGGAGTGATGGCTCTCTTCGATGGCCGGGTTCACTGACCTGCTCAGGAATTGATTGCCTGCTGGCTAAGGGAATGAAGGATTTGGGAGATGACTGTGGGACAGCATTCATTTAAAACATAGCCCAGCTCCTGCTGAAGTTAATCTTTCCACGAAACTTAAAAAGTTTAGCATCTCATGCAGATTGCCACCCATGTTGTCTCATGTTCTGTCCTGACTTTTTTGAAGCAAGGTTTTTCTCTGGGATCTCATAGACAGGACTTTCAAGCAGTATGATGCACATTTCCATGCTGGAACATTTCTGTCTTACCCCAATCACAGCCACAGAGTGTGAAGAGGGATGCCCACCCCAGACAATGCCATAGAAGTCAATCACAAGAATTCATCTTGATTTTTACCCAGCAAGAGATCTGATCCTCTTCAGAAACCAAGGGGAAAAATTATTGGATTTGGGAGTATGGGGTGTGGGGGGGTAAGTTTATCTTCAGTATCCTTTTTGATATAGGGGGGATTAAAGACAAGCAGTAAGTCAGTAGACTGTCAGAAGCAGCTCCTTCAAACAAGCAGGTGTCTGTCCTAGGTTGCACCAGTGTCTTGCCTTAGGAAGACTGAATCCACTCTGCTGTTAGTGATTCCTACTATGTAGGAATTCGATCCCATATGGAAATGTATGAGTTAAAAGCAAACTAAGACCATATTAGTGATCTGGAGATAATATATGAAGACTGGCAGGAAGAAGAACCAACCTCAAAAGAGGCCACAAAAATAAAACTTACATATCTTTCATGTTATACATCAATGAAGAGCCCTCGCTGGGGATTCTGTAACTCCGTTAATGCCAATAAAGTAAACGTATAAAGAAAGCAAAAAGATGCCTTTTGCAGCCATTGCCTGTTTGCTTTGCTGAAGAAATTGTCTTATGCAGCTTCACAGCTGCACGAGGCCATTTCATGCAATGGTGGTGTTAGATAACCTAGGATGAAGCTGCAACAGTGTTAAGGGTGGAAAGCCATGGTTAGGCTAAGTACTCGAGAAATGTTTAAAACTATTCAGTGACTTTGCTAGTGTGATACACTGATAAAATACGAGCATTGTCAATGAAAGACCTTGACAAGATTGTGCCAGATTCACTGGGATTTCATTTGGGAAGCAAAAAGGGACTTGGGTAGGAGGAGAGTTACAAGAATTGCATTTGAATATTTTTATCGAAGAAACTTTTAATTCCGGATGAGCTCTTCTGGATTGCACTACCTTTAAAACAGCATGTAGAATATGGAATTTCAGCATTTTTTGTTTGAGGTTTTCAGTTCAATTTTAGGACAAAGACAAAATTCAAATTCTTTAATAAATTTGATCTCTTTTCCTTCATACTGTTTTCTTACCTTAAAATCAGAAAGAGAAATCATTTTGCTAGACCTTTTATTTTTTGGTAACTGACTTAGTTTAAAGGTCTCTTTAGAACAGCATTTGCCAGGGTTGATAAAGCTAAAATCAGCCATCAAAGCAAGTTCCAGTTATTCAAATTTGTAACCAATTTGCTGAAAGGATAGCCTTAAAATGTCAGTTCATGTAAAGAATTGAGAAAATTGGTAAAGTACTTGAAGAAATATGGGAACAGCACGAGTCACTCAGCCTTCCTGCAGACTGTAACATATTCAGGGATCACATAAGAAGGATCTTCTGACAAACAGTGACTTTAAAAAGCACCAATAACATCAGACAAGTTCTCAAGACTATTGTATGAATAGATGGTATTTCTTTGTATATATTTTCTGTTTTCCTTTTGTCTTATTACATATTATTTCTCTCCCTGTGAAATCCAGTACTTCATTTAAGCTCATCAGTTCTTCTACTTAGTTATTTCATCCCAAAGCCCTTGATTTTTAATCCCTCTTCTTTACATGGATGACAAATTAGTTGTACAACTCTTTTCTTCTTTAAGCCCTGCTATTCTGTCACACACCCCCCATCTCTGTCTGGTGGTGAGAGTCCTGCATTGTATGGAAACACTCTCCAGCACGGAGGTTCCACAAAGTGAAATCCTGCTTTCCATGCAACCAAGGGCAAAAATTCCAGACTGCCACAAGTGATGGTAGGACTTTCTCCCTCTGATAAGAGTGGAAAAATCAGGTTGATTCTCCTGTCCTGGAGGAGAGGACAGAGAGGAGAGCTGACAGAGGACGTGAGCTGGGAGAAACCACACAGCAGCAGGTTCTCCTTTTGGGCAGGAAGGTGGGCGGTGGGTGGATGCCCTTCAGAGCAGCATTATCAGCATAGCTGCAAGAGGACAGGCATTCTTTTTTCACAGCCAGTCCAGTGCAAAGCTCCTTAACACATTTTCCACCTCTGTCCTTCCCAGGCAAAATCCCACCTTTTTGGACACCACCCACAGCTTGGACATTTCCATCTCTTTGTGTGTCTACATCTCTGTAAACCACCTGTTTGGGTCCATGTTTAAGTTCTGCTGCTATCAGGCATGACTTCTGGGGGATGTGAGCCTGTTTGGTTAAACCAAGCCAGGCTTGTCTCAGCTTTTGTCATGTTTGACTAGCTACTAGGTTTGCTAATGAGGAAGAGGAGCCTTCAGGAAGCTTTATGAAGGAAATACAACAGATGGATGGGTCTTCATCACTCCTTTGTTTCTTACACTCCAACCACATGGTCATCCTTGAATGTGTGTGGGTGCCATGTGTATCCAGCTGTGTGTTTTAAGGGATTAATCTGACATAAAGCAGAAACAGCAAACATTGTTGGACACTGCTTCACTGCACTAGTCCCCAGACAGAAAAGCCCATAAACTGGGCAGCTCTGACTGTGCCTCCCTCAAGGGTAAAGCAGACCCAAAAAGAATCCAGAAATGGCATTAAGGTGGAGACTGCTGCTGGTCCTTGGGAGACTCGTTTCACCTGCCACTGGATGCAGGATTGGCGGCGCCGAGAGAAGAGCAAGATATTTTCTTCTTTGGCTGGATCCATGTGGTCATTTTGCATATCATCAAGCACTGTTTGCAATAATTACCATTCCTGAGCACCTTAGGTATGGGCACCAAGAGGAAAAACCCATCTCCGCACCTACCATCCCTCACCATGGGAGTTGGAGGGATCTCCATGCAACAGCCTGTGGCCTTGATACAAGTCCCAGGGTAAATCAGTGGCAAAGGCATTTACAGCCCAACCTGGTGAGGGTGGGGGTCTCTCCAGTGGCCCAGGCAGCTTCAGGGACTGGGTTTGTGCTGTGAGAGTGCCCCACCAAGAGCCAAAGGAAGGAACGGTGTATGCTGATGTGAGGGTGAGCTGTCATCTCCCATTACAACCGAGGCAATCCTGATGGCCATGTGGGGTGCCTAGGCCCCCTTGTTGCTCTTTCTCCCACCTGCTCTCTCTCTCTCTTCCCCTCTACAGCCTGAATAATTACAGTCTGCCACATGAAGCAATTACAGGGGGGTTAGCCAGCTCGATCAAGAGATGTTTTTTTCTCGTCTCCCTTCACAGCTCCATTTAGCATCCCTGAGTGCCACAAAGGAGTTTAATAACCCATAATGACACCTCAGGCCTCCACGTCATTGCAGCCTCCCTAGGACTGGGGCAGTGACAGGAGGAAAAAAAAAGATAATTAAAATCCTCATCTCCCTCTTAACTTTGCAGCCTCCTATTATCTAGAAAACACTGACTTTCATGCTCACGCTCTCTCACAACTGAGGAGCCCAGGCGAAGGGGGGTCGCAAGCAGCAGAGATGTGGTAGCTCTTCAGTAAGGGCAGCGATATGTTTTATGCCACCCTGGGAGAAAAGCTCTGCCAGATCAGATGGTCATGGCCCTCCGTTCCCTGCACTACAGAGTCAACCACTGGGACATGAAGAACTGCAGTACAGAGGTTGTTCTTCCAGCCAGTGGTTAAATCCCAAGGCAAAATCAAAAAAGCCAGCTATGTTAAAAAGAAAAAAAATGCAGAAGATGATACACTTTCCTAGAGAAGATGGAGTAGGGCTGTGCAACCTCCTCCAGTGCTGTTTTGCCTCCGTATGTGCCAGTACATTTTCACAGTGTAGTGTACAGGATAGATCTGCTCCACAGATGCAAACCAATGGCTTAAGGACCGAGGCCAATACCCTCAGCAACTAAATGCAAACCTCCGTGTCTGAGATTTCACATTTCAGAAGGCCAGATTAGTCTTTAACTAAATCTGAGAATATTCCTATTATCCACAAGAAATGCCCTCCCACCCTTGGTTTTGAAGTATGGGGCCAGCTGGTCTCACAACTATGTTTTCATCTCCACATTCAGATACAAAATTTTGTACTCATGCTGCTCGAGTTTTAACTCGAAACCCATTGAATCTCCTCTCATTGGTCAACAATGAAAATGCAATTCTGGGAAGTTTTTACAGCAATCAACTTTTAAGAGGAAAATAACCTGATTTCCAGCAACATAGTGAAAGGTTTGGAGAAAGGGTTTTCAGAGTGAAGGGAGGCTGCTTCGATGGAGCAAAAAACTCAGCACCTCCCCAGGAACTGAGAATTTAGCCTTGAGTTTTCAGAAGCAAAAGCAGCAACAATCCCTCTCTCTTTCAGGAAATGGAGTTGGAACAGGCCAGTGAAAGTTCAGAAATATTGTATTGATTCACCCACCACTGCAGAATCCAAAACAACCATCTTGTCTCAGATCAATGGGGAAGCACTTAGGAGCAATTTTCTCTTTGGAAATGCGGGCAGCAAGCAGACAGTCAGGAGCAGGTGACAGAATAAAATCCATGGTCTCTTGGAGCATGCCATCTTGTCGGGTTGTAAAATTAATTGCTGACATCTCTGCCCCACTGTGTTTCAACTCGTAGACAACTTCTTTAACAAGTTCATCAGGGAATGTCACCTTTGTGTGGAAAGGTAGCCTCTGTGTATTGCAACAGGTCTCCTCCTGCACTACCAGTCCTTGTGATTTCAATTTATTTCTGTGATACCCAATATTTTACTCCCAGCTCCTGGATTCAGCTTTCTTTAAAAAAAAAAAAAAAAATTAAATGCAGCCCTTTTGAGGAGGAAAGATTGAAGCGGAGTCTAGGAGCACCCAAAGAGGTGGAAAAACCCTCCAGAAACAGTAATTATCATATGGAGATCTGGCACAGAATTTTTGAACATTGAGTTTGACAGTGAATTTACTTTTCTGGGAAAAAAAAAAAAGGTTCTGCAGGTAAACAACTAACTGAAAACATCAGAAACATTATTATAAGAAAAAATTAAATGTCCAGCACTAATCCTATTGCCAACAACCAGTGCAGAAGACAGGGCTGCTCACCGCATGGCTGTGGGCAAGTCATTTAACTCACTGCCTTTGTTTCCTGCCTTCTGCCTGGAGGCTGGTAATTGCTGTAACCTTCAGCTACGAAGAATCAGTTAATAGTGGGCAATAGATGTAGAAATCAATGGAAATATTTGACTTTCTCCTCCTTTCAGTCTGATTGCCCATCAGGCCTTTGCATTGCTGAATAGATGTGGAAAAGGAATTCATGCTGCTGTTCATTTTTCTCCAGACCCTTAGAAGTCCCAGCACTACGAGGTTTGCAGTGACCTGGATCCTCCAACTCTTTCTCTAGATGAACAGAGAAAGTTGAGGGCTTGTCCTCATTTTATTGCCAAGTTCATTAAGTCCCAGTCCTACTGTATTAAGTCATTCTTGTAAGTAGGCTTTGGGGCACTTAGTCTCTTCACTGCTAGTGACCATGGTGTCTGGCTTGATGTGTTTAACCCTCTTGCTTATCCACTCATGCCCATGGAGTAAGACATAATTTATTTAACTCCTGGCAGTATCAGAACAGAGAAAGACAAGCTGTGGTGAGGGACCCAAATCAAGTTCCCATCGCCCTTTCAGAAGGACTGGAAACACTACACTGTGTGTTGGTGTGGTCTTAGCACAGCCAAAGCTGATGGTGTGGAACCAGAAAAGACTTTGATCCACTGCCACCAGTCCTCTGTGACTGTTAGGACCTGCACTGCAAGGCTGCACAGTGTGGCAGGGACAGCTCTGGGACCCACATCTGTTCTTGAGCCATTCCCCTGAGTGTTGTTTTCTCCTCAGTTTCCCAGTCACCCACCCCTCACTGATCTAGCTGTGGAAGCAAATGATGCTAAAAGAAGCCAAGGATTTTCCATCAGTGATTTGTCAGTGTTTGTCCAACACTCTCCTTTTTCATGAACATGTCACTTCTTTGACGTAGATATATCTCCTTCACCCTCCTCTTACCTCCTTACTCATCTTCCGTACCAGCAACTCCAGGTCAGCAAGGTGGACCAGCGAAATGCAGCTCAGTGCTACTTCTGTGTGAACAGAAAATCACCGACTTCTTATCCACTCGGTTCCCTCTCTCCTCGGGCGCTGGAAGATAAAAACCATCCGCCTGTCAAACAAAAGGTCTGATGTGATTTTAGCATTAGGAGTCACACAAAGGGTCTCAGACCTATGAAAATGTCACCATACTGACTTCATACAAACGTTTACTCATTGTTCTGTTTATAGGCAGAGAGGCGTTTTGCATTTAGCATCAAATTGATGAGATCTGTTATAGAGACACAACCAGTTCTGAATTGGAAATTGTCACCAGCATTTCACACTGAAGTCAGTGGTTTCCTACAGATTCACATCTGCTCAGGATCTCATCTGTTATTCCTAACAGGTAGTCATCAAGTAAATACATGGGAAAGAGCATGAGGAAATATTTTCCTCTTCTTTTTAGAGGATGAATGTAAATGTATCACCCATGGCAAGGTTCATTCCACCCAGCAGGCTTAAGAGGATGACTCATCAAAGCCCCATGCTTCTCTTCTGGATCTTCAAGGTATATCAACAATGTTTTATTGATCCATGGTCATGGAAAGTAAAAAAAGAAAAGAGTGTGAGATCTATACTGGTATAATATGCCTGACTTCAGTAATTCTGACATTAAGCTACTGGGATGAAGCAATGGAAAAGCAGGGTCTATGAGATTACATATCCTATCCTCCCAGTGATAGGACTGTCCTCTACACATACAGGTCTTTTAATCTAGTGGAGAAGAGAACAAAAAGATCACTAACTGAAAGTTAGGCAAAGAAGAAAAGTTCAAGTCAGCAATAGGACATGCATTTTTAATAGTGATGATGAGCAAGCCCAATGGGCATTGGGAAAGCCATGTTACCCTTTGCTTGAAGTGTCCTAACCAGAACGGGTACCTCACTTGAAGATTACATCCATAACACACAGAGACAGGACAGGATAGGGCTAATGGGGATGGCACAGCCCACATGCTGTGCAGGAGGAGATATGGCTGTGATGACCCGTCACCACAAAGCACAAAGCCAGAGCAAGGGTACCTACTGTCCCCAGCCAGGAAGGCAGGGTAGAGCCCTACCAACTCCTGCCAACACAGCATGGCTGAGGTCCTTCTACCTTACACCCGGCCAAGACTGGTCTTGGAAACCTCACATTCTTAGTGAGAAAAGACAGGTAAGAAAACACCATCCCTGCAGAGGAAGTCTTTAGCCTTCCCACATGTACCAGCTGGGAAAATGCATGTCTCTGCATCACTTAATGTGGTGGAAATTACGTGTTTCAAATGCTCATCCTTTCCCCTTTCCACTGTTGGTGCAGGTAGTGCCTGTTTCAGGGGAGTTAATAGTACTTTCACTTATTTAATTTACATCAGGGACGTGGTAGATGGCAACGAGACGTGCTGGTACAGGAGGACAAGCACCACACAGAAGAAGAGGCTAAAAACTCCCCAGATCTTCAATGTTCTGTCTGCCGTCTCCTTCCTACCCCCAAAAACATCACCAGAAGCAAATAAATGCCTTTCTGGGGGGAGCCAGCATGTGATTTTCTCCAGCGATCTCCTCTTTCTCATATTGCTTCCCTGCCTCTCCCATGGGTTTGCCTTCCTCCCAGCCTACGTCTGACCTGCACAGCAGCAGGAGCCTGGCCATAGCCTGAAGGGATTTGCCTTGTGCCTTTATGGGATGGCGTTCAGTTTCCCTTATCTGTCCCCAGTAGGGCCATGTGTTTTGTCTCTGCTCCCCTGCCCTGCAGATGCGTGGCTGAGGGCAACCAGAGACAAGGGGTCCTTGTAAGTGCCTTATGATAATTGCAGAGCAGCAACTGCTCTGAAAATCTAAATTCCTCCCTGACATTTCCAGTCTAAAGCTCCCACTGACTCAGCTGCTGCTTGTGATATTTAAACAAGGATTATCTCCTTTTTTATTCTTTTCTTTTTGATAATGGGATGGCAGAAGGTTAGTTTAACACTTTCCTATGGTTTGTTCGGCTGTTACAGATCCAGTGCTCTTGGGGACTGTAACAAAATCTCTGTTTCCCAAGTCACTCGTTTGGCATGGCTGGGATGAACAAAGGCTCCCATGATGAAAATACAAGGATCTTTCCCTGGATTATCATCTTTTCTGAATTTTTCTTCAGCATGAGTTTTAGCATACTGGGAAATTTACTGCTTTGGGTGTAAGAGGACTTATCCCACTGGCTTCAGCACAACTGCACCTGACTTATCCCTCTGGGTCCTCAGGTATTGCATCTTACAGTAGTTTTCTGTATACTAAAATAGATTTCATTTTGTAGGGATGCTGAGTAGCATCTCCACAAAGGAACCTTGAAGAAAGCTCAGGGCACTTTTTGATCCCCAAGAGACAAACATGGGGCAGCACTGGGGGGGAATATGCACTAATCAAAGCTCTCCATCAGTTCAGAAACTACCTGACAGGTGAGGGACAGCACAGCAAGTAAGTAATACCCCATCAGACCCCCCATTTCAGTGCTTCAAAAGAGCATCCCAAATGCAGAAAGTCAGACCCCCTTGTGACGACACAAAAGAGACATCCAGCCCCAAGTGTTGGGTCATCCTGAGTGAGCCCTCCATGCCCCGAAGGGTGCCCTGGGGCACACAGGCTCCGGGAGGCTGCCATGGGTCTCACTCTTGGGGGGCTGTGGAAAGCTGCAGCCTCCTCGCCAGCACTCAGAAATAGGAGCAGGATCAATGTACCTGATAACCTGTCATTATGGCATGCGCTGAGCCAGATCAGCTCTTCCAGTGCTCTGCCGTTAGCCAGCCGTTTATTCCTGAAATTGGCCAAGAAATTGCTGAGAATAGGGCAAGGGGGAGCTGAGTGGAGGAGCTGAGGAGGACAACGCTGGGATGCAATCCCAGCATTGCGTGCAGGACCAGCTTCTCACCCTGGTGCCAGGGTTTTGCAAATGACTGAGCAAAACCTGAGCATTTCTCTCTGCTTTTCAAGGAGATGGAGGGGTTAGGAGGTGGTAAGGGGGCTTTCCCACACCCCGTGGTGGAGATTAGGGTGGGGTGGACTGGAAAAATTTAAGCAGTGCAGACATGTTTGAAAGCATGGAGAAGGTGGGCACACGGTTGTGGGCTGGACCCAGTGGAGGTTTGGGATGGGAGTGAGGGTCTGCCTGTGTGCACAGGTGTCTGTAGCACTGACAGTGGCAGCGAGCGGCGGCGGGGGCCCCCACATCTCACCACAGCCCCTATCGCACTGCCACAGTCAGGCAAAGCAAACACATCCCTAAATGGAGATGCTCCCGCTGCCCTGCCGATAAGAAGCGCAGGGTGAGTGCAGAGACAGCTGCCTGTTGTTCCCCATGCCCCGTGACGCAGGGCTGCTTTTCAGCCCCGGCAGTGTCTGGAGAAGGTCTCTGTTAAGCCCCTGTTTGATCAGAGGCAGAGCTGTTTGGACTGCATCCCTGCTGGGGGAGGCCAACACCTTTGGGCACCTTAAATGAGCAAATAGTGCAGAGCTGGTGTGGCCCTGCTGTCTGTTGTGGGTCACCATCCCACCCTCTTCATCCCCTCTTTCAGTGCCAGACCTTTCTTGCATGGCAGCCCATGGTCTCAGGGACATCATCCAGAGTAGGGGCAATATAAGTCACGCCAGACCTCATATGGGCAGAAAAACAGGTCTCCATCTCCATCTTGTGGTCCCCCCCAACTTGGGGAACCTGTTTCCACTCCTGAGGTGTCCCCACGGCAATTGCAGCTGCCAGGAGGTGAAGACGTGAGGCTGAAATCCAACGTTGCTCACTGTTTTGCTCCTCGAGAATAAAGCTCCGGAGAAAAAGCATGCTCTTCTCTTCCAGCACAACTCGGGGAGCCAGCAGTGGGGTATGGCTGTGCACCAACTGTGTGCAAGACCTCCTCTCCTGGCACTATCCTGTCTCCTAGAGAGCAGCAGGCAGCCACCAAAGCATGGCGAAAACAGTGCAGCTTAGGCACAGAGTGTGGTTTGAGTGGAAAGGTGAGACCGGTTATTCTTAGAGCAAGTTTCCTAGCTTCTTCTTTTCCCAAATTAACATATTCCCCTGGTCCAGATCTATTTGAAAAGCCTTCTGTGCAAGCAGCTCTTACAGCATGTTTGGAACTGGTTGGGTGAGAATGTGTTTTGAAGTCCTCTATCAGGGAAGTCCATGACCCAAGATACAAAATACTTTGTGTGTAGTTCTACGGACCAAAGAAGGACCAGGGGAACTCCTCATGCCCAGGAAGAGCTTAAAAGCTAGACTCAAACTGAGCTTAGCCTCAGTTCCCTGGGTGGCCTGTGACACACCAGGTGGCCAGATCATCATGCCGGCCTTCAGAGGGACCTTGGCAGGCTGGAGGAGTGGTCAGATGGGAGCCTCAGCAAATGACAATGTAAAGTTCTGCCCCTGAAGGGGAATAATCCCACACACCAGCACATACTGGGGGCCAACTGGCTGAAAGCAGCTTTGAATGGAAGCTGGACCCAGGCCCATGCAGCTGCTCTACCTGAGCAGGGGGCTGGACCAGAAGATCTCAAGAACCCTTCAAACCTCAACCACTCTGCCATTCTGGGATCCTCTATGGAGAGAATAGAAAAGAAAAAAAACCCAAATAGTAGATCATGAAAAAGATCCTCTTGAAAAGCCCACCTGAAATACCTCCAAAATGAGAAAACAAAACTAAACAAAACAAAACCAAAAAAACCTATAAAAAAGAAAGAAAAGACTCTCCCTTCATCCATCTGTTAACTGGTCAATACACTTTTCAGTTTGTCGGGAAAATTTTCATATAAGGACTGCTTTGTACTCTTGTCAATAATATGACAGCTTGCCGCCTTCTTCTAATCGCCATGACACATCGGAGTTGCAACCAGATCAACCACAGGGCTCCTTGCTCTGTGCCTTCACGTCCCTGATGCCTGCGGGGCAGCCATGAGCCATGGCGACAGAGCAAAGGCAGAGCCAATTGAGCATGGCAACGGGCGATCAGCTGCTGCTTGTGACCTGCCTGGTGGCCTGTCATCTCCACTGGTGGTGGCATGGAGTGACTAAGTGCTCCGGGCTGGGCCCCATGCTGAGTCATGGCCCAGGAGCCTCCCGCCCGTCCTCCAGCCATTGCTGGCACAGGTGCACCAGGAGAAATGGTGGCTCATGTGGCTGATGTTCTCTCTGGAGAAGGCTCCCTATCTCCTTCCAAACCGTCTCCAGAAGATGGCTGATATTTGTCCATCTCTGCAAGGTTCTTTGGAGGTCCTAGAGCAGGAAGATGCTGCATTTCTGTTCAACAGAAGCATGAAAAGTCACATTCATGTCCTTTCTAAGGCTCTTCTGTAATTACGACACCATGTGCTGCTCCCTTCCCCATGTCTCATAATGATTGCCCCAACAGGCCTCCGACATGCAAGCAAAACAGGTTGTGCTTCTCACCGGTGCCTCACCAGCTCTAATACTCTCTCCATTATTCTCCCATCTGGCTGTAGGTGGTAGGATTGACCATGGGTACGTCAGCCTCTGGGCTTTTATTCTTGCTAGCAAGACCGGCAAAGCAGATCCCTTTCTCCCAGAGTCCGCACGCAGGACACTAGAACTGTTTTATTTCTACCCACATCCCCGTGTGCATGCTGAAAGAGACTCCATTCTCATGTTTTCTTGAGAAGTGGTGGTCTGGACATGTCTGTGAGATGGTCCTGAACCTGAAATCTCCTTCTGAGGGCCAACTCACCTTAAAATAGGAGCTAAAGCTGGTCTAGAAACCTACTGTGCCTATTTTGTACACAAAGCAGATACAAAGTGCTACAGCTGTCTCCATCCTGCCTTTTGGTCAGTGATACCAAAACTCTGTTAGGTCCGAAAGAACGTTAATCAAAGATGCATCGGGGAAGAAGAAAAGTCCAAACCATCCTCTCAGCTCCCTTCCCCACCACGACTCACCGTCCGCAAAAGGAATTGTTCATAAACGTGCCTGATGTTGCAAGTGTCTCCTTATCCTTCCTCCAAAGCTTTCCCTCTGCCCCAGCCCAGATTGCTCGTGGTCAGCCACGGGTTGAATTGGGAGGCAGGAAACCGGAGCTGCTCCTATGGGTCCTCACGCCAGGCAAGCTCTGCCTGGTGGGGACACACGTCAAAGGAGGATTGCAAAACCTCAGCAGCTCTCAGGTCTGCTCCTCTCCTCCACTGACAGCTGCTTCTACCAGGAGATGTCCAGAAGGAAGTGGTTTCCTGAAACAAGAAGGCCTTGGAACAGCCCTCCTTTCAGTAAACACTCATTTGTTTAGTGGTTGGAGATGGGCAGGAGAGCGCCTGAAATCTCATTCTCCTACCGAATTTCCAGGAAGCCGAGCATGCTGACTCCAGCTGGACTCACAGCCTCAGCCCACAGAAGCCTCCTGTCCCTCGTCCGCTCATGACAGCATGTTCGCTCACCCTCTTTCTCCCTTGTTTTTACCCTTTCATTCGGATCTCGCTTCACTTTAGGGTGACCGTCGATAATCTCTGCAGATGGGTGTCTGCCTCTCCCTCCCCATCAGCCCCAGCTGCAGCCCTGAGATATGTCACGGCAGCAGAGAGGGAATGGGTCCAAAGCCAAGTGTGCCCCATGGGAGGGCAGGACTTGCAGCCTCTCTGCTCCCTTTCTCCATGGTCAAAACCCAGGCCAACCAAAAAGGCTTCATTCAGACACCTGTATTGAAGTGACTGATCTGGGCCTGATTTTCAGAAAAGCTGGACACTTAGGTAACTTTTGAAAAATTATCTGTCTGCTGTGAAAAATGGGGTCACAGGGTTCACCTGACATTCTTTCTAAAAGGTCTTAAACCCCCCATTCCTCTTAATGTATTTTTTAAAACCTGCTTTTTCCTTTCTTCTCTGTTGTCCCTATTTTCCTTATAACTGGAGGCATGGGGCAGTCTCCCTTCACCGCATTTCTTTTCAGCATTAAACAGTGACCTCCTGAAGTGGCTCAGGGATGTGCTGGCATTTTGCAGCCTTTTATTAGGCAGCGGTACACTTAGAGATGCTGAAGAGGGCTTAACCGCTGCAGTTGTCAGGAGGCAGGGTGAGGCGAGGGAAGGGTAATTGAGGGTTTAGACAGCGCTTCGCTCTGCGAGACACCTACCATCAAAATCAGGCGGGTCTATCGATTGGCCTCTCAAGTGGTCTGCCTCTCCTATTAGCCCTTTCCTGGGCAATGCACTGGGTATTGAATACATATAGATTTTTGGTCACACTTTGCAGTGACACCGGAGGCAGCTGGAATTGGGACACTCAGGAAAATAGGAAGACGTGATCTCTTTATGGGAAAAAGACAGGGTTGCTGCCTTGGTGCAAGGGCAGGTCTTCAAGGCATCATCACTCTGTGGGGGGCAATGCATCCGAGCTGGTGCAGGACAGTCCCATGGCAAATCCTTTCAAATAATGCAGTCTTAATCTAAGATACCCCAAATGACAGGCTGAAAGCTTTTCTGTTTAGGGAGATGAGGAGTTAAAATGCAAAGAAGAGTTAGTTGTGAAGCAGAAGAACCATGGAGAACTAGCCCAAAGCAAAGCACACTTAGTAAAGAAGAGGACGGCATCCTCTCTGGCCAACGCTGTTTGATATCTTAACCAGTGGTCTGAAAGAAAATGATGGTGGCTGGTAACCTTTGCAGACAGGGAATGAACTGGTGGTGCGGTGAATACTGAGAGCGCTGTAGTTTTCTATATAGCGTGTTTTAAGATGGAAAAAAATAGATGACTCTAGTAAGATAGGGACAATCTCTGCATGTCTGAGACTAGCAGGAGGGAGTTGGCCATGATGAACGAGCAACTTCCTAGCAGGGTGCACCATGAGGGGCTGCGTGGTGCAGGGGAAGGAGCAGGGGTTGGAAGGTGCCATCCCATCAGCGAGGAGATCTTT
Source organism: Aviceda cuculoides (assembly GCA_035590195.1). Taxonomy (NCBI): domain Eukaryota; kingdom Metazoa; phylum Chordata; class Aves; order Accipitriformes; family Accipitridae; genus Aviceda; species Aviceda cuculoides. The sequence goes on from JAVJGG010000021.1 coordinate 12,061,563, forward strand.
GCTAAAATCCTCCTGCTCCTATGGGCCACTTCCCTCGGTGGGTATCCCCAGCCTGTTGTGAGGCCAAGGTTGCTGTGTGAGTGACCTGTGCTTTGCTTTAGGGCTCCATTGCCAGCACCTGGACCTCACACACTTTGCCCAGGTGGAGCTGGACAAAGGCAAGGGAGCATTTGTGACAGATGGGGCACGGGCAGAAGGGACATGGTGCACAAAGAGGAGATGTCATCATCTTGTGGCCTCTACATGGCATTCGGTGTTGGGATGTCTGTTGTGGTTTAACTCCAGCCAGCAGCTAAGCACCATGCAGCTGCTTGCTCACTCCCCCCACCCAGTGGGATGGGGAGAGAGTAAAAAAAATGTAAAACTTGTGGGTTGAGAGAAAGACAGTTTAATAGGAGAGAAAGAAAGAAAATAATAATGTTAATAATAATAATAATAATAAAAGAATTGGAATATACAAAACAAGTGATGCACAATGGAATTGCTCACCACTCGCTGACCGATGCCCGGTTAGTTCCTGAGCAGTGGTCTGCACCCCTTGGCCAACTCCCCTCCAGTTTATATACTGGGCATGACATCACACGGTATGGAATACCCCTTTGGCCAGTTTGGGTCAGCTGCCCTGGCTGTGTCTCCTCCCGACTTCTTGTGCCCCTCCAGCCTTCTTGCTGGCTGGGCATGAGAAGCTGAACAATCCTTGGCTTAGTGTAAATGCTACTTCCAACAACTGAAAACATCAGTGTGTTACCAACGTTATTCTCATAACAAATCCAAGACATAACAGTACACCAGCTACCAGAAAGAAACTCAACTCTGTCCCAGCTGAAACCGGGACAAAATCTCAGTCCCACCCCTCAGGGCTGGTGAGCCGTGTCCTGCTGCCTCAGCGTCCCCATGGCAGAGCGGATCCCGCTGGTCTGCTGCGACAAAGGCTGTTTCACCCCGCGGAAGGCGAGCGGGGGGGGAGGACCGGAGTCAGGGGGACCTGCGGTCCCGGAGGCTTGCCTTGCTCGCGGGGGTCCCGCCGGCGGGGTGACCCCGGGGCCGGGCCGGGGGGAGCGGGAACGGGATGGGGATGGGGGCCGGGAGCGGGTGGGGCCGGGCCGGGCGCAGTACGGTGGCAGCGCACCGGGCGGCGCTGCGGGTCCGCCGGCCGCCGCATCCTCCCCCCGCACCCCCCCGCCGCTTCCCCGCGTGTGAGGGAGCTGCAGGTCGGTCTGAGGAGGAGGGGGGAGCCGGACGGAGTCACTGCCGAGCGGCAGCGGTGCTGCCCCCCGTGCGGCCGGCCTCGCTAAGGACGAGCAGACAGGACCCTCTCTGCTGAAGGAGCAAGGCACCGTGCAAGGGTCAGGGTCAGGCCCGGGTGACAAGATCCGGGGGTCCCTGTTCGGAGGCTGCAGCTATTCTTACTGTTGGCGTACGGGTACAGCTGCGAAGCCCCTCTTCAGGCTTACACCCAAAGCATTTCATGGTTTACTGCAAGGGTGGTTTTTTTCCTTTGAATTCACGTGCTGTAAACGCCCTAGGGCACAGCTTGCACTTGCAGAATTATTTTCGCAGGGAAAATAACCCAAGGAATGAGTTTCTCACCTGAAGAGGGTCAGACTTCTAAAATAGAATGCAAAGTATTGGTAATCCTATGGCAGTCTCCTGAGGTTGACAGCGACCTCCGGTTGGCGACAACCTGCCTTAAAGTGTCCAAGGAGTTTTGATCTGAATTCAGTTCAACCAAAATTCCTACAAAATTCAGCCAGTTCTCCTTCTGCTCTCCCCTCTCCCCAGGCACCACATGCCCTTGCTGGGCTCCCATTGTTTCTGATCAACAGGGACCTGCAGACATGGGTGGCACACAGGTGACAAGTTGTTTGCAAAGGCACCTGGGCAATGATTTGCAGCAGTCCCTCCCTCAGATGCCCAGTGACACCTCCATTAGCCCTGAAATGGAAGCTGGGCTTTTTGGCACTGAACAGATCCCATCGCAGCAGATCCCTGGCTCCCTCCCTTCCCTTGGGGCAGGAGGCTTTGAGGGACCGAGCTGTGACAGTCAGCACTTCAGGCTCTTAGGAGGTGGGCACCCATGTCTATGCCTCAGACACCCCTTAGTCCCTTCCTGTTGGCTGTCACAGCAAAGTCCCCTGAGTACGGCTGTCGTTGCTGTTTCAACGCTGGTTTAACACTGCCCCGATGAGGGCAGATACCTCACCCCTGACCAGCTGCAGGAGAGCAGTCCCGACCTGGCCACATCCCCAAAGGACACTTTAGTGACAGCCGTGAGCCATGCCCGGTGCTACCTCTCCTCTCTTGATGCTTCCAGCCCTTCACAACCCACTCTTCTACCCTCTGAACCCCAAGAAAAAGCAGCCTTTCCCTGGAACATGGGTATTCCTGGCTTCTGCTCTCTTTGGGGCTACCTGGCCGCAGCAGCTCCCTCTGCCAAGATAGTGGGACTGGCCAGTGCTTTGTAAACACGCTGGGCAGACGCACCCACCTAAGAGGGCAAGTTTTCTGCCAGAACGCTGGCATAGGCACCAGGGCTGCTATTGGCTTCAAAGTTTTGGGGTTTTTTTAAAGATGCTTCAAAGTTTTCAAGGCTGTCTCGAGGGTTTGGATTTCAATCCCAGCAGTCAGCTCTAACCATGTGCCCAGTCTGTCCCATGCCATGGTCACCACTGCAGGATTTGAGACCTTCTCACTCACCGATGCATTTCTCAGCCACTGCTACAGCACCACGCATCCCTGTTCCCTGCTGCTTGCAGCATTTCCCAGTCTCAGTCTAAGTGCTTGAAGGACTGTAGGAAACCACGCCATCATTTTTGGCAGACAGACAGGCTCGCCGGGCTGTGGCAGGCGCAGGCTGCTTCTCCGCATCTCTTTGCATTTGTTCTGCTGGAGTATGGGGGGACCACAGCCCATTTCATGAGATGCAACTTGCAGGGACGTCAGGCAGGAGGAAAGGAAGGGAATCAAGAAAGGGAAAACTACATCAAGTTTGCCGTGAATGCAACAGTGTCACGGTCTTTTCTGCCGAGCAGAGGGCCTGCTGGGAAGCACACATGTCCCTTGTCACCCTGTAGCATCGGCTCCAGCTGAGGAATGTGCATCTCCCTGGGGAGGGATGGCTCAGCGTCCCTGCCACACCATCACCCCCCACTCCCCCTGCCCCCAGCATGCACTCCTTTCTTTTACCTCTTTATGGGAGAGTAAAGAGCTCAGGCACTGAAAAAGAAAAGGCTGCGGTCCAAAGATAGCCATTGCCCTCGCTCTGCTCTTGCTATATGTGTTCACACATAGAGTATCCATCCCAGCAGCACTTTCTTTGGATGACCAGAACGAGACCAAAATAAACAGGTTTGGAAATTCTCAGGCAAGCATTGACAAGGTCTTCTTATCTGTGACTCCTTCAGAGAAGTGGGAAACATAATCCGAAAGGAGGTACATGTTCATAAAGCTGTGTTCAACAACTGTGTTTTACCAAATTGGCATCTGTAATCAATCAGAAGAGCGACCGGCACATTTCCAAGTCAGGGAAGATGTACACCACTGGCTATCAAGTCTGCAGGGCAGAGCCTGTCCTATCGCGTGTGTTTAACCATCACCTCCTCTAATACGTCCCTTGAAGGCAGATTCCAGGTAGCCCCGTAATAAAAGTAATAGCATTAATTATTATAATGAAGAGTAAACAGGACCCGTTCACTTCAGAGTCGGAGGGGCACGCAAAGTGTTCAGGTTCACAGAGAAGCCTGTGGGGCACAACTAAAAGAAATGGGAAGACAGTAGAAGCTGCAGCGATGCTGCACAGCAGGGCAGTGCATTGCGGTTTGGGGGTCCAGGCACGTGTCCCAGCCCTGCCACTGCTCTGAGCAAGGAGGCAATCCAGCTACATTTTATGTAGACAGATGCATGTGTATCTTGCAGAGCTAGAGGCTGAGATCTGCCATGGGGCAAATTCCTGTCCTGTGAGGGAAAACATTATTAATCTACCTACCAACCCTGCAAACTCATCCTGGATCTCACAGGAGTTTTTTACAGTCAATTGCCTGTAGCAGGTCTCCCGCAGCACGAGTACACTACTTTTCTCATCATTTCCTGCCGCTGTTTATACCCAAGCAACACGCTCGTCTTCACCATCTGCCCCTGCTTACATTAATGTAAGCCCACTGGCTGATCCGTGCAATGGGCTGAAACCCAAAGGTGTCATCTTTGCAAGGCTGAGGAGCACTAAACATCACTGCTGCTACACCCAGCGGATGGGACGTTGACAGGCAGATGCAGCAAGACCTCTTGTTTCAGAGGTGCCCCTTTGCAGACACAGCTCTGCAGACGAGAGCTGTAGCTGAAAGAAGGGGAGAGGGGGAACAGGGGGAAAGTGAGGGAGGTACAAATCCCACCAAATCTCTTCCAGGCACTGCAGCAACTCCCTTGAAATCCCTGGGAGCTCTCTTTCTGCAGCGTCTAAATGGGTTAGCGTGGGCATCACTGGTGTGGGATGTTCTGCTTCCCACCAGCTCCAGATGTGCTTCCTCTGCTTCCATCCAGCGACAAGGGTCCCTGTGGATATATAAAGAGGGGGGGTCCTCTGCCACCCTGCCAGCCACTTACTCGCACAAAAGGCTAGGGCAGCAGGGCTACCTCCTTACCTGCTCTCCATGTGGAAAGAAGAAGTTCTTCCAGCATTTAAAAATACCTCTTGGGTAGCATCTCACTGGCACTTGCAAATGTGCCAAGGCAACTGAGTGCCACTTCTGGACATTGCTCAAGAAGATGCTGTGGATAAAAGCATCTTCTGGGCTAAAATAGCATCCTGCCTCCTTGCCGCTAGGCTTGTTGCGAAGGGCTCATGCTTCCAGGTGATCTGGCAGACCTTTGGGCTTCAAGAATTTTTGGTGGCAATGTAGAGCTTGCACCAGAGCGAACCCAGCTGAAGGAGCACAGAGATGCCAGGAGGTGGGTACCTCTTCTTGGGGCTTCTGTAACTGCTGCTGCCAAGCAGAAAATGCATCTTACTGAATCCATTTTAGCTTTCTCTTCCACACCACCATTTCACCCCTTTGTCCCCGTTCGGAGAGCTGCTGAGAACAGCAAAGATTTAAGAATACTTAGTTTTTACTTCCCTTGGCCCTAGATCTGAGCTAAACCAGGAGTCACAAGGGGGTTGCCTTGAGGACTGCCTTTCTTTTCTTCTCCAAATGCTCTCCCCCCTCCTTCACGGGGATCTTGCTGCAAATAAACTGCCACTGTAGCACCAGCTCCAGCAGCCTCTGAAAGGGAGGCGAAAGGGGGGAAGGATCTATCCTCCGGAAAGGAGAAAGACATCTCAGCATGTCTTTCAGGCTGTAAATGGTTAAGCGTCGAGAGAGCTTGAACGCAGCTTGCAGACTCGCCTAGAGAGCAGCACAGGCACAAAATACAATTAAAAGAGCAAAATGACAGCTTGGCACTGGAGGGTTTCAGAAGCTAGAAGAAATTATTTTTAAAAAATTGAATATATAGATCCATGAGGAATTTCCCCCAGTGGCTGGGAGTGAAAGCCTGATCCACTTGCAGATGGGGGGGGTTCCCAACCACTGTCATCTCCATCCCGCCGCCCGCATTCTGCCCCTGTTTCTCCCAACTCCCTCCCAGCAGGTGCAGCGGCTGCGGTGGGTGCCCTCCAAAGCACCACGGGGGACACGGAACTTGGCGGCTCCTTGGCTGTGCTGAGAAGTGACACTCGGAGACAGAAGGAGTAGGGGAAATGTCAGGGTGTCACCCTCCTGGGGCCTGGGGACCCGTCAGCCGGGGGGGCACGGGCAGCGGGGGGAGCTCAAGCAGGGTGGCAGCTTTCTCTCTGCTTGCCCTTCCCAGCGCCTGGTTGGAGAGCAGCTGGGGCCACTGGGGATGCTCAGCCGGTGCGTGCATGGCACCCCGCGCCCAGGGATGGCCGAGCTGAGCCAAGGACATGCAGGCACAGCACTTCCCTCCCCGCCACACCATGTCTTGGCCAAAAAATGCTGGTTTGCCTCCGAGCATAGGAGGGGACCTCCTGGAGCTGTGTGGGAGCTGAGAGGGAGCCCAGATTCAACACCAGCCTCTGGGGCTCCTGTTAGGAGTCCCTGGGGGTTTCCCACTCTACCCTCCATGCCCTGAGTACTAAACAGCCCCGGGACCAAAGCACACCAGTTATTTTCCTCATGCCATGCACCTTTGCACCTTAAACTGGTGGTAACATTGTGTTCTCTTGTAAATTTCTCTATTAAATCCCACAGGAAGGCTCCTAGCAGTTTTAAAGAAACAAAGTACAGCGTGGGTGCTGCTGGAGTATAAGTACTTCTTGCAGCCTGCAAAATGCATATGCTTAGTGGTTACTCTTGTCCCCAAAAGCTGCTTTTTCCCCTCTCCCTCACTCGCAGGCAGCACAGGCAGTTCCCGAGCCGCTGGCCGTGTGCTAATACCAGCTGGATGCTTGGACGCTGATATTCCCGGGGCGTCACTTAGAGGGTGTTTTGGACCCCAAAGAGGTCCTTCCCATTACAGCAGCTTTTAGGTATGTTGCCCAATCTGCAATTCAGTTAATATCTCGCAAGCAGCCTTTCCAAGTTCTCCAAGGCTTTTCTCATCTTTTAGCAAGAACATGCATCCTTTGCAGATTGCTCTGGGGGTGCTGTAGCGGGCGCAGTGATGCGCCCTGCAGAGAGGTGCTTTGGCACCCAACTCCTCCTTGCTGGCCCTGCCACAGCAGCTCTGTACTATGGTGGTGGGTGCTGCCCTGGAGGCAGCCTGAATTTAGGGTTGCCCCCACGGTGAGGAGGCAAGGGCACAAGCTGAGGGGCTCCCCAGGCCATGGGGCAGCCAAAAAGCAGTTTTCCTTCCTCTCACCCCCCACAAACCGCTGGTTGTTCAAGGAACTTGGGGCATGGCAGGGAAGAGATCTTATGCCCAGGGACAAGAGCTTTCCTCTCTGCTTCCCAAGGCACACACTTTCCCCTCAATCCTGACAAAACCCCTCATCTCACAGCCCTGCGGGTTGTCCACAGCCCTCCCACACCAACACGTGGTTAGAATAACAAATAGAATAACAAGACCCACTTATGCCCATTAGCTTCCAGCCTCACTTCCACTGTGGTGGCAGGAATGGCACAGAGGCCTCACTGGCAGCATCTCTGCAGGCGATGGGTTTAAGGCTATCTATCTCTGGGTATGTTTGGGCTGGTTCAGACTGCTCAGGGAGGGGAGCGCAGGTTCCCCCCCACAGCTGGTTGGCAGCTGGATGCTCCAGCGTTCCCCAGGCGAGCGCATGAAGCCTGGCCACAGGCTGGAGGCGGCTGCTCCAGCCAGGGCTGCTCGGATCAGGGTGAGATACAGCCTGGCCCGGGGCGATGCATTTCGGAGCCTCTGCCTGCCAAGGTACAGCGCTTCACCGAGCTGCAGGAGGAGAGCGGTGGGTGGGGAGAGCAGGTTTGGTTTTCTTTTGAGCCAGCTTCGATTTTGGAACAGTTGTGTCTGCATTTCAAACCTGAAAGCATCCCCTCCCCTTCTCCAGGGGCCTGATGTGCCCCTGCGTTAACCTCTCCTGTGCAAGGAACCCCCCCAGGTTTTGAAACTTTAATGTCATAACCTGTTTGTCCTGTTTAAAGCGCAGGGTAGGGCTGGGGAGCTGACAGATCCTGAGCAAGCTGCGCCTCCAGCTACCCCTGCGTCCTCATGGCTCAGCAAGGGAGAAAGAGGGGGAAAAACAACCCTCAGAGCCTCACATTTTTCTGTCTTGGGGTTCCCCCCCCCTCAAAAATAGCAGTGAGATTGCATTTGGATGCATGTCTCAGCTCTGAGAGGGCAACTCAGTGATGTGTTCAGCAGCGTGTTCATCTGAAGGGTTTGCTCCCAGACCCGAGCCCACGTGTGAAGGCTGCTCACAGGGATCCCTGAGATGAAAAGGCTCCCTCCCTATCTCCAAAATCAGGCCGACATCTCTCATCCTGACCCGCATCAGCAACTTCTGCACGCAAAGCCATGGGGTTGCAAGTGCTCTGGCATACCTGCAGCCCGGCCGCTTGGCACCAGCATGCCTGCCTGGGCAGAGGCACGGGCCAGCAGTCAGGGCTGGACACCGAAAATCCCCTCCTTGCTTCATCGTCTGGCTTTGCACGCCCCTGCCACTGCTCATCCTCGGGCAGACCCCACTAATGAGCTTAAAGCACGCGAGGTTTTGGGCTCATGCAGACTGCGATGCCCTCGATGGCAACGCACCGGGCACATACACACGCCGTTTTGCTTTGCTGGGGGATGCTGAGCTTTGCTGCTCAGGTAAACATATGCCTGGAAACACGTGCTGTTTCCACATACCATGTATCTACACTCCTTCAACACAGGCATGACATGCTTAATGAGAGAGGTAGGCAGTACCTGGATGTGATGCTGTTGGTATCCACAAGATAAACAGTCGAAATAGAGATAAATCACATTTTTCGTGTCAGCAGCACTCTGTCCAGCACATGTCTTCTCTGGGATTTCTATCACTCCAGATCTCTGAGGTGTTTGATGTGACTTACCACTTGAAAAAAGGATGGGGCTTCAAAACTTTCTTAAAAAACCAGAATTTTCATCTGTTTAAGGCATGACAGTATTGGTAAAGATTGCTTTCAAATCCTCGAGGTGCTACATATTTGTGATATATTTGTAGAAATAAGGGATTTGTGTTTTGTTCTGTTCTTTAACCATGAAGATAGTGCCAGTGTGTTGGTTTGTGCCTGTTATGATAAAGCCTGTGCCAGGCCCAAAGACAAATGCGCTCGGGATTGGGCCAGCACTGAACCCCTGGAGGGTGTCTGGGCTCCCAGGCTGCAGGACTTGGTGAGCCCACAGGTGAGGTCAAGTGCAATCCTCTGCCTGTTTGCTGGTCAGGATCCGGCCCAAACCCAGTATGAGTAAGACGTCTGAGCAATTGGCCAGAAAATATTTAAAAACCCACTTGAAGTGGCAGTGGGCAGTTACATGTTACCACACCTTGTTTTCTTCTGCGAGTCCCTACGATTCCTTTTGGAAATGTGGCTTTAGCCCGAGTACAGATACGAAAAGTCCTTTTGCGCGCACGCAGGCACGTAGAGAGGTGAAGCCGTAGGACTTGGTGCCTCCCAGGGAGGTGGCATGCAAGGCTCAGTGGCTCAACATGTGCCCGAAATGGTGCCAAGCACCTTCGCCTTTCAGTAGTGGCAAACAGAAAGCCAAGCACCCTGGCCACCCGACAGGAAACATCTGCAATCAGTGAATCATAAAGCAAGTCGGTCGTGTTTTATCCCTTTTTTTTTTTTTTATGACAAAAATAAAATGATAAGTTAACTTTGAAACTCATTCTTGACTTTAGCACCTAGAAACTTAAAACAAACTGGTTTATGGCCTGCCCCCCCTCTGATATCTCTGCTTGCAGGTGGCAGAGGCAGGCTCAGCCTGATAAGATTACTGATGGGGGGGGGGGGGCATGTGGTACTGAGCAAATGTGCTCATTAAGTAGGAATCTTAAGAAGTTGGGGATATTTGCCTAATGCCCTCCTCCTCCCCCTCCTCCTCCTCCCCATCGTCTCACGGGCCAGGCAGTGGCCAGTTGCACAGGGAAGGGGAGCGGAGGGGCTGGGGGCAGAGCCAGGCTGCCCAGGCTTGGCCAAAACTCAAGCAGGCACAAGGGGAGCAGGATTCAACGGGTCCCTTGTCATCGGGATTGCAGGCCAGGCTGGATGCAGGTCCCAAAAGGTCTTTAGGGCTGGTCTGGTGAGCCTAAACTAAGCACATACATCAGGCTGGCTTTAGGAGTCCAGGTCTAAAGAGACCACTGCAGAATACCTCCAGATTTAGGGTCATCGTTGCTCATGCAGAGCAATAACTTGCTCTGGGGTTAGTGCGTGATAAACGTCTTAGTCATTGGGAGCAAAGATAGGGGAACAGGCCTGCAACAAGCACGGCTCTGTTCCACCTTTATTTGAAGACCAGCTGTTAAGCAACCAATTTTTCTTGGCCTTTTTAGTGGTTGCACTAGGCATGTTTTGCTCTTGCCTTTTTCTTTTCAGGAGAGGATAAAACTGTCACTGTGAAAGGAAATTAGTTCTTTGAACTCATTTTCTCTCTGTTTTCTGCTTTTTGGCCAAGCATTTTCATATGTCTGGATTCAGAATTTCCTTCTTCCTTATTTATTGTTAATTAAAATAACAGTAACTGCTGGTTGTCAGGGTGGAAATAAAGGAGGGAGGCACAAAATGACTGCCCGTAAGGGACGGGGTGTCCTCTCCTTGTTCTGCTCCTTCCCTCCTCAATGGCGCAGGTGAGACAGATGGGGACCCCAGTACTTGGGGGCTGCTCCACCTTCTTCAGTTTGGGGCTGAAGTTTTACATGTCATTGGTGAGACATAATCCTAAAGAGCATAAATGTGGAAGCTTTTAGCTGACCTAAAAGGATCACAGGAAGAACAGGTCAGAGAGGGCACAGATTTGGGAAACTCGAAGTCCTTCACGAAAGAAGATTTTCCGTGTCTACAGGAGTTTATTTGCTACCCAGCAGCAGTAACACCACCAAGAAAGAAGCATCCGGAATTTTAAAGTGGGACTGCTACAATTTGGTATATTTATAACTTGGTTTGATTATATTTCTCAGCTCAGCTCCAAACTTCCTTTGGGAGCTTACTGGAGGGTAAGGCTAGGTCCCAGTCTCCATGGCTGCACCTCTCCATGCAGCTTGTCCTCTCTCCGGGGCAGCCTTCTCTCGCCACGTCTCATCTGTCAGCTCCATTGCAATTACTTAGGGCAAAAGATAACATGCAAACACATTGTTAATATTCAAAGCGCCCTGCAATATCAGCTCACGTAACCGCTATATAACAAAGCACAAAGACCGCAGATTACAGCCTGTGACAGTGGGCATTGCCCAGCCCTGTGACTTGCCCAGGGAAGCGATACCAGATGTAAACATGAAGGCAGCATGATCTCCTTTGCATGTTAACCGAGCTGCCAGGGCAATCACAGACACGGGCATGCCAGCTTGGTTTCAGTGAGCCCCCTGATTTGCTCCTGCGGCCTGTACTGGGAGATGTTTCACCTCTGTGTCCTCCAGACCTGGGAGGCTTATCCTCACACTGGCTCAGGTACTTCTCCTCCACCCACACAATCAAAACTACCAAGATTTTCCCCATCACTGGTCTCTCAGTTCTGTTCAGTGCTCTGCAAAACTCACCTCCGCCAGCAAGACATGGCTCGAGTGGACGGGGGGAGATCTTCACAGACCCCTTACCCAAAGAAGAGTGGCACTTCTTTATATGCCATGCTGAGGGCTGCACAACTGAGTTACGAGGTGACAAGGCAAGGTTTCATCTACCATGATAAAGAACAACCCTGCAAAGGTATGAAGCGAACGGGGAAGGACGTACGGAAACAGGCAGCACAAGTGAGGGATGGGAAAAGGGGTTGGTGCGGCCTGGAGGGATGGAGGACTGGATCAAGGGGAGCAGAGGGCAGGACAGGATGGGAAGGGCAGGGAGGAATGAACGGCGCAGATCTGCTCCTTCCCTTGCTAGAGCCTCGATCGCTGCCTTCGCATATGCGGGCTGGTGGGGGAAGTGATGCACCTCCTGCAGCAGCGGAGATGTGGCAGAGAGCACTACGGAAGCAGACCCCTTTTGCCTAAGAGCATGGTGCTCCAGCCATAAACAGGGTATCAGTTGGGCCCTTCTAGAAAACAAACAGAAAAACACCCCAAGTGAAACTCTCTGACATTCCAGAAATAACAAATCTGCATCCCTCAGTGTCTAAATCACACAGGCGGGAGCTCAAGCTGGAACACGCTGGCTGGTTTCTGCCCTGCGCCGCGTTTTAGCCAGCTCTCCAAAGCAAACCGAAAGCCCCGGCTCCTCCTCCCAGGGAGCTGAACAACTAGCAATAAAGAAAGACGCCCTAAATTACTGCGAGCAGAAGAAGTCTTGCTCAAGGCTGTGCGGTGCCTCGGCAAGGATCCATGTAAAGCAGCCGGCGTGAGAGGACGTGACACGACCTGCCGCAGGAATTGTACTGAAACTCGGAGCGTGTCAGAGCAGGAGAGCATCAGGGCAATGACTGATGAAGATTAGCCTAGATAGCGAGGAGGAATGGTATGTCAAAGAAGGAGGGGGGGAAGCGATATGGCTACGGGGAAGGGAAGGCAGGGTGGAGCCAGCGATTCGGGCTGGTGCCCTGCCAAGTTACATATATGTTCATTGAGCAATCCTGTTCCTCCACTTCCCTGGCAGGTAACAAAAGGCATGCATGCCTCTATGGAAAGGGTGGATGAGGAATGCTCCACTGGCAGAGTGGAGCTGGTCTCCAGCAAAGCCCTCGCCAGATGGGAACCCCCCACCCCAGGATGGGCCAGAGTTCACTGCAGATACTGCCAAACCATCAGGGAGCTGCCTGCAATAAAATAAAATAAAATAAAATAAAATAAAATAAAATGCCGGTAAGCCAACGGCAGGTGTATATGAGAAGGGCTCACAGCCACTCATGGAGCGATGGAGGTGGAAGGCCCACAGGGGATTCTGGGTTGCTGGGGGTGAGGGAGCTGGCCAAGCATTCCCACTGCAGCAAGCAGAGGCTGGCCGCTGCCTCAGCAGGGGCCACCCCTTCACCCGGACAGCTTTACGCCCACAAGAGCAGAGCTGCGCTGCCACTGTCCCCATCGTGGTTGTGCAGCAGGACCCTGCCATCCTCTCCCCTGGTGGCCCTCAGCCCCAGAGCTGCTGCCTCCATGTATTAGCTTTGGCTCTCTGGGCCAAGGTCTGCATTGAGCGACGAGTATAATTGTGATTTCGTGGCACAGAAGAGGAATTCAGCAGCATGCCCTCTCTAAAGAGAAGCTGTGCTCTGCTGCACCGTCAGGCTCGACGCTGCGCTCTGGCATAAGGAATATTACCCCTCCGTCGCAGCTTGGCTCACCAGGCTGCAACGCTCCTCTTCTGTCACATACCCTTCGCTGTAGGTTGGCTGCTGCTATGTAGGAACAAAGCAAAGCTGCTTGAATATCCCTAATAAGTAAGGCAAAGGAAAGGAAAGGGAAAAGGGAAGGGGAAAAGGGAAAAGGAGGGGGACGGAGAAGGGACAGTAGAGGAGAG
>JAVJGG010000021.1:12088934-12101859 GCA_035590195.1 Aviceda cuculoides
GCTGCACGATGGCTTCCAGCTCCTCCTGTTTATTGCCCATGCTGCGTGCATTGGCATAGATGCATTTGAGCTGGCCTGTTGAGTCTAACCCTCTACTTGTGCCAGAACACCGCGGGCTGTGCCTTTGTGGGGGATTACTGCACAGCTCGGATGCTCAAAGTTACCCCCTTCGGCCTGGTGCCTCCGAACACCCCATGGCCGAGCACGAAGCCCCCGGCAGCAGCGTCCTGCTTGTCAGGTCACGTTGCTCACGCAGAGCACACAGTGCTTCCCCCTGCCACCACCAGATTTCCCCCAGCGAGAGCAGCACCGCTCCAGGCCGCAGCATCCCTCTTCACGCCGGAGCCAGTGCAGCCTGCCCATCATTTATGTAGCCTTACTCTTGCAATCCTCACCCTCTTTTTGCAGGGAGCTGGGTTCTGAAACAGGACGGTTGCGATGCAGAAAGATTTCTTGCTGACCGGATAGGTTCATTTTCAGACCAAGGTGTTAGTCCCCATTGAGGAAGGCAGCTCTGACACCTGGAAGAGAGAGCAACAAGGCAGGCAGCTGCCGTGTCACAGCTCCCACCTCCTCAGCTGGTCGCAGCAGGGGAGAGCGGCAGCCCTGCCAGCCCTGATAGTGCTACCCACGCAAAAACACAGGGGGAAACAACGAGCCTCAAGCCTCCTTTGTAGCCCTGTGTGACAGTGCAATGGGGACAGGGACCGTGCCCACAACATGGGGGCTGCTTCTCTGCCCAGCAATGCCAGGGGAGATGTGCTACGTATGTATAGCGTGTGCATCCGTCTGTTTGCACACTTGCGTGGATCTCAGAGGTAGGTGTTTTCTGGGAGGAGAAGCTGTCGGTGTTGTGAGGTTTTTCAGGGAGTTCCCTCCGCCTTCGACAGGAGCATAGGGCTCCTCTGGGCTGCACCCCGCAAGCAGAGGCTTTAACCCTGCTGTTGGACATTTGGGCAAGTCGGATCTATGCTTTTGAGCAGCCGTCCTGCATCTTCTTCAGGCATCTCCACGCCAGCGCCAGGACGGGTGCCTATTACCAGGCAAGCGACTGAAGTCTTTCAATGACGGCTTCCTTTTGAAACCAGAAAAAAAGCCCGCGAGCAGTTTCAGCTAATCCTTCCCTCGGCGTGCATGTTGTTTGTGTACATGCACGGCTGGCTGGCTCTCCACGTGTGCACAGGGGAATGTTAACCCCCCCAAAAAAGAAGAAAGCAGGGCAGAAAACCAATCCCCCAAGGAACAATGAAATCAGTGGATGGGTTTTAGCTGTGCATTTTCTTTACTGAAGAAAGGTGGCTTTGCAAAGGACTTTCTAACTCATTGTCTGGGCCCAAGACTTCCTTGTAAAAGGCTGTTGGGCTTGTTGCAACATATTCCAGGTGTGTAAGCGATGTCCTGCCTTGCGCCTTTCACAGCGCGGAGCCCGGGGCCTCGAAGCGAGCGGGGAGGAGGAGGGAGGGAGAGGCGCGTGTTCAAATTAAATGATGCAGAAAGAGAAAGCTGGAACCCGCAGCGCCCGGGGCACCACTAATTGAACAGGTTGAACCTGACAGCAGCGCAAAGGAGGCAGCAGGAGGGATCTTCCAGCTCCTGGCCAGTGGTGCGGGGCTGGGAACGGTTCAAGAAGCCAAGCTTGAAAAGCTCAGGTGGTGAGAGAGGGGGAACAAAGTGAGGAGGCAGCTTATTCGGGCTGGAGGAGGGAGACTTCAAAAGAAAAAAATACTTCTTCATTAGCATGACAAAGGGAGGCAAATGAGAGCGAGGGCAGGCATACTCTCACTCGGCTTGCTCCTGAGGTCCCCAGCTATGCCCAGGACTCAGCGGGTGCCCCTCTGCAGGGATCAGCTCTGTCCCACCATCAGACCTGGAGGTGCAGAGGTGTGTGCTGAAGGAGCACAGAGCTGCTCGGCAGATCCCAGCTAACGCTACACGCAGCATCCACTGCCATTCCTTTCCCAGCAGTGCCCCAATTGCAAGGATGTCGTCCAAAAGCCAGGGTATGGCAATAGCTGTATTCCCCTTCCTGGTCTTAAATGAAATAAACCCCACCAAAATCCAGGAAAATTCCCATTTTCAGGGTTTTTTTTTCAAGATAGCCTCACTAGACAGTTGCCCAAGGCTTACCAGCTATTTATTCTGAGGGATTCAAGGTACAGGCTGATAACATTTTCCTCCTGGCTCTGATTTGAAGAGTAAGCCAAAGGGGGTGGCGGGACTCTGTGGGACAGAGCGGTCCTGGGGTGGGAGGGCTTGCCCTGGGAGAGAGGGAGAAGGTGGGGAGCATCCAGGCAGCCCCCCAGGGAGGGCAGCAGCAGCAGGACATGCAGGTGCCTGCTCAGCCGCAGTGCTAAGTGTGGCCAGTGTCCTCCGGGTCCCTTTGCTGTCCTGGGCACACCACGAAGGCTGTCGCCTGCTTTTTAAATAGTGGCAGCTCATTGGAAAGCTGGGAGACAGAGGAAGAGGTGGTCAGAAATGCAGGAGTTTTGCAATTCGACAGCAATTCTCTATCACTGCTCAAGGGTGCCAGGCAAGGGCTTGCCTTCCTTTGCAACGGTGATGGAAGGCGGCTAGAGGAAACACCCCCTGTTTAATTACTGATGCCCAGGAAAGTTGAGAGCAGCAGGTGCTCTGGCCTCTGCCATCTCCCAAGCTCTGGCATTGCTGTTTCAAACCCTAGAGGCTGCAGGAGCCATCACCCATTGCCATTGCCCAGGGCTACAAGCTGCAGGCTGTGAGGCTTCCCTGGCTCATCGCCTGCCTCCCTCCTGCCCTGCAAGGGAGCCACAGCGCTGCTCTCTCACCCGCAAGGTGCTCCCTGTCACCCTGTCCTGTATGGGAACCAGTGGTGATGGGGTGCTGCAGAGGACCGTGCCCGCACTGCCGTGATGCGCTTGCACCCACTCCTGCTTTCTGCTCCTGCCTTGGTCCTGTTTGGAAAGAGAAAAGGCTCCCTTGGTGGGAGAGAAATGGCTCCCAAACTTTGCAACGCTTGCAGGGCCTAGAAGGTCATGCCTCTTTGGCTCTTCCCTTTTCTTTTTTTGTTTTTTTTTCCTGCTTCTCCCTCTCTGTGGCCTCTGCATCACAACCCAGTGAAAAATAGCCTGAGGGGAAAAAACATTGCATTGAGGAGACAAACCATTTGCTACTAATGACGCTGGCAAAAATAGGTGATGGGGTAACTTGGTGTCCTTTCCGGACCCGGTTCCCAGCCACTCTGTGAGCTCTGCAGGTCTCCCCCATCCTGGGTGCCCACTGGTGGCCCCATAGCAGAAGTATTCCAGCGTGGTCCTCAGGATGAGATCCACAGACACACCTCTGTCCCCCGCTGCTTAGAACAAGGCAGTTCGGGTGCACATGGAGGTGCAAAGAACAGTTTTGTCAGGATCCGGGCTGAAAAGCTGAGTTGAGCTCGCGGTGTTTTCGTGGGTAAGCTCTTCAGGGCAGGGACTCTGCCCGCCTGGGTGCTTGCTCACCGGACAGCACAGTGACTCCACGCTGCTAATTCAGACCTGTAGGCATTACTGCAATATAAACTGCAAATAGTCATAATAATAATTAATAAACATGCTGAAACAAAAACATTCTCCTCATTTAATTAACGTCGGTCTTCAGCAGCTTTATCTTGGGTTGAGTGGCTACTTTGTTGGTGCTCTGCCTTTGCACCGTTCCTTGCCCTCTGTGGCTGGGGCGGGCAAGTCTTCGCTCTGCAAATAGGAAAGTCTCCTTTTTGCTCAAGCTCCTACCAAATTATTTTGAACCAGCATCTTGTAGACTGCCTCTCACCTGAGAGAAAGGCTACAGCAAGAGAAATAGCAGCCGTAGAAGCCCGGTAGCTCTCTTTACCTTGCTGGGAATAGAGGCTAAGTGCATCCAGGACAAGCATTAGAGTCAAAGGAAAACAAGAAGTGGAAAGCTTTTGGGTGAGCAGGATTAGAAAGAGGCTTATAAAATAGTGCATGGCTTGAGGTGAGAAGCTGGCAGCCCCCAGAGCAAGGGACACGCGTTTGTATGCCATTCATGGTTCCCCTAAGGAGCACAGCGCTGCGGGGGGGCGTTGCAGGCTCAGGAGTGTGGGGGTTACTGTGGGCTGCAGAGCCTCCCCAGCAGAAACCAGGCACTGGCTGGCAACATCTGAAAAAACTTCGGGTATAGCTGGGGAGCCACAAGCATTAGGTGTCAAGTCCTCACCCCTGACCATGAGGTGGCAGCTGGGTTTCTGAAGGGCACCGAAGAGCACTTGGGTAAAGTCTCTGGAGCAGACCTTCCACCCAGCTGTCCCGTGCAAACGTGTTCCTGGCTGGGGACATGGCGCTGGCCACACCAAACACCAAGCTGAGGCGACTGGAAGCAGGCAGCGAGCTCCAGCCTTGCTCGTGGCTCCCTCCCGCCCCACTTATCAGGGGGGCTGAAGGCTCAGCCCTTGACCTCTCACAAGCAGATGGGGCGGACGGGCGTCCCCGCAGGCTCCCGCAGCCCCGGCGGGAGCAGGGTGGGCATTCACCTGCCCCGCACTCCGATCTCTGCTGCTTTGAAGTAGCTCATCTGTAATCTTTACGAGGCCTCGGAAATAGAAGCACTCTGGGTACAGGCTAAACCACGCCAACCATCTGCTCCCATCTCCCTCTGCTTTCCCCGAAAATCCCTCTCCACTGACCCAATCCGAGCCACAGCCATTGCCATCACAGTGAAGATTTATAGGGCCGTACCTGCCAACAGCGAGCCAGGTACTTTCAAGGTCCTGGGCTCCTTCCTAAGGCAGTTGGGAAGGAGGTAACAAAGGGGAGGAGAGCAGAGGGACGGCCGTGCTGGGAGCCTGGGCAGCATCCGCAATCAAAAGGGTGGCAGGACAGAAGGACGAGCAAGGTCAGCGCTCGGGAGTCTGCTGATTGGCCTCATCCTGCTGTCACCCTAATGCTTTGTGCCTCCAAGAAATGCCCTGCTCTGCTGCAGGATTTATTGGGGAAACATAGACCAGAGTGGCCATCAGAGCTGGCACCAGGGTCTGGGCAAGCATGTAATTCCTGGGGTCTTATTGCTGCCAGTTCAAAAAGGGATGTGAAACATACACAGCGTGCATTGTGGAGGGCAAAATGGGGAATATAAGGGAGGATAGAGGGATCTTGACACCCAAATTGCCTGGCCACGTTGGGCTCCCAGTCCAAGCTGGACACTGTGGTGGCCCCAGAGACATTTCCCAGCAGAGCTCACCCTGGGCAGCGCGAAGGGTTTGGGCTTGCCAAAACAGGGCCAGGAAGGGGGTGCTGTGGACCGGAGTGGTGCGGGCAGGCTCCACCGGTCTGCTGGCCATGCCCTCTCCCTCCGTTGAGATGAGGAGATAGGGCTGCAGCTCGCCCTGCCGCCTGGGTACACCAGGGATGCAGACATACATGCAGGCTCTTGCAGGCTCAGGCTTCCCGATGGGGATCTGCTGTCCTCCTGGTTTTTTAATGAGAACTTCTCGTAATCGCCCCTGTAAAACTCAGGGTGGGGAGCTGTTACTTATTAACGTCTGTTGTCTCCAGGTAAAGTGGAACAGGGGACCTGCTGGCAAAATCAGTGTCAGGTGGGCTGCAGCACGCCATAGTATGGCAAAGGTACGCATATCTGCACTTGCGTGTACCCATATACGTGCTCACAGTTGTCCTCCGGCTGTCTGGTGTGAGATGCCACTGCCAGCCTGCATCTGCCACCACGTCCTTGGGTCTCTCCCGAAGTTCTTTGCAGCAGCCTGCAAAGCGGGAATGATAGCAGAGGTGCAAAAGTCCTTTCTGGTGATTAATACATCATGTGTACAAAGAAGGTCTGTGGTGAACGGAGGCTGGAGCCGGGATTAATTGCATACCTTGAAGTGGAGAGATTTATGTAAGGAAACAGACTTGGCTGGCTGCCCCGCTCCGGGCTGTGTTTACCTGCCTGCGCCTCCACACCTGTCGTGCTGCAGCAGCAAAATATTATTTAATAACATTTGAAGGGAGATCTTAATAGCCGTGCACCCTCCCCACCTCGCCCCACCTCCCCGGGTGCCGTGGCGAAGCTCGGCCTCACTTTTCCAGTCTCTTTGGTGGGTTCCTTGGGCGGCGAGTCAGCCCGCTCCCCCCCAGCGCTCACCTGCAAGGGGCAGCCCGTAGCACCCTTCAATCACCCACGATCTGGGGTGAGGAAGGATGGGGTGGCCGGAGAGGAAGGTGAAACAGGCTAGTGCTGGAGGCCAGCCCCTGAACTGCTGCTAACTCAAGTGGCTCCCCCAAAATCCCCAAACAAAGCAAGCTTTCCTCCTGCTGAGCTTGAAAACACTGACTGGACACACGAATATTTGCATGCATGCAGGACTGCATGGATATGTATGTGTGTGTGTCTGTATGTACATACATATGAATGACACAGTTCAAAATATTCACAATGTCCATTCGAATAAGAGACAAATATTTGGTAAAACCCTGTACAGAAATGCTTGAGGGTGAGGCTCTTTCTTGAAAGGGATTTGGCTATTAATTGCAGTTCGTTTGCTAATTTGCATACTTATCAGCAAGGGACAAGACCAAAGAGGGCCCTATGGGCCTCTAACGGGAGCACATGCAGCTTTGTTTCTTACCAAGGAAGCCTCTTGGTGATTACAAGCAAATCAGGGAGCACTAAGGACTGTGGGAGGAGGGAAAGGAGAAGTGCATCCCACCTGCCAGAGCATGATCTCTCCCACCAGAACTTCCCTCCTGGGATTACAAGCCCTGGGTTGGTCTCTACTGAAGGTGCTGGCTGCTTCACATACTCCCCTGCTGCCGCAGCCGGTGTGTGACCCGTCGGATGCTCGCCCCAAACCGACAGCCTTGCCTGCCCGAGAAATGCCTACCCCAGCAATGAGCCACCTCCACACAGGCTGGCAGGCGAGCAAACCCTCTCACCCAGAGGTGTAAACTTTGGCCTTGAACACCTTCAAGCAGAAAATACCCTGCGTTAATGCAGAATGTGGCAGCGAAACGCCGGGTGTTAAGTGCAGGTGTAGTTCAAACGGTCTCGTCGGCTTTTCCTCCTCAGCCTGCCGCCGCGTGCCAAACCGCAGTGCCTGGGAGCCCCACGCACCCTGCTGAGGCTGGGCTGAGCTCAGGGCAGCAGCTCCATTTTAACCGGGAACCTGAAAAAAATCACAGGAGGCTTCTTTTCATATAGGTACAGTACTTCCATCCCGATGGCATGCGAGGTGCACCGTACCACATGGGGGCAAGCCACGCTGATGTTTGCAAGGACGTCAGTCTGGGTTCAGCCAAGCAACCCCAAATACAAGTACTTGGCATGGGCAGAAATGGGAGCACCTTCCCTTTCCACCCGCCTCCCGTGGCTGGGATGAACAATCCCAGCTGAAGTCATTAAATGATGTTGTAATAAACTAAGAAATCCTTGCTATCATGTCCTGAAAGCAAGGACTGTATTTCATCCTGAGTTGGTACAGCACTAGTGGAGTCAGGGTTGCCTGATGCTACCTAGACAGGAGGGAAAACAGGGAGAGGTCAAGTGAAACTCTGTGCCCTATGATAATTGCTCCACGGTTTTACACTTTCTCTTTTCACACAAGGCAGGCGAGCCAACGCCTTTCGCCGTTAGCACTAACCCTGACTGTCCCAGTCCTGGTTCCCTCCTGCATTATTGAAGCAAAACACTGGGGTTTGGGAGGTTTTTTTATGCCTGCAGAACAAACTTCAAAGGAGTGATTGACAACTCGCCATTTCAATATGAAAAGACCAGGAGACCTGTTCTCCAGCCCCCCACCTCCACGTACATATGCATCGTGCCTCATTTCACCCAATAATCTCAGCGGGGGGCTCCGGAGGGGGATGGCTGGGGGGAGCGGCGGACAAGGTTCCCCAAGGTTAATCGCAAACTGCCTGCCGCATTTGTCCCAGTGGTGCCTGATTGATGGGCACCATTAATCACCGCCCAGAGAGGCTGGAGGTAAGGCAGGAGCAACGGCGGGGAGGGGGGCAGGGAAAAGGTGCCAGGACAGGAGCAGTGACACCCAGACAGCCAGCACAGGTTGGGAGACATACAGCTGCCACATCTGCTCACATACAGAAAATATATATGATACGGCTTCTTTAAAGGCAGAGAAGCGTATCTGTCCCTTCACTCGTTGTGTCATATATAGGTGCCCACCTGCAGTGCAAAGGGCAGAAGCGGAGGCAGAGAGGAGAAGGTGTCTCCAGCCCTTTGAAATTGCCCATGGCTTTCGGTGGAGGATAAGGATTCGGAATTCTGGCAAGGAGGAGGGCTCAGGGGAGGGTAGGGGTGGGCTTGTCTCGCAGCCATAAGGCAACTAATAGAGTTTCCATCTTCTTTACAGACTGAAATCCATCTGAGGTTTTTATAGGAACAATGAAGGCAGTAACAGCCACCCAAGTGAGGTCAGATGAGGAGCTTGTGTGGGCAAGTGACTCCTTTTAGAGACAGGATACCAGCATGTGCATAATTCCTGACAATTTAATATGCTTTTTCTTTCATACTGGTCCTAGCTGATGCTCACATTTCTAGACAGGCTGAGGCTCTGCCTGTAGTAATGAAATTCACATCAGTGTTAACTACCTGGCTGCAAATGATAGCAAGGGCTTGCAGCAGGGCTTGACACGCTGCAATGGAAGCCACTGCATTATGGAAACAAGCTGTGCTTGCCACTGCAGAGGTGTGAGCCGTGCTCGGGCAGCTGTGCCAGGAGGCTCGGGATCATTCACTTGTCCCGCTGCAATTGCTTCTGACATGGGCTGCAGAACAATTCATGCTGCTGAATGATCTGACATTTCTCAATCGTCGTCTTCATCCCACCTCCTGGTTTGCATTGGTCCCCTCCAACCTTGTGAAACGGACCTTGTCTGGTTGGGGATGAGCTCTGGGAATGGCTGGATTACTCAAGCAGGCGCAGGCTTTCTCGCCCGAGTCCCCTGGTACTCGGCTGTTCTCCACATCTTCCCATCCATACCTCGTTGTGAGTATCCAGTTAGGACTGAGCTGCAAGCCTCAAGGGTCTTCTTTATCCCTCCTTGAAAGACATTTTGTCTTGGTAATTAGAATTAGTGCAATTAATGGCATTTGGCAAAATTAGCTTGTCCATAAAATTAGAATTGTCCATAAAAAGATAATGGGAAAAAATTATTGTCCAGAGACTGGGAAGGAAGAGGCAAGGCGTTGGCCACAGGAGTTAGTGCCTCAAGAAGTTGCACACACAGCAGTCCTTCTCCTAAGCCTTTTGTCCAAAGCAATGAGAAGTGTGGTTTCTAATAGAAATATCCTGCAAGTTCACTTTTTTAATTGTTTCCCATTAAAGAGCCATGTGACATTTTCGGGTTTTGCTCTTGCAATGTCAAAGGCAGTAGCATTTGAATCCCCTATGAGTGCTAGAACATGAAAAACATACTACCCAGCTTTTGCTGGATGCCTTTAGTGTCATTTAAAGATGAAGACTTGATGGCCAGTGGATGAGACCATGGGCTTTTTCAGTCTGACCCATGTTGTAGATCAGGTACGGTGACCACCAGCCATAAAGCAGTGTCTGTTTCTGATATTGCCTCAGATAGCACAGATGCAACGCAAAGGCCACTGAAAGCTACAGCAACCTGGACTTCAGTGAACTTTGAACTGAATAGGTGTTATTTCAGAGATGACTTCTGGGACAGGGGGAAGTGCTTCAGCCTCCATGAGCACCCAGGTATATAGGGCAGGAGGCAACTCGCCTACCCATGACCACCTAAAGCTGGCTACGGCTGATGTATCTGCTCACCACGGACCCACCTACAGCCATCAGGAGGGACAGGCATCACCCAGGGGCAGTTGATCCCATGTCAAATAGTCATCCTACAGCAAGCAGAATGAATTGCTCTCAGAAAATGCCTCTGTCTTCCTGGGCTATTAAAGTAGATGACTAGTCAAATGACTAACTTAAAGTAGACACCACACTCCTAGATGGCCAAAGGGAGATATCTGGGCTGGATTTTTATCCTCTCCTGTTGCACCCAAGAGCACCTCTTTCACCAGAGGCTGTTGACTTTCAAATGGGGTTTCTGTAACATCTACTGACAGAGAAAAAATCATCAGAAAATGTGGTTTTCTCTGATTTTACGATGTTCTGTCCATAACTGAGGCTGTCAGGCTTGTGAACACGGTCATTTTTTAAGTATAGCCATCTCTGATCCCCAGGTAGGGCTCTGTAATTCAGGAATTATGCTGAATGAACTTACTTTATGTCAGTTTTCTCCCCCCAGCAGCACTTCTTCCTTTCTTTTTGCTCCTGGCTATGTCCACATTTAGTTCTTTCACAGAGAGCATCTTTTAGCACAAGAGTTTTCCCCCAGAGAGTTAATCATCAGTAGGTACCTTACCTTAAGGCTTCATTTTAATCTGAATTACATCCCCTGTGTTGACCAGCATTAAAAAAAGGTAAGAGATATAAGTCCCTGTTAAAGTGAGTGCCATCAGTGACCAGTTGCAGTGGGTCTGAGCACTTCCAGCATGGTCCATGGCTCTTGGGGGTCTATGGAAAAACTCAGCTCCATTGGGAACCTGCCCTTAGGCTTGCTCACTGGCTTGGGCAGCTTGGGTGAATTGACATCTTCCACCAACACCGCCTCAATTTTACTTCTGGATCTTGCTCCTGCCTTACAAAATCTGCCTGTTTAACTGCATCGACAGGGATGAGGGTGGGCTGGGCATCTTGGAGCGGACAGCTTCTTTGTGTGAAGGGAGGCATGGTCCTTGGGCCTGGAAACATGTCTAAGTCAGGGTTGTTTTGCCATCCCGGGTGCATGTTTCAACGGCAACATTATTGTAAAACAGCTTTGTGTTTACTTTGTGTACAGAAAAGATAAAATCAGCATTTATATGCAAACATGAACCAACAAGGAATTTCAAAATCCTGCCATTTCACTCCTCTGAGAAGGAGAGCCAGGGTTATTGTGTAACCAGAAACATCTGAAAGCTGGGGATTTTCTGGGTCTAAATTCAATTTAGATTATAAGAGGCTAATTTAGGATCTGACTGTATCACCTTGGGCAGCCAAAATAGGATCTGAAACACAAAGAGACAAGGACTTCGGGGGGGAGAGTTCTCCATTTTGGACAACCTGGGGCACCATGTGGATCTGAGCTCTCCCTTTACAAATAAAGGCAGTGAAGGAACACAAGCCAGATGCTCAGCTGGGGTGAGCCACCCGGGCCCACTCTGAGGTCCCTGTCCGCCCCAGGGGACAGCGGGTGCCCCTGTGCCCACCCCAGCCCTGCCTTTCCAGGGCAGCCAGCGTGAACAGCTGGAGCAGAGCTCCGCAGAGGCACGGCTGCTTGAATGTCAAGGCCTGAAAGCATCAAACATGCAGACTAAGGGCTTTTACTGGGATTTCATAGCTGGAGCACTGTATCGTGCCTCTGCGTGTTTGTGATTGCTCAGAGACACATACCAGGTGGGGGGGGGGGGGGCAGGAATACGGGGTTCACAGCAGAGAGCTGCTCATGGTTTTCTGAAAGAAAACACCCACCATGAAAACTTCAGGGCACAGGTGTTACCCATCTCTTGGAGGTCTTGATGTCTGTTAAGCACCCTGGAGAAAAAAGCTAACTCCATTTAACACAGAGCTTTAGCCCTAGACATGCCACCTCAGCAGCAGGGAGCGTGTCCCTGCCTGGGGCCACTCGGAGCCCCGTGCCTCTCGCTCCTCCAGTGCACCTACACCAGGCCCAGGGCATCATTTCTAAATACCTTCACCAGCTTTAAAAATTATATGCAAGGAGAGCCCAGCACAACAGATACTTGCTTTCAAGGAGAAAAATAATCCCATGGGAAACACTTGTGAACAAGACCTCCTTCTTCACCACATCCAACACCGTGCCACCGGTCCCAATGGCAGGTTCATCTTCCCGTGGGCAGATGCTTCCCTGCCCAGTAAGTGGGAAAGCAAGGTGCCCTGCGCTGCCTCGCTGCCCTCCTGCCCGCCGGCCTACAGGGAAGCAAGGGGCTGGCAGGACAGGGGACTGTTTCTCAGGAGACCTGAGGAAGAAAAGGAGTGGTGGGACCGTTTGCGGTGCCCACTGAAGGGACCCCATTGCGCCGCCACCCCCTGCAGCCAGCAAAGGCGAAGCCCCCATGCAGGGCCACAGCCCCGGCGGGTTACTGAGCTCCACCAAAGCGAGCAGAGACTGATAAAGATTGATAAACCAGCAGGAACCAAAGGGAAACAAATGCAGGGGGGAGAAAAGCCAGGAGGAGAGCGAGCAGCCCCCAGGCACAACAGAACAAGCTGTGGGTAGGCTCTTGCTGTGCCCAGACCAGCAAATGGTTTTTTTTCTCTCCCGCAGCCAACATCCTCGGTGCAGGCTACACCTGGATATTTGCTCCTCAAAGGCCCGTGCACCCATGTGTGATGCCCTCCACCACCCCAACCCAAACCTGGCTCTGCCCCCTCCCACAGGGCTGACTCTGCTACCGGCATTTTATGTAAGGTGGAAAAGGGGACACGCTCACTTCTGGGGCCAAACGTGCAAAAGCTCTCTGCACCTCCACCTCGCTGCAGGATGATGGGCAGGTTGATCCACCCGCGGGCACACATCACCCCCCTTCTTCCCCCTCTCTCCCCTGTTGCCTCCGGCTCTCTTCTTTTTCTCAATCTCTCTACTCCCAGCTCCTGATCTCTGTTTTTTCCTCCCTCCTTCTCTGTCCTGTAGCCCATTGGTATTCTTTCTTTCTTTCTCTGGCTCCCTGTTCCTGTTGTTCGCTTTCTACCTTCTCGGTTCTGCAGCACGTTGCGATTCTGTTTCTTTCATTGCCTCTCCTTTCCCAGTCCCTCACTTTTAATTCCTCCCTTTCTGTCCTGTTGACCTTCGGGTTCCCCCTCGCCTTTATCCACCTTGCTCTTTCTTGTTTCCCGGCCCTGGTTTTTGAATTCCTCCCTCTGCTG
>JAVJGG010000021.1:12115938-12128894 GCA_035590195.1 Aviceda cuculoides
ATCCCCCCCGCCCCCCAAAACCGGGCACCTGGTAGGTGACAGCGGCGAGGGGGCGGCGGCGGCGGCCCCGGGAGCGCGGCTGCCCCCCCCGCTCCGATCCACGGGAGGTTTGCCGGTGGGAGCAGCCCTGCCGCCAAACACCGGGGTCGGAGGGGTGCGGGCACCTGGCTGCCGGTTGGTGTTTGTTTTGCAGAGCGAAGGGATGCCCCGGGAGTCTGCTTTGTTCCATGTACCCAAACAAACAAATAAAATAAACATGTACCAAAAAAAAAAAAAAAAAAAAAAAATCGTAAAAATTTATAGCAGTTGCGTGAGTCATCTTACAAAGGCCGTTCTGTGCAGGCCGGCTTTTCAGGCTTAAATGAGAGTTTCAAGGCTAAAGGCGCGGAGAGGAGAAGGAAAAAGCAAAGCTTTTGTGACTCGGGGCTTGTGCCCTGGCTTCCCTGTGCGGCGGCAGGCAGTCCCGCTTGGCTGCCCACCAACCCTCGCTCCCAGCGCTGGGGAAAGAGCAGCAGGGTAAGGCCCCTTCGGATAGCTGAATTTAATGGGGAGGACAAAGGAGCTGCTTCTGGGTGTCCGGGGAGCTTGTGGTGAGAAATAACTTGCAGGGTGTTTTGCCAACTAAACAGGGTGGGTGGCGGGGGTGCTTGATGCACCCACTGCCCAGGGGCTGTGGTGGTCCGCTCTCGGCTTCAGCGCGGCTTGCGAGATGTGCCATCCACAGGGCTTTGCTCCTGCCCAGCCTTTAAAAATCAAAAAGAAAAACACCATAAAACCAAAACAGCGTGATGCTAAAACGCCTTGGACAGACCCTTCCGCTGGCTTCGGTGGGGTCAGCTCAGGCCCTTTCTGCCCTGTCCCCTGTGCCAGCCGCCGTGCTGGTGCTGGTGCTGGTGCCACTGCAGCCCCTCGGTGTGACCGTCTGCAGGAGGTGGAGGGTGCTCATCCGCTCCAGAGTTTGCAGCAGCTGTTAATTAGAGTAAGAGAAGTGCTAATTGCCTTCTGCGGGATCTCCCTCCACCCAGCGTTGTGCAGGCAGGGGGGTTTGAGGCAGTTCAGTGAGAGGGGTTCGTTTTTTGGCAGGGAACATAGTCCCTTCTCAGGAAGATGCCCAAAGCCAGTGTCTCTGGCAGCGACTTGGTGGCAGGGACGCGTGTGTGCCTGCAGCAGAGCCGACACCGCACAGCTAGGTGCCAGCGAGGCTCTGCAGCACCGTTTGGGTATGGAGGTAAGGATCTGCACCCCCTGGTTACCCTGAACCGCTTCGGTGCTGCTCCTAGGGGGTATCGAAGCCAAAAAGAGTAATACAAAGAGCCGTCTATGATTTCCACATGTGATATGGAGGGGCCTTTTTTCTACCTGCGTGGGGTACTTAGGGAGCAGCAAGGCTCCACTGCATTGGAAGAGAAATATTTTTTCGAGGGTCGGTTGCAACGGCGGCAAGTTGAAGGAGCGAGCGCCGCTGCAGTGTCGCAGGCAGCTGGGCTGAAATTCCTGCAAGTGACGGGAAGGAGCCTGCGAGCGCTTCGCATTTCTGGTAATCCCACTGGAGCACACGTGAGGCTTAGCACCCAAATTCAGTGGCTTCCGAGAGGTTCTTGGCCGTGCCGTAGACCCGGGGGAACCACCGCGAGCAGCCGCACGGCTCCTCTGAAGGGTTTGGCCCAAGAGGAGCAGCAGCTCGTGGCGTGGGGCGCAGGCGGGAGCGTTTTGCCTGGTGGGTTCCTGGGAAGCGCAGGAGAGCCGCTTGCTCGTACAAATGTGGTCGTGTGCGCGAGCAGCCCCAGGATCGCTTGCTCAGCTCAAGCCGTGTAGCGCTGGCACTTGTCTTTGGCATCTGCAAAGCTGTCTTGGCCGGCGCAGGGGGTTCCCTTGTGCCCATCCGCAATAGTGGCTCAGGCAGAAAGGGCATTACTGCGATGGAGTAATATCGAAGCTCTTTTATTACCCCGTCTTTAACTTCTGATGCAAGCCTTTCTCACAGGAAAGAGGAAGCTGCTGTCTTTGAAGCTTTTCAAGAGAAAACCTTCTGTATTGAAGAGCCACGCTCAAGAGTAATAACTGGATTTTTATCATACAAAAATAACTACAGGGAATTTTTTTTCATTAATAACACAGAGTTCAAACACCAGTAAATCCTGTCTCAAGGGAAAACCAAATTGGCTTCAGGGCTGCTGATCGCGACACGCGTTTCCAGCCAGATGTGGCTGTCAGGTCTGTGCCTGGGCGCAGCACAAAGCAACTGCTTAAGCTTTCTTAATGATACGGCCGGTTTCCCGATAGTCTGAAGGAAGGTAGGTACATCTCGTACTCTGAGCAATGTAATCTTATTTGAAATCTCTTTATAAAGTTAATGACTATGTAAGATCCAGTAGAACAAGACATCATTAAACACTGTCTGTGTTCACAATCAACTTCCTGATCTTAATCTGGGGAGAGCATCCAGCGATGTGCTACCCGTCCCCAGATGGTGGGGAGAAGAAATTCTCCTCTCCTGGCACAGGTGAGGCAAAGCGCTACAACACGTGGTTGGCGTGGGTGCCTTGCAGCCCTGCGTGGCTTCAGCTGGCGTGGTGCAAGGTGGGCCAGCTCTGCTCAGAGAGAGGGTAACTCTGCAGGGAAAGGCCTCTGAGCCCTGCCGCCGCGTGTTATTTCTTGTATCTGCCAAAGGTGAGAGCAAAAGCTGCCATGACCCATGCATTACAGGCAGCTGATATGAGCTTTTTAGGTTTTTTTGCCACAACTTTCTGGACCTCAGTGGAAAGCAATAGAGGTCCCGTTGCAATAAGGCTCGAGAGGGCAAACGCCAGAAATCGATGGCAATGGGCAGCCGAGCAGCCCCGTTCTCGGTGAGCAGGTGAATCCCCGTTTGCCAGAGCTGGGCTCTGCTCGCGCTGGTTTTGCTAGGAGCAGGGCTGGAGGGAGCAGGGCTGGAGTTGTGTCTTCAGGTCTATCGCTTCCATAGCTGGCTCCTGGGCAGTTGTGGTTTGCAATTAGATACCATGTGGAAAAGAAAAAAAGAATTTAGTGTAAGTAGGGGTGTGTGCTTTAGCGCTATAAGTACAGGTGTTTCACTTCCTGGGGGGGAAAGAAATTTATTTGAGTTTATTCTTTGAAGGGAACTCCCTGTCTTCAGCTTATGCTCTTTTCAAATGTAATCTTTCCTGGGCTTGATTAACTTTTTTTAATAACTCTCTGAGATTTTTTTTGCTCACCTATAATTAATTTCAAAATGCCTAAGAATCACTGGAGGAATTCTGAGACACACTTTGGAAATAATAATAAATAAAAAAGTCCTTTGGAGATTTTATTATTTCTCTCTGGTTTTGTTTCTTCCAAGGCAGCCTCCGGCCAGCCTTATTTCCATTCACAGTGGATTTGTATGGTGCATCCGAAGCTTGGCAAAGCCCAGCACCTCCCCCTTTTCTCCTCTCCTTCCCTTCTTGAAAAGACACAGCCCCGGGGTTCAAAAGTTGATTTTTAGCTTTGATTGTGCGTATGTGCTATATGAATGCTAAGCAGCCTTTACAATGCATCCTTGTGATGCGCCCGGGAAGGCAGACATGGGCTGTGAGGTCTCCCTGGCTTCCCGTCATTCATACGGCTTTGGTGCAGTTTGATATGGGCCCGTTTTATTTACGAGCAAGCTCTAGGGTGAATGTAGCCGTGTTACGGGCAGTAGCTGAGGGACCGAATGGGCTGAGCCAGTGACACCTCTAAAATCTGCCACATTTGGAGCTCTTTTCTACCACGGAGGGGGGAGAGGTGTTTTCCCTAACGGTGGTGTGGGCCGGCAAAGGAGGCGGCTCCCGACAGGCAGCAGGGACCTGGCACGGACATGTCCGGCCTGGACGATGGGTGTAGTTATCCCGCCTAAGGCAACCTCCTCTCCCTTGCCTCTGGCCCATCCTTTTGCAGGAGCACAAGTAGCAGCACCCCAAAGCCAAGGCGGGGGGGTCTCTTACCTGTTGCCTGGCTGGAGTTCAGGCAGCTGGGGCTGGGCTACTGCTGCTGCATCACTGGTGGCCGCACCAACGGAGCGAGAGCCAGAAAAGTGGACAGTGAGAAAGCACTAGCATGAATTCAGCCTCTTCTCCATTTATATTTAGTTTCCCAAGTTCACCCCATGCAGCATTAACACATCAAATCCCCCAGCTCTTTTAGGACGTCCATCTGACAGTGTGGGCAGCGTTTCCCTCCAGCTCGGAAGAGGGTTGGAGGTTTTTAGCTCTGCAAAAAATACGATCTGGCTTTGTTCCCTTCTTTAAATCAATCCTTTCCTTCTGGATGAGGTGGCATGTCCTTCCGACACCCGTGCAGCTGGGGGTGCCGGTATGTATTTTCACAGCCTAACAGAAGGCTGCAAGCTGCCGCAAGGCTAGAGGAAAAGGGCATCTGGGCTCCCCAGGGTATTTTTAGCCTCGCTACCCTCTTTCTACGCTCCCACTGATAACCAGAGATAAGGGAGGAAGCCGCAGGCAAGAGCTGTGGTCCGCTCTGGTTTTTGCACCAGTTTGGGAGCAGCAAGTTGTGCTCTCGCAAAGGGGACCAACTGACAAAACCCGGCAGGGCGGGCAGGAGGCTGAGTCTTGCCAGAAGAGCCGTGCTGCCGCCCAGCCTGCGCGCCGGCTGCAAGGAGAGTTCCCGGGCAAGATTCCAGCCCTGCCTCCCTTCCCGCTGGCATGGGGCTGGGGGGACACCCTGCTTCTCACCAGGGCTCCCTGGGCAGATAGCTGCTGAGGCAGGCGTACGCCAATGATACGGCGCCCAAAGGAAATTTAATCCTGGAGAAAGCGACGCGTTATGAAGACGCCCTTTTGATGGCCACAGTTAAGATGAGCATGCATGCTCCCCCTGTGCTCACTTCAGTAGTGCCCTTGCATGTGCCAAATGACTTTCTTTGGGGGAGGAGGGAGTAACTTCTTTTGCTCTTTATTATTTTTTGCTGTTAGAAATTCACATGTGTCCTGCCCCAAAGAGAAATCTTTCCAGCCTACCTATATGGGATAAAGTGTAAGATGGAGGAAAGAGAAACAGCAGAAAATACCTCCACCCCCAAATCCAGCACAGCACCGGAGCAGGTAATTGAGGGAGCAGGCACAAAGGCAGAGTGCCGAGCGCTGGAGGTGGGAGAAAGCATCTGAAGCATTGGAGGACATGGGAAAACTACCCAGGAACAGGCTTTTGCAACCAAACCAGAGGAAACATCTGTTTAAACCCAGGTGTTTAAAGTTACAGACCTGCTTTGAGAGCTTGCAGAGGTAGTGAAGGTGCCTGTTTTTATGGCTGGAGACAAGGAGGTAGAGCATCTTTTATGGAGAGGCTAGGAACACCTCCAAGGGGTGTAGATGATGATTTTGTGACCTCTCAGGTGGTCCTGCAGTGAGGTGCGAGGCTCCTGCATGGACGGAGGAGACCTTTGGGGAACTGGGACGGGAACTGCCCATCTATCCCCTTCAGCAAGCCCACTGGAATCCCCCAGGCCTTCGGGAAGGGTTTCTGCTGGCCTGTGGGGACCTCTAGTGTGAGATCTGGCTTTGCACAGGTCTCCGGTAGCGTGCCTTTCGGGCTGGGGAAGAAAAGGGGCTCTAGGGGAAAATGGAAGATGGGCTGCCCGGTTGTTCTTACCTCCCTTTGCTGCGAGCCAGGCTCCAGCTGTGCTCATGGCGTGCACCACGGCTGCACCCTCGCTTCTATCTCACCCTTGCTCTCGGTCGGGCTTCTGTAGCTGGTTTTATGCCCAGAGCTGTGCTTCATACCTTCTTGCAACACTTCCAGACTGAACCTGTAACTCCACCTGTGGACCAACCCTGCTGCCTTTACACCCGTGCCCCTTTGGTGGTCATTCCCCTTGAAAATGCAGGTGACAACACAACCGTCTGTCCCGTAGCGCCAGAAGAAATGATGGGTGCTGCCAGCTCTGCGTTTGGATGCAGTCCTAACTCCACCACAGTGTTTTATGAGGCACTTTCCCCACCTGGCCTGTGGTGGGCACCATGTGGACACGGTCACCTTGCAGCTGTACTGGCCCCAGGGATGCGCTGCTGCGGATGGTGTCTGGTTCCTGCTCCTGGGCATTTGTGGCTGGGCATCAGCTGCCTCCGCAGCCAGTTGCCCTCGCCCTGTAATCCTCTCACCACCACCCTCCTTCCCTGCTGTCCATCTGTCGGTCTTTCTCAGGTGCTTTCCAGCTGCTGGCTGGAGTAGGAAGGTCTCTGTGCACACAGGTATACCAGTGTCTCCCACTGGGCATCAGGGAGCCCCACCAGGGCAGAAACCCATCAGCCGCGGGTGACACCCGTTTTTGGAAATGGCTGTGGCTGCTCTCGTTGGTGTCTCGGGAGGTTGCAACCAAGATGTTTTGCAAGAAAGTTTACAAGAAAGCGAGTGATGTAGTCAGAGGATCATGACATGCTTTTTCCTGGCTTTGTGCAAGGCACTTTCTCTTGCTTCTCTTTGCTCTACAAAATGCATCTTCCTTCCTTTTTTCACTCCCCTTCTCCTCCTTCTTTGTCATTTTCCTGTAGCTACAGTTACTGAGGTGGGATGGTTTTACCTTTTCCCCCACTTTTTTTGGCACCTGAGGGGAGTGTGACTATTTTCCATTATTCTGTTTCAGCTCTTTTCCACCAGTCTAGCTCCGAAACTTAGGGCCCCCAGTCATTCAGTCTCCCTTTGGCCAGATTGTTCCCGAGGCTTCTTTGCAATTTACTTTCGGGGCATATGCATCCAGCAGGCAGCTGGTTTTGAAGACCAGAAGTCACCTGAGTCTTCTGTAGCTGGGAGTCCATGTGTCTTCAGAGGGGAAGGGACAGAGCCAAAATGTCCACGGACAGTCAGGGTCTCCTGAGCAGGGAGTTATGTATAGCCATTTTCCTGAATAAAGTACTACCAAAAGGATTTTTTTCCCTCATCTGCAAATAGAAGTTTTAATAGAGTCTCAGCCAAAGGTTAGTGCCATGTGGTGGTTTTTAAATGGGGAGGGAAGACTCTTATGCAGACCTGTTTGGGGTTTTTGATGTCTTCTTTAACTAACAGGTTATTTTTTTCTAAATAATGTTTTCCTAAACTTTTTCCCAAGGTACTATTTATGCAGATTTTAAAAAAAAAAATGTAGTGACAATGTTCATTAAGCAAAACTGCATCCCACCGAAAGCAAAAACCAGGGTATTTTGATACTATATCTTGAACAGTTTAAAAAATTTTTTAAGGAGCTTTGCTCTGAACTCCATGAAAGGCTGTTTTTCTGTATGTCTTCCTTTCCCAGCTGGCAGCGTGTCGGAGCTGACGGCAGCCCACCGAGAGCCCAGGCAGAAGGCGGCTGCTCTAAACAGGATTTAATAATTGGGCAGGAGGAGGCGCCTCGGCACGTGGTGGGGACTACACTTCCCGAGAGGCCCCGCCGTGGCCATGCCTCCCTTTGGTGGAAACCCAGGCTTTATCAAGAGCTGGAGGGACCAACTGCCAGCTCTCTCTGGGGACAAGCAGCCATGGGCCTGAGGTGCGGGATAAGGACCACCAAGTGCCAGCTGCTGGTGACCAGCCTCTGTGTCATGGTGAGCAGGCAGGTTTGGGGGGGATCTCTGCAGAATCGAGGTGAACTGTTGCCTTTCCCATCCCCACGCAGAGAGGGTCGGGTTTTCCCACGTTCTCTTTTTCACGGGTGGAGGGCAAGCAAAGCCAACTGCCCGAGTTATCGTTGCGCCCTGGGTGGTTATCGCTGGCTGCAAACATCGCCCTCGCTCTGCTGATAGACTTCTGGTTTCTCTGGGCGGCCACGCCGCTGCAGCTCTTTCACAACCCGGCAGCTGCCTCGAAGGAGAAAGGAAAGGTCGCTGCTGGCAGAATGGGTGGTTTTCAGCAAAAAGATATTTGCTCCTGTCTCCCTGGAGCAAAAGGGGGAGGATGGACCTGCTGCAGTCATGCATGTTGCTGAGCGGGTTGTAGGCTGCAGGTGGGATCAGTGAGGATATGAAACAGCAAGGCTTCGATGGAAGTATATGTGAGAGACCTGTGGATCTGCACCACAAAGCAAAAGCAATTCTAGGGATCCTTTTTATCAGCTTTTGAAGCAAATTCAAGGGGAGCTTCTTGACATCTGCTGTTAGAGCTGATGGGAAATGGTGGAAACCGAGGAACGCTTCTCCTGGATATTTTCGAGTTATATGTGTTTGTTGCCTTTTCACTTCATCAAAACTTGCAAGCTTAAAAAAAAAAAATTAAAAAAACCCCCTCTATTTAGTTCAAACAGGGTTAGTGGCTTGGAAGAGTGTAATTAAAGGTAATACCTTATTTTGGGCCACATGAAATTTATAGTTTGTACATATTTCAACATTTCAAGACCGTTGGCTGTAGTGGCTATACATTGTTCTCTCTTCCAAATAACAAACTATGCTATTTGGAGGAAATCAGAGGATTGGTACCAAACATGTTTAGAGGAGATGTTAAGGCACAGCCACTGTGGATGGCTAGAATCACATTGTTGCTTTCGGGAGGATTTTAGACTGGTGTTTCTCAGAAATCTGATGTAACCAGTGCTGTATTTAGCATTTTGCTGGGTGTGGGTTGAGATATGCAGTAATGCCCAGCATGAAGGATCAGTAGGTGCCACAAATTATTTTATTTATAAGGAGAAAATGCTACAGTTTGGATGTATTTAGTCTCTGAAACTAAGTCTCCAGCAAAAGCTAATAGAAAATGTCTAGGGATTTTGCTGACACCAGACCATCACATTTGACACAGGGATAGCTGCCCTGGGTTTCCATATTGTAAACACACAAAATGATGAAACCTTATCTTAGGAGCTAGGAGTGGCCTCACATCTTGTATTTTCCAGGTTCATTACACTAAAGTTGGAACTGTTTTTTAACTGTCCCACTGTTGGTGCCTCTGTCCCAGCTTTGCCACCAGCCATGCTGCAAGGAGCCCTGCCCTAGAGCCAGGTGCCATCAGAAATGTTCCTTCTCCATCACCTGGACTTGCTCTGGGGAGCACCAAGGGTAATGTGCTGGTCGTCACCCCATCCCTTAGGCATACCAGGGCTCTCAGGGATGAGACAGAAACACAGATGGCCCAGCAGCATGTTGCAGAGACAGAAACCAGCACGCATCACTTGGAGTAGTACAAGACTCAGCTCTTTGCACTTTACAACGGGAAATATAGCCAACAGCAGGCAATGGGACTAGCATTGCAAAGAGCAAAGCAGAGAACGTCATCCCTGCTGGAAACCACTACTGAAGCCAGCAGACCTCGTATCTGCATGTGCATACTCTGCAGAGCGGGGTGGGACTGCATGGGTGCGCTGCGAGAGCATCGGTCCTCTGGGTTTTCTTCACGTGGTGGGAATTTCATCCACAGACACTGGCCAAGAGACTGTGGGCTGCACGGTGTCACAGCACTCATTATGCAAGAGAGGAAAAGAGCTTTAGTACGTTTAAGTGTCTGGGGTTTGCCCTTTTATGTGCATTTTGGGGTACATGCAGCAGTCTTCGAATGATCAGTCTGTCTGCATCTGCATGGGGCTCAGGAGTATCCAGATATACCTCAAAGCTTCATGTGCGCTCAGCAGGAGCTGCTGTGTTGTAAATCCCTTTCTAAAAACTTTCTTTTCCAGCTGCTGGGGTTGTCCATTGCCACGCTGAGCACAGTCACCCACTATGGGCTCCACTTCACCCTCATCAGCAACATCTCCCTGGAGAGCAACTCCTACAGGGTCATCCACCATGCAGGTACGTCAGGGTCGCATCCCAGTGAGACCTTTGGTGAACCCAGGAGCTGCAAAATCCCCTACAGCCATTGAAGGAAATACAGCGGTATCACAGGAGGAGGCAGGGGCTGGCTTTTGGAGGAGGCATTAGGACTAACACAGTCCCACAGGCACTTTTTTCCTGTATCAGAACCGCACGCCTGGCACCAAAGGGTGCTGTGGGAGCCCAGTGTGTTCAGGTGCTGCTGCGTTTGTTCCTGTCCCTCTATTCACCGTATCCCCATCCTTCCCCTGTGGTGCGGTGAAAGCTCGGCGGGAACTCGGCCACAGACAGACCTAAATGTGCAGTGGGGCTGGAAAGGGCCCTGGGAGCGTGGGGAGAGGCACCGTTAGAAGAGTTGAAGCAAAGCATAGAAAATTGAGGCTGGCGGGAGAAAGGCATGGAAACACCTGGTTTGGGAGGAAATGTGGAGGGGTTTTTTCCCCTCCACGAGGCAGAAATATAAACTGAGTCTTGGGTACAAGGCTAGAGCAAAGAGACGAGAACAACCCAGATACCAAAACACTCTGCTCGCCTCTGCTGCACTCACATCTGCTGCTTCTCCCAAGCTACACTCCGGACTTAAACATGTTCTTGCTCCCTCTAGATCCTGGTTCTCATTTTCAGTTTAACAAGGCAGGTGTAAAAACTATGTTAGTGCAAAGCTAAGGCACAGCCCTCCTCCTTTCCTACACACACCAGGGGCTCTATAGATTGGCACTCAAGCCTTGCAGGCTCTCCCTTCCCAGCCACCCCGCTAGAGCGATGCTTCCACTCGCTTTGCCTGCACGCACGAATGCTTCGCACAGTTAGCCCCGAGGGAGGGTTGCAAAGCCTCCTGTGGTCCCCGAGCCCTGCCCCGGGGTACCGGCTGTGACCCTGCCTTCGCGAGGAGGAAACCGGAGGGCGAGTGTTGCACCAGATTAGCGTCACACAAAGTGCTGATAGGGGCCGTGGGACAGTTGCTGTGCCTCAGCACACCCCGTTCGGGTGGATCCTTATCTGAGTGCCAAAATAATCGACAGCTTGCGGTCTGTCGGGTGGACTGCCACCCTCCTAGGGTGCTTCAGTCTGCTGGGGCTGTGGGAACCGCGTGGAGGTTTACAGCCCCGATGGATGAGCAAAGGGTAGGCAGATGGGGGGTACTGAACAAATCATAAAACATTTTGAGTTCTGCAACCTGGTTCTCTTGGACCAGCTCTCCAAAATGCACTTTTTGGCCCTTCTCTGGGCGAAAGCATCAGATGAGGCCTCCGTTAGCCCTAAAGTCTTGGTGTCTGACCGCAGCTCCCATGTCTGACTTCCTTCCAGCTTTCTACTTTGGGATCTGCCTCAGCATGACCCTGATCCTCGCCGCCCTGCTGAGTTCTGCCGCCACGGTGCGGGAATCGCAGTGCCTCACCGCCATGGTGCGTATCGGGAGGGCCTGGCTGGGAGGGGCTTTTTGTAACCTTGGGCTGGTACCCTTAAAATGTGGTGCTGGGGGCTGTTTTGCCTTGTGCCTGGGAGCATGCACGCCTGGGGAAGGATGTCCAGTTGCTCCACCCTGTGCTGCAAGGGGACATTTTTGTAAAAGGCATGACCCTGCAGATCTCCTCCAGCTGAGGACTGCATCCTTCTGCACCTTGTTTCTTTTGCCAAGGTGCTGTGTGCACTGCTTTCAGAGTGGGGTCAGAGGGAGGTGCTTATCTGCCAAAGCAATTGCAGTGATGACGATTCCCAGCATTATTTTTTCTCACCAAGACAATATGTGGTTTGCGTGGGGAAACATTGGCAGTGCAATTTTGAGCAAGAATTCAAGTCCCATGTTGTTCCTCTAACTTGTGACAGCAAAGCTACCTCCCCTCCTTCCCACCTCGCTGCACACATCCACTGCAGTGGTGGTGTGGGGTGTACAAAGCATGGCAGCAGGCATGGGGGCTTTGGGCTGGGCCCTCCGTTTCAGCCTCCAAGGGGAAGGTGGAGGGGTAGCACAGAGCTGAAATGCCACCTTTCTGCTCTCCATCACCCACAGTGAAGTGCCTGTTTGGCCCCAGACCATGCCAGCATTGGTAAACTGGACTGTGAGCTGTGCTGCATTTAAAAACACAGCCTGCACGCAGGGCTTAGTCTGAACGTAGCAGCGTCCAGCCTCGGGCTGGAGGGATGAGCAGAAAAGCACTGCTCGCTGCATGTTTGCCCCTGCTGTGTGAGGGGCAGGAGGTAACAGGTAGGTTGCTGTGCATGAAGCCGTGCTTAACATGAAATAGCTGCACTGCTGTCATATGTAAACTAGCTTTAAAGAGATGTATGTGATCGATGTAATTGGGGAAAATGATACTGATGGCAGACATGAGAAGCTGACACCTTAAAACTTAGTGCAAAGCAGCTACTGAAATGAATGTTTTCACCTTCTCAATAAGCAGTCTTCCTCTAAGATGCTCAAAGGGGCCCGAGTGACACAGTTCCCATGAACACTGCTAGCAGAATATGTGTAAATCCCCTCTCTTTTGCTGAAATATACTTTAAGGTGCACCTGCAATTA
The DNA here is from genome assembly GCA_035590195.1 of Aviceda cuculoides. NCBI lineage: Eukaryota > Metazoa > Chordata > Aves > Accipitriformes > Accipitridae > Aviceda > Aviceda cuculoides. The sequence continues at coordinate 12,128,209 of JAVJGG010000021.1, forward strand.
CTGCATCTAAAATGACAGATGGGTTTGTACGGACTAGCGGAGATTGTCACGGCTGCCTGAAAATACAGCTGAACTTCTGACGATGTTTATTCGGTTGCCGCACTCTCTGTGCGCTATGGTTTGGGACCTGCCGCTAGGTAAAACAGGCTGTTAAAACTGTAGCCATTTCCTGAAGGGGTAGTTAAAGAACAAACATCCCCAGCAAACTCCGGAGCTGCTGTCCTGCTCGGAGGGCCGCCGGCCGCTGCTCTCCCTGCCCCTCGCCGGGGGGGGGCCGAGGACCAGCAGGTCCTCTCCTCCGCCACCCATCGACTCCCCCAGCCCGGCTGGTTTGGCGTAACACAGCCAAGCCCCGGCCACCGCAGAAACCTCCGGCTGGCAGAAACCCCAGACCAGCTCCGTGCCTTCGCGGCTGGCAGCGCGCCCTGCTCGCTTTGCCGCAGCAATTCGCAGCTCGGGGCCTCCGGGGGAGGCGGCCGCCTTCCCCCCGGCTCTCTGCTGCTACCCCTGCAGCGGAGACGGGGCACCACCGCCCTGCGGGAAGAGGAGGAAGGGTGCCCGGCGCCTTCCCCCGCGGCCGCGGCAACGAGGCCCCCCACCGCGCTCTCGGCGGGAGAGAGCTGGGGGCCCCTCGGGAGCCCTTGCGCTCCCTTGCCGCCCTCTCCGGCGCTGGGAGGCGGCCCGCC
>JAVJGG010000021.1:12129001-12165167 GCA_035590195.1 Aviceda cuculoides
ACCCCACCGGGGGGAAGCTGGGAAATCCCTCGGAGCTGGGGGCCGGCAGCCTTCTGCTCGGCTTCTCTCGGTTCAGGCAGCTCACCGGCAGCTTAAATCCCACCGGGGAGCTTTGCTTGGTGCTATGAAGTGCCCCCCCTCCCCGCTCTACCTGTCGGGATCTCACAGCAGGGGTCAGCCCGCTGCTTGTGTCCCCACCAGTTCCTACCCCCTCCCGAGGCTCCTATTGAACCTCTGATCTGCCAGCAAGAAATGCAGGCGGGGGAGGCAGCCCCGGTGGCTGCGGCGAGGTGCCCCAGAGCCGTAGAACAGTTGGGGTTGGAAAGGACCGCCGAAGACCTCTAGTCCAACCCACAGCATGTCAGCGCAGGCGGGAGGGGGGGTCGGCCCTGGGGGGCTCTGGAACTTGGTGTCGGTGTCACGTCCTGATCCCTGCTGGGCTGCAGCTCGTGGAAGTGTTCAGCCCCCCCGCTCGTAGCTTTTTTCTGCTGGTTAATAGAGAGGATTTTTCACTTTCCCCCGCTATTGATTTTAAAGGACTTTTCCTCTCCTGCGAAGCGTGTGTCGTGTTTAGAAGACCATTTAATTCACTCTTTAATCAAACAGGGAAGACACCAGAGTATTGGTGCCTGACATCTGTGGCTGTATAGGCAACGGAGCCACGCTCGGAGAGCTGTCTGCATCAATGTGGCTAATCCACCGCAATGCCGCCTGGTAAACCAGCTGCCCTGGGGAAATGCTAGCCAGGACGCAGACAGGCTTAGGGGAGCATTGCCCTGGTCACTGACCTCTTGGGTAGATCCCATCTCCTTCTCATGCCTCGGTTTCCCTACTGGCGGGGTGGTGGTTTTTTGGTCTATTTAAATTTTAAATGCTCACCCCCCCTGGCTATCTGGAGCTTTGTGTGTATGCAGAGGAGGGGTCTCAGTCTTTGCAGGCCTTACTGGTGCTGTCCCAGTTACAATAATGGGTGCACAGTGGTTAGAAACAAGAACAGGTCAAATTGCTTAAAGCACATGTATCTCAGGAGCTCGTCTTGTAGCTGCATTAGCAGCATCACCAGACCGGACAGACGCGACTGTGCATCCAATGATGCTTGCGAGGAAGCTGGTGTCTAGAGAGTAACTCAGAACTTAAGGATAAAAAATTATGTTCTAAAATCCTGGACTATTATCCTCAAAGCTCCTCTTAAACAGGGAGAGTAGTGGCAGGTTTATTGACTGTCCTCCAGTTCTGGCAAAGCCTGCTTTTTGGTGACCCGTGGTCCGTCACGCAGTCAGTCCAGAATGTAAACATCCTGCAGTTCTCCCAGCCCCTGAAGGCCACGTCGCTGTCGAAGGGGAGGAGAAGGAAGGAAAGCTGCAGTTTTGCTTGTACTGCTTTTACAAAGGAAAGACTCTGGCTCTGGTGGGGTTTAAGGCACCATGTGCTGTTATCTGGTCAGACAGGGAGAGGGGACAGAAAAAAAAGCAGGGAGCAACATGCCAACCAGAACATCCCAGCTGAAATTCTTACACCTGAACTTTCCAGCCTAAAAAACACTTGTGTAGAGCAAAATTTGTGTTCAGGATGGAGCAGCTGTTCCAAGCACCAGTTTCAAACAATTTGTGTGGTAAAAAAGCCTTAGCGAATGCCTGATATAAGCCAGTTTTTCACCAAGAGCGATGTGCCAGTAGGGCCAGCACGCAGCACAGGCTGTTTGCTTTTCTGTTCCCAGGTGGATCATTGTAGGCAAGTGCGTGGAGCGTCCCTGCTAACACCGCAGCGTACTTCAGCCTTCATCGCTGTCGCAGTGAATGTCTCCCATGCTCTCCTTCGTGGTGCAGCACTCCTGAGCGAGGCTGCCCTGCGCCGGTGCTCCTCGGGGAGCAGGCACGGGCAAAGCCGGTGTGCTCGGCTGGAGCCGAGGACGGGTTCCTCCTTCGGACTGAGATCACGGGTGTTTGCTATGTGGAAAGACAAAGACATTGTGTGCTTTTAGATGAACTGGGTCAGGGAGGGAGGAATGCAACCTGATGGATGCATTGTGGCTTCTCTGTGAATCACACGAGTATAACTGTCATAAAAGCTGAATTGTATCCTTAGAGCAACTTACTTAGAAATTAAGTAATTTCAGTCTTTGAACAGGAGGGGGGGAAACTGCTTAAAGATGGTGGGTAAAATCCTTTCTTCAGTGAAGTTAACAGCAAAAAAAAAACCAAACCCCAAACCACCAAACCTTCCCCTCAGTTTGAAATTCAGTAAATTCAGTCTGTGATAGGTTTTTTGTTGTTTTTTTTTAATTACTTTTTTTTTTTTTAAACTGAGTAGGTTAGTTACCAGGTTTATTTTTTTATACCAACACCTCTAAGTTGCTTTATGAAGCGTGATATAATGATGTCTGTAGAATCATTTATATAAAAGTTGAAAGCACAGTGTCAACAAGACTTAAGAGGAGCAACTGAGGGAACGGAGGTGGTTTAGTCTGGAGAAGAGGAGGCTGAGCGGAGATCTGATCGCTCTCTACAACTACCTGAAGGGGGGTTGCAGCGAGCTGGGGGTCAGTCTCTTCTCCCAAGTAACAAGCGATAGGACAAGAGGGAACGGCCCCAAGTTGCGCCAGGGGAGGTTTAGATCAGATATTAGGAAAAATTTCTTTACCAAAAGGGTTATCAAGCACTGCAACAGGCTGCCCAGGGAAGCGGTTGAGGCACCATCCCTGGGGGTATTTAAAAGACATGTAGACGCGGTGCTTAGGGACATGGTGTAGTGGTGGACTTGGCAGCGTTAGGTTTACGGTTGGACTCAATGATCTTAAGGGTCTTTTCCAACCCAAATGATTCTATGATTCTATGAAACTAGCTCCCCCCTTCCCTGCCCCTGGGCTGTGAGGTCTGGCAGGGAGCTGGCCCTTGCACTGGCCACAGCAGCACCAAAGAGCAGCTGGAGCCGAGCAGGGGACAGGTCGGTTCCTTCCCTGGGAGCACGGGGGTTTGGCAGAGCTACCGAACCCAGTCTGAGCTAAAGGATCCCTCCCCCGTCCCAAGCAGACCCCTTTAACTGAAGGGGAAGGATCAGAACAGTGAATTAAAAGATACACCAGCCGACAGACAAGACACTGTTTCTGCAGATTCTGCCAGGTCTCTTGAAGACAAATTGTTCCTTGCAGCAAGGATGGAAACAAGGTCATTCATAAAAGAGTAATTGATGTCTGGCCGGTGACAGCCCTCCGCAGGGCTGATGTGGCTGCCTCCTGCAAACAGAGCAGGCAGTGGTTGGCAGCCAGCTCTGAGGAGCTCCGTGGGTCTGGGAGATGGTGAACGAGTCTCGACCCTTCCACATTTTGTATGCAAACTACACGTTGCCTTTTTCTTTTTTCCTCCAAATGTCTTCTAATGTAATTAGACAGTTGCTCTTCCAAAAGCCTTTTGGCTGGGAAGGGAAAAGGCAGCCTATAATTCATTTATAAGATGTTCTCGGAGCCATGTAATTGCTCTGCGCTGGCTGGATGCAGGGGGAGCTTCCCGAGGGGCCGCGTCTCGGTATTCCCAGAGAAGCTAGACAGAAATAAAGGGAGAGCTGATGCTGGAGGTGAAGGACTGAGATGTGGGGTGGAGCCAAGGAAGGGAAGATGAGAAGGAGGATTTTAATCTGCTGGGGTATCTGGCCCCAGAGAGATGTTGTAAGTGCTGGAGCTGGTGGGGGAAGGAAGGGAGAGCGTGGGGGGAGAACTGTGGGTGATGCCGCTGGCACGCTGTTGTTCTCACTCGCCAGGTTCACGGTGAGTCCTCTCAATTAAATCCTACTGGAACGATGCGTGGAAGAGCGTTCACGTTGTTATCAGTGCTGGTTTTGTCATCTGCTGCAATTTTCTCTTCTTTTCTTGTCTTTGAGCTTGATTTTGGTGAAAACGGTGACTTTGTTATGCTGTTTGTTTGGAGGGGGAAGTTGTTGGAGGAGGTACAAAATGCAGGGTCTGGTCCTAGTGAGGAGCAACCCAAAATGTCCGTGTAACCTCACCTCCTCCCCCTGCCAATTTATTCCGTACCTGCAGGGGCTGAACCCCCCACCCCGGCCGGGTTCGAGCTTGGTCGTGCCGTGCTTTGGTCCATGGCATCCCACCCTGCATGCTCTTCCCCAGCTTCGCTACTTGTATCCCCCTTGTCACGTCAGCATTTGATCGGACTTTCCTCTCATCTCCTTTAGGGTCTTCTGTTATCCCATTTCAGCTCCTGGCAAGGCAGCGAGTGATCTCACCACCTATATGGCCAGGCAGCTGCCAAAAAAATAAAAGAAAAGGAGAGACTAGGCATATATAATTTAAGGGTTTTCATAAGAGCCGTACCAGGGTTTTCCCCAGCGTCTGATGCAGAGCCTGAAACAAGGCAGCCCTGAAAAAGTGGTGAAGTGCCAATGGGAAGTCTTGTTCCCGGAGCAAAGCCCCTGGGCAGGGCATCACCCTGCTGTGAGCGGGGAAACACAGCAGGCAGCAGATGGACAAGAACCAGCAAAAGGCAGTTTATTAGCATGTTCACGTTCATTTCCAGGATTTGAAGTAATACATTTTCCTTTCTTGCTGCTTATGGAGGAGTTTGGAGCTTTTTTTTTTTTTTTTTTAAAACACACTTTTTCAGCAAATTTTTTGGTGAAGCAGAATTGGTAGCAGCAACGCTCTTCTACCTCTCCTTACACTTGAACTTGGTAAACTTTCATGACAGTTTTAATCTTTTTTAAGTGATTTCAGCTAGATCATACTACTAAAACAGTCACAGAAAAAAATTAGAAACCAAAATAAACAGCAGTCCGTTGGGTAATTTTCGCCTGCTAGGTAACTTCACATTGGAAGAGGGACAGTTTCATGGAAAACTTGTAAGTGCACCGATTTTCCACTGGTGCTTATTCATCATCTTTTGCCATTCCAAGCCTAAGCTGCGGATTCATATTTGATGATCCTGTTTGGCCTTCAAATGCTTTACAGGCACTTTTTTTCTTCCTTTTTAATTTTTTTTTTTGATGTGAACATGATCCTTTGGTCCAGCTGTCACAACAAGCAAGTGCTGTTTATATCAGGGGGTTTTTTTGGACCGTATTTGTTCAAACAAAGAGACAACGCATGTAACTTCCAGCTCTGCAAGCCCAGGGAAGAAGACAAAAGTCAAGCCACCTCCTGCGTTGTTGCCGTTATTGTTTAGACACTTCAGGGTCAGTTGCTGGCCTTGATTATATTTCTGTTGTCCTTTGGTCTAACTAGGATGTTGCTGATTTAAGGAAGGTGGCTTGGCCGTACAGCTGCCACCTTGCTAACAGAGCTCCTCTGTTAGCTCCTTTTCCAGAGCAGGTTGCTCTCCATCCTGGTTACTTGCTTCTTAATGGACTCTTTGTGAGGGTTTTCCCCTCTTTGCAACTGATAGCCAAGTTTTAAATGCAGGGGATTGAATCCCATTAGTAAGGAGATGCTGTTCTGGGGCAGGGTCCTGCTACAGAAGAGGAGCATACTGTAAATACAGTGTTTTCCTCTCCTTCCCCCCCCCCAAGGGGAATTTGCGGAGAATAGGTTAACTGCTCCACAGGAAGCCCGGTACTTTTTTGGTCAACCTCTTCAAATGGCCACAGTGTAATTAAAGGGCTCCTGTCAGAGAATCACATTATTATCCACCTAATTTCTTTTAAGTATTTTAAGCATTATGAGGGATATTAAAAGAAGGGGATGTTTAGCTCTAACTTCAACTAAACTTGCTCAAACAAGCGTATTAAATACGTCCCGACAGTGTTTTCAAATGGATATTTTTCTCCCCATGCTGTAACTGATGGTATTTTTCCTCTTTATCCTCAGGGATTTTTCTGTTTTGCTCTGGCTTTCTGCGGATTGATCCCAGCTGCCTGCTGGAGATACATGCACAGCACAGAGGTAAGCATTGGCTGCTAGGAAATACCACCAGCATCTTGTCAGAGAGATATTTTTTTTTTGTAGCAACTATTTCTCCCATAAAAGGGACATCTGGTGGTAATTAAGCCATCCACGCTGAGGTCTATCAGATGCATGCCCTGTCACACCCGTCCTTGCAAGAACGGGGCTGCCTTCGTCAGCTGCCTCTCCAGTGGGGTCATCTGAAGGGAGAAGCCATGGAAACCTGCACGCGGGGCGAATGCTTTGTCCTGAAGGGAAAACAAAATGCAAGACTCGTTTTAAATAGCTTTGGGGGTTTTTTGCAAGGGGATGTTTTGGTTTGGTTTGGTTTAAATGAGATGCTTGACTTTTGAAAAGTCATTTCCAGCCAGCTCTAATTCCTGCTAGTGTCAGTCGGGAGCCTCTGTTCAAAGGCGGTGGCAGGTTGTGACTGTTCAGGTTGTCTCTGGCAACGGCCTGGAGAAGCACCCAGGAGACGTGTTTATTAACCAGCCGCAGTGGTACAATAAAACACTAGTGTGAAAAATGATGTTTTGGGTCACTGTCACATTGGACCAGAAAGAGAAGATTGTATGAGGTCAAATTTGCAAGAAAGTTGGGTTTTGAATTGTTAAACCAGAGCTTGCTGGGGAAGTCGAGTCGAGGCATGCAGAGTTGCTGAAGGACAGGCCTGCGCATCGCACTGGGTACCCTTACCCTGCCCTGGGGCCAGGGTAGCAGGCTGTTGGGGAAATCAGAAACGGATCTTAATATTTAGTAGCCTAAAGAAGTTTAGACTTTTTTTAACCCTTTCCTAATCTGATATGATTTGGGGTTTGTATATTTATTCCTCTTCCCCATTCAGAGGAATTTGTTGCTGCTTGGTCTTAATTCCCCTTTCTGCATCCCTGCACTCAAAAAAAAGAGAGAGAGAGAGAGAGACTTATGAGTGCAAAGAAATCATGACTTCTTTCTTTTGAAAGCAGAATATTGATATTTTAGGCAAGTATCCAAATTATCTAACAGTAATTCAGGTAAGCGTTTGAGACTTTGATAGACGTTTCATGCCGTGGGTCGGTCCCCATCCCTGTTTTGCTCCTCCCCAGCTCCAGGCACATGGCACAACCTGCAGTGTTCTGGCCAGCAACGAAGATATGAGTGACGTGAAACATCACCCCAGTGGATTAGGGTCGCGTTGATGCTGCCAGCTCATCTCTTCAGGGTTACAGATGTTGTGGGGGATCGAAGACCGGTGTGTTGGAAGGCTGACTGTGAGATTTCGCTCTGTGCCGGAGGAGCACGGCTCCATGAAAACCCCAGAGACCCAATCCATGCTAGGACTGTGGCAACTGCACTTCTTGGGGATGAGAAACCCTGTCCCGTAATGGTTCAGTGTCCTGTGCAGAAATTAAAATCCAGTCCTCTGGAAGCAGAAGTCTGAAGGGGAAAGTCAAGGTTAAGGTGAGGGGTAAGGTCCTGCTTCTCTAGAAAGTTTGTCCAGAGCTGCCCAGTGGCCACAGTGGTTGAAAATCCTTCGAACTACAGAGATGGCCACACTGGATCAGTCCAAAGGGACCGGCTTTCAGACAGGCACACCTGCTGTTGGCCAAGGTAGGAGCATAAAAACCCAGTGAGCACAAGGCTCAGGGTCACCTTTTTCAGATGTCACCAGCTTGTGGCTCAGGTGCCTGCTGGTGGCACCTGCTGGTGCCTTTGCCTTTAATGGTCTCAGTGGATTTTTCCTCTGTGAATTTGTCCAGCTGCTTTGGAAATGTTAGGGTGAGTGCTGATGGCACAGCAGCATCTTTTATCTCTACACTTACCCGGCTGAAGCGGATTCAATCAGAGCCGAGACATCCATGAAAAAGTCTTTTCACAGCCATTTCCTTGGTTTCAGGCAAAACTATCAAAATTTATTATATTCACACTAACAGTTTAATATGGAAATAATTTTGTTTTCATGGCCAGCACAGAAGGGAGGCCTTGAGCACACTTTCTTCCTTCTTCTGCAGAAGTTTGTAATGAGAGATTGAAACAAAAGCTGTGTTAGTAATGGAGAAATGGCCCAGAAAGTGTATCATCTGGTTGGTCTTGTGAAGTTGTGTTATCCAAAGAGACTCTTTAGTTATACTTTTTAATCCACAAACATGGAGTAGGGTGTAAAAAGGCTGCAAGAAAAAGTTGTATATTGGGTTAATACAGGGATGTGCCATTCAAAAAAATATTTTGCTGAAAATACTTAAAGGAGATTACTTTCTCTGTATATCTCTTAATCACTACATCTGTTTTCACTTCAAATTATTTTTCTGTTTTTTTTGCTTTGAGTGCCCTGCCTGTAAATGCACCCATGTGTTATGGTTAGCTTTAGTAGTTGGTTGGGTTTCTTTAAGGAAAACAGCTTCCACTGGGCAAAATGAGGTTTTTTTGCAAAATGTTTACTTTCTGGGTAAAGAAAACCAGCAGTGTTTCTGACAACAGAACAATTAAAGAAACATTAGAGATCGTCTTGGGTTTCTCTGCATCCTAAAATGCAAAGAGAAACAGAGAATATAAATGAGGAAAGATTTAATTAAGAGTGTCACTTACAAAACAGATGAAAATTCGGTTTCGCTTGAAAGGTAACCTGTCTCACCAGTAAGAGAAATGCAGATGTGAGAGAGAATTGCAGATGTCAGTGCCGCTCCAGGACAGAAAGGCAGGTAGTGCAGCGGTACAGAAAACTGAGTGGAGCAGGAGGAAGACTCCTGGGGTCTCATTATAGAGCCGTTCGTTTGTCTGACTTCCTCAAAGTAAAGAGCAAAACTAAAGCAGGTGTCCCCCCAGCCTACTGCGTGTCCATACTGTCAGAAATAGTTAACTGTGGAAATACAGGGGGGGGGGGGTGTCAAACTCAGCCAAACTGACAGGTGTCTTATAAGCCTGATGGGATGTACATAGCTATCAAGAAAGGAAGAGAATTTGGGGATGTAAAACTGCATATGGACGAATATGCCCGTTACACGTGCCTGAATCAGTGCCTCTGAGAGCACTGAGGGGCTACTATCCCCCGTTGCTGGCTAAAACAAAAATTTGCGTTTTTCCCATGCAAAATACTTTCCAGTGAAAAGCCAGACAGAAAATCGACCTGTTCAGTTTGGAAATGCCAGCTGAGAGCTGGCGTCGGTGGATCCCGTCCTCTCCCTCCCCACGGGTGAGGTGCCGAATGAAGGCAGCACTGAAAGTGGAGCCCTCTCCTCTCTCTGCAAGCCAGGAGATGGGACGTCCCTCCTGCTCCAAACCATGGCAGATGCTCTCAGTGGTTTACTCCTCTTGATCACAAAAAAAAAAAAAAAAAAAAAATCTGGATTTCCTTCATAAAGCAGACCCCTCTTACAGAAAATGGTCTGAAATAGAGAAGCCCAATATTCAGTTGAAAAACTGTTTTGATGGTTATTTTCAAGAGGCAGTAGTTAGAGAAATGTCATTTGAACATGATGAAAGCAAGATGCCCTTTTTGCCTTTGTGACTCTTTCAGAGCCCTGTTTACAGTACTTCTTACAGAGAAACTATGCAGGACAGGAAAAAAGAAGAGTTATTTGTAAATATTTGATATTTTCAGACCTGAGCACTGTAAACAAAATGTGAATCATCTCATTTCCCATTCTTTTCTGCTTTTGTGACCTTCTGTAGCTCCTGAATGAATTCTTTCAGACAGATGCCACATTTTAATTTCAAGTTACCTGCATTCCAGATAGACTCAGTGTCACCATAGTCTTTATTCTTAAAATAACGTATACCAGACATGTAAAATCATGAATCTGAGATTTATTGTGCTTTATCCTAAAAGGTTGATCCTTCTGTTCAGCATCGTAATTATTCCTGCTCTACTGACCGATCCATGTGGCCAGTGAGTGGGTTCTGTGAGGTCCAGGCCTCCCCCACGCTGTCTTCTCAGGCTGCTTTGCATCCCTCTGTCTGCGTTAAAGTACTTTTAACGAGGAACTAATAACCTACCCATTCCCAAAGTATGTCTGTCTGGTAGGTTCTGCAAAGAAAATGGTGGACAAAATGGGGAAGAACAAATAAGTCAGAGTAACATCCCAGATCCTCTACCTCCCTTGCCAGCACGCAGCCTTTCTGTGAGTGTCTAGCCCCTGTTTACAAAGAAACACTTTGCCTCTCAGCCAATGGCACCAGCAGAAAAGTTGCTGCTGTCACGTGGAGAGGTGTCAAAACTTCTCTGGGCAGGTTGGCTGCTCAGAGGAAAATCTGAAATGAAAATATTTGTAATCTGAAGGTTGTCGAAGGGTATTTTCTCCTGCTAGCTGCAGTGCTGAGCTGTTCACGTTTCAGTATTTTCTAGCTTGGCTTGTTCCTGAGCCTTATCCTCACCTGCTGCACCCAACACTCCTCCTTCACCCCCGTCCCATCACAATCTCAAGCCCACAGCTCCAGAAACACCCCAGCCCAGCGTCCAAGCCCCTGTGAAACTCTGGTGTGCTTTTCTGTCTGGCCCAAATCACTTGAGAGAGTCGATCCCTTTCCACGCCTGACCTAGCGCAGACAAGGGTCCCCACGAGGGTGAGGAGCATGTTTGGTTGCCCTCCCTATGGATCATCTGGCCGAAAGGTGGTCTTGGTGGGAGATGTGGTCTTGGTAGGAAAGTGTCACAAACCTGTCTGAGGAACAGCAGCAGTGGTGCAACCAAAGCAAATGAGAGACCAACACACAAGGGAGGGCAGGGAGGATGACCTCTATGCGAGCACCTTTGATGGAGCAGCTGTGGTAACCATGGAAATTATGAGGGTTTCGGATGGTTTTCAGCCACATTAGGAAGTCTTGGTTCCTGAAGCCAAAGAGCTGAGTCTTGTTTTCCAAAGTTATTTTTATGGCAGCTCCTTTCCCACAAACCGCTGCCTGTTTAAGTGAGGTCTCTTGGTCTTAGTCTCCAATGCAGCTAGGGCCTGGGGTGCAGAGAAGGACATAGGAGGGACTTATTGCACATCTGGCACAGCTGGTGGAGAAGGCTGCTGCTTTCACCTCCTCCTCCCCAGCTTCCATTCTCTCCTCACCCGCTAACTGCTGCTTTAAAAACCTGCCTGCAGAGGCTGGAGGAAAGGGTCACCTTGCAGCTGCGGTATGAAAGACTTCTGGCACCCTCACTAACCAACACAAAAATAGGTTTGGGGTTTCATTCTGGTCCCCACTGTGAAAGAGGCCAGAGGAGTTTCAGTGTCATGTCATCTTCTGCTGTTCCCCCCCTGGAGACTTCTGAGGAGTCTCCAGCAGCTTAGATCCTTCCAGCAGCCCTGCGATGCTGGCCCTGTAAGCCGGTCAGGATGGCAGGGTGAATTGGTGAAAATAAAATTGCTGCAACATGAAAGGAGTTTTGCAACAGAACGAGCTTTTTAATGACAGAGATTTGTTCGCAAGTAAATGTTAGCTTAAAACTGATTAAATTATGATTTCCCAGCTCGGGAAAATTTGAAACTGGTGCAAATAGTTGCCCATACTTCTAGCATAAAGACCTGATTTCCCACATCCTTTGGATGAAGAGGTGGCTTGGATTTGCACTGGCTGCAATGATATGGCAATCTCTTAATTACCAAATGGTTTATCAGGTTGCTGGGTGGTTTCAAAAGGAGGTTTCACCAGCGGCTTTCAGCTCCGCATGTGTAGCAAAGCATTAGCCTCTTTGCGTTGCACTGCTTGTACTCAGAGAATAAATGTGAGGATTTAGCGTTTTATGGGCGGGGAACACAAGCCACCCATGCACATTACAGTTCTCCTGCAGTCTTGCTCTGCTTTAAACTTCCTTGAGAGGAACCTCTTTGCTCTCCCCTCCTCATGCTGGGAAGAGGAAACAGTCTTTTGTGCTTTGTTAGTAAGCAAGGTGGTGTCTTTTGAGATGGTGATTTTCTAACAGGTGCAAAGCTGGAATTAAAAGTTGCAGCTGTAAAATAACAACCATTGCTGCACCTGGGGCCCCCTCTTGAAAAGAGCAGCTTCCTTGCTCCCTTCCCTGCATCTGGGATTAGCACTGGTCTTCCGTCTGCAGGTCTTCCTCCCAACCAGCACCTTTGCAAAGCCAGGCGCAGCATTGCCTGGGTCTCCAGGAGGCAAATCCTGTCTTTGCGCGCAGAAAACCAGCATGTGCACCTCTTGTTCCTGCAGGTATGTAAGGAGTGACCCAGCGCTTCCCAGGTAATTCCTCAAGTGGGATTGCAGAGGTCTTTCTAGCGGCAAACCAAGCCTGTGGTTTTTCCAGGGTATGTTTGTGTCTGTCACCGCTGCTGCTGGTGCTTGTTGGGGCAAACTCTTACAGGGTCCGGTCCGTCTCATCTGAAGGCAGGGCTTAAATCCTAGAGATTTTAATGGGACTTAAACACAAGCCGAACGTCTGTTCAGGTGCTTTCTGAAACGAGGCCCAAAGCATACAGGTAGTTTCCTTTTGGTTTTTGATTCAGTGGGGCTGGTTCAGGATTGTAGCCGCTCATGGGGGTTTTCCAAGGGCATTTTCAAAAAGCAGTGATTTGGCTGTGAAAACACTGTGAATAATCTGATGTCCTCCTTGCTCTTGCTGTTATTCTGCCAGGCCCAATCACTTTAAGGTAAGCGCCGAGCTTTTCGCAGTCTCTGAAGTCCATGGGAAAAAACAAAAAAAGGGGAAACCCCTCCCCCTTCCTTAGTGTTTTTCAATATCGTGCCTCCTTCCTAGTGCTTATGTTCTCATCGCGCAATAACGGGCGCTCCCCCCAGTGAGACACTGCTCCCCTTTGTCCGAGGCACCACACAGGCAGTCGCGCTCATGGGTTTTATAATTTATCGCTGCCCTGACGCTGAACCCGCACGGCCCCGTTTCTGCCGCTCGCTGTGGCAGGGCGTTAGCTGGAGCTCCCGTCTCCAGCAGCGTCAGCCCTGGTACCGAGGCCACTCGGATGGTTGCCGTCACCACGGCGCAGCCAACCTTCGGGCGGCTGTAGGAGGCTCGCTGCAGCGGGGCAGCCGCCACCAGCTTGGAGGCGACGGTGCTGCCCTGGGGCTTGCTCTATCACTGATACAACTTTTTTTTTAATGCTAAAACTGTTTTCAATGTGTTTCAATACTCTCTGTTGGGAAGCAGTCTTGCATGGCACTGGTTTCAAGTAATAGGGGTGAGAGAGAGGGGATGACTGTGATAATTTGACCACAATGTTGGGAGGTTCATAAATTGCTGGGTTATGTGTCTTGAATGACGGGAGCATAAAGGGTCAGCGTGGGCCCTTGGCAGCCTGTTGGTTTTGCAGTTCTGTTATGAAATGGACTGAAATACTTAAAGTTTGTTTAAAAAAACCAATCAAACAAAAAGCAAACAAAAACAAACAAACAAAAACAAACAAACAAAAAAAACAACCCCCAAAACCAAGAGGACCTTGATACGCTGGGGCTGGTGTCACTCGCACGGGGTGCAGCCCCAGATCTGGAGGATTTAGGGAAAAAAACCTCATTGCTGGTGATGAACCGCCTGCCTGGGTTTTCTGCGCTTTGCTTAAAGCATCTGGTGCTGTGCCCCAGTCACAAAGTGATGCTCCTGGCTGCGTCTGAGTAGTGCAGAGGTGGCCCCGGGGGGGTTATGGCGTGGCTGAACAGGAGGCTCTGACGTCCCCCTGCCCGCTGGCTGAGCAGGATGTATAGCACCCATACAGCTAGACTTTTGCTGTTGTTTTGGGATGTGGAGATGGGAAATGAGGAAGATGTGAGCAGTGTATCTTCTGTTTTAAATGTTTTGTGCAAGGACCCGATAGAAGCACCGGGATAGGAGAGAAGCAGCTTTGTAAGGCTTTGCTTTTCCTGAATTTTTTGTTCCATGATGGTTTTTGCTCTCTCTCCTTCTGTCTGTTCCCTCAGTGATGGACTAAAAGATGGTCAGTGTTTGCCTGGTCCTCTTGCAATACCAGAAAGTGGGGGGAAGTCCGCGTATGGGATTTTTTAAAAATACATATTTTTATCTATATCTAGACATAAAATCTATATCTACATATAGATATTGGAAATACATAATTTGGATAAAAGCCTCCCCTGGATCTTTGCACATCAGTGGTCTCCAGAGACCACCGGCAGCCAGAGGGGGAGCGGCATCTTCTTATCTTGTGCAATTTTCCACGGGGGACCTCAAAGGCCGCTCTGGCTTGCAGCGCTGGCTGGGTTTCTGCGCTGGGATTGACTGCCTTGAGGAAGGCTGGAGAGGAGGGGAGCTGACGTGCTGTGAAGGAAATCCAAAGCTGCAGCAAGCTGTAAAGACGGTGTTAGATACAGCAATGACAGCCTGGTCGAGCATGGGGTTTGGGGAGCCCATCTCGCCCTGTGCTCCATCCACATGGGGGGAGTTGCTCTGCAGCCTGGCTAAAGCACCCAGAGCAGTTTCCCCTCCTCTGTTTCATTGCAGTTGCATTGTTACTTTATCCAAACCCAAGCAGCTGCATCTGCCCCCCCCCCGCCCCCTCCTGACATGCTGTGAATGTGTGGGGAGGAAGGATTTTGAGTGACCTAACCACTTCATTCCAGTTTCACATCTTAACTGACTAACTTGCGGTTTATAGCTAAGTGAGGAAGTCTGCAGTAGCTGCCGTTGAAGGGATATTTCCGAGTGATGCTAGTGAGTACACCCTTCTTGGTGACTCTGAAAGAACATGAGGTGCTGAGGTTGCAGTTTCTACTGAGGCTGCAGTGCATGTGCTCAGTTTGGTACCTTGAAGGCACAAAAAGCCACAGGAGAGGAGGATCATCCTTCTGCTAGCCATGCTTCTCTTTCTCCTCTGCCATATCAAGAGCATTCCTGTTAAGTAGAAAGGAGAGCTTGTCTTTGAGACAGTCCTGCCAACGACTGCAAAGATGGTTCACTGAGTAAGTCTCAAACCGTTGTGCTTGGTACAAGTCTACATTAGTTTTCCAATGTACATCTAAGCGACTAGCTCAGGTTGCCTAGGCGTGGGTATTCACTGGCAGCGGGAGGGTGATTCGTTGCCACATCTGGCTCGCAAAGGGATCAGGACCTGAAGGCTGACCTCCTTGTCTGATCTTTCTGTTCCAAATCCAGTTACAGGTTGTGCTGGTTTTGGCTGGGATAGAGTTAATTTTCTTCATAGTAGCTGGTATGGGGCTGTGCTTGGGATTTGTGCTGAAAACAGTGTTGATAACACAGGGATGTTTTTGTTACTGCTGAGCAGTGCTTACACAGAGCCAAGGCCTTTTCTGCTTCTCAGCCCACCCCACCAGTGAGCAGGCTGGGGGGCACTAGAAGTCGAGAGGGGACACAGCTGGGACAGCTGACCCCTACTGACCCAAGGCATATCCCAGACCGTATGGTGTCATGCTCAGCATGTAAAGCTGGGGAAGAAGGGGGAGGACGTTTGGAGTGATGGTGTTTGTCTTCCCAAGTAATGGTTACGTGTGATGGAGCCCTGCTGTCCTGGAGATGGCTGAACACCTGCCTGCCCATAGGAAGTGGTGAAGGAATTCCTTGTTTTGCTTTGCTTGCGTGCGCAGCTTTTGCTTTGCTTATTAAACCGTCTTTATCTCAACCCATGAGTTTTCTCACTTTTACTCTTCTGATTCTCTCCCCTGGCCCAGCAGTGGGGAGTGAGCTAGTGGTTGTGTGGGACTTAGTTGCCAGCTGGGGTTAAACCACAACACAGGTAAAAAATCATCCTTGATAAATAACCTAAGTAAAAAAATGTCAATTTTCCTCTTGGAGGAGGTCAGACTGAAATTTGCTTTAGTTTCTAATAGCCAAGGGCAAGAACACTAATGGCTTAGTGTAAATGCCTTCCTGCAGTCATAAATTCTGCTTCTAGGAGGATAAAGGATTTGGAGGATGATAAACAATCTCAAAATTCCTTCTTTCTCTTACTTTAACTGAAAAATGTTACTCTATTGAGTCAGCTGGAGTCAGCTGCATCAATCTCAGTGGTGATTTTCCATTTGTCGTATCCAGCAACCCATCAATATCATCCCTAAATGAATGTTTCATTAAGGAACGTAGGCAGAAATGGGAGACAGCAATTATATTTGACTAATTTAGAGCTGGAACATTTCACACAACTTCTTCCTGGAAAAGAATTGCTGTAAGGTGTGACCTCCATATCACTTAACCTGGAGACTTTTCTTAAGCCAAAGCCCAGCTGATGCTTCATCTTCAGCTCTTGGTTTTTTACTGAGAAGCATCGCAGGTGCAGTCCCCTTCCAAGGGAGAGCTTCATACAGAAATACTCCTCCAGCAGTGGGTCACAGCATGTCACTAGGAACAGGAAAATCCACTTGACCATAATGATGCTTGGGGGGGGGGGGGGTAAGACCTTTCAAAAAGAAGCCCAGACAGACTTTCTCTTCTCCAGCTGTATTGGTCCATTACATGCTAACTACTGTCTGAGTTAAGGGATGGGGCACAGCTGTGATTTTCTTAAAGCATGTTATTAACAGTATCAGCATAACCACTCAGACTCAAAAGGCACCATGTTTCTTAACCATGAGAGAAAGCACCCTGATTATTTTTAATTTTTTTTTTTCTCCAACACCTGGTGTAAGAAGTAGAAAATTATTTTGAGGCAATGGTTTCAAGGTTGCCCATCAGTGGAGTGTGTGATGGGCATCTGTTGAGGATGGTGATTGAGTACAAAGCAGTGCTGCAGTCTAGCTCTTCACTGTGTTATGTCCCAGATCAAAGGAAAATATAGGGATGAACTTGCACCTAGTGGATAAAATCATGTTGCAAATAAGGATAGGTCATGAAACCACCTGGTGACTGTCTCATGCTTTCAGGTTTTATTTTTTACTTTGTTAGGCATGCATGAGTTAGCATGACATTTTGGGCTGGATAGATGCTGCAACACATGACCAGTGCTTCAGAGCTTGGCTGTAGCTCTGAGTATAAACATGACCCCATCCCAGGCAGAAAAGTTGCTAAAATAATGGTTTGTAAGTGCAATCTTTTGCTCTTGTATGTCTCTTATTAAACTAGACCTCTTGTATGCTCTGTGGCACGGTCTCCTGCACAGAAGAAAACAGCCAGTGGTAAATACTGAGATTTAGTACTTTATACCTACCTCCGAAATATTTAAATGAGAAAGCTCTCTGCAGTTCTCTTTGAAAACAGAACGCCGCATTGTATGAAGACAGCAATTTTCCCCTCCAAAATCAAATGATCCTAGCAAAAAATCAGAAGGATGATGTGGAGGAACTACGGTCAACTCTTAAAGTCACTCTTTAAAAAATGGGTTTGTAGTTTTATATTCCTTTACTAGGATCTGAATAGTGTGTTCAGATAATAGCTGGATATAAATGCTAGATATAATTGCTAGATAGAAATGCTGAGAATGACTAATCAGCAAATTGTACTCTTAGTCTTGCCCAGACACACATTCTAAAAGGAAATTATTGCTATAAAACATTTTCCATTTAATCCCTTGTGTTTTCAGTTCTTGGAGGCTGCTTGACAAAATGATGGGGAAAAAAAAAAAATCAGTAAATAACTGAGAAGCCATCTCAGAAACAGGGTGCAATTGAAGTCTTTAGTAGTCATTATGTACCTGGAGGTTACCCTCATCGTCACCATTACTGTAGTCAAGCTGGCTGTGAAACGGTGACTGCTCGTGCTTTCCTCCCTTATTGTTTCCAACAGTTGGAATAATTTTCTGCCACAGCTTTGTTATGGGCATCTTGTTCCTTTGATTCCTTCCCATCCACTCTTACCTTTCAAACAGCCTTAATCTCAATGTTTAATGTTGTTGCACGGTACCTAATATAGTGAGGAAGGTGCAAACATGCACCACTGCATCAGGCAGGACCTCTCCTGATCAGAGCGATGCTTTCATGGTCTCGTGCAGCCGGCAGGAGCTTGCCAGTCTGGCAGCAGCCGCAGGCAGCTCCAGGCAGCGGCTGGCAGCTGTCAACATCTGGGCAGCTCACCTGCCTTCCTCCCAGGTTGCTTAGGGCAGGACGACCACCAGAGAAGCTGCTGAGGAGGACATCAGCCTCGGTTGAGCCCTGAGGTTTATTATTGGCATGAAACACTAATAATCATTGACTTTCCTGCATAGTGAGTTGGTTCTGTGGCATGGTCAGAGCCTGCTTTGCTGCTAGGGAGCCTGTGATGGTCTTTGCAGATGAAACATCACTGGACGAAGTCTCATCTTACCTTGGTTTAAGTTGAATACAGTTGCAAAGTAAGCAGCCCAACACTCACTGTAGTCAAAGAAGCATTTTTACCAGTTTTCATGAGGTTTTGGGGAATGTGCCCCAGCAAGTCAGAGGGCTTAAAACTACCTGTCCCAACATTTCCTGGCCCAGCGTTCAGTAGACCTTTAGAAGTAGTTAAACTTCTGGATTGCTTTCAACCCTTGAACCCTTGCTTGAACCCTTTTTTAATTTTTTATTTTTTTTAAGTCATCCAAATTTAGGCCTTTTGGAGGGAAGCTCAGCACCCCGAGCCTAATGATAAATATGAAAATGCAAAAATTGCACAGGCGGCACCATTACCTTGCCGAGACCCATATGTATGTTGTCACAACACAAAATAGTTTTTATTCCTACATCTTAGACTGGGGTTGGGATATTCAAAAGGCAATAATCTCTTGGGTTAAGAAGCTAGCTGCTCTGTTCTTCCTTCCTTCCTCAGTGAGATGAGGCCACAAGAGAAGGTCAAAAGATTATTCTTTTTTCATTATTCTTAACCCAATTCTTCAATGGAAATGGACATTCTTTTTATTGAATCCATTAATTTGATTGCTGCTGCTGGAAAGCTATTTCATGGCCCACAAGAAGTTAGAAAAGCTTGGATGTTTTCCTTTCTATTGGGGTGTAAGGTTTGTTCAGGAGAAGGATGGTGCACGAGTCTGCTAGAGATTGTGTCTCCCTGCTGCGCCGATCCCACCCAATGCACTCTGGTCCATGGGGGTGACAAAAAAAGCATCCTCCCTCCTCACCTGCAGGGCACAGCTCAGCATCGTGCACCTTGCTGCAGAGGATTTTTTCCTTGGCTCGGAATATCTGTGCCCCGTCCGTCATCAGACCACTCTCGTTAAAGCTGGCTTGCTCCTGCCTCACCTACCGATTGCTCCGTGGCAGGTGATGGAGTATCACAGAGGAACAGCAGCTTTGCTGCAGATAAATGCAGAGAAACACCCAATCCCTCCACTTCTATGCCATGTTGATAGCCATGGAAAATCTTCTGATACAAGCCTTTAAACTCTATTTCTGGTGGCATGGAGCCGAGTTGGACACAAGTAATCTTCTCAACCTCCCTCTCTCCTCTCCCTGGTTATCATCCTCTGGTAGTTTCTCACATTTCGGACAGCTGGGCAGAGTCAAGCAATATCGCAGTAATGGCTGTAATCACCTCAAATGACCCTGGTTTCACCCCTGAGCAGACAGCTTTGGGTCTTTTTTTTTCCCTTAGAGTAATTTCCAAGCACAGCCCCTTAAGACTGAGCTGAAAAGCTTCACTGCGAGATGGCTCTGTTGCTGGAGCGCCTGTCCTTCCCTGTGCGGCCACCCGCTCTGCCTGTCTTGCCGATTGATTTTCCCTCCTGAAAGCCAAGTGCTGCCTGCAGGCCCGCTCGGATCGATGCCGCTGAGGAAACAAGGGAAAATGAAAGGAAGAAATAAAGTTTTGACTCCAGGTGCTGAAGGCAATTGTCATATTTTTTCCTTCAAAACCCGAGCGGGAGTTGGCTGGGATCTGTCAAGCTGCGAGTTCTCACACGTTTGGTAAATGTTTTGGGTCTGATTCACTGCTGAATCACTCTGTTATTTTTTTGGCTCTATTCGGAGGAACTGCTCTGTCACTGGGGTAACACCAGCCATCTGAGGTCCTCTCATCTTTGTATTTTAGCATCTCACAGTCATGTGCGCCTGTCCTCACGGTCTCCCATCAGGGTGGGGAGATGGTGTCATCCCTGCCTGGCAGAGGGACTCGGAGGCCTGCTGGTCACAGGCACCTGCGTTCTTCTCTGACACTAAGTCCAAAACTGGCCAAAAGCTCCAGCCGTCAGCTGGTGAGACCTCGGTGTGATGCCAGAGGGTCCACACATAGCAGAAGGTGACACACATGCAGTACTGCAGCCTCTCTCGTGGGACTCGCCGTGTCGTAGGTGTCCCATGGTGTGTGGTGGGCTGTACAGCAGCTCCGGCAGCTGCGTGGTGGTCATTGAACAGCTGCACTGCTTGTCTTGCTATACCGGGGAGAGCTTCTGGGCGGGTGTGAGAGGAGCATATTTCCCTCCAGACATGACTGCAGTCAGTGTTTTGCATGTACAGATCTCTGCTTTCATCACAGGTGGAAGACAGCGTGATGGATGTGTACGATCTTGTGTACGAGGAGGTGAGGAGGAACACCTCCAGCTTCAGGAGGCACGAGCTGACTGCCATCCACAAAGCAGTAAGTTGTCTTTCAGCCTTAGCAGAAAACCTTGCCCTGGGGTACCTTCCCAATGGTTTCAGCGGGCTGGGACTGACACCTGTGCTCTGCCTCATGGATGCTGCAATGCCATTTTCCCTCAGGAACTGAGTCCTCCAGCCTGCTGTGAGGTCTGCTCCTCCCTTCCTCCTCTTCCTTTCCCAGGCTTGACCAACCAGATTATCAACAGGAGGAAGGGGCTGCCTGCCTGAGCATCACTTTGCTGCGAGATCTTCAAAGCTTCCACGCTGTAGCTGATATACATATATATATATAGTCTGCCTCAGCAGGCGCTCTGCCATGCTCCCTATCTGTTGTATGAGAAAGTGGATGTACACCTCTCTGGTGTCCCCGATCAGGTAGAGAGAGGGGGGAATTCCACATTGTCCAGCAGAAGTGTTTGGACTTGGTTATTTCTGTTTACCCTTGAGCCTATGGCTGAGGCTACGTGGCCTCTTGCAGTGCTGGAGACTGCTGGTGAGCATCCAGAACCACCACCCAGGATGCTGTTGGTGCAGGGGACTTCTCTGTAGCTCAGTGGGTGGCCAAGGGTGGTTGCCTGGAGCACAAGGAGGATGCTGTTCCTCAAAGCCACAGAAGATGACTGAGGATGAACTCCTGGGTCCCCGCTGAGTAAAGCGGATGCCGTCTCCTCGCGCAGCAGGGCCCATTTGGGTGGCAAGTTCATGGCATGCAGCAGGCCTGGACAGGGAGGTCAGCTCCACTCCCCTGTTTCCAGACACCTCCCATGCAACTCCCTTTATCCTGCTGTGTTTTCTTAAATCATAGTAACAAGTACTTGTAACAAGTAACAAGTGCAGCTGCTTTCACCCCTTCTTCTCAAAATGTAGAAAAGGGCAAATGTTTCTCATCCCAAGGATGGTGGTGACTCTTGGAGCCACGGCCAGGCGTGGTGGTGCTTGCTCTGCAGGGCTGTGGAGCAGCACACCCAGAGTCCCGCTTGGCAAGGAGAACCAGGCACAACACCCAGCTTCATCGGTTGCTTATTTTAGCCACTGTAATTGATGGAGAAACAGTCCTCCTTCTCCTTTTTTTTTTTTCTCTCTTCTTTCCTCCTTCTGCTAGAGCTCCAAGCTGACCAATTCACCGTGGCTATAGGAAACTAGCTCCACAATGGGTGTTGCTGGGTACCCCCCCCCAAGTCCATAATAAGAGCTGGAAGCATGAGTCTGTGCATCCCTGGGTTTTCCAGAGCAGCCACTGTGAGAGCTGGTGTGACCATGGAGGGAGGGCTTGCCCCCAACCCCGGGCAGCAGTCCTGCAGGACCACGGGCAAGTTTGCGGCCAGATCCATCCACCTCCCCTGAATTTAACCTCCATTGCTGGAGCTGTCGATGGCTTACTATGAACTTCGCTCCTCGCAGCCCCGGTTTTGTAGCCCTGCCTGGGGCAGCAGGGAGGAGGGGTGGCCCATTGCCAGCACCTCCTGCCACAGCAGCTGGCGGTGAGGGGGGAGCCCTGGTGAGCTGCTGGCACACCTCTCCTCTCTTCCAGTTCCTGTGCTGTGGGAAGCACTCTCCATTTGGGGACACGACCAACGTTGAGCACGAGACGTGCCCACCCGGCCAGGCAGGTGATGTGGAACAGGTAAGGGAAACGTTTCTTCCACCCCGCAGTGGGGTTTGTGCTGCTACTCGCAAAGTATTAAAACCTCACTGGTGTTTAAGTGTTAATGACAATTGTGGCTTTTTTGTGGGTTGGTGTTGCTGTGGGGTGGGGTTTGTTTTGCTGGGGTTCGGTTATTTCAATAAGGAGGTGTCTCACCCACTGGAGGAGCCTTGGCGGATCAGCAGGTCTCAGACCTGCAGATGCGATTCCCTTTGCAGCTCTAGAAAGCTTTCCAAATGCTTGCGTTTGCAGCCTCTCGTTTCCCTCCAGCTTCCTCCTCATCGCCTGTGCATGCAGAGAGTGTGAGGTGTCACAGGCGTGTCTGAGCTCAAAAAAAAATGTTGGGCTTTTCCACATGACACTAGTTTCTGAGGCTTAAGAAGTGTGCCACTAACAGGAAATATGGAATTTGCTGTAATTCCTTTTTCCCAGGGCATTAAATGGGTATTAAAATGAGAAATTCATGAAGCAGGATGATGATGCCCAGCGGTAGCTTCATCAAATACACTTCATTCCTCCTGTCTGCATATCTCTGTGAGGTTGATGGAGAAGCCACCAGTACTAGATTGCCTCTGCACTGAAGCTGCAACATAGACTCCATACTCACTGAGCAAATCTATTGTTTGATTATTTTTCTTCCACTGGAGCAGCCAAATCGGCTGAAGTGGCTAAAGCCACCAGCATCAATATGTATGTTGTCCTTAGGAAAAACAAAACCATGTTGCTCCAGCTATGCAAAAACGTTGTTAAGCGAAGGTGTCAAGCGCTAACAGGACACTGTGATGTGGGGGGGTGCGCCAGCCCGCGGGGCAGCATTTCAAAGCACTGCCTCTGGGAACGTCACATCTCGAAGCAGGGTCGAACTCGGCTCAAAGAGCAGGAAGGCAGAGCAGAGCAAAACCAGGCACCCTGCGGGTGACTCTGTTCTGCCCCTCAGCTCGTGGTTTGTGTTTCCACTGGCTGTGAGCTGGGGCAGGTGGGTGGGAGGTTGCATTTTGCAGCCTGGGGAACTGCAAATTTTGGTAGCTGCACTACATTCACTCCTGGCTTTGAGCGCTGTTACCTCGCTCCGCAAATCAAGGGCATGCTCTTGCATTTTTTAAATGGCTCTCTTGGCTAACACCTGGATTTCCATGGGGCCGCTGGCATGCTTAAGGCTAATGTATGTTAATGCTTGACACCTTGTGAAATAAAGCTGTTCATTAGTATCTTTGGGGAACGTATTTAGCATTACGGTGTGCTCTGCTTTTCCATCTTCTCATTTCCCTCTCTCCCTTTTCCCGTGAGTGGAAAGAAAAAAGCTTTTGCCTGACCACACGTACCTGTGTGCGCACACATCCCCCACAGTCCGAAACACATCATACCAAGAAAATCGTAGGCTTATTGTAGTAATAGAAAATACTGCAGGTGTTTGTCTTCCCAAGTTGCAGCAAGCAGCAGAAAAAAAGGAGAGTTGCCCACGGAGCAGCCCGGCTGTGCAATGCTGTGTCCCCCCCTTGCCTCCGTTTCTATTAGGGATTGTGGCAGCACTGCTGGGGGGACGAAGCCCCCCCCCCCAAGCTGCTGCCGTGCTGCAAGGGGTGTCTGTCTCCTCCCAGGACTGCCTGCGAGAGATCCAGGACTTCCTGAAGAAGCACATGGACTTTGTCTCCACGCTCCTGGGTGTCACCATTGGCTTCATGGTAGCTATGTCTGTTCCTTTGCATTTTGGCCCAAGAGGCAGGCTGCAGCGGGGGAGATGTATGCTAAACTAGCCCCTAGAATCTAGGATTTCAGATGATTTTGGAGACTGGCAGCAGAGCAACAAGTGGTGGTAGACTCCACCATGGAAATTAAGAAAGGCCCAGGACCTGTCTTGGCCAGGCCGATGGCCGGAGGGCTCTTCCTGCAGAAACAGGCTCGCTGCACAGTTTTTCTGCCCAAACTAGGCACGGCAGCTGGGAGGGGGGACCAGCGGGACCGGGCTGCAGAACATTTGCATTTCATCTGCCCAGGCTTGCCTGTGCATCTTCTCCTGCGAGCAAGAGGCCATGTCACCTGGCAGAGGGCTTGCAGATGAGGTGGGAAGCCAGCAGCAATTGTAGAAAAGGAGGTGCAGTAACTGCTCCATGTTTTAGGAAACTTGCTGCCTCTCCTTGCCCAGCGCTCGCTGGCTGCCTCCCAGCTCAGCCTGGGAAGTCGCTTTGTGCGGCTGGAGCTGGAAGGTCTTGAAAGCTAACTGGAGAGCTGTGCGGGAAGGGACGGTCTCGTCCTATTAACGACCACTAACGAATGCGGTAAGGTGCATCTCGGGCAGCGGGTGGGTGAAGCACAGGCTCGTAAGGAGCAGGCTGCAAAGGAGAGGAGCAGAGCGGGTTGCCTGGGCTCTCGGGCACTGTCTCTAGAGGAGGATCTTGCAGAGGAGGGGTAGGATCATCTTTGGAGGATGGCTTGGGTAGAAAGGGTCCGTCCTGAATTTGTGAGTCTTATTTGGGGGAGGACGAAAGAAAATATGAAATGCTGTGAGAGGAGCATGTCCGTCAGCGGTGAAGGGACTCGGTGGCTGCGTGGGGACGGTCCCTTTGGAGCTGGAGAGCACCGCTAATTAAAACAAGTCTGTTCGTATGCCCACCCACTGTTTGGCAGAGGTCTATCACTGTAATTTCCTCTGAACGAGGGCCCTGCACGTGTGGTGAAGCATGCCAGAAAACAGTACACGCCAGGAGACGTTTCTTCACCATGAAGGGATGTTTGGTCTGCTCTGATATCTCTATGCTGTGCCCTGGCTGGGGTGACCTTTCCTGACTGAATGTCTGTTTGGAGATTGTTTTACTACTTGTGTCCGCCTTGGCACAATTATGGGTTAGAAGAGTCTTCTCCATCTAAACAAAACCCAGAGGAACAAACACTTTTGTATTTTATACTGCTAGTAGTGAATTAGGAAAACCATCAGGCATTGCTATGGTCACGTGTGAATATTTGGTGTCACTTTCTAATTTTTCTCAGGTATAGGAGGAATTTCACTGCAGCTATATTCAGATAAAAGCGGGAGCGTTTTTATTATCTGTATCTTTTTTCACAGCTTGATGCTATAGACAGATAAGGCAGCTGTCTTTGAAGCGTGCGCGAGAGGAAATCTCACTGCACGGTTCACTATTGTGGCAGCAGGATGCAAAGGAAGCACATGATGAGGGTATAGCTGCTCTGATGTCACCGTCCCTCGGCCAACAATGCACACGTGTCCCCAGATAAAAAAGGCCCTTGCGCGTTAAGGCAGGCTTTTAGGAAAAAGCACATTGTTGCAGCCCTCGTTATCCTTCCCACAGCAGCCTTACCTTTGATACGTCAGGCTGTGTAAATCCTGATATGTGATATACCAGGCAGAATATCCCAACGCAGAGGAAGTATATGGTTCTCTGCATTCACAACCATTCATGTGCATGGGGTGGGGTTTGGGTTTTGTCAGGGTTTTTTGTTTTGTTGGGTTTTTTTACTCCAAACAATACATGAAGTTTGGTTTTCTTCTCCCTGTTATTTGTACAGAAAGCTATTATGAGAGAACTATGTTTGTTTGCATAGAGGAATGTTTTGTGGCAGGAATTGGAAATCTGAATTTCCTGGTTTCATCTCATTTCTTGATATTTTTAGGACTGGGTTTGAGCCGTACTCTGTTAATTCCAATCAGATGCTTTAACCATGTGTTGGGGTTGTTTTCTCTCCCATGTTGGAATTGGTGTTCACCATTTCACTGCAAAACAGCTCTCTGAAGAACAATGTGACATCCTGATATTCAGATAATTCAGAAGTGCCAAGCGGACTAACAGGCAACATTTATGATTGCTTATTTGCACAGACGGAGCATCATAATCGGTTCAGCATTTAATTGTTTGTCTGTCTCATTTATTTCCTTTTAGGTTTACGGGATGATCCTGACTTCATTCCTCTGGTTCTCCATCCACTTCAGCAGCAACCTGGACCGGAAAGGCAGATACGTCCTGCGAGAAAGGTAGAAACCTGCCAGCTGGGCATCCTTACCAGGTAGAGCCAGCTCTTGGCGCGGGAAGATGTCTGAAGTCACCCACAAAATCCCACGGGAAGGCCTTGCGTGGGGGCAGGTGGTGGGACAAGTGTCATGCGCTTCCCCTTCCTGCACTACGAGATTTCATGCGTTTCTGAGCTGGTTGGAGCAGACGGTGCTCTGCGGAGGAGCACTCCCACACCTTCACCAAAACCAGACAAGGACTGAGACACACACCTGGGCTCGGAGATGCAGATCGCCTCGCAGGGGGATGTACGGGCTGTAGCTCCACAAGCAGGACACAAGCAGTCCCTTAGGACAAAAACAGAGAGAAAAGGCCAGCAAAAACCACAGCATTAAACCAAACTTCTATTGCGCTGTCACCCGAGCTGTTCCCTGTGACCCCCAAAGACGCAAAGTTTCTAGGAAGATGGCTTTGGATCATAGCCCAGGACTGTTCTTGTGCAACTGGCAAATACATGGATGCGAAGTGTGTCATTGCTGATAGGAAATGTGCTCTCCTAGCCTGGACACTCATAGTGATTGACTTTGGACACGTTTCTGATCATGCTCGAGTATGTAGGCATCCAATGACCATTGACTGTTTTTTCTGTTTTCAAATACTTCCAGAGCTTTTGGTAGAGATTGGGAAAAAAAATCAGAAAGCAGTGCATGAGCTTTGAAACAAATGACCAGCATAAGGACATATCCCGCTGTTATTCCTCCCTGCTAATGCAATACACCATTATTTTTTAATTCTTAGGATTTAGTCAATCTCCTAGAGCTTGATGCCACACAGATTTCACAGGGGCTTGTTCAACTTCCAGCCTTAGCTCTGTGTTTATCTAGCTTCACTAACCCACTGCGCTGCTGTGCAATACAAAAGGACTTTGATATTACACATACACACAGGACTGAAGTTTGAATCTATAAGAGAACAGCACTGATCTCCAGCCAGGTCAAACAATACAATGTCCAATTCCACGTCTCTTTACATCATCTTATCAATAATAAACAGAAATTTTAAAAGCCTCAGTCAACTGAAGAACTCGGCTCTCGGTCTAGCTCAAACGACGGCTCCCTGGCGTGCTTTGCCCTCATTGCAAGGAGGCAGAGCTGCTTCTGAGCTGAAACCTATCATTGCAACAGATTTAGCACCTGCTGGAAAACCTGCTGTAAACTATATGGCTATGTGAAATGCCTGTTGAACCAACAACAGCTTTCATCCCTCTCCTTTCGTTGTGGCTTTTAGCCATGAAAAACAGTAAGTAGCAATCATTCGTTGAGGTAAATGTGGAAACCCCATGCTGATGTTCAGGACAGGTCCTGGCCCTCAGGCAGGGACTGCCACATGTACAAGAACACCAGTACAGCCTACAGCACCTGGTTAGCATCTCAATGTGGCTGCAAATATCTTGCATTGGAAAGAATTGCGTTGGGGGATGGGGAAAGGGCTATTGCTCCTCATCCCGCTCCCTTGGAACCCACGGAGCTTCACCATTGACTTCACTGGAAGCAGGATCGAGTTCAAACTGCTCCAGAGTATTACTCAAGCTCCCTCTGGGCAGTCACCAACACGCCTCGGTCTAGCAGTGATTTAGTGGCGATACGCACTTGCCAACATACCCACTTTCTAGCAGTGGGGAAAGATTCGTTTATATGTATGTATGTACTGTGAAGTATGTATGTACTGTGAAGTGTATTGCTCTCTGGAGAGAGACAATCTCCCTTGTGAGCTCCTGCTGCTATTGTCCAGGCCCCTGCTATTGTTATTCCTCAGGCCAGCTGGCAGCTCATGTGACTCATGGTTTCTTCAATAAAGATGAATTTCTTGCAGAAGGCCATCATTCCTCCTCTTTTTCTGCCGTACATGAGGCTGCCTGCATTGCTCAGAGGTTTGCGTCATGGAGAGCCCTCAGTAATTCTTTCAGTGCTGGGAAGAGATATTCTCTGGGCAGCTGGCGCTTGCCTGTCCCAGCAGCATGCCTTAGCATCCAAGAGGGAGAGGATGGCCTTGGTCCTTTGGAGGAAAAGGAGCCGCTCATCAGCCTCACCCTACCCTCAGCCAGCTGCTGGGGCAGCAGGCAGGTACCTCGTGAGGAGTAACGCAAGCAGAGGCAGGAAAAAAAGCTTAAGGACGCATTTAAGCGATAAAGACCGGAGTGCTTATATGAAAGAAATCTCTACGGTTTCACTTTTTTAAACACTAGGTAGTCAGGTCTTGCCCACTGCTCTGTGTTGGTGGGATGGTGTTCTGCCATATCAAAAACCATCGGAGATCGAGCAAATCGGTGGAGTCTATGTTATCAGTGTGGGTTACCTGCTTATAGCCTCATTGACTAGTAGAAAAGATCTCTGTCAAAACTTCACTACCAGCACTGCTAAAGCTTTAGGTACTCCTCCTTCCTAGGTCAATTTTTAATGTAAAGGGATGATTATGCACAGGAGTAGCATATATATGATACGGAAACCTGAAACGCTATTGTACCCCCCTCCCCCAGCTCTCATTTCCCTTGAATCATGTCTGATCACTGAAACTCCCTCAGAAGGAGCAGGCACCTTTCCAGCCCTGGCCGTATAGGTGTGCATGTGCGTCGCTGCTCCTTTCACGCCTCTGTAAGGATTTCTGCTGCTTGCGGCAGGGATTGAGAACATGACCTGCACCAAACCACCTCACAAGGGGATAATGCACCCAGAGAGTCGTTTCTTCTTCCCAATAAGCAGGAGACTAGAAGCGTGCAATTTCTTGTCCCAGGGAGCTGGACATTCCCTTTCTTCCTCTGGCAGCCAACCATGGGGTTTAGGTAATTATTTTGGTACAAGATACTCCAACAAACTGTAATTTAAAAAAAAAAGCAAACCTTGTTCTGTACGTACACGCTGGCCATCTCATGATCTTTATTCCCATTTCACCTGCTGCTGGAGCTCCCCGGCAAGGAGCAGCACCTTTAATGAGCGGGCGGCAGAGCAGTGCCCGGCCAGACCCGCGCTGCGTGTCACAGCAGGGGCTCCCGCTGCCCCGCGATGGCATCCCGCTCTCGTTTTCAGGAGCAGGAAAGCAAACACCTCCGACTCCTTGGGTTTGAGAAACCTGTTGCAGAAAAGTAGTGTTACCATGTCGTTTGCAGTCGTAGAAATGGCAGCACCCAGGGCTGGCTGGATGGAAGCTGCGAGGCAGGCAGGTGTTGAGCAGGTTCTTTTGACACCCGTGCCAACAAAAAATCCTTGACCCGCAGTCAATGTGCTTGCACTTACCAGTCCCTAATTTGCTGCTTGCTGTGGGCAAATTGCAGCTCTTGTGCAACCAGAGCAAAACCCGGGGAAACTATGTGTAAGCGCTGCCGAGATTTACTCAGTGCTGAGAAGAGCAAGAGAGAGATTTTGTCAGGATAAGAGCGTGGAGCTGAGCAGTGGGGGTGCAGAGCCAGCAGCCAGGCTAGGAAACACCTGCAGACCCACTGACCCTCCCTGGGGCTTGCACAAGAGGAAGCGGCTGTTATAATCTTGTCAACCCTCAAACTCTGGTAGGAAGGAATTCCCTATTAATGTAGGCATAGGCGAGAGCACAAAAAAATTAAAGCGAGACCAAAGGTGCAGAGTTAAATATTTCATTGTGAATTGGCTCCAATTAATTGTCAATTAAGCTCCAGCAACTATCAGTTAGTTCCGCTAAGGTCACCTGGGCAATTGCAGTTTGGCCTCTGTATGGGTACGCATTGGTTTGTGCTCATGCGTTACCCTTTTCCTTTTATTTTAGACAAACCCGCAGCTCTATCTGAGGACACGGAAAGAGGGAGCAACCTAAGGCCAGGTGAATACCTGTGGGCCCACAGCAGTGACAAAAAGCCTTCTGTGCTGCTCTCTGTCCTTCATTGCCCACACACCGCTCAGGTCCTGCTCTGCCAGCGTAAGCATTAATTTCCCCTGAGGCTTTACGCTGGGCTTGCTGCGTGCTCGTGGGTGGCCAGACCACAGCTTGCTTACCAGCCAGGCGAGCTCTCCCAGCGCCCGCTCCGAGCAGCAGGTGCTGCTTTTTCAATGTACTTCTCCTGCAGAACTGGAGGGGAGCAGGGCGCAGCTTTGCACCGCAGCTGAGAATGCTCAGGGCTTCTGCAAATCAGGTTTTTCAGTACCCGAAAAAAACCCCAGGAGCTCAGAGCACTTGTGAAAAGCACAGGTTAAGCAATTTACTGACTCTCTAGAGAGATTCGGTGGTGAGGAGAGTGGGAATCTTTCAGCCTCGTGGTGGGCTGGCTTGGCTCCAAAATGTTTTGCTAATTCCTGCCCTATTGACTGTGTGTCTGCCAGTTCCCGCTGCCGCCGAAATACAACTTCCTCATGCAACAGCCCCTTCGCTGTGCAGCTCTGATTCATGTCTGCAGCAAGCTCCTAAAGGAGATCCTGCCGAGCAGGTCCTTCCGAAGCCTTTTAAGGTGGCAAATTTGCGTGGACCTTTGCAGCGCCGGGGTGGTAAGGAAACCATCTCCTGCCAAGGTAAAGCTGCGTTTCTGAGCTGCAGACACAGGAGATATTTTTTTAAGAAATAGTTGATAAGCACTTTTTTTTAACCAGGTGCAGAAGCAATGCATTTGAAAAAGCAGCTGGCTATAATTCTCCTTCAGCAATGCAGCCGGTGGTGGTAGATGCTGCGCACAGGAGATCTCGGCCAGCACAGCTGAAGGCAAGTAAAGTCAGAAGCTGCTTTGAATACACGGTCGGATCATGCACGCCCGCCAACTTTCACACGAAGCGTCGTTGCAGTTCTCTCTTTTAGTACGATGCTATATTGGGCTGAGAAGGGATTTTTTTCTTAACTGTGTAGTTCCTCCTCTTCCAGGAGGCTGAGCAACTGGCAGCGAGCATCAACCCTGGCCCCTGGGAGACGTAGGACCGGGTGGGAGCGTGGGGGAGAGCACAGGAGCGAGGAGGGGAGCCCCGGAGCAGCCTCGGAGGCTGTTTTGGAAAAACATGCAGTGTTTTGCAGCTTTCAGCCATAGCTACCAAACCCACAACCGGCTGCAGGCCTGCTGGTGAGGCTGCTCCGCTGCCTGCCCTGCCATCCCTCTCACCCCAGCACAAATCCAGCGCTGTCTTTAGTCACCTGGCGTTTTGGGGGTCCATCAAACAAATTAATGCCTGGAGGCAATCTGCATATCTACCGCTGCCAGGACGGTCGCGAGGAAAAAAAGCCCATCTCTATCTGGAAGAGATACAGGGCGGTCGCTCGGCTTGCGAGGAATCGGCACATCTTGGGAGAAATACTTTCAGCCAAGCCTGGAGGTGCCCACCCACAGCAAATACCCTCCTGGCTACCAGGTTCTCTTCCTTTAGACTCCAGTAAGCCAAAAGGAAAGGTCCTTCCCAATGTTTTTGCCAGGAAGATGCGTATCCCTGCATCACTCTCCCTGGAGTCACTGGCAGGCGGCTGGCGGTGTTTATGTTATCCCAAGGCAAAATCGCCCCCCCTCCCTTCAGCAGCATTAAGTGCTATTGTTTAACCCCCCCCACCCCCCGTGTGCACCAGCTTGCTCACGGAGGTGCTCGCTTTCTTTTCAGCCCCGTTACATCACCAATAAGCTGTTCTAGTCTTTATTCACCTACTAATGAATTATATATTGATAACACAATAGAAGCTCTCCGCATCGACGGGCTGGGCTCTCGCTCTCCCACACGGCGTCTCGCGAAGCGCAGCCGGGCTCAGCTGTGGCTCAGCCCTCTCTGACGCCCTGGGAAAAATGAACGTTCACTTTCCGGGCACAAGCGCTGAGAAGAGGGAGCATCTGGGCTGGATGGGGAAACCCGCTCGCGTTTGCTCTCCCTCTGCCGTAGTGGCGGTAGGAGCCAATGCTGTCCTTCCCCACTGCCCCCCCTTCCTCCTCCTCTTTATATAACCTGACCCATCACCATAGATACGTTGACATAAATATTTAAAGATGGCAGAGAGACAGACCACGCAGACGGGAACCATTTGTTGAGTTTATTAGAACCAGAAACTCCAGGCGTAGCTACAGGTCTCTGCTTGCCACATTCCCTCCCCCCACCAAAGGCTGTGAGGCAAACGTGACCCCCCCGGGCTATCACAGTGTTTCGGCTGAATTTGCAGAGCCAGGCACGGGGATTTTTGGATGAGCAGGTGCCAGCCACTCCTGCTGGGGCACAGAAAAAATATTCTGGAGACGTACCCTTAGAGACGTGGATGAGATTCTTAGTATTATTTTTTCTGCTCAAAATGAAGGCATTGGCTGGCTCCCCAGGGTTGCAGGTGGGGCCTCCTCCCAGGCCACTGAGCTCCACCTTCCCGCTGCCCGAGGCCAGTCCATGCCCTGCAGCTTGTCCTTGCCCAGGTCCCTGCCTTGAAAACCAGTACTGCGTGGTGTCGGCTGCCTAGGAAGTTATTCTTACGCACTCTGGGACTATTAGCCTCCTGCAGCATGAATTTCTGAGCTTCTTTTCATGCATGTCCAAAATGTCCTATTTAAAGATTTTTGGTGATGCTGATGTTGTGGTTTTGGGGTTTTTGGGGTTTTTTTTTACCTCCACAGGTAGATTAGAAACCCAGGCTATTTCTGGCATATTCTCCACAGAAAATAAAATGCGGTGATTAAAAGCTAACTAGATTCTCACCCACAAAATGACGTGCATTTTATTCTCACAGTTTGTCCATCATTTTTGCACTGGCTGTGAGGAGGACAGGGGGACTGCCACGCAAGCCCAAGCCATGCAGCTAGAGTGTCACGTTGGTGGCCACCCTGCAGTCCCCAGCAGATGAGGGACTCCCATCTGCTCTCCCAGATCTCCTGGAGACTCTGGGTTTTAGGTGTTCAGAGCCTGCCTTGGTGCTAATCGTTTCACTCCCCGGTCGCCAGCTCTCCAGGCACGCATACGGGGCGGGGAGGACACGGCTCTGTCCTCTTCTCTCATTCCCCTCCACTGCTTTTTGTAAAACACAAGGGGGTTTTGAGGTGAAGCTGCTGGAATGCTGGTGGGCATCTCCCTGGGAGAAGCAGGCTCTGAGTCCCGGGGCCCGGGCTCGTGGAGGCTGGCGAGGCCCTGCCTGCCAAACCCGGGCTGGGAGGCAGCTCTAACGGTCCCTGGTGAGCCGTACCCGTATGTCAGCTGTGGCAAAACCCACAAGCATGACGCTGACTTTTATAAACCACCCCAACGACCCAAGCCCGGCAGACAGAGGAAAACCACTGCAAGCGCCTCCTCTCTCCGCTGCTTCACCCTGCCTGCAAGGCCGATTGCAAAAGCAAATTCAAGCTCAGGGGCGGGTTTGGGGTTTTGATTTGGCATTCTGGGGCTGGGGTTTTTTTTTTACTTTTTTTCGAGTTTACTTTTTTCTTTCAGTGCTGCAAGGCTTGGGAGGTAGGTAGCTTCTTCACAGGCCTGCCTGCAGCTGGCTGCTATGTAAACGACTGTGCGTCAGCATGGCACACCGCTGAGCGCTCGAACCGAGCCCGTCCTCCTAAAGGGGGAAGTCATCAGCCCTATTCATCGCACTTACACTCGATACCGGCATGTGACACCGATACATGAACTGAATTTGTGTAAATTAGCTTTACTTATTTATACAGCACCATTTTATAAAGAGCTGATAAAGCCGCTGAGAGTCTTTGAAATGCAGTTCTGGTACTTTATGGACTGTACAGCAAGTAGTACAGCATGACAAATGTATATACAACATCTGAAATCATATGTAATCTGGGAAACAGTATATGTTATCATGACACTGTGTCACGGTGGTGATTTTTTATTTCCTGTACATTAAGCTCAAGGTTTTCAAACACACCCAGCTGACCTGCTTAAAAAAAACTCCAACCAACCAACCAAATATGTTTGGACAAGGCTTGAAATCCTTTTCCACTTCCAAGTTTTGGAGACAACTTAGTCGGTACAGCCAGATGGGTGAACCCAGTTTAGACCCAGTAGGCTTTAGCCTGTAACTGGGAGCTTCTTGATGTAGGAGACGGTGGGGCTGTGCCTCAGCTCCCCCTGCCAGAGCCACGTCTGTACCAGGGCCCTGAGCAGCACATGCTCCAACACAACCTGAAGGGAGGTCCCAGAAACGGGACTGTGTTAGCTCCAAACCAAATAGCTTGCTAATAATTTGCTAATTTTTTTGCTAATTTTTGGAGGGTATGAAAAGGTTTATTTCTCGTTTTCTGTTTTCCTTCACTTCCCAACATAAAAGAAAAAAAAGGCAGAAAACAAGAAAAGAAAAGCAACAGTGACCAAAAAAAAAAAAAAAAAAAGCAATCCCGAGCTCCCTAGAAGCAGTTTCAATGCCAACTTTGTCGCAGTGATTGCAGCTGGGGCTGCCCGCTCTCCAGTGCACAAAAGTTGATTTGAGAGTCATTTTCCCTCGTAGCTGGTGGGCTGCTGTGGCTGAAGGCCTTATCAGTTTGCAGCTGGTTCCTTCCTTCCTCTCCCTCGCACAGACTCTCCAAGCACCTCCGAGAGTTTTTCTGGGAACAGTCACATAAGTGCACGAGAGGCTCCTTGGTTCGTGCAGTCTCCTGTCTTCAACCTCTCCATTTGTTTTGGCGGGGTGGGTTGGGGGGTGGCTGTATTTTTGTTTTAATGTTTATAGCTGGAAAGGATGAAGGTGCAGAAAAAAAGATGTCATGAGGATGCTATGATGTAGCAAGTGACCAGCTTCGGGAACCTGCCGTTATCCTTTGAATTGATGAGCAGGAGCCACCCAGGATTACAGCTATCGCAGTGCCAAGATGGGTCATACTAACAATTTGGCATAGCAGTTACATGTATAAATAGCCTCATGAACCTCCGGCTTCACTGGTGAGGCTGGATGAGTGAATGTGGCTTAGAGACAAAGGGTTTATGCATCCACAGCAAGCCCGCAATCAGGGACGTACTCGGCATAAGTAATTGGGGAACAGGGCCAACTTCTATTCATCCCCAGTCCCCGCTGCTGTGGACAGCCGTGGGCTGTTGCCGAGGGGCAAAGAAGGGTTTGACGAACACGATGGAGCCCTGGACCAACTCATCCCTGAGGGCAATGGGATGATTTTGGAACAAGTCGATTCATTTTCAGCGTACACATGTAGGAAATATGTGCTTAGCTAACAGCACATTCCAGCTTACGGGATGCATGGCAGGGAAGGTGTCATCGAGTGTGAAAGTGTTTGGCTCGGAAGCTGCTCCCTGAAATGCTTTCGCTAGAGGAAAGTGCCCGGGCAGAAAGAGTGCAGGTTTCCACGTATGACACTCAGGTGGACACCGAGTTGATATTTAGCATGGTAAGGTCCCGACCTTTGCTGGAGCTGCTGGCTGCTGCCTTTACCAGAAGTCCTCTGACGCTCTAGTTATGTGACTTACTGTCCTGCCCCTAGAAGAAGCGAACGAGCTTGCTGGAAGCATAATGTGGGGTGAGAGCAA
Source organism: Aviceda cuculoides (assembly GCA_035590195.1). Taxonomy (NCBI): domain Eukaryota; kingdom Metazoa; phylum Chordata; class Aves; order Accipitriformes; family Accipitridae; genus Aviceda; species Aviceda cuculoides. The sequence continues at coordinate 12,164,306 of JAVJGG010000021.1, forward strand.
TTTCTATTTCTAGGGATGAGCAAGTGGGCCAAAGTGGGTTTCGGCCAAAAGATTGGGAAACTTCATTGTGCTTCTCTTGCACAGCTTTGGGGTTTTTTGACTAAAATTTCTAAGCCATGATGTGAGGCTTACTTGAACTGTTGACACGTGTGACCCAAATCTCTTTGGTGGGCAGCCCTGAAGCCTCCCCTGATGCTCACACGACCCAATAACCGAGGGAAAACATTCTGAGTGGTTCTACTGAACTTGATGCAATTGCTCACAGTAGTAAAGCCACAAGCTTAAGCAAAAAGTGTCTGGCAGATCAGAGCTTAGGATACAATAGGAGTGGAAAATGAATGAGGAAAAGCTTCTCTGAATTTCAAACTGCAAGTTTTAATGTAAAAATCCTTTTTTCTTTTTTTCGGGGGAGGGGTGGGGGCTCCCTCATGGATGCACCCTAAAACTTCTGTATTAGAAATACAAATCCTGCTGCATCCTGCACCCATTCACAGTGGTTTCCCCCTGCACCCCGGGCTGCCTGGGGAGGTTTAGGGGATGACGGTGAGGTTTAAGGGATGGTGGTCAGGTTTAGGAGGCAGTGGTGCTATGGCCCCCCAACACCTGCCCCTGCAGCTGCCACTGCAGGTAGGAAACTCTTTCCTGTGACCTGCCTCTGGTAGGTGGGAAAAAGAGGAGAAAAAGGGGAAAACAAACAAACAGACACACACATTAAAAAAAAAAAAACAGGAAAAGGAAAAAAGAAAAAAGAAAAGAGAAAAAAGAAAAAGGAAAAAGGAAAAAAGGAAAAAGGAAAAAGTAATAGGGGGGAAGATAATAGAAAAAAGAAATAAGAAAAAAGGAAAAAGAGGGGGAGAAAAGA
>JAVJGG010000021.1:12165365-12243924 GCA_035590195.1 Aviceda cuculoides
GTGGAAGGCTGCACCAAGTGCATCAAATACCTCCTCTTCGTCTTCAACTTCATCTTCTGGGTGAGCCCCGGGCAGCGGGGGGGGCTGGGGGGGGCCGAGCCACGCCTGCCCTTCAAATAACGGGGCTCCAATATGGCTCGTCAGCCCGCGCCTCGTTTTAACCTCTTTCCCGTCCCTCCCCCCCCCACCCGCGTTAAGACTTGCTGCCTAGGATATGCCTTAGGGGTTGCTTTTTTTAAGGGGGGGAGCTGCTTATCCTTTGCGCTTTTTTATGCATGCATATATATCTATATCTATTTATTTGCACGTGTATATCTATTTATATATCTATATTTTATAGAGATATATGGAGAGGAAGATGTTTATATGCACCCCTTCTGAGCAGAAGCGGGGGGTGCCTTGCTCCCGGGCAGGGGGGGCAGAGCTGGGGGGGCCGCAGCGGGTCGGCATCCCCCCCGAGGGGAGCAGCCCCCGAGCCCCCTGTTGCTGTGGGTCTGCCCTGGGCAAAGCTGCGTTCCTCAGCCAGCCGAGGGGGGACGGGTGCGGGGCGGATGGATGCTGCCAGGCGGAGGGAGAAGAGGTGCTGGCCCAGGCTGGAGGGGAGGGGGTGTTCCAAAAACCGCGGGCGATGGAGGCTGGCCTTGCTCTCCCCACCCCAAGAGCTGGCAGGGAGCGGCGGGGGCTCGACGGCCCTGGCATCGCGTCAGGAGCCGGCCTCGACGCCCGCCTTTGGGTCGTGTCCGAGCTGGGGACCGCTGCCTCCGAAGTTATTTTAGGATGCAGATTTTACCCAGGCTGGAGAGGTTGCCTTTCCTGAGAAAGTTGCTCATGAAATAATCCATCCAGACGTGCGGCTAATTTAGCAAAAAGCGGCATATCCCAGTTTCCCTGCAAAGCGGGTTTGTCCCGGTTAGAAACACCCTCTGGCAGCGAGGGGCTGGCATGGCCAGAAACGCTCTCTCCCTGCTCCTGCGCCTGGGAGCAAGGAAATGTGCCTGAGCAGGCTGCTTTATTTTTTTTAAATAGGCTATTTTCCATTCCCCAAAATGCTGTTTTTCTTGCAAGCAAGCCCAGCCCCACCCTGCCGAGGCAAGGCACTGCTTGCTGGGCGCTGGCTGCGTGGTCAGGATGCGCCCCTCGTCTGACGCCCCGCTCTGTCGATGGGGAATTTGGGGGTTTTCTTGACGTTTTCTTGCAGCAGCGAACGCAGCGAGGAGAGGTGGGGAGGGGAGCAATGCCTTCCAGAGCAGAGCCTGCCTCGGCACCGGGAGCTGCTCTGCCCGGCTGCCGCCTTCTCCCCGGGAGTGCTCGGTGGAGGTCTTGCGGGGATGGGGGGGGGGGTCCCCACTTCTGGGAGGTGTAGGGCTTAACCGTTGCATGGCAGCGAGCGCTGTCAAATCCGGCCTGATTTCAGGCCTCTTCCCCTTGTTTCTGGGTATGACAGTGACCAAGGGAGAGATGACGAGCTCTGACGACAGCGCTGTTAATTGATACCTGATGCGCTGCCAGCTGCAAGATGAATGCGGGACAGTCCTGGGGTTTGGATTTTTTAACCTCTTCCTCCACCCTTAAAATGGCAGGACAGAGGCGGGTAGGCTTTTCTCTGAAGCGTTGTTCCTTCCGAGTTATCACGCTTATCCCGGGGCTTTTTCTTCCCTTCTGGTCCCAATTTCCTGCCATTCTTGTCGCTGAAGCTGCCGGGTGCGGATGGGAGGGAGGAAGGGTCTCCTGGGCGGCAGGAAGGATGCCGGGGGCTCTGCACAGCCGCCACTTCTGAGCAAGCTCGCTCGCTCACCCCAATCTGCGTTTGCAAAACAGCTTATCTTTTATAAGCGGGCATTTTGCTTCCCAGAGGAATAGCCGATCCATTTAATTTCCCTGTTAGGACTTCTGGTGCCTTGCCCTACATCTCTGAGGGAGCCTGATGCCTGCTCCCTGTGCGCACTGAGGGGGGAGATGCTCCAGCCCCTCCCAAGGAGGGGTGCTTGTGAGCTGGGACCCACCAGCTCCCCAAAACACCTCCCAGTGCTGGGCTTGCCCTAGCACCACCTCCTGTGCAGATGCGGAGCCAGGGCTTCGTTAGAATTAACGATGCTTTCTGTGAGTCTGGCCAGCTGAAGGGTGGTTGAACACCAGGTCTTTATGGTTTTCAAGCCCTTTTATGTTGTTTTTTAAACCAGTAGTCAAGGGGACTTTTAGGTTTACTACCACGCAAATGTGGTTAGCAGCCAACCTTGCATCCCCAGCTGGGGAGGGTGCCTTGGTTGCCACCAAAGTGTGAAGGCCCTTTTCACAGGGAGGCATTTAAAGGCCGGATGGGGTGCTGAGCACCCTCACTGCGGGGTGGCTGTGTTGCGACCCCAGCTCTGACCCCAGGGAGGTGCGAGACGGGGCGTTCGCAGCCCTGTGGTCCTGCCAGCTCGTTAGCATGCAAGGGCTGCTGGGCTCCTCGTGCTCATTTGCTTACCATTCGCCTTGTGCCCGGCCAAGGTCGGGCGCTGGTGATGAAAACAAGCAGGAGACAGAGCCCAAAGTTTGGCAGGCACCACATCGTGCTGCACGGGAGCTTGCTCTGGCACCCAAGAGGAAGAAAGGAAGCAATTCCCAGCCTTAATGGTGTTAACAAATAAGAAAGAAACTCCGATAACTTTTTAAAGTAGCCCTGCTGTCCTGTCGGAATGTAAATAAACTGACACCCCTCTGGCTTTCCCCCCCTTCCTTCCCCTGGCAGCGCAGGGGGAGTTTCACAAAGCCGCTGTGTTGAAAAGCAAAAGGAAAAGGTGGCCTTGCTGCCAGCTCCCTGGGGCGCCTTGGCAGCCCCCTCTGCCCGAGATGTTTCGGTTTTGTTTTATTTCTTGGGGGTTGTTTTTCCCTTGTGCGTGCATTTTTGAGAAGGTGCCGGGGTTACGTGCTTGGTCCAGGGTGGCTCCTGAGGAGGGAGCAGCAGCCGCTGCACGGACCGCAGGTACAAATGGGTGCCCATCCCGGCAGAGAAAGGGTCCCCGCATGTTTCACAGCGGCATCCAGCTACCACAGCAGTGGAGGAGGCCACGGCAGCACCTGGGAACCGCGCCCAGTTGGTAGAACACAGGGCTGGTAAGACAAAAGCTTTGCTGTGCTGCAAACTTGTCCTGAAACCTTAGGGTGGCCGGTGGCAAGGGGTGCTCCGCTGCCCTGCCCTGCGAGAGGGTGCAGCACCAGTATCCGTTCCTGGGTGGTTTTGCTGGTGTGACGGGCAGGCAGTCCCAGCTCGCCCTGCAGCCTGGAGCAGGGCTGGGCACGTGGCGAGATGGAGCTGCTTCTCCATCCCAGTCTCAGTAGACAGTTGGGCTTCAACTGTTCTCCTGAATTATCCAAATCCGATAGCAGAGCTCAGTGCATGGGGCTGAACTGACCACTGCTGCAACGAGTCCCTGGAGAGGCCGAAGGAAGCCAGAGAGCTATTTTAGAATGTAATTAAACATAACCAAGGAGAAATTGGCTTGCTTGGAGAAGGATCGCCCAGCTTATTAGCTAATACAGCCCGTGGCAGCCTTCCAGGTCTAAAGCACTGCTGACAGCCCTACCAGAGAGTTGCCTAATTAAAAGGAAGAGCTTACTCCTAATGCCATTTTCCAGGCACCGCGTAACTCTTTTCCCTTGCTTGTGTGGAGGAGATGTGGTGCAGTTGGGGTGAAAAGCGTAGGAAGGGTGAGAGCAGAGGGAAGGCAGAGGTGAAAGTCTGACTCGACAGTGGTGATCGGAAGGGAAGTGGGATGGAGGAGTCAAGTATTTTCTTGTGCAAGACTGGAAAATCTGTCAGCTGGCCCCTGGAGTCCACAAAGTGTGCACAAAGATACTTGGCTTTGGTGACAAGAGGTGACAGTGGAGGGAGGTGGCAGTTCTCTGTGGTGGTGGTCCCACAGCGACAACTCTGCCGAGCGGCTCGTGACCCTCCCGATGTGACGAGGAGGGCAGCTGGGTGCTGCTGTTTACAGGTTTAAACCCAGAATGGAAGAGCTGGTGGCTCGCGTGACGTGCAGCTCTGAAGCACGGGTTTGAAATAACTCTCTGGACTAGCAGGATAGCTTGCGTTTTGTTCTGGGTGCAGGCTCGCACTGGGCGCTGCCGAAATGCTACCAGTGATAGCAGCTAGCAGGCTGCTCTGCTGCGGAGCGCGGGGTTTGGTTTGGCTATTGGTCTTCCTGGGAATGACAGAGTGCCTTGCGAGCAGCAAGGATGTGATGCTGGCCCAGCATCATCTTCTACTGACTTGGGTTTGATATCCTGGGGCAATGTACACGCAAGCGTATTTCCACGTGTGCTTGACCCTGCAGCTATTTAATGCTGTCTTGCAAGGGCAAGGGAGAGGTTTTCTTAGCGGGCTCAGTATCTGGACCCAAGTTTTCCTGCTGATGGCTCTCTGGGATGTGTTTCAGGGCGCTCTGTCAAGTGAACACAGTCCTACCATCACCTACGAAACCTCTTCTGAAGTCTCTGCATACAGAAGGTTATTTAAGCAGGTCTTTTGAAGAGACTGGTGCCCTGCCCTATGGGGGGTACCTGATTTCAGTTAATGGGCTGAGCTGCAGTCGCAAGGAGGGAGCATCGCTGGCGGCTGGAGGGGGGATCGCTCTGTTTTCCTGAGGTTATTTTTCTATCAACCACCGTAATGCTCATCTCCTGCAAGAGCATTAACCCATGTACAACGCCTTGAGAAACACTTTGATCCCGTATTGTGCAAGTGCCTTTCACTGTATTATTAAAAAGGGAAAGCAGTTGTATTACCGTTGTACTTAAATGCTTACGTATGGGGCCAAATTAATTTTAAAGCGGTATCTGAAATTGTTTTCCTCCGCTGAGGGCGATCAAACCCTGCTGGTAGGTGTCAATGTATAGGGATACTTCTATCCGCAGTGGGGATCAGGCTGCGGCAGGCGGGGAGCAGCCTGCAGGCTCGGTGCTCCCCCATCGGAGGACCCCACTCCTGGATTTTGGTGCGGGATTCCCGCTCTCCTCCCACCCATCAAGCTCTGTTTGGCCTCTGGCGTGCCGCTGCTCCAGGAGCATTCCTCTGGAGCTTGTTTTGAAAAGCCCTGCAGTGTTGTTGGGCTGGTAACTATAGGCACCAGCGGAGAATTTCCCCCCGGCTGGCAGCTCTATTAATAGCCGCTGCTGGGAGCGGAGCACGGGCTGCAGGCTGCCTTCCTCCTGCTGCCCGCCGAGCAGGGGCTCTTCCCAAACGCCCTTTCTGCACCCCCCGGGCAGGCCTTGCCTGCAAACTTGCAGCCTGGCCTTCGGCGGCTGTCGAGCGTGATCTCCACAGACGGCAGCGAAAGACGGTGCCTGCGCTTTCCAAGCAGAGTCCTCGCTGCAGTGTGAAAGTGCCTGCGCCAAGCTTGGCGGAGAAGCTTTTACATTGTCTGGCCATCAAACTGCAACCACGTTTGTCTGATTTAGGTCGCTTCCCCTGCTTACGGTGCCCCCAAAACGTCTTACGAGGGTCCTGATGTGTTGGTGCCCTGGGGCATCCCACAGTCTACCCCGACAAGCAGTGCGGGGGTGACCTGTAGCGCTTCTCACCTTAAAATTTTAAGTGAATTTTTGGCATGAAGTCCCACCATCGTAACATGAAGACCGTCGGAGGATCAAACCAAAGTTCTCAGGTTCGTGGGCTGCTCTTCAGCTGCACCCGGAGCCCTTTCAGCACTTCCACAGGGCACATCTATTTGCAGTAGAAAGGAAATTCTGATTCCCCTTTCCAGGAAGCGAGGCGCGGGGTGCGGGCAGGCTCGGCGCTGCCTCTACATGGGTGCCTACCACCAAGGGTCGTGTGCTCCTCTCCTGCCCACCTCGGTCCTCGAGATGGTAGCGCAGAACCTGTTAGGTCCTAGTACCCATCTTGAAAGGGCTCGTATTGCCCTTCCAAAGGTGATCTTCATCAAGTTACGAATCTCTAGCTACTCGCTTTTTCCCCCGCTCATGCTGGGTGCAGTGACAGAGTGATGTTTCGTTATTTATGCTGTGCATACTGGAGAATAGGCTATCTGCTGCTCCTCCTAGAGACTGACAAATGATCTGGGAGCAAAGCATTCGACCCCAAATTAGCAATTCATTCCTGGCTGCACTATGGGCTTCTTCCATGGCAAGATGCTTCACCTTTGGCAAGCTGTTTCATTCTTCTCTGCCCCAGTTCCCCAGGCCTAAAAGGAGGGGGATTTGGTTTTACTTAGTCTCGGCTGCTTTGCAGGTTGTGCTGGAGAGGAGCTGTGGGGAGCCCCAGTTGGGGTCCCCGAGTGGGGTCTGGGTGCCATCCCCCCAAAGGGCTCAGCTTCCAGGTGATGTAAGGGAAGCTGCAAGCCTGTGCAGCACGAAAACCCGTTAAAAAAAATCTACCGTCTACCTGAATCATAAACCAGCTAAAATCCATTAAGCTTTCTTGGCAACATCCTGCTTCTTGTAAGCAACTGTGGTATTTCCCAGGCGTCGCGGCGCGGGCTCCGCCGCCGGCATTTTTGCGGCAAGGCGGGAGCTTCTGCCGGCCCTGGAGCCCATGCGAGGCACAGGCTGGGAAGCAGCGTCCTGGCGGCAGGACCGGCCGTGGCCGCGGGAAGCGGTGCTGCTAAAAATACAGTGTTGGGAAACTGCTGGCACCTCCGCTTCCCTCCTCTGCCGGCTTGAGCTGCAGGATGTCTGCTTTGCTTTGACATGCCCGGCAAGCTGCCCTATAGCCAGGACTGCTTCCTCCTCCTCCTCCTCCTCCCTGCCAGGAAACCTGTTTTGGAGAGGGGCAGAGGGAAGGGAGCAGGAGGAAAAGGGCCGGCGGCAGCGGGAGGGCCAGGGGGTGATGCTTGTCCTGGAGTACGCGAGAGTCTGGGAAGCAGCAGGCGAAGGTAGGGGCAGCTCGGATATGGGGTGCCCCTCCTTAAAGATGGGAATGGGGCCGTTCCTTGGACCCCTAAATCATGGGCATTTCTCAGGGAGGGGAGGAGCGACCAAGCTGTGAAAGACAGGCTTGTTCCCTTGCCCCGTAGCTGGATCTGGAAGATTTTAGGGCAAATGGCGCATCAGTCAGTGAGGCTCAATCTAAGAGGGAGCCCCACTACGTGCACGGTGGATGGGGCAGCAAACTGGGGCTGCGCACCGGCCGTCACCGTGGTGCTCAGACATGATACCCCATCGCGTGGGGTACCACCCCATCACCTCTCAGGGGGCTGGGGTGCCTTTTCCCTCCCCTAAGCAGCATCCGATGGGAGCTTCCCCCCCGCCGTGCCAAGCAGGAATCACATCGCTGCAAAAAGCAAGCCTTGGGCAAGCAGGATCCATCTGGAAAAGTCTGGCTGTCTGTGGAAGGAGTAATAAATCTCTGGAAGCTGGAAAACAGCAGTGAAGAGGAACCGCCGGAGCCTGCCGCGCCACCTCTGCGGTGCCGGCGGGCTGCTCGGGGTGCGAGCTCCAGGCTGGCCCTGTCCTGGGGAGCACTAGCGATGCCACGGGGGTACCGTGCCGTGGACTGGGTGCCCTTCTAGGCTTGCGGTGGATTTTTGAAGGGGCAGAGAAGATGGAGGAGGTGTTATTTTCATCGAGGGGTTGCTTTCTTTTGGGTTTTGGGGGGTATGTCTGTGGGTTGGTTTGGGTTTTGGTTTTTTGGTTTTGTTTTGGTTTGGTTTTTTTTTAATTTAAACAAAGGCATACAAAAGTGCAGGTAGGGGAAGGCAGCAGAATGAGAACTTAAAACACTTCAGAGCAAAGGAAAGCGGAAGGCTGTAAAACTAGCCAAGAAAGTTAGTAGTACTTAAAATGCTGGAAAATAATCTGGATGCTCCCAAGACTGAGCAGTTGCTTGGTTCAGTGGCATCCACCTCTGCAAGCACCTTCATGCCAGCAGGGGAAGGGCCAGCTGGGGAGGTCGGCTTGTGGAAAGCAGATCTAAGAGCGATTCAGTGCTGGTATTGCTGAAGTTGCAGCTTTTAGATTATTGCTTTTGTTAAAGTAGTCCCCTAAAATTTAAATGGAGATCTGTGCTGGGTACTTGTGGTGTATCTGCAAAGAGTGACAGCCCCAGCCTCCCAGATGTTGCTGTCTGACTAGCTGGGCAAGCACGGAGCAATGAGACGACCTGCATGAGATCACGATACCTACGGGAGGGGAAGGGATATTCAGTGTATGAGGATACACAGCCTGGAGACCAGCGTGATGCTGCCATCAGTGGCTGGAGTCTTCTGGCTCTCGTGTCGGCAAACAGCAGCTCTGTTGGATGGGGAGGGAAGAAAATACTGAGCTTGTATCTGGAACAAGTTGTCGTGTTCAAAATGAGATTATCCCAAGCAAGGTGCAGTGGAAGGCAGGGTTACTGTGGCGAGCCGATGAGGTTTTTCTCCATCTTGTCTTTTTTCCTTTGGGAAGAAAGATGCCTTAATTACCTTTTGCGCTCCTTGGTGGTGGAAGGATGTATGGTTTTCATGGAAAAAGTTGCTCATCATAACCTAAACCCTGTTTTCATTAGTAACATGACTTTCCTCTTAAGAAATCCAGCTGCTGTTGGACTAAAACTTCCATTTAGGAGGTTCTCTTTGCTCTGTTAAAAAAGCAACTGGAGTCAGTGGTGTGGGAGGGAGGTGGGGTGTTCCTGGGGCACGTTCGGGCTGAACCCGGGAACATCTGGAGATGGTTCAGCTGGCTGCTGTAGACAGACCTCGCCGCCGGGCGGGGGTTGATGAGTTGGAAGACTCCCTTCAGCTGACGCTCCCAAATTTAGATTAAGAAATATTTTGAGGATAGCTCGCAGCCTGCTTTCGGTTCTGCATCGGGCGTTTTAGGGCAGGTTTGACTGGAAAGCAGCTGCTGCTCCTGCTGGTGCTGGTGTCAGCCCAGCCTCGCCGCGGGGGCAGGGGCTGCTGGGGTGGGTGCTACTGGGCGCCGAAGGCAGCGTGCTGGGGCGCAGCAGTGGTTCCTTGCAGAGGGAAAACCAAACCAAAAAGGGCTGCAGCCTTTTCTCACCTCTCCCAGCCAGCAGGGAAACCCAAATCTTCCTCGGGATCTCTTCTGCCCTGGGAGCCACTGAGGGACCTTTACTTTAAGAGTGGCACTGATTGATTCAGGGACATTCTCCTTCTCCCAAAAGGATAAACACGGGCTTCGTTATGCCCTCAGACAATGAACAAGCCATGCCAGGCTGGATTTGGGTAACTTTCTGTGAAGCCACGAGCTGCCTTATTTGGAGCTGGATTTGAGCACGGCCTGGCTTTCATGACTTTTCTCCATAGCCAGTGTTTGGAGAACCTCAGGCTCTCCCCAGTATGAGAGGTGAGGGACTGCGCCAATGGGGAAGTTGCATTGGTTGCTGTGGGAGAAGTGTTAAAAGCTGATTATTTTGGTGGCAAATTGGGGAAGGGCTTCTAAAAATCTTTCCTCCCTCTCCAGGGAGCTGGTGGGGATTTTCTCCCTCCAGCAAGTGGAAAAGCCCCAAGGTCAGCTTGCCTTGTGAGTTTTGCCCACATTGTGTGGGTTTGCCCCAGCTTCGATGGCGCCCCTATAAAAATCTCTTGGCTGGGATTTGCAGAAATGAGTGTGGAGGAAAACCACCAGCTGACTTCCCAAGGGACAAAGCCAGACTCCCACCGACAGCCTGTCTCGCAGATCCCAGTCCTCGTGTGTTCATCGAGGCTCTGCTGTGCTTGCATAACTGGAGACTTTGCACTTTTAATGAACAAACGGCTTTTTTTTTTTTTTTTTTTTTTTAATGTGACCTTCATGGTGCTGCTCATGCCTATAGCTGACCTGACTCAGATCCTTTTGGGAAAAAAAAAAAAAAAAAAAGTGTTTCCGCTTTTGTACTCTTTGGTAGTTATCTTCCCATCTTTAAGATGAATGGCTTCAAGGATTTAGGACACTCAAAATTAAATTGGCATTTGGACAGGTGCTTACAGCCTTTTGTAGAAGCAATATTGAATTCTTAAGAGATTTGGGGTTGGTTTTGGTTTTTTTTTTCATATGGGTGTTTATTTCCCACCCCCTCTCTCTCATGGTTTAAATGGAAGGGGGGGTGTCATGGAGAACCCAGCGAGACATGCTGGAAATGCCCTGGCTCGAGTCCCTCTGAGTGACACCTTCCCCACTGCAGTACCCCCGATCTGCTCCCGTCCTCTGCTGCCATTCCCAGCCCCTCCCCGAAAGAGAAAACAGTGAGGCAGTCGGTCATAAAACTTCCCATTATTTGGAGATAAGTATTCCAGTGGTAAGCTGGGTTGATGCTCCACACGCAGAACATCCCCTCCTTGTTTGAGGCGTGTTTTTCTCCTCGCCCTGGGGGCTCCGTCGCGTGTGCCCGCGTGTGTCGGCGTGCCCGCGTGTGTCGGCGTGCCCGCGTGTGTCGGCGTGCCCGCGTGTGTCGGCGTGCGCTCTGCTCCTCCGCTGGACCAGAGTGTGGGCGAGGCAGCGGTTTCAGCCTGTGGAGCAGCTTCATGGCAGCCTCCAAAAGTGCTGCAGTTGTGCCGTGGCCTGAACCGAGGCTTTGCTCTGCTTTAATCCCTGTGTCGGGATGTTAAGGAAAGCCGTACGTACCGGAGGAGCGCTGGGTCTGTTCGGATGGAAAGCCTGACCCGGGATGGGAAGTAATGTGCACGTGAGACTGAGGGCAGAGGGAAAAAGTGATGATCCCCCCACTTTCTGAGCCACAGTCTCCCCATCTTTCCCACCCAGTTCTCAGCAGATCAAACAAAACCCAAAACCCTGTTTGTACATCACAGAGAAACAAAATGGGATGATAACAGCCTGTTGGGAAAAGGGAGTAATTGGGGCTGATCCTAACTTCTGTTGAAAAACTCTCCTGAAAGCCTGAGTTGCACATCTCGTGCTTCTTGGTTAAGGCTGAGCCTTCCATTTTGATGGAGTAATAAAATAGCTTTTAGGAAAGAAACCACCTGCAGGAACTGGAAAGGGCTTTGTACAGCCCCAGAGTGAGGGTCTTCTCATAAAGCAGGGAAGATCGTGTGGCTCATGGTACGGGGCGCAAAGCATGTTGCAGGGGTGGGACGATGGTTAGGAAGGATGTTCTTGTCCGCGAAAGGAGTAAATAAGAATTTGCAGAAAAATGAGAAGCAAGCCTTCTGCTCCTGCCTGAAAACTGCTGCTCCGGGTCTGGCGCGGCCGGAGCAGTGGGTAATGCCTGCTTCCCTCTGCTTTTTCCCCAGCTGGCCGGAGGCATCATCCTGGGAGTGGCCCTGTGGCTCCGGCATGACTCGCAGACGACGAATATCCTCTACCTGCAGCTGGGGGACAAGCAGGCCCCCAACACCTTCTATGTCGGTAAGTAAGTCTGGGGATGCTGGCGTTGCCGCGTGGGCGGCGGGCCCCGGGGTGGACCGCAGCGTGCCCAAAAGCAGGGCGGAAGGCTCCAGTGAGCAGCAAGGAGGTCGGACTAAAAATAACCTCATGCTCCCCCTGTATTCCCCCCAAAATATCCCCTGCCGTGCCAATCAAAGCATTCATTAAACGTTGGCTGTGGCCCAAGCGCAGACTCCAAAGTCACGGCGGCTAAAAGCGCAAAAAGACGTGTTGCGGCATCGCGGGTTTTCCCCAGTGCCGTTCTCCGCTGCCGTCTCCCCCAGAGCGCGTTTGGGAAGAAGGGGGATTTCTTGGAAGCGTGTCTCATCTCCTATCCAAAGAGATGTAAAAGTAGCCGACGGAGTGGCTGGCAGTGGAAAGTGAAGCTCAGTGAGCTCGTGACTCATGTTCTCCAGGAGGGGCAGGTGGAGCCCCTGTGTGTTACGGTTAAGCTTAGCGTGACTTTTATTAATTTGACAGCATGCTGGCTTGCTGGAAGGTGAAAACCCCTATTTTTGCACTGTGCTCCAGTGAATCCTCGCAGATGAGGGGGAGCAGCTTGCAGGAGGGGCTGGCTGCCAGGCAGGGGCTGGCTTGGGAGTGCAAGCTGGGGCGAGGACCCGTCTGATCCGATGTCCTGTTCTCACCTGTAGCTGAAATTACCTTCTGGAAAGGGTTTTCCTCTGGTTTTCCCTGCTTGCCCATGAAATGGCATGCCTGAGGCCTTTCCCTGACTGTGCCTGGTTACAGTAGATGCTCCCGCTGTAAATGGCGGTGGGTTTTTCTCTCTTGCTGTCTCCCCTCTCCTGCCTCATGCCCAGAGCTGTATTTACGGCATTTCCCCGTTGTATATTTCAATTTTAAAAAGAGGAAAGGGGAGCTCTCTTAAGAAGTTAAACTCTCTCCTTTCCAGGAACTCCTTCCTTTTGGGGGCAGACTACTGATGCCTCCCTAGTTAACACATTTCTCCCAAAACCTGGGGGACCTGGGGCGCGGGGGCCGAGTCCTCCCCTCCCACCTCTTGGGCATCCTTTGCTCTTCCACCCCTTTTTGTTTTGTCTCTGTCCTTGGCCTTTGCTATTTAGAAGGCGATGGGGAACAGGCCGTGAGTCCCACCACTGCGCTGGCTTTCTGACGCCCGTGAACGGCCCATGATTTGAGGCTGGCTGTCTTTTTAAAGTTATATTCAGCAACAGATCAGCCTGGATTCCTTCTGGCAGCTGTAATTTCCATGCAGTAATAACAGCAGAGCATTTCTTTCAGCTGCTGCTTCTCCCAGCCAGCCCTTTGGAGTCTGAAGACTGGGATTTCTTTTTGCTTCCCCCCTTGCTTTTTTTTGCCCCACTACAACTGATACTCCCTCTTTTTTCTCATCTGGCATCCAACACACACATGCACACGATGTTCCTGCTTCGGGAGCAGGAACCTCTCTGGGATTGGCCTCCAGAGCTGGTTTTTTTTGTTTGGTTGGTTTGGAATTTTTTGTTGAGTTGGGTTTTTTTTGTTGTTGTTGTTGTTTTTTGGTTTTTTTTTTTTTTCCTCTCTTCTTTGCAAACCACTTTTTGGTGTCTGGCATGGGGCGCCAGTCCTGGGATCTGTCAGGAGGCTTTTAAAGGCTGGCCGGGCTTTGGCACAGTGCTGCAGGACAGGGGGGAAGAAATAAAAACTGTCGGAGGAGGAAAACTTGCACCATGGAATTTGTACTTAAGTGAGGAGGAGGAGTGGGAACGCAGTGCTTTGGTGTCTCCTGGTTTCTCTCTGTGTCCTTTCCCCTGCCCCAAAGTTGGAGCTGTTTTGTTAAAGGTTGTTTTCCCACGGTGTCTGTGTGTTACGGCAGAGGAAGAATAACTCACACAGCCGGTTGGTGCGTGAGATTTGACGGCAATGGGGAAGCGGGAGAAGGGGGATGTGGGGAGCCGGGCAGCTGGCAGGGTACCAGGTGTGATGCTTATCTGCCTTCAGGCTGCTGCAGGAGCCGGAGAGGAGCGGTCCTTGCTCTCCGCTTCCCCTGCAGCCGGACCGGCCGGCTGCGGCAGCCCCTCTTGCAGCTCCCGTGGGTGCAGGCAACGGTTCCCCCGCTCGCATCTGCAGCCTGTGAGGAGGGAGCTCCTGGGTTGGGGTTTCCCACAAGCGGAACCCCCCAGCTCCCCAGCCCTGGCACTTTGGCGCTGCATCCAGCAAGTCGTCTTGTGGGCTGGCTTGGGAGGTTATTAAACAAGCTTTTGTTCACGGGCTTTTCCTCAGCACGGCTCACAAACCGTCTGATCCCCTAACCACTTGTTGCAGTCTTGGCTTTTAGAACTTGCATTTTGGCTGTGGACCCAGCACTCCAGCAAATGACAAGTTAACTGCTTCAACACAGTAAAGACCAAGCAGTACCAGGGATGAGGATAGCTAGAGCACCATAGTTTCATGCTTTTGTGACTATAAAGGAAAATACTTGCTCTTCATTTGAGCTAGGCTTATGGTCTAATATGCATTTATTTGCTTTATTTGTAGTTGGGAAAACTAAAATTCTTCTTGCCCTTGCATAACACTGCATCTGAAGTGCTCTGCATGTCTGGAGGCCAGGCAAGGTGTTGATAGCAGATCAGAGAACATCCTTCAAGATAGCTAGAGGCATTGATAAGTTGGATGCTAACAACTGGTTAACCTCTTCTTAGATATTTATTGACCCTACACATAAAGTACCATTTAAAAAAACAAAAAAACCCCAAAACAAAACAAAAAAAAAACCAAACCAAAAACCCAAACTATGACTCAATGAGTTATGAGAGACAGTGGGAAAAGGCTGAGCTGGTCCATCTCTGCGGATACCGGTACAAACTGGAGCAGTCTGATCTCTCCACAATAAGTTCGTGCTGTGGTGTCAGTGGTTTTAAGAGCCCTTGGGGATCTCGAAGAGGCAAGTGACACTGGACTTACTGCTTTTGCCCCATCTCAGTGGGGTGATAGTGAAGGTAATGGGACAGGGGAAAGCGAGGTTCCCCATCCTCCAAGGATTTGGATATGTGATACCCAGAGACGGTCACTGTGGGTGAGATGCTTTCAGCAGGGCGGGGACAAAAGCCTCGGCCCTTGTTTGCCTTAAATCCCCACTCCGGGATATCATGTTTGCCCCCTCGCTGGGCTGCCTGTGTGCTGGGAGCATCGCTGGGTGCTCATCCCTGCTGCCTGTCCTTCCCGTGCTTTCCCCAAAGCTGCCCGGTGAGGAGCAGAGCGTGGCATCCGCATGGTCTCGGCTTTGCTCTCGCCTGCCAGATCCAAAATAGGAAATCTGCCTCCAGCTGCTCACAGCAAGTGACAGGGTGACACGACCCGTGGCTCTAATTAGCTCAGCCCTGGGAGCGGGGCCAGCCACAAGGAACAGTGCAACGGCCTCCAGAGCTGGGATGTGGTTTTCCGTGTACCTTTTGGGGGTGAGCAGGGGGGTGGTTTTGCTTCTGTTTAGATTTTTTTGCGTTTTATTAGTAAATCCTCTGCCGGGCAGCGCCTCTTCCTGGAGCGCAGCGACACCGGCGCTGCTTTGGAGGGGTGGAAGGTTTTGGACTGGCATGCAGAGGTGGGTTAAACTTGGCCACCACCGAGGCTACTGCTGCCGCTGCTCCTGTTCTCTGCCGTCCTGCTGGGTATCGCTGCCCCAACAAGCAACAGGGTGAGGTTTGGGGTTTGTTTTTCTAGTTTGGGGGTTTTTTCCCCCTAGCAACCAGGCTGATAATGGTCGATCCAGCTCCTGAGCAGGTCAGGCAGCAAAGCCTGTGGGAGTCCAGGGGGTAGAGCCAGGGGCAGCAATGGCTTTGGGCTGATTTTAAGGCCATGAGTGTGCCTGGGAAGCGATAGCACTGGAGAGGAGACTGGCTAACGGGAACACAGGCTCTCTAACAAGGTGAATCACAGACTCTCTTCACCATACTGCTCCATACAAATACAATCCAGGATAATGATTTCTGCCCTGGAAATGGGTTCAAGCTGCTTTTCACGCAAACTGGGCTGGAAGAAATGGGCCAGAAAGCATAGGGATGCTTCAAAGTCTTTCTCACAAACAAGTATGCATTGGAGTTGAACTGCAGTTGCATCTGCATGCTTATCCTTGAAGTCAGCACAGTGTCCCTCGCTGGCAAGCTTTTGTAGGTATCCTCAGGTTTTTTGGAAGTACCATCATAAGGCTTTGCTGGCTTCAGGGGGTCTGACCCTCCTGCAGAGAAGAGACTGCCGAGCGGCAGTGCGAACGTGGGTAGGGATCAGGGACGCCTGCCGGAGCTTCCCCAGGGCTTGCCTGCTGTCCCTACGGCATGTGAGGATGCTTCGGCCACTCTTGCTGTGGGTCCCATGTGTGGCCAGCAGTGCAGAGTGTCCCGGCACATCATCCGGGACTTGCGTTGGCTAAGCAGTCACTGAGGAGCTGTCCCTTCTATTCATAACAGCAGCTTTTTTCTTAATTAGCCTTTCAGGACTGCCTTGGACAAAAAGCAGTGATGTCCGGGGTTTCGGAGGCGCGGATTTTGTCGCAGAGGAGGTTGCACTGAGCTCTGGTGAGGTGCGAAGGCTCTGGAAGCCAGCAGTGCCGCAGTGGGTGCGGACCTGCCGTGGGCAATGCGGAGTTCTTGACTCCTCTTCATGCTCCCATCCTTGTCCCCATCCCTCCAGAAGTGTTGGGCATCTTTCAAAGGCGGTGCCAACTTCTCTATATTGTGGGGTTAGACTCAACAGTAAATCTTTTGCTAAACTTGTGAAAGGGCTAGAGAAGAGCCCAAAAGCCCTGGTCTCTGGGTCCTGTAATAAACGCTAGCGAAAAACTGCCTTCTGTTTTGGCGTGAGGTGCTGCAGCGATCCCTGCAGATGCGCACAGCTAGTTCAGCACGGCGTTCTCACCCCTTCGTGCTGTACTTCTTCAAGGCTCCGTGCGTCGGTGGTTTGCCTGTAGAGATACGAGCTGCGGCCGGGCTTGTGAGCTTGGGAGTGGAAACCGAGGTTTGCATTTGGCCTTGAACCACAGTGAGCAAAATGGATTACTTGAAAAACAATATATATGTGGGGATTTTTTTAAATAGAAGTACATGCACTTTTTCTCTCTTGGAAGTAAACTTATTTACAGTTAAGGGCAATTTAATTATTTAATCCCTTAAAGAAAAAAAGGCTGAGATTTACTGGTTCTAGATTTTCCTCTAATCACTTTCAGATCAACTCCTTCAATAATAGTGGAATTCTTTTAAAAATAGTAGTTTTGAGGCAAAACACTTTGTCAGTACTTCCCTCTAAGTATCTGGCTTACATCATATAGCTGACAATACAAACAATCCTTTTTGTGTGTGTTCTTATCATAGAGTTCAATTTCTATTAAAAAAGCAGCTTGTACTTAATTGCAATTCAGTCTACCTTCATCGTGACCAACTCCTGCAATTCATTTACTCTGCAGACTAAAATTGGTTATGACATAAGGCCATAAATTAGTGGCGTTGGGTTATTTTGGGTTCAGATCTATCTGGCTACAAATAACGTAGTTGTCCTCCTCCTTTGCCCCTTCCCGTTGGCTCTGCTGCCAGGGACCTGCGCCAAAGGTGGCTTCTTGCTCTTCAGAGCTGTTTAAAGCCCTAGCTCAGATGGTTTTCCTTTGAAAACCTGCCATGTGTTCAGGCGTGCAAAGCCCCCAAGAAATCCTCTGGTGGGATTTGGGCTCTCAGCGGCTGAGACCCCAGGGCACATAGGGATGTCCAGAAGCGGTGTCGGCTGGGGCAGCGGAGGGCTGGGCCAGCATGTTCCAGCCTGGGTCTCCTGTGCTGGACCTGGACCACCATCGTCCATCCCAGTTCTGGAGATGTGCAGTAGACCTCCTGCCAGCTCTCACGGGTATGCTGACGTTACAAAACTAGAGTCGTCTTCCAGTGTTTCCTGGGTAGGCAGAAGAAATCTGACCGTGGCATCTCTGTGTGGAGTCGTCTCAGGTACGGCTTTGTGCACCTGAGGATGTTGTTTGGGGCTTTCTCCACCTCCCCTTGCTTTTCTGACAGAGGTGCGTCCTTTGCCTCCTTCTCACCTTGTTCTTGCAGATGAGGGCAGCACGTACAGCCTTTTTTCCCCCCAGGTGAGCCACGCAGCCCCAGGAGAGCTCTCCATGCTTTGCGACACTGCTGCTCCATCTGGAAGCCATTAGCAGCCACAGAGCGGCAATGTTTTTCCTGGGAAAGGGGGCGGAGGGGAGTGGATGGGCTTCCCCGTTGTCATCTGCCAGCAAACCCTCTCTTTTTCCGCCCCCTCTCCCTCGCCCTACTTCCAAGAAAGCCCTGTCGGCTCTGCTGGGCCAATTCCACTGGCCAGCTGGACAAAAATATCCAGGAGACCCTCCCTCGCTGGCTGGCTGGCCCACCAGCCCCCATTTCCCACCCCTACGCTGTCCTGGAGGGACTTTCCGCTCCCTGCCTGGAGCTTGCCCCCACGCTGCAAGGAAGCACGTCGTGGTTGTGGGTTTTTTTGCTATGGAGAGGAGGTTCTTCCAGGATCGGTGGTGTGGGGTAGGATGGAGACTCCCTCCCACCCTGTCTGATGGTCCCACCCTTCTCTGCAGCAGGGGTGGTGGTGAGCCCTGTGATGTTCAGCGTCTCTAGGCCAGGAGCCACAGCAGGGTGGGCACTGCAGCCCTCCCTCCCTTGGAGGCTTGCAAAACTCTTGGATGTGCAGTCTGCCCCCCGGGAGCCTGTCTGTAGGGAGAATAAACATGAAAATCTCTCTTCTTTCTGTTCTCAGCCCCTTTTTAAAGCACATGCCGCGGAGAGGGCAGGCACAGCTTGGAGTGGCGCCCGGGCTTCCTGGGAAGCATGGTGTGATGCTGAGGTGGGGGGGGTACGTTCTTTTTTTGTTTTTTTTTTTTTTTTTTTTTTTTTTTTTTTTTTAAATTTTTTGTCTTTTGGAAACATTGCCATGGTGACCTGGGGGAAGAGACTGGGTTCCATTAGCTTAACAAGTTAAAGCTGCTGGGAGAGGATTGAAATGGGGGGAGAGGTAGGACGCTGCCCGGGAATGCCCACGCCTGGAGCTGCACAGCATCTCCGATGGGGAGGGTGAGGCACGGGAGGAGGGCTGGCCCACTCCCTGCTTGTTTTAGAGGGACTCTGCTGTGCTTGTTCCTCCTTTTCTTTGTTTTTCAACATGTCCTTTTCTTAAGTCTGTTTTTTTTTCTACTTTTTTTTTTTTACTTCTCAGCAGGGACAGGACATGGGTTTTACAACCCTGCAGGCACCAGCTATGCTGCTTTAATCACAGAGCAAGTATTGACATTGAATACAGCCTTTTTTTCTCCCTTCCTGCTCCCAGAACTGAGCACCCAGCTTCCTACCTGGCCTGGAGGCAAAGGGCCCTCTATGGAGGTATCATCTGCATGAGCTGGGAGCTAAGCTGACCCCTTGGCTGCTTTTTTTTTTTTTTTTTTTTTTTCCCCACCTAGCACCATCCAGAGAAAAGTGCTCAATGATTATCAGTCCCCTGGGTCTGACGTTTGGGGGCTTTCCATGTGGCTAAAGCCCATGGCGTGCACTCTGGTTGCATCAGGGAAATGGGGATGATGTTTGGTCCATTGCTGCTGCTTTTTCTGATGCATCATGTCCTGATGCTTTTGAGTGAAGAGATCACATCACAGTTGCTGTGCTCCTGCTTTGAATTCAGACAGGACCCTGAATTTCTCCGTAACAAGGAGGTGAAGCTAAGACTGGTTGCCCTCTTTCCTAAAGCTTTCTGGTTTAAGGCTCCATCTCAAAAAGAGATGGAGGATTCCAGGCGATATCAACACCACTGGTCTCTGCAAGTCCTCCTGTGACGTCCCCAACTCCAAGATACAGGTGCTGTGGCTCACAGCTTGCTTTCACGGGTGGCTGGTTCATGTAGCAGCTTTAGCAACCTTGCTTACTGCTGCCTTACCCAAGAACTGTGCTGTAAGGTTAGAAATCACACTGTAGCATTGCTCAAAGATGTGGAGGCATGTTGGTACCGTGAACACCTATAAACGGTTTGCTCGCTGTGACTGTTGCTGCAGCTCGGGCTATTCCCAGGGTTATCTACTGCTGCTGTTGGAGGGAGCAGTGTGACTGTAGGCACTGCAGTTTGCATTTTCTACCTCCCTGATTTTATTTTTTGTTTATGGCAAGCAGCATTTCTGGTTTTAAAACCCCTGAGAAAGCTGCAATACAAACGAGCTGGGAAGTGGCGTGTGAAAGGCAGATGGAGCCTTGCTCGTGCAGAATTGTGCCAGTTCGGGGCCAGCCCTGAAGGAGCAGATGCTGCTTTGGTGAAGAGTTTCTCATCCAGGACAGGCTAGCAGGAGTTAATTCCATCTCTGATGCTTACATAGTGAGGAGGCTTGTGCTGGGGGAAGTCTCCTCTGACTTTAAGGATAATGCGGCATTCAGGATGGGGATGACAGGTGCCTTGCTCACAGACATGGAGCCCAAAACCACGCTGGCCGTCAGCCTTGCCAGGGATGAAAGCTAAGATGTGTCAGGCTGCTTTCTGGGAAAAAGGCTTGATCGTTCCCAGCTGAGCTGTGATTGCTGCAAAATAGCCCCCCAGCTGCCTGGCACCCCATCTGGAGGCAGAGACCCTCCCACCAGCCCCGTCCCTTGAAGGGAAGGACGGGTGTGGGAAAACAAACACCATCCAAGCATGTGGTTGGGCGCTTTGGTTGCCTTCGCTTGCTTTTGCAGCCTTCAGCGTGGCATTTCCGTGGAGAAACACCGCTAGCATTCATCGTACAAGACGCTATTGTTGCATTAAATATTTTGTGCTTGTTTTTAAATAAACTCTGGAGCAGAGTCCCGCTCCGTTGCCTCCCAGGAGGCTGTAGTGCTCTGGCCCTCGGTAACAAAAGGCGACTCCATAATGGCCACTTGTTTGTGCCTGGGAATGAAGCTGGCCTTTATCCCAAAAGCCTTCCAGGGTTTTTTGTGTTTTTCTGAGCTCAGGCCAGTCATCGCCGCCCTCTCCCCCGCCTGGCTGCGCGTTCCCGCTGCTCCCACCCCACCGGTCGCATCCGCTGGGCTCCGGTCAGGAAGCCGCACGTGATGCACATCTTCTTCCCTTCCCTCCTTTACTTCTTGCCATTTGCTCGCTTGACAGCGGCACTGGCTCTGGGGAGGAGTTGGCGAAGCACGAGCGAGGAGAGAAGCAGGAAGCCAGGACCTTGCTTGTCTGTCCGAGGTCTGCACAGCCCGTCTGGGGGGGGAGTTCAGCAGCTCGGGTTTGGTTTTCTTTTTTTGAAGCTGCACAAATACCAGCAAGCGGCAAGGACAGAGGCCTCCGGAAGACTTCTATAAAACAGCAAATGGCTCTGTTCCCTCTTAGTCTCAGCTGAGGTTCTCGCTGGGCTTTTATCTCCTATTGCTATTTTCAGAGCAAAATTTTTGTAGCCACCAGTGACTCTTAACATTTTCCTGAGATTTCGATATAAGACAGACATTTTTTACAGCGAGAACAATCATTCCTTGGAACAACCTCCCCAGGGCTGTGGTAGAGTCCCCATCACTGGACATTTTCAAGATATAACTGGACAGACTGCTAGATAGTCTCATCTAGGCTCCCTTTCTCACAGAAGGTTGGTCCAGATGATCTTTGGAGGTCACTTCCCACCTGGGCTGCTCTGTGATTCTGTGATCTCCTGGCTATACTTGTTTAGCCTGGAATTTGCCTTTAGTGTTTATTTTGAAGAATTTGAAAATAAAATCTTCTGTCCACTCATGGGAGTGACCTGGTGGTTGGGGTCCCTGTAGCATCACACTGCTCGGTCTCCAGATGTGCTGCATCTGCTTGTTACTCATCTGCTAGGGTGGTTAGCATGAATGGTGACTTCTCGGACATTGAAATGACTTGCCCCCTAGGCCAGCTTTGTCTTCTCTCTGCTGACCTAATGGGAGGAGAAGTCAGAAGCTGCTGCACTCAGGGATGAGCAAAGTTGATTTCCCCAGGGGGACTTGTGATGAGGACTCTCCAGTGGAGCCATCCAAGGCTGTAAGATGGAAAAACGTGACACAGTTTGGGTTGAAAAACCTAAACCAGCAGCATCGCTGGTTACAAGCTGGAGTGGTGAGGGCTGGTTCTTGGGCATTAGCAGATTCTGGTGACAATAAGCAGACCTTTTTTTGAGAGACTGCTACTGATGCATCGTTGTTCGTGAAACAGCAGTTACGTAGCATCCGAAAATCTCCATCGGCCTCTCTGGAGCTTGGCAGGTGTCCAGCAGACAGCCTTCGTTTTACAGGATGCGCTCCTGCCTTCCCGTCACCCCCAGCCCCTTTGGGGCCCCCCTGCCCCGCGCACCCCCCGGCCCGCTGCTCACCGCGCTGGCTCTCCGCCTGGCTGCCACCGCCGCTCCGCCTCGCCTCATCTCCAGCCCTTGGGATAAAATCACCTAACGCTGCTTCAGAAAGCCCCGAAGCTTTAACTGCCAGCCTGTCCTTTCCAAGAATTCTCCTGGGGGGGTTTCTCGTGCATGTTTTTTCCCCTCTCTCGACACCTTCAAGCAAGGAGGTGTCCCGTCCCCTGTTAGGGACCTTCCACGACCCAATTGCCTGTTGGGTTTTTGTGGCTCCCGGGCGCTGCTGAAGCCCCTTTGATACGCGTCAGGAGGTGCAACCCGTGCTTTTTTTTTTTATCCTCCTTCTGCTGGCGGTGTTGCCGCGAGGATGTCGGTGTCGCCGGCCGCAGATGCCGTCGGGTTTTGCGAAGAGGGGCTTCCTGCGGGGTCAGCGCGCTCCATTGTGCCGGCGCTTCCCTTGCAGCTGGCTTCCTCCCTCCTGCGGCACCTAAATATAGCGGGAGGCATTGTGCGAGCGCGGTGCCGGTGAGGAACGCCGTCCGGAGGGTCCCAGCGCCGGGGCTGCTGGGCGGCGTTTCCGCCGCCTCTCGCCGAGTTGGCTGTTGGCGTCGGCGCTCGCGTTGTCTGGGTGGCGGTGACTTTTGTTTTAACGGGGAAGGAGCAGGAGCTGAAGCTGACCCTGTCCCAAGTTTGACATGTCCGTAAGGGGATTTTAAACAAGTCAAGACCGTTATTACGTATCTGGTTTTTTAAAGAAAGGTTTAACTTGGCTTAACTCTACTGTCAGTGCGCGCCCTTTAGACTTTGCACTACAATTATCGCAAGATTGTTTAAAAGCTACAAAGATAAGAAAAACCTTAAACATGACAGGCATGTACAAGCAGTTTTAGTCTCGAGCTCCGTTTATACTTTAGTGCTTTCCTAAAGGGGAGTGGACAAGCTGATTACTAATTATAAAAACATTTTGACTCATAGCAGAAGAAAACATTTCATTGAAGGGGTGTGTCTCCCAAGCACTAGCAGGATTCACTGTATTGCTGTTACCTCTGGGATGCCCCATGTACATTTATTCTCATCATGATTTTTGTTGTTTTCCTCACTGTCAGTTAAAAATGGTGACTGCGGTCTTGCCTCATTTGTAATTATTTCTTTGATTATTTTTTGCACGTGTTAAATTGCTTTTAGATGGAAAATAAGATTCACTTAGAAAGTAGAAAAACCGCAATATCTGAGAATATTAGTTAACTAAAAATGCACTAAATATACAGGATGCACCAGGAGAAAGCTGTGTTTTTGGAAAAGGAAACAAATTTAGCTGAGCTGGTAGCATTTGGCCGAGTAATCACCATGGCCTCACCAGTCTCTTGGTTGGTGAGACCGTGGTGATTACTTGCAGCAGCAGCAGACATGAGCCTTCAGCTAAGCTCTTGTTTCCTGAATGAATAAAGTTTCATTCCTCTGTTTTCTAAGCCCTCCCCAATGCCTCGTTTCCAAGCTTTGAACTAGTTATGGAGTAAGTTGGCTGTGCAAATTTAATAAGTCGAAGTAAAACGTCGTCTTCTCTGTAGAAGGACCTATAACAAACAAAAGCCAGATTATATTAAATGAGATGCTTAAGCAGTGCTTTCCCCTTAGTTTTGTGGTTCGTCTGTCTTTAAAATGTTAGCCAGATAAATATTTGTATGATGTTTAATATAAATAAGCCATATGCCTTCTTGTTTATTTTAAAAGATATGCTAACTAATCATTTTCATCTCTGCTTAAATATTTAAAACAGCATGCCATGGGAACTCTCATAGTAGAGCTCAGGATGCTGTAAAGCCTCTGTCTTGCCTGCTACGTCCTCTGCCTATTACTGCTTGAGCTCTCTGTGTTTCCTCTGATTTCAGAGGCGACGGGGTTTTTAAAGTTTCAGTGTGAGCAGCTTCAATCACTTTGAGACCTGACTCGTGTACGTTGTGTTGTTCTACTGCGTCTGCCGCCGCCTCTACTCGTATCTCCTCAATTCTGCACCCCCACAACTAGCCGCCCCAGGGAGCCAGCGTGTCTGGCCCGGCGCTGGGATGCTGCCGTGCAAAGCTCTGCAGTAACGCATCTGCTTCTCGCTCTCCCTTGCAGGAATCTACATCCTGATTGCGGTCGGAGCTGTCATGATGTTCGTGGGGTTCCTGGGATGCTACGGTGCCATTCAGGAGTCTCAGTGCCTTCTGGGAACGGTAAGGAGCAAAGTTTTGGGTGCCGCTTGCACCGTGATGTCCTGCCGGGCAGCACGTGGCTGCGGCTCCCTTGCTGGAGACTTTTCCAACAAGGCGGCTGGGAGGACGCGTGAGCACGTAGGTGGGAGCTAGCTGATCTCCGCAAGGAGCCAGGCAGCGCTGTTGGGCTGAAGGCATCTCTGCCTGCCTGCTGGAGCTCCGACTGGGCTGGCAGGCGTGCTGCAAGCTCCTGCTCCTGCCTGGCTGCAGGACGGAGGCTGACGCCAGCAGCATAGCAGAAGAGGTGTGAACAGCAAGATTCTTGGAGATTCATTTTCTCTGTTAAATGGGAAACCACTCCCCCATGCTTTTATCCTCGCCATGGTCTGGCTGTGTCTTACCAAGCACCCACTAAACACTCTTTCTTACCTGATGTCCCCTACAGCTTCCCCTGTCACTCCGTTTCAAGGTTGCCTGTGGCGATTCCAGTTCTTTTAAGGAATCATCTACTATTTTTATCTGTCTGGACAAGGAAACAGCAAAGACTTCCCACAATGTCTTAGTGAGGATGTCTAGGTACATCCTGGAAAATTCAGTACTGAAGTGCTACGGGCATCCTTGAGGTGAGGCAGCAGCTCGGGATTCCTGGCACAGGATGAGCTTGATGGTATAAATTGTAGCCACACCAAAAGCCTCTGCCTTGGGAGTAAGGGAGACCCATTTATTTAAAGCAAGTTCTCACATGTGGTTCAGCTTTAAATTCAATACAAAAGAAAATAAATCGGAGGGGTAAAACAAAAAAAATAAAATAATGGAAGGACTTTCCAGCATTTGGCTTCATTGGGCTGGAAGGTTCTTGGTTGTGGTGTAGTGACCCATGGGTGTGGATTCAGCTGGGACAGAGAGAAATGGAGCTGCTTTCCCTCGCTTTCGCAGATGGCTTCACCTGTAGTTGCTTCCGTTTCCCAATAAGAAGGGTGCGCTTCTCACCAGTTTTTATAAAGCACTTCTGAACGTTGGTGGATGAGAGCTGCTGTCAAAGTTTGGAGGCATTATCGCTGCTGTTGAGAATAGGAGGAACCCGCGCACAAATCCAGCAGGTTGTTGTAGCAGGGTCTGGTAGCTTTGGATTTTTTTTTTTTTGTTAACGCGAGTGATTACAGAACCTGAATTACCTCTCACTCCCCCTTGAAGTTGGAAAGAGGATTAGAAGGGCAGATGGTACAATGTACCTGAGGCCTGACAGGGAAACCGGCTGCTTTGGCTGAAATTAGCAGCTCTAGCTGCTGATTGCTGCCCATGTCTGCTCGCACCTTGGCTTGCCAAGAGAAGGCTGGAGGTGCCTCGTGATGACGCTTTCCACTGGCCAAGGTTCCCACTGTGCTCCAAGGACACTTCCAGGCAGCATTCGCAGGGTGGTGCAGGGAAGCAGCCGCTCCCCCCTCTCCTGCAGCCGGATTATACGATGGAGTGACTACAAGCTTATTGCAAAAGGGAAAAGTACCCGGCAGCTCTACGCTATCAAAATCCTGTGCCGAAGGCAGCATGGAAGCTGAGCAGCAAGACCCAAGGAAGGCAGGAGGGAGCCGCTTGGCATGGAGCAGGCTCTGCTCCCTGGGAAGGGGCTGGGGCACATCCGACCCCTGGCCGGGAACACCACCGTGTTCCCATAGCATCTCTGGTGTTTTGCAGCCAGCTTGCAGAACTGAGTCTGCAGGAAGTTGTACCTCCAAATCTGGGATAAATGAGCCATCATCCTTCACTGGAGGGTAACCACTGCAAGAGTGAGCCCTAGTGCTTAACCAGAGAATTACAGTGACATCGTGCCCATGGTTTAGGGTGCTGCGATTCCTTGGGGGGATGTGGGACCCAGTCCCCCAAAGATGTTCCTGGAGAAGCAGGGGTAGATAGGTGACAGGAGTTGGTTGTTCGGGGACTGGACAAGGATGTTGGCGGTCCTTTCCTGCTGTCAGATCAATAGTCCTGTTTCCATTTTTCTGTTAACCTTTTGCTCTTGCATGTGAGAGCCAGGTCATAGCATCATTCTGGAAACTCCCGTTTCCTCTGTTGTTGAAGAAAATGTCCTGAATCTGTCTGGAACAGAGAATGCCCAGAAGCCAGGGACTGTTGTCTCACCCCATACTGTGATTTTGTCTTCCCCTGGCTGCATTCACCTCTTTTGCTTCTTTACTTCCATGGTAACTCTCCCAGTTTGGGGCTTTTCCCAGGAAGAAGTCACAGAGGGTGGTGTTGTTGCGGAGGTAGTGTTGGCTGCGTGTGGGGCGTGCCTTTCTGGGCCTTTTCACTTGTCTCTGATGTATGAGCTTTACAGCTTCCCATTCCCAGTCTAACAGACCGACTGTCACAACGTGTTCCTGGGATCTGAACAAAAAGATGGAGGGAGGCTTTGAGGGGATGGCAGGGGAGGGTGCTGGAATTGCACGAACAGGGTGGGACTGTGGGAAAACATCAGTGTTAGTATTTATGCAAAAAACTGCAGTAGCCTTGCAGGGCTGTGGATGCCAAGAGAGCTGGCCATAAATCACACCCCGACGCCCCGCAGCTCCTCAGCAGCTGAAATGTGCTTTTAACCCTGCACTGGCAATTCCCATCCTCAGAGCATCTGTGGCAGAGCAAGAAACTTGTCTGGATGGTCCTGCAGGTGCATGAAGAGGAGCACTGTGTCTTGTGGTGCACGGGACACCCTCATTCCTGCCAGTCCCTGAGCGGGAAGGGCTCTGCTAATCCCTGCGCAGCTATCCCAGTGGGAAGTCTGGACGTGGGGTGGCACCCGATGAATTATAGGTAAATGCGTTTGGGCTAAGCGCGTGTATGAGATAAAGTGGTCTGAAGTCAGGTGACACCTTGCTCTGATCTCCGTCAGTAGAAGTGCCACTCCACACCTCTACCCACGTAATTGCTGCTTTTGCCTGTAGCCAGATATGTTAAGTGTCCCGCTCTTGATTTGTCTTTGCAGTTCTTCACTTGCCTGGTGATCCTGTTTGCCTGTGAAGTTGCGGCTGGAATTTGGGGATTTGTCAACAAAGACCAAGTAAGATGACTCCAAATCCTGCATTTGTGGGACTGGGAGGCTGGGGCAGAACCACAGCAGATCCCGGCATGAGCTCTTTTGCTCATGAGCTGCTCCCAGACTGAGTCACGGGGGGCTTGGATTAGCTGTGTGACCTGAGCAGGTCACCTAACTCCTCTTGGCCAGGCTGATGAACTTTAAATGTGAGCACTTGATGGTAGCAGCTGCCCCTTACGGTATATAGTGCAATGTCTGGAATAAAAATAGCTCTGTCTCACTTGGGTCTCCTCCTTGCTGCCACACTGTCAGACAGAGTGTGAGCTGATTCATGTATGAAGTCATGAAGGAAAGCCATCTGCATGTCCTAGGTGCCAAAGAGCAAACCCAGCTGCATGGCCCCAAAAGGGAGGGAATACCGTACAGGGAGAGCCAGCGTCGGCATTAACGGGTTTGCTTGATGCTTCCTGCTCTTTGCCAGTATCATATAACCCACTTCGGGCTGTTTGTCCGCCAGGACTGAGCTTGCTGCTGATCAATATGCTGTGCACACGTGAGGGGTAGAAGTCGGGTGTCTGTCCCAGGCAGCCTGCCAGGCACCGCTTGCTTGGATGAGGTCCTCTGGCCGGAGGGGGTTAGCTAAAGGGTAGGACTGAAAACTGCAGCTTTTCACCCTCCCTTTCTGCTCATCTTCCCTTCACTATGGTCACATGTGCTTGCACACGTGCAAATTTTGGTCTCGAAGAGCGAAACTGCCAGTATATGAGAACCATGGCCACGCTGCAGCAAGCAGTGGGCTGGGTGTTGATCACTCAGCCGGCGAGGGTTTGGAGGAGAGAAGGGGACTGCTTGTGCTTAAAACCAAGGTTAAACTCTCTGGCAGAGCAGGAAATGTGTTTACTTTACTACGAGACGTAAGCCAGCTGTGTAAGTAGGTGGTGGCCTGCTCAGCTTTCACATGCACGTAGGCCACAGATGACCAGCTCAGCCATGAATGGGAACACCCTTGTAGTAGTTCACTGGAGAAAGCATGACTTCACCTTAATAAACTCTTCTGTGGCTAAACATATTAATATGCAGGCAGGGTGCCGTTTCCTAGCAACTTCAGTGAGCTAATTAACCTTTGCAGAGGGGCTGTGCCTCCTGCAGATGTTAGTTTGTGAATGCTGAAGAGTCCAAGATGTGCGATTGAACCGACAGCAAAAAAAGTGAAGCCTGAGTAGGGAGGGATCCCGTGCCTGTTGCTTTCCGCGCTGGGGTGAAGGTGCTTGGCCATCAGAGCATAAACCCGAGAAATTTAGGATTTGCCAATCCAAAAGCGATGACCTCAGCCCCTAAAAATAATTTTGCAGTTTAAAATGAACGGCGGCAGTCTGTTGGCCTCAGCTGCTTTTGCAGCCTTGGTGATGAATGGGCTGTTTGGGAGTCCCTGCTCCCAAGGCAGGCGGCTTGCTTCTCCCTGCCTCGGTCGGGGGCATTTCAGGAGCAACACGGGCTGGGAGGGAAGCACTGAGTGATCCCAGCCCCTGAGAGCTGCTCCCAGCAGGATTCCATTCCACCTGGGTTTGCAGCCCCTTGGGGGGACAGTCATCTCCTATCACGTGGGCACAGGATGCTCTTCCACGAAGCTGAAGGCAGTCTCTCCCCCAGCCTGCCTTCCTGAAGGTGCTTTAGATACAGGATGGGGAGACAAGAAGTAGGATTTTTTTTTTTTTCCATGTGCCAGAATCAGATGGTTTGATCTCCCTCCAAAGCAAATTTTTTTCAGCAGTAACAGAGAAATCTGGGATAATTGATTGAAATCATACTCCTTGCTGCAGTTTCTTTTTTCATGTGCTAATCCAGCCTGCGCTGCCAAGAGCAGATGTTCTGGAAAGCGTTTCCCCTTTCATACTTGCTCGTATTTTTTTCTTCTGCTTCTCTTGCATGTCCTCCTTTCATCTGTCTCTCCCAAATTACTGGAAGGTGTTAGAGGAGAAGCCACAAGGCCAGTTTCCCTGAAAATGAGGGGGTTTTTGCATTGTGGAGCAGACCCCCATGGGTGGCTGCAGTTTACCAGCCCAGCTGGCAGGGCTAGAGTACGGACGAGACTTCTCATATAACCATTTACAGGATGGGGGTGCCCAGCTCCAGGTAGGGACCCAGCCAGAGTTTGATATCCATCTAAAAGCACCTAAGCTTCCTGACCCAAATGAACCGCCTCGCTAGGCTTTAGCGTGCAATCTCTCCCAAATTCCTGCCATCCCCTCCAAGCCAGACAGTAAGCCAGGGTACCCGTGCCTACAGACGGCCTCGCTTGCGCACCCCACCTCCTCCTGACTTCCCCAGCATGCCCTGTCTCTGCGGTCTTGCTGGGAAACGTGTTGCCTGCTTGTTTTGTCTCCGTGTGTTGGACGGTTCAGAACAAGCTGTTTCTGCATTCCTGAGCCCAACAGCAAATCTATGTGGGCTGAAGGCTATCTCGGATCTTGTGGTTCACCCTCCAGGGCTTGGCTGTCTTTGCCTGCTAGAGAGAGCTCGCGGAGCACTTGGATAGCGTTGGGTGGAACCTGCTGGCTGGTGGATAAGGTTCTTACTATTTGCTGCTCTTAACACGATACGGCTGGAAGAACTTGAGCCCTATGAAAGACAGACCTTTTTTCACGCACCTGTGCAAATAAACAGGGTCCAGATCTATGTAAAAACTGTTCATCTACCTGCAAGTGTCATTAGAGGGAACCCATCCCCTTCAGGCACATCTGCTGGATGGGTTTCCTCCTCCTCTGGCTGAAAGGGAGTTTTTCCCCTGTCTTTCCTAGATAGCCAAAGATGTGAAGCAGTTCTATGATCAAGCGTTTCAACAGGCGCTCATGGCAGAATCGGAGACGAACAACGGGAAAGCTGTAGTGAAGACCTTTCATGAAACGGTAAGACGTTGGCAGTCTTGCTGCACGCACTGCTTAGGCTACATGCCGTTGGCCAAAGCAGCCGCTGATGGATAGCACACGGCATGCTGTGAATTGCACCCCGTTAACTTCTGCGTGCGGTTTGTCACTGGGTAAGTGGTGACGAACGACTGTTGCTGCACGCAGACTGATCCTCCCCACCGAGGCAGAGGCAATAAGTTGAACTACAAGTCCTCAGGCAGGGAATGAAGGCAACGCTGGATTTTTTTGATGCTTAGGAGCGAACTGGATCAAGTGTGTTCTCAGCAGTGGGATTTTGCTGCCTGCTTTCCAAGCCCTGTGTAGAAATCTCTCCATAGGAGCTTCTTGCAGCCACAGGAAATGAGAACGTGGGAGGAAGGAGAATTAAAAAATGGGGGTCAGGAAAATGAATGGGAAAAGCAGGATCTAAAGCAGATGATGCTACATGCAGGTCTTAGCATGTCAAGTTTGCTGTTCTTATATGTCAAGAAACAGAGTTGTGCCCTCTTCAATATTCTGTCCTTCATGCTGTGCTGGGAAGTCTGGTCCGAGCTCTAATTAAGTTGCTTTTCATTTACCTCAGCACCCCTGATTTAAGTATAATTCAATGGAAGAAAACTATTGCTCTGAGGAACTAATCCCGATACTTCCTCTGCTCAGCAGGAAACAAAATCGCTGGAGAGAGTTGGGTTCACTCTCCTCTAGGATATCAATGCCAGCCCTGTCTGGGACTATTGTAGGAAGCAGCTGTTATTGTATGGAAAGAAAAAAATCAAATTTGGAGAGTTATTCCCCCTCCCTTGTTTCCCCCTCCAAGATGCCTCCTTGGTCTTGGGTGGCTTCAAGGACTTTTAATGGTGGGGAGAGCATTGCATGAGTGTTCGCTGTCTGCTAATGCTGGTTTTTTGTCAGTGTGTTGTTTTTCCCCCCCCGCCTCTCTCCATGTAGCTGGACTGCTGTGGTCCCGATAATGCAATAGGAGCTATCACTCCCCTCTGGAGAGACGACCTCTGCCCAAAGAAGGACTCCATCCTGAAAAACTTTATGGAGGTAGGCACATCTGCTCTTCACTCAGCACAGCTCCTGTGAGGAAAATCAGCTGCCAGGGAAATTTGGGGGTTTATTGGGAATTAGTTAAAGGGCAGAGATTTCATTTATTTGGGTATGGTGTAGAGGGATGTCAGAGGTTCCCATCGGTTCTTCCTTTGCTGTTCCTGCTTGAGGGGGCTGGCAGGTGCAGAGGGGTGAAGTCTGGTGGGAAGTCCTAGAGCCAGGACCGCGAGCGGGACTGGGGGAAGCAGACCTACCTTTCTGGGTGCCGGGGCGGGCGAGGGGAAAGCAGGCTCTCTGACCGGCATGCTTCTCTGCTTCAGTCCTCAAACTGCCACAAAAAAATCGACGAGCTCTTCTCCGGGAAGCTGTACCTGATCGGTATTGCTGCCATCGTGGTTGCCGTGATCATGGTAAGCATGGTTGTGCGGTGCCCTGCTGTTGCGGAATGGGGAAAAGCTGCCTCGGGGTGCCCCGGTCCTGCTCCAGCTGGGCTGGATCCATCCCTCCCCTCCAGACGCCCCTGTGGCTCAGCGTGCAGCACCAGCCCTCTGTACCCCAGCTGCTCTGGGATGTGGCGAGACCGAGGGCTTTGTCATCCCCCCGGGGGCTCGGGATGTTAGGGCAGGCACCCGGCGAGCGCGGTAAAGCAGGAGCACCTGCAACACCACCCAGAAGGGCAGAGCACCGGCAAGCCTCCTTGCCGCCTACAAAACCACTTGTTTCTCAGGCAGCTGTGTTTGTTCGCTGCGGTCTGCAGTGGGAAGGGATTTGCTTTCTTCGCCGCTGCAGGTTCGCTCCACAGCAAGCGGTGGGTGGCGTGGGCTGGTAACCCAGCACCTGCGCGAAGGCTGGGCTGTGATGCTGGAGGGATCTCGGAGCGTTTGCTGCGTAGCTGGCAGTCGGGAGGCTTGCAACGTACCACCACTGCTGCCAGCAAGAGAGGGGAGAACATCATCTTATCTCAAATTGGCCGACTCCTGATGAAAACAGCAGCAAAGTCATAGCATCTCTGTCCTTATCTCTGGCATGAGTTTATGTGGAGTGGGGGACCTTGGGACGGGGAGGAGCTCCCGCATTGTCCTGGTTGGCACCTCACTGGTGCCTCTGTGTCTCCCGACAGATCTTCGAAATGATCCTGAGCATGGTGCTGTGCTGTGGCATAAGGAACAGCTCCGTCTACTGAGCCGTGAGAGCCAGGGAGGGGAAGGGGGGAGCAGGGTGGACGGCGCTAGAGGGGACCCCAAGTGCCACCGAGTGACCAGGAGACATGTCAACAAAAGACAAAACTATGTATATAAATACTTCCAATATTACCATACAGTACTTATCATTTTTATTTTGAAGTACTTTTTTTTTTTAATAATAAAACTTTCCCATATCCTTGTGGCTGAGTTAGTTACACATCAGTTTTGTGTGATGGGGAAAGCTGCTGTAGCAGGAGATCGAGTCCTTCCTCCCCCTTCCCCACCCCCCGTAACTCAGATTTTTTTACTGTTGGTGGAAGATGTACAGAGGAGAAGGCTGCAGCCTGTTATCAGAAAACTTTGCCTTGGTTTTTACTATCTTTTTCAACACTGACTTTTTTTTATATACATAATTGGATGCTGAAGCAGAATTTAGCATTTTTCTTCATTTGTACTCACCTTTTCCTACCATCACCCCAACTCCCTGGCATTTCCAGGCTGTCTGTAGGGAAGCCTGGCTGACTGCCCGAAGCCTGGGAGAGAGAAGAGGAAAAAGCTCCCATCGCCTGGATGTGTCCCATGGGAATCACAGGCACGTTCTCCTCTCCGACCTGTTTGCATCGCTAGGTCAATCCTTAACAGAAGTCTTGCTTAATTTTTTTTACTCTCTGAAGAGTGAGGATGGTTTGGGCTTTTTGTGGCTTTTTTCCTTGGGGCTATAACTTTATAAATTGGCTCATTTCCATTGATTCGTTACATTAAAGGGTCAGTGGCTGGGAGTGAATTTTAGTCCCGTTTTTTCAAATATAACAAACTGAAAAGTAAGTCACTTTTTTAACCTCCCTCAATGTTTCTTTATAGACATACATTTTTCAGAGAGTCTAGTTCTGTACTAAGTTTCCACTCTTAAGCTAATGTTTGCACACAAATGATATTGGAAAACAGAAGAAAAATTTTTTAAAAAAACATCCTTAACCTTAGGAATCCTGCATTTATATATTGCAGGTTGATGCTTGGGGGTTCCCAGCCTTATGCATACATGTTTAAAATTTCATCTTTGCATCACTCTCTTGTTCAATGAAATTTTCCTTACTTATAGCATATTGTCGCACACTGTAACATTGCTAGGAAATTGTCATAACCTGATATTTGGGGGAAAAAAAAAAAAAAAAGTTTATTTTTAAGACCTTCCACTTCCAGTTACGTCAACAGCAAGACATCAGCTTATCAAAGCAAGGGAATTCAGAATTTTAGATCACACCAGTTGAAACACTTTCTTGTGACCTGGTAAGCTTTGATTGCCAATTCGATGTATGTGGCTTCTGTTGTATGCCACTCTGTTACCATGTAGATAGAGGGGGAGAGTGACCCAGGAGCTATGTAATAAAATCAGAGTGTCTCTAAAAAGATGATCTATATGTATAGTTCTATAGATATATATTTTTAGGCAAAGCCTTTTCCTTAGCCGTACAGGCACTTGAGCTGGAAATGATAGTATTTCTCAGCTCTTTGCCACCTTGAAGCAGGTAACGGGAGGAGTTGAAACTAGTGATCACCTTCCCCATTTCGGGAATATTTCTGTTTCTTAAAGTATTTCACTCTCCCACTTTGTTGCAACAAATAGCTTCAGATCAGATAGGGAGGGAGACCTGCCATCATTTTAAACTAGTACCTTGTCCATTGCACGTGGCTGCCATGGCCTTTACCACTACAGGATAGGAAATTCCTGCACTGGGGCAAACTGATCCATTCAGAGGCTTTTCCCCTACTTCCACTCCTCCCTTTCCTTTTCCTGCCTTTTAGTATATAGGACCTTTAAAAACTATATAGGTAAATATATATATATATATATCAAATTGTGCTAGGTAAGAGAAGGAAGTGCTTCAACAGAACTTCAGATTGAGAGGTTGGACAAGAAAAGATTCAGCCTTAGAAATAGCCTTAAAGCAACACTGCCCTGAATGTCCACGTTGTGCACATCGAGAACGAGACGAGGTTTTGCAGTAGGTAACCCCCCCCCTGCTCCCCGGCGTAGCTCCTTCAGGTCATCTACTCCTTTATGTGGCTATATGTATATGCATCAACCAAGCATGTGTGTTTACATGTATGTGCATCGGGATTGTTAGCATACAGAATGGATGTGTAACTCGCTGCCTTTTTTGTTGACTGTTGATAAATGTGTATAAGTATGCCATTAAGCATTTCAAT
This sequence comes from Aviceda cuculoides, assembly GCA_035590195.1. Taxonomy (NCBI): domain Eukaryota; kingdom Metazoa; phylum Chordata; class Aves; order Accipitriformes; family Accipitridae; genus Aviceda; species Aviceda cuculoides. Next base: position 12,199,541 of record JAVJGG010000021.1, read on the forward strand.
TCTGTTTTCTTTCCTTATACCGTATTTTTGATATTGTTCAGTATTCAGTTGATGCTGTGTATGTAGCTGGAGCTCTGTTTGAAGACAGACTGGGTCTCGATGCAGGTCAGGTGTGTCCTTGGACGTTGTAACTTTAGGGGTCTGGGCTGTCCCAGGCAGGAGCAATTGGGAGAATGGTACTTTGAGAGGGAGTCTGAGAGCTGTGGGAGGAAGAAGAGCAGGACGTTTGCTCAGACCGTGTCCCACACAGGCTGCAGTGTGCTCTCAGACTCATTTCGGAGGTGGCTTGTCACTGTGGGGAGCTCCAGAGGCAGCTCCCTGGGCCACCTCCTGTCCCTGCAGCTGCTGTGGGAAAGGTGCTGTGGGAGGAGAAGAGCCAGCGGCTGGGAAGGTTGTGGGAGGGGGCAGAAGGAGTTTTGCAGGGAGAGGGTAATGCTTTCTTTAGTTACTAGCCGAGAGTCCCCACGTTCGATGGAATGGTCATCAGCTGTAGCAGGAGGGGTCAGCCCTACGAGAAGAGGGACAGAGAGGAACCGTCATGCTTAAGAACGATGAAGTAGTTGAGAAACCCTGACAGAAAAAACTACTCATTTGGGTCTCTTCTAGTCCAGCCTCCTGTGAAGCTGGACCTGAGTTAAACTAGAGAGGGAGCTGTGAAGGGCTGAGGGGACTCGCCCTGTTGCAAGCACTAGGATCCAAAAGTGACAGGGCTCTTCTGCCAGTTGGTTGGTCCCAAAGCTGGCTGAGGTGAAGGGGAAAAAACCACTAGGTAGGACCCCTGCCCTGCCTCAGACCCTCTCCTGCATAGCTGCACATTCGTGGGTGCAACATGGGGCCCCATCCTGCTCCCCTCCACACTCCCAAAAACACTAAGGATGAAATTGTGTGCAGTAAATACAAGGCCCTCTCTCTCCCGGGAAGCATCCTCCTGGAGCTAGTGACAGCTGAGAAAATGGCTGTGAGCTGAGGCAGGGAGGAGGAGAGAGGCTGGTGGGGAAGAGGAGAGCCAACTGTCCGGGTCTAAGTTCAAAGACAACATCAAAAGGTCAAACAGAGCTGCTGCCAGCTTAACTGAATGCTTGGGATTTTTTCATACTGTGGAGCATGCCACAAAGCAGTGTGTTTAACTTCCTTCTGCCTTTTTTTTAAAGAAATGAAACAAAAATCAATTTAATAAACATTTCTCATAGTGTGCATAGTGTGATGAACCACTGCAGTTTTACAACCAGTTAACACCAGGATGCTTTGTGAACCAGGTTTCAACAGCATGGGTTTTTCCAGCCTCTGGGAGGGGGGCCTGCAGGTAGGCTGGGGACGCATCCAGAATGGTGCTGAGGGAAGGCAAAAAGGTTGCTTGCTGGCAGCAGTGGCTGCTGCAATCGTGCCCCCACCTCAAGGGAAGGGGGGCACAGCTGTGGGGGAGCTAATGTGGATTGCAAAATAGGGTGACTGTGCTGAAATTCAGGGGGGCTGCGATGGCAGTACTGCGCACACTCAGGGGGCTTCTCCTAAAGTGACCAAAAATGGCCCAAAATGCCCTCTGCTGCCATCCAGCCAGGGGCTAGTCTGATTTTTGCAGATGGTCCGGTAATGCCACCGTTGCTGCCACCGCCTGCCCCTCCGCACCATCAGGGGAAGGCCTGGCTGGGTGTGAGAGGGGAGGCCGAGTGCTGTGATCCCACAACTGCCTGCCTTTCACTGCCTTGTTTCGGACTTCTTGCTGCATTTGAAGCAGGAACGTCCCACGGCGGCCACCAACCATCGCCCATGCCGGTATGGAGAGGGAGGGAATGCTGGGTGAGGGGGAACAATATTCAGCTGCCACAGAGAAAGGCAAGCCCAGCTCCCAGTGGCTGTGCCTGTGCTACGAGATCATGCCCATCTGTTGTTCTTTCACTTGTTCACCTGAATGTTAATGGAGTCAGACATAATGACTTCTGGAAAGAAAAAAAAAGTTATATTTAAAAACAATAAAAAAAAGAAACAAAGCAAAACTCCTTGTTGGTGGATTTTTAATGATGTGTTGTCAGATCTTGTTTCTTTCCATCGTGTACGGATTTCTGCCACGTCTTCAAGGGAACAAGCCTGTCTTGTTCTCGTATTCAAGCAAAATTCGGGCTGCAGGGAATGCAGTCCTTAGCTGACCCTCTAGGTGGTTTCCCATGAATGTGATGCTCTTTGCTTCACACCTTAAGACGTTTGGATTGTGGTGCTGTGTTGTTGCTCCAGATGGGATAAAATTATTCCTGCCTCTGGAGCTAGGATTAAGCTGATATGAGTCACTGTCAGACTCAGGCTGGTGTTCAGCAGGGAGAAGCGATAGTGGAAACTTAACTGGCAAAGCACAGTGTGTATTTGGCATCCAGGGCGTGTGCCTTGGGACCTCAGCCTGGAAGTACAGCTGGGATCTTAAACCTTCCCTGGCTAAATGCAGTCCCCTCTGTTGGCACCTCAGGCCTGAGTATTAACAGTGATGTGCTCGAAGCAGATGAGTTGTACATGATACTTGAGCTGAGATGCTGGGAGAGGACTGGGCAAACCAGGCCCTTTTGTGCTGTTAAGTGAAGACATGGGTTATTCTTGGAAAACAGCAGGCCTGCTGTGTAGGAGCATGTGAGGCCACACAGATAAACTGCTGTGAAGGGAAGGGGTGGGTGGAACGCTTGCAGCCTGCTTGTTCTCATATTGTACCGACAATCCTGTCTTACGCTTCTCTTAAACATTTTTCTCCAGAGGTCTGAAGGACTGGGAAAGTCATTGGAGACCTCACTGTGGATTTCTGATTCCTAGAAATATGGCTGTGGAATCTTTTGTGAAACAAGAATTTCACAAAATAAAAATACAAGGGTGAATTTTTCTAAGCTAGACCAAGTTGGGTTTTATTTTCCAGTGGAATTTTTTTCCTTCTCCCTCCCAAACTGTTTAAAAAAAAAAAAAAAACAATCCTCTAGACTGTTTCTAACGAGGCATTTTGGAGGTATTTTTTGCTTTTGCAAGCTCTATTTCGTAAACCTCTTCTGGGCTGTTTGTGTTGTAAGTAGCAATGTGCCCAATTGTTTCCTACTAAGACAGCTGTGACTAATGTATAAATTGCTTATGTCCATTCCCTAATAAGAGGTTGTCTGAGCTCTAACCAAGATTTGCAATATTCCCACAGGAGGGAAAAAACTCAGCCAGCTCTTCCATGCAAGAGCTGTTTATGACAGAGGTTTCTGTAGAGGAAAGCACCCTCACTGCTGGATCCTGGCTGCACCCTCCCTCTGCCTGCCAGCTCTACTTGCCAGACTCGGTGATGAAGGATGTGTTAGATAGTGGCTGTGCTCACATTCCTGCTCTGAACTGCAGTTTTCTTTGCTGGGCATGGGAGCATAGCCCTTCCAGTTAGGGGAGAGGCGGGAGTTTCAGCTCCAGAGCAAGCTACTGACAATAGAGGAGACTGTTCTTAAAAAAAAAAAGGTGACTATTTCAACAACCTTATTTGCTGGCAGAGCTGTGGCAGGGCTAGGAAGCTGTGGCTGCTCCAGAGAGGACGCAAGCCTGGAAATACAGCCCCCCAGTGAGGGAACATCTGCCATCAGTGGGTGCTGAAGTGGAGAGGAAAACAGTTAACTACCTGACCAGCTCTTGATTAAGTGATAAAGATACTGGCTAGAAACCCCAAATCCCATACATACCACGCTGTGCAGTTGAACTAGAGGCACAGTGTTAATCTGTGTATTTTTGTCTCACCACTCCTCTCAGTTTCAGCCTGGGAAACATCAGATTACCTTGCAAAAGGCATAATGTAAGCAGGAGAGCAGGGAAGTGCTGCGCTGGTGCAGCCAGCTGGTGCAGCAGACTTCAGCCAGCCTCTGGCAGCTTGTCTGACGCAGGCAGCCTGTGCTTTCGCTTCAGAGCCCAGGGACTTGGAGCAAACAGAAAACACATCCCAGCCACTAAAACTGCTGCATAACTGAAACCCACGTTGTTTTCACATTTGCAGATACATTAGAGGGTACATAAACTTTGCAGCCAGGCATGCTAGCGTGGACCACCTGGCATTTGTCACTGGGTTTAGATGACCCAGCTCAAGGGCCAGTGGTTGCAAGTAACATTTCTAATTAGAGTTTAGTCACACCTTTTCCTTTAAAAAAAAAAAAAAAAAAAAAGTTTTTCTTGGCCCTACTTTGCTAGGGCATTCCCTCATGTGAGAACACAGCTTTGCTGAGTACCGAAGAGGTGTTAGTGTTAGGCCAGGCAAGACAGCACACGCACAACACCCTGCCTGCTGGCTGTGAGTAAACGGGTAAGATATCTTCCGGCAAGCGTTAGTGGTGTTAAATGCAAAGCCCTGTGTTGGCTACAAAGTTGTGTTGATTAATGAAGCTCCTACAGGTCATGGTCTAACAAGAAGTCTGGGGAGTTTTAGGGTTTTGGGGTTTTTTTCTTAATGTTAACTTCAAGGTCCTCAGCTGGTTCCAGTGACCTCTTTCAGCCCTTTGCTACTGGTGTTAGTATCAGGTACACTGGGGCCAATGATAGGAAAGAAAAAAAAAAGAAGCAGGAATTAGAAGAAAGAGTTTTTTAGTACAAACATTCTGTAGCTAAATTGAAATGAACAGAGACCCCCAAGTGTTTCTGTTTCTTTTTAAAATTTCAAATAATTGGAGAGAGGAGTAATTTTGCACTGTATCCTGGAAGCTCACCCCACAGGGGATTTCAACGCCATTTGTAGGCTTTTCTTCCTGCAAATGGGAGAGGGCAAGTTGAATTACATCCTTCAGCCTGTGACTGCCTTCTCCCAGCAGAGAAGGAGGGGATGGTCACTACTGTGCTTTTGCCTGTTGCCTGCAGTAAATACTCTTTTCCCTCCCTGCCTCCGCTCAGGAGCTCCAGCATCAGCTGCGTGTGGCCATACCAGACTAACTTCCGTTAGACATCCTTCCGGATGCAGGAGATGGTGAAAATGCATCCGATCGCTCTGTCTGGCTTGCAGGATCTGGGCAGCTGCTAGGAAATTGCCTGCCACTTTCCTATAGCCGCGAGGAGAGGGGCCAGCGGTCCCTGCCAGGCACCTAGCCCAGGCTCTGGGCGCAGAAGCAGCAGGAACCTGCCAGTGAGCAGTGGAAACATTTATGGGATGGGGGCCAAACAACAGATTTATTTGCAAGAAAGGAGCACGAGGCGCCCAGTAACAGGGCTGAGACTGGTATGCATTTGCACACACCACCCCCACACGCGGGGACACACTGGCTTCCCGCAGACACATGTGGCCATCTCTGTGAAGGAGCTGGCCCCTCGGAGCCCGCGCAGCCGATGCAGCCCGCTCACTTGGATGATGCCCTACGCTGCAGCTCAGATCTGCCTTCCAGCCCCCCACCCCTCTTCAAGCCACCGTAGTTCATGCCGGCGAGGGGAAAACGCTTTACCATCTGTTCAGCTTCAGAGTCTGACTCATTATTTTTATTTCAGCTGTCGCCAAGCAATAGCGAAAATCCCAACACACCAGCATATCCACCGCTGCAAACTGTCTTGTCCTCAGCCACCAGAGAAAAAGTCACTCATCCCCAGTTCTTCGCAGTGTGCGACACTGCAAAAAGACAGCAAGGAGGAAAAGGGTACAGCTTCAGAAAGTGACCTTGGTCATCAACTTACACAGCATCCAGGCAAAAAAAGAGAACTTGTAGCCTCTGGAAATGGAGGAATGGGACTTGTCCCTGAAGGCACCCATGTCTGCAGGTGATGGAGACAGTGGAGGTGGTGTTGCCCTCTTCTGCCCCCCTGAGCCCGTAACCTAGCATTGAACCAGGGTTCAAAACAAAAGAGCACTGTTGTTTGCACCAGTCAGTGGTGTACCCTGCTTGTCTCCAGCCTTACAAAAAACGGGACATGCCACCGCTTACTCCACATGCTTTTCTTGCCTGCTCCTTACTACCCTCAGAGGCTCAGTCCTGGTGTGTCCCCAACACCCTAGACAGTGTTACACAGCACTGGTAGTCTTCACCCCCGGTTTAGTCTTGGCTCCCTTTGCCTGTTTACTACCCTCCTCCTATCCATTCCTGCTTGCCTACCAGAAGACTCGTGTTTTCCTTTCTTCTTCCCTCAAGCTGGGAACCCATTTGAATGCCTTTGACCATACTAACATATGTGTATACACTAAAAAAACCTGATCACTGAACAGGGAAACACCTCTAGAGCTGTTGTTTTAAAACTACTGCACGACTCCAGCCAGCCAGAAGACATTTTGCACTAACCTCATAATCGCTGCCAAATGTATTCCAAACACAGCCCTTGTCTCATAAATTACCAGCAGGCGAAAGTATGTATTTAAAAACTCACACTGCAAATGAAGTGGCTGCAGTTTATATTATGGGTGACTCACAGTGAGGCCCTGCTTAAAGGGATCCCGTGAATTCTCTTCAGCTGTGGCCACAGCCTTACCTCTAGCACATCCATCAGCAAAGCAACTGGTGATGCAGCAGGGTTGGGATGCCATGGGAGGGGAAAGTAAAGTGCCACTAAAAATCAGACAAAGTGGGGCTACATGGTAATTTCTTCTTTTGCTGCCAAACGATGGCATAGATGAGCTTTCCTTAAACTCAAGGCCTATAGCAAATCCCTGAGAGTGGGGTGATCTGAAGAGATAAAGGCACAACCTTTAGAGGCTCAGGGTCTTTGCAGGCATTAATCTAATTTAATGATGAAGCCCCAAGGCCAGGCAAAGCAGTGAGACTGTCAGGGAAAGGGTGGAGACGAGCCCTGCAAACTGCTGGGCACATGCTGGCACAGCAGACCTTGCCTTTTCTTTTTTTCCTTAACATAAGAGTAAACAAGCTAAATATTGAAGCCACTTGGGAAGTGTATTATGTCCACTGAAAATTTAAACTTTTTGCTGAAGGGGCGGGGGGGAATCAGGCATCTTTAGCCAACACCAATAAAATATTTTCAGACGGAATTCCACTTCTTGATGCATGCACGAAGAAACATTCTTCTGGGACAGAAAATGGAAACTTTTTTTTTCTTGATGGATAGCTGTTTTACACCCCAAGTGACTAAGGGTTTTCTGGTTAGAAAATAAATACGTAACAATTAAAGAAAAAAAAAAAAAGAACAAAACAAAACCCCAGACACTTCCTCTGAAGTTTTCATTCCGGCCAAACCCTGCTTTTCTGAGGAGAAAAAAAGCTCTGCTTGACACGGGTTTTTTCCAGACTGTTTAGGGAGGCGGCAGTGCCTCGCCGGCCCCCGGTGGCTGCCGTGCCTCAGCCACCAGGACGGCGGAGCAGCGCTGCCACAGCCAGCCGCCAGCGCCACAGGCTCACCGGGGTGCCCGGGGGAACCCCACGCTCCTCCCTGCGCAGAGCGGCAGCGCCAGCACCTCCCCGTCTCCTCACAGGCGGCAAAATGGCGGGCGAGCGGCCGGCGCGGCGCACCCTGGGAGCTGTAGTCCCTCCGTCGCCGCGACGGCAGAGGGGAGCGCTCAGCCCCGTTTTGCGGCAGGCCCATGATACCTTCCCCACGCCCCGGCTCGCAAAATGTCCCCCGCCGGGGGAAAGGCGGGCGACTACAACTCCCAGGACGCAAAGGAGAGAGGCGGTGCGGGGGGGGGCAGAGGCCGCCCTCCTCCCGCCGCCCGCTTCCCGCCCCTGCCGCGCCGCTGGGCCGGCGGGGGGCTGTAGTCTCGCCGCCGCGCGTGGCTGCCCCGCGGCGGCCGGCAGGGACTCAGTGTCCCAGCGCGCCCCGCGCGGAGGCCTAGGCGGTGGGGGGGAAAGGCGGGCGGTCGCTGTGAGGAGGCGCTGGGCCCGTGTTGTGTCGGGGTACGGGACCCTCCCCCCCCTTCTCCGCCAGTTCGCGGTGTGTGCCCGGAGGTGGCGGTGGGCGGGCTGGCGGCCTCCGTGCGCGGCGCTGAGCGGGAGCGGGAGCGGGAGCGGGCAGGCGGCGGGCTCCAGGCGCCCCTCTGTCGTGAGGAGAAAGGCGTGGGGGCTGGAGCGGCGTTTGTATCCGGCAGGACCCCGGCGCGGGGAAGGCGGCTGGGCCCTGGGCGGGCGGGCAAGACGGCTGAGGCTGTGGGCTCCACCCGTGGCGTTAGGCAAGGCCGTGGGCTCTGTCGTTTCCCCCTGCCCGCGGCGGGGTGCCGTGCCCACCGGCGGTGTGAGCCAGGGCCCGGGGGCTGCTGCCCGCTCCCTTGGTGTGGCGGCCTGTGCGAGCACCGGCCCGAAGGACCGTGCTACTGTTGGCACGGGGATGCTGGCGGGCTTTGCTGCAGTGGTGTCTGCCATGAGAGCACACTCGTGGCCATGGTTTGGGGTGACTGGGGTCTCTGTTTTCCTCACAGGCTGCACAAAGACGCACAGGGCCTGTGTGAGTAAGACCAGGATGGAAGAGTCCAATGGGGACTTTCCCATCCAGAGAGACACCATCCTATCCAAGTTGTGCTGTGATCTCGTCACCGTAACAAATCTGTGAGTCTGGTGTGCTGTAAGGGTCAGTATGTTTGGCAACTTATGTTGTTAAGGCTAAAACATTGCCTTAGGAGCAAAATTTTTCCTTTCTGTGTAGCTTCCCTCAGACAAGAGGTACCCTGATTCACTGCATGTGATTGAAGACTTCTACTGCCATCTGAAAAGAGTTCTTTTAGTCAGTGGCACGCTTCAATGTCTCTCTTGAGTTGTGGTTGTTACTTTTTATCTGTTATAAAACTGTGCAGAAGAGTGTGTAATTTTCAGATTATTACTTCGCGTTTATGGGTTACACTGAGGGCAGTGTTTTCCAAAGCAGTCATCAGATTCTTTTTGTCAAAGACAGCCAGACTTTACATGGAACACAGCAGTCAGTCTGTTGAATTCTTCAGAAGTTTCTCTATGTTTTAATGCCTTGTGAAGATCTGGCCCTAACCGTGAATATGACCTTCCTTTGAAAACAGAACTCTGTGGTATCCATGGTCTTAGTACTTAGCAGCACTTAGTACTTGCAATGCATAACTATTATTTTTATATTTTCTTAGCTGCATTTAATACTGTTCATTTACTAATGGTTTACTGCACATGCAAATTACAGTTGGCTTTTTTTGTTTAAAATCTCTCTTCTACAAAGCAAGATTGGCAATGTGAATGTGGAGGCTGAGTAACTATAGTGGTGCCTGCCTTATTAGGCTCTGCGGTGTTCTTTTGCCAAAAATCCAGGCATATCGGCAGACTTTTATACCAGCATGAGTTTGTGTTGGATTTAGAACTCAGTTCTGCAGCAGCCTTGGATGATTCAGGGGGAAGGAATTATTTTTAAAACTACATTTCCAGTATCTTGATGGAAATGTTTGTTTTCTAGGGTGGAAGTGCTGAGATCTTTGGTGGCTTTAACTGACCCTCAGGAGGGGAAGCTGACTCAGTCTCAAGAGAAAGTGAGTGACTAACAGACTTTCCATGTCTGTTTACTGCATGGTTTCAGAAGGACCTATAGTTAGGTAGTTGAGCTTATTCTAATAATACATTAGAACTGTCTCTATAATTCACTTTTTTGCAAGCTGAACTGAGGTACGTGTTTGCCAACTCTTGTTTCTGATTGCCCAGCAAGTGGTAGTGGGATTATCAACTGCCTCAGTTCTGCGGGGTTCCCTTCAAGCAGGTGGCAGAGCGAATCAGGTATCCCAGCCGCTGCTGGAAGTCAGGCTTCAAATCACACTGTCTTTTTACTGATTGAAAGGCCAGCTCTTGCAGATGCTTGGTTGCATCCTCCCCTTGTTTCCATGCACAAGCATGGCATGTGCGATTAGTTTCTTAATCCAGTGTGATTGGTTTCTTGAGCTGGCTTGTTTTCTGATTCCAGGAATCTAATGATGACAAAAGAGCTCAAACCCAAGGAAGGAGTGGAGCTTGTACTTCATGTCACTTTAAAGCAATCCTGAAACTGTAGCCCTGGTACTTTTGTGGCTTCTCTGCCACTGACCTCGAACAGGGATACTGTGCTTTATAATAGGCAGAATGTGGTGATTATTGGGATGGGTGATACAGTGGCTAATGCAGTAAAGGATCGTAATGGCCAAAAGAAAGTGTAAGAGATTAGGATGTGGTTTTGCGGATTTATACAGTATGATAAATGCAGGGTGTAATTTGGAGAGGTCACTGCTGTATCTTGGAAGATGTGTAAGACAGTTACGGGGTATTCAGATTTGCTAAAAAAATTTATGCTCATCTTTTAGTAATTGGACCTGCTGTAACCTTTAATGAAATTTGGTGTGCAACGCTATTTTTAATTACTTTATATTCTTGTATTGAGTCTTGTGTAAGTCTTTAATTTTAATGTGCATTCATTCCTTAAGTAATGTTTTTATTTCAAGCAAAACTGCTTAGCAATCCCTGAAGTATAGCTGCCTGTTATATTGCAGTAATAATTATTTTGCACAGCACAGAATGATAGTCTCGTATTTGGTTCTTATTTCACGGTTGAATTTTTATGCTCCTTTGTATTCTAGGCACTGAACTCAGTGGGCATTTGGAAAACTGTATTTGCAGCTGTTCCTAGGCCTACGTCAAAGACCCCAGTGGAGTGACAGCTCGAAGATGGAAGATCAGGATGCAGGTGAACCCTTTCTGGGGGTAGTGGCTGGTGTTGCCACGGACTATGAAGGAGTTCTGCCCTCAGATACAGTGTCACTCAGCGATTCTGATTCCGATGATTTGGGGTTAGCAGATGAAGCAGAAGTTGATACAATATCTCCTGAGGAGCCATCTGTAGATGAGGGGGATTACAGATCCAGAGAGACCCCCGACTCTTCAAACAGCAGTCACAGATCTCCTGTCCAGCCATTCCATCTGAGGGGCATGAGTTCTACGTTCTCTCTCCGTAGCCAGAGCATTTTTGATTGCCTGGAAGAAGCAGCCAAGTCGTCTGTGCCCTCGATGCCTGAAGATAATGTTGTTGATGGGAGGTTTAAGCGTCCATTGCCTCCAACCACAGTTTCAGGTAACATGGTTCCAGAGAGCCTGGGAAAGCAAGCCAAACCAGTGCAGGCTCCCAACGCCTTTCCTGCAGTGCCTGACTATGTGGCACACCCAGAGCGCTGGACCAAATACAGCCTAGATGGAGTTTCAGACTCTAGTGACAAGACTAACAGGGCAGTGGCCATGGAATTTCTAGAGGGTTTGAAGAAAAGAGGGGAGGAACAAAGCTCAGCTACCCAAGATAGCTATACCCCATACTTCAACCAGGACCCTTCCAGCTGTGGAGCTGGGAGGATTGTCTTCACCAAACCAGCAAAAAGGGGTGTTGATGGACTGGAAAAGAAAACATCAACAGGGGATGATGGTAAGAAACATATGAAAATGGATCTGAAAGGAAAATCTCTTAAGAAGACTGATGACTTGAGGGAGGAAGATAAGGTAGAGCTGGGGCACTTAGATAGTGGAAGTGGAAAGGCAACAGAGGAGGAGGAGTGCATGATGGCGAGGGACATGAATACAGAGGGTAAGCTTAGTGCAAGGTTTAGTGGTGCAGGTGAAGAGCCATCGGTTGAAACAGTTGGATTCCATTGCAGTAAGAAGAAGAATAGGAAAAATTTCCGGCCTAAAGTAGATGATGAAGGGGAGGAGGAAGAGTCCTGAAGGATGGAGCACATTGGAGACATCCAAGGACTTGTATTGTCTTTGAATGTGTTTGGTTTTTTTCTCTGACTTTTTTTTTTTTTCTGGTCTGGAAACCATGTGACAGCTTTTTGTCTAACGGTTTGCATCGTAGCCACCAAGAACATTATATATTGTTAGAAATTAAGCTACTTAAAATACTCTGCAGACTTTTTGTTCGTGAAAAGTTGCACCCTAGCAGGAGACAATAAGATGTGCTTTGTTTGTTTGAGCAGCTCTCTGGGTCTTGCTCTGGAGCTGAAGTAGCCAAAGAAGAAGATGTGTTAGCTAAAAGGCTGTAAGGCTTCCTGCTAACCCCCAGTTTAGAACTGTTCCCAAATCCTGTAGAATCCTGGAACAATGATGCTGAGCTCATTGTGTAGAGATTTTTAAACAATGAAAATAAAACCAAGTCTTCCACTAGATGTGATTTCTCCTGGCCCTGTACCAGGGAGGAAAACTTTTTTTTTTTTTTTTACACTTTGTATTTTTTTTAATACATCCTTCTCTCATTGCCATTGAGAGTGAAAGCACAACGGTGCCCAATCATGAATTTGGAGGGCCCAGGTGGGGGGCCAACTCTTTTTAAGGTTGGCTTAATATTTACCTTATTTAGCGTTACATGGTACATGATTTTAAAAAACGTAATGTTTCCTGTAGAGAGGTACAACTCTGGATACATCCTGGTGAAGACACGCTCAGGGTGGCATTAGCAAAGTCTCACCGCATTGACTGTGGGTCAGAATTTGCTTTGGTTGTTAAATTGGGCAGCAGCTTTTCCTCTTACTGGTATGATATGATGTGAGGATTCTTGGCCTGCAAGTTTGTATGTCCTTTCCAAGTGGCACTGCTTCCACATTGATTCTCTGTGTGGATTTGGTGGGAATGAGGTATTTATACCAGAACTGGATACTTTTTTTGTTCTTTGTGATTCAATAAACTTTCAGTTGTGGCTTGATTTCTTAATCTCTTTGAACCATGCTGATTAATGCAGCTATAGGAGTTTTAACAAATACTGTTTATTTGATTTGAGAATTGTCTTGAACATCTAGAATGTTACTCTATGCTTACCATCTTGTAACTTCTCCCTCAAGTCTTATATTTTAGATTCTAAAATTCACATTCTTAAGTTTTTTCAATCATTTTACAATATATAGAGAATCACCTTGTAGGATGAATCACCTCATACAATGAATCACATTGTAATGAATGTCAAATGTAGTTTTTCACACAGAATGTCAATAAAATTTATAAATAAGGTTGAAAGATTAAATTCTTTGAAAGGTTATATGATTTGAAACTCAAATTAGTTCAGGTCAGTTTGGACTGACATTTTTTTGCCAGTATTCTAAATTAACGAGCCCCAGTGTTAGTATTTGTAACCATGTAGTGAAAGATTACTTCAGGATTTGTGATCTTTCTTGCTAGACTGTGCTAGCTCAAATTCTGAAGGATATTTGAGGAGGTTACTTCTATGGGGTTTCAGCATCTTACAAATAATTAACTGGTAGGCCCAAATCATTTGAGTCTTTGTGTTTGAACAGATGCATCATTTGGCAGCAGAAGCAGAAAACAATGTAAAAAGTAATATTGCTCCATCTTTTTAAATTCACCTTTTAATTTTAAAAGCAGAATATTTTCTCATGAGTATACAGTTTGATGCACATTAATTAATGGGTCATTGCTAAATACATCAGTTGTTCCAGTGCACGTGAGTGGGACATAACAACAATTCCAAATGGATAGATTCTGGTTTCCAGTGGATAATTAATGTGCTGATCACAATTAAAATAGTAGCCATTTCAGAATGGAAGCTGCTTGCAAGAGGAGGGTGTGCTGGTTGTGAGATATGCATTATTTCCTAACAAAAAGTGTAGCTCAGTACAAACTGAACTGGTTTTATAACTCATGCTTGCCTAGGGTGAAGAACAGGTAGGACAGTACCAAGATTCTGTCCCTGTTAATGGGGTCACTGAGGTCTGGGGTATAGCTGAATAAACTGGACAAATGCCTATTTTATGAAGACTTCATAACAACATTAGTATCTATTAATAAAAGACTCATGCCAGAAAGGTATTTTTATTAGATGAGATTATTTTTTCCACCTCTGGCAACAGAGAAAGCTTTTGCACATCCTACATTTATGTTACATAGAAGCAATGTTGTATGCATGGGGAAATTAAGTTCAGTTGAAGCTTACCGGTGTAAGAAAGACAACAACCCAATACTTCCCCCTTCTGATGCTGTTTATATTATTCCAAAGAAATTTCCCTTTAAAGGACAGTAGTAATATCCATTTTATTAGTGTATCTTCATACAAAATTCTAATAAAGCCAGCTAGCTTTTGTATACTAAAAATGTACATGCCAGTTTAAGTAATGATAAAAATGACAATGTAAATTCCTAGTTTGTAGGGAAATTCTTGCTACACGGTCTTGCTTTAAAGTCTCCAAGTGATATGTTGGGTTTTTTTTTTCCCTGACCTTTGAGAGAGAAAAGTAAAATTAAATCAGAAAGCTGCTTAGGTGTAGATGCGGTGTTCCACGTGGTGTGGTAACAGCAGCAAGCTGACAGCAGCTGTGATCTGGCATTGAAACAGAAAAGCAAGCAGCAGAGCCTGGGGTCTGACTGCAGGAGGGTCACCTGCTTTGTGTTTGGAAAGTGACTGCAAGCCACCACATGCTTGAGGACTGCATGATGAGATTCCAGTTTCTGGGATGAGTGAGGAGCCCTCTAAGGAATACCAGCAGAGGAACACCTCACAGAAGCCAGCGTGGGAAGAGAAGGTGGTGAGTGCGATCATTTGAGGGTTGTAAGAACTCCAGGAACTGTATGGATTGTAATAGTTCAGTATCCCAGGCCCTTTCCTGTGGAAACTATTTCTTGATTTCCTTTCTAAGCAACTCGAAATATGAGCTTGCTTTCTTGGCCAAGGACGTGGCTTGTTTTTTAGTGCATGAATGATCACCCTTCCAAAGGCAGACTCCCTTGAACAGAAAAATGTGGAAATGAGCGATGATGACAGTGGATTGAGGGTGTTTATTTGGAGAACAGAAGGTAGATCGTATGTAGAAAATGAGGTGGTAGAGTCCTCCTGGAAGAGAAAGTTTTCAGTGTGATTTGTGGAATGGGGTTTCCAAGTGATACAGGAGCAGGAGGGAAGAAAGCCCAAGAAATTGAAGGAGGGAGACCAAGAAATTGTCAGTAGTGTCAAACATTGACAGTGCTTGGCATAAAGGCTTTGAGAGCTGTGCCTTAGGCCTTGATGAGATTAGGATTTTAATTCTATAGTAGTTCAGTAGGACAAAAGGTTTAATCTGAAGAAATGAGAATAAAATTTAATTATCAATGTATGTGATGTCAGTCTCGGACTGAACTGCACGCTCTTCTCTTTCACTTCTTCCTGGCGAAGGCACCTCTGTGTTGGCATTCTTCACACCTAATAGGATTACAAAAGCCATGTGCTTGTTTAAAAGCCTTAGGACAAGGGGCCCGTAATAGTAGTTGCTTAAGGAACTTTTAAAATGTTGAAAATAATCCACAATAAAAAGATACTGTAGATTCTATTACTTTGCATTTGCTCCATAAATGATAGAAGCAGGTTTCTTCTTTATTTTTGGGGTATTTAAGTTTCTGATTTTTATACAGTTACAGTATTACAATGTCTGGGGAACATGCTACAGGATGGGGTTTTTTACTGGAATGTTGATAATGAAGCAATTTACATATGTTTTACAAGCTTCTAGAAGAATTAAGTCAAGTTTGAGGTTAGTTCGAGTCTGACTGACTTGAGGTCTAGTCATGTCATGACTGCTGAGTTCCCAGCTGCTTCTTTTTCCCATGTAGTATATATATGTTCGGTTTATGTTTTTTGGAGGGCTTTTTGTGTTACAGATAGTGGTAGGTAGATATTGAAATAGATCATTAAGAAGAATATCCAAAATCTTTATTGTATTGGATATCCTGCAGTGGCTGAGAAATAGTCTGTTTCTCTCTCTGATGTTTTGAACTCCAAACAGTGGAGCCCTGGAACACAGGACAAGATTCTTAACTGACATATAATAGTTGCAGCTCTGAAGGCAAACAAGCTGTGCATGATTAAAACAAAGTAGGACGCTTGCTCAATTTTTGTTTTTAATGATTATTGTTATCCATATTAAATGTTTTGGTAATACTTTGGTAGTACTATCTCACTGACTCAAGAAACCCCCAAGACAATCCTCTCAAGAAACCCTGTGGCAAATAGATACTTATTTACATGCTTAAAGTTGGGTGAGATCATTCTAACTCGCACTAAGCGACAGTCATTTTACCAAAGCTTTTAAATATATTTTGCAAAAGGTAATTTTTTCATTCTGAAGTATGAATATTCTGTTACTTGTTTATATTACCATTAATGTCTAGGTACCTCCTGATGAGGTTCTTTTCCAACCTTTTTTTTTCTTGCATTTTTTAACTAAATTGTTCAGCTGCATTAATTAGCTTTTCCATGATTGTTTTCAATACTTACATGTATAGTTTGGAGCTGGTTGGTTGCACAAGACGTTGGTTTTGGTTAAAACCTCTGCCATTGAGGAGATAACAGCTGTACAGTAGCAAATCTACAAAATAGGTAGTGATTTCTATATCAGCTGATTTTTGTAGTACTTTATCCACTCTTAAATTTACAAGAACGATAAACTAGGCAGCAGACTGAAGCAGCACCAGAGATAGCACATATTACTTTTTTTTTTTTTTTTTAAACAAATGGTTGAACTCTCTTGGACGAAGATTTGTATTAAATGCCTTTCCATTTTTGTGAGTATATTGCATTATCTCAAACTGCCACAAACTTATTAGAGCATTTCTTGTGTGTTCCTGTTGGACCTGTATTTCATGTCAACATTGTTCATTGAATACCATGACTTTTTTCAGGAAGCCATAAAATGGATAAGAAGGGGGAGGGAAACTGCAATGGGAATATTAAGATAAGGAACTTTCAGTGCCGCCAAAATTACACTGGAGAGTTCTAGGGACAAAACAATAACAGTTGTGCTACATAGCACATGGTAATGCTGAGCATTTTCAGACTGTTTAAAAAAATGTGGTTTTTTATATTTCAAGGGTTTGTCATCAAAAGCTTAACATAGGGTTTCCTTCTATTATTTGTGTTTCACATTTTTATGTTAGACACTTCCATTTGAGATGTTGGTACCTGGTATCTTAAGAAAATTAGAAAAACTGATGTCCAAGAAGATTAGTCTAGGTCAGATCAGACAGAATACAGGTATTTCCAAAGCTGACAGTTTTAAAGAAAGAAAAAGTTGGGAGAAAGAAGAGAACAGAGGAGGGAAGATTAAGTATTTGCTTCCAGAAGCATCCTTAAGGAAGGAAACACTTCTCAAGTAGACTAGCAAAGAGAGCAAGAAACGCTGTATTTCCCTTTCTCCTTTCTACCAGAGGTTAGAAATGTTTGTTTACATCTGTAGATCAGCAGAGAGAAAACAATTATGAAAGTGAAACCATAATACAGATGCATTTCTCCTTCCATTTATCCCAAAATAGGGTCTGTCAAACCACCATTAAATGAGACAAACATGGTGAAATCCTAAAACTGATATAAGTGCCTATAAAACTATTGCTTACCTGGGCTTCCATGACTTTAAACCGCTTTTCTTGTTCTTTCAATCCACTAAAATATTTAGACAAATTATCCACCCTGTGGAAACAAAGCAGACATGCTGAGTAAAAAGGAAGGGCCTCAGAAGAAATCCTAAACCACAAAACCCGTGTAACTTACTAGAGCCATGGCCCCTCGCTGGCAGTTCTGTGCTGCTGAGACATCCCAGAACCCCCTAAAAGTTTTGTCCTTTTGAGGTGTTCCTGCAAGTATTTATTGAACAGAGCAGCATTTCTGGAACCCTCTCCTGCACCCGTTGCCCAGAGACTCGCACAGGTTACAGCACCCCTCCAGCTTCTGGTGAGGGTCACCGAGCCCCGGCTGCTGGGGAGATCGAGGACAGCAGAAAGGAGCCTTAGGTCCAGCTCTGTCTCTCCAGCCACTTCTGTCCCACCTGTACCAAAGGTAAACTGATCCTGGTGTGAAAACGGAGACCGCAATGTTTTCCATCAACTCGGGGGAGATGAGTCACTTAAAATTTATAGGAGGTTTCATTTCTGGAAACTGGCTCGACATTCAAATCCCTGCTTCCATGCAGTCCACAGGGGCTGTATAGACAACTTCTACATAGTGCCTCCAAATCGTGGTATCGTCCACATGCTTTCTGCATCCTTCACTTTGTGTCTCATTTAAAGGAGTAAACCTCTGAATAATAATTTAGGACTTTCTCTTTAGAATACTAAACCAATTTAAGTTATGTTCCTAGTGGGGAGATATTTTAGAGAAGTATTTAAATGGAAACTCAGTTAATTAAATACAATTTTAGAGCCAATATCATTAATTTCTTGTGGAAAACTGTAGTCTCATGCCATAAAGCTGTAAATAGTTGTTATTCTGCATGTGTGGGCTGGGGGTAATTCAGGATATCTTAAACTTCCATTCAAAAGTCTAATTCAAAAGTCGATCCTGTATTCCTACAGGGGATGGAAGTACATGCACTGCAGTATAGCAAAGGAACTTTTCTTCCACCATTTCTTCATCAATATGATTTTCATTGAGCTTGACTGCAGATTTGGCTGGAGCTCACATGTCTGTAATTGTACATACTTCAAGAGTGCCAAAAACTATTCTAATATTGTACTGATGCTGGCTTCTCATATTTTTTCATGGACTGTGTATTTCCTAACTGCATTCTAGTTGGGCTCTTTCTATAAACTTTACAAGCACCTGAATGTTTATCTCATTCAAAGCCGAAGACTTGCAAGGTACACTTATTGTGGGTCAGAATAACATACTTATTGGATGTGGCCTTCAGCCTTTCTTCATTGCTTTCTTTCCTTTGTTGTTCAAGGTTTACAAGATAATTTTCTTTTTGAACCAGCTCCCATGTTACGATTTTTTGATCTAGGCCAACTGGAAGATCTCTTTCTGTAGGAAAGAAAATTTAAGGATTATATTTTACTCCCTTTTCTCTTATACTAGTAATGGAAGGCTGCTATTCGAAAGAAAAATGAAGTCTTGCCATTGCAGATCCTTTGCCATTGCAGCAGTGTCATGTTATGAAAATGCAGTGTAAAATAAGTATTTCCTACTTCTTTTTTTTCTTGTGATGGAAGGTAATAGACCTTTTTGCAGTTGGATAGGACTCCTGGGTTTTCTAAAGAACAGCATGGACCAATTTCTGTGGTTCCGTTTAAACTCATTTACAACCTTACTGGACTTCTGACATATTTTAGCCCCAAAGTATTTAATGAGCAGATCTTTATGTTCAGGTGCACTTTGTAATCTAACCTTTTCTATTAGAAAAATTATCAATAGGAAGGACAAACTGTGAATAAATCCCTCCACCTTGAACTATAAAGCCTGTTGTTGTTGTCAAGTGTCCCAGCCAACAACAGACCTCAATTTCACAGACATATTTTGAAGGTACCATACCAGTTTTGTGTCTTCCTAAAGACTGGTAAGGGCACACTTGCTGCATGCTCCAAACAGTACTGAATCTATAGCATGAGCAGTCAGGTACATGCTTTCTTAGGGAGAAAAAAGAATTTTTGTTTGTTTGTTTGTTTGTTTTGGGTTTGTTTGTTTGTTTGTTTGTTTTTTGAAGAATCTTCAGCAGCATTCTTTGCTAGCCGGGAGTGTGCCTGAAAGGGAGGCTAGTCACAGGGCTCTGAACTGGTCCAGTCTGGCAACAGTTCTGCTCCAAAGCCCATTATCAGTCTGCCCGTGAGGAGTAAATAGGCTTATTATCAGACACTATTAAACTAGATGGGCCAAGTTTGCCATCACTATAGAAAGCCCCCAAACGCCTTCTGTAATTAGCTGAACTTCATCTGCCTTTTTAATTATAACTTTTAAGGGACCACCATTTCTCTAAGCATGCTTGGTCTCTCTCCGTGTCTCTGAATTGGGAAATTCCACTGATCCTAGCAGATTTTTAGACTTGGTATAAGTTTTTAGGTTTGTCTGTACTTAATTACTAAAATTCAGAAGCAAATGAAATAACTGTTCGTTAAACCTATCCATTGTTATATCTTCAGAAACCAAATCCCTTTAACCAGTTTTATATCAACACCTTTGTTGTAATAACTATGGTGCATAAATAAATGCATTATGGGAAACTCTTTATAGTAGAGGATGCATTATAAGCCTTAATTATTCATTTGTAGTCCCCTGGCACTCTTTGTTAAAAATAAATTGTCACTCTTGGCTTAAGGATATCTTAATTGCTCTTCTGTTTTGCCTATGCAGCATGCCCTAGGAGAGTGTCAGGGTCTCCAGTTGCTAGGTGTTTGTTAATGACTCACCCAAATGTTCTTTTTTATGTTCTGCTTTGTTGAAGATTCTTCTGAGAACCAGAGTTATGTGGTTAATAATGATAAATGGTGGTGCTAAGGCCGGCCGGCCATGATATTCAACAATCAGGTTGTAGCGCTGAATTTTCCAGAAGATGTCTGCATTGCCCTGAACAACTTGAAAAGTGTAACTGTAATTGGGGGGGAAAAAAAGTATATAACTGTTTTTACTGCAACAAGCTAAAGCTTATTATTACAAAATTTAGTCCCACCTTTACTTTAAAAAAGGAACAGCAAGTTCAGCAAGTAGTGTTAATTTAATCTAAAGTTTGTGCAAATTATTAGATATTAAAATAAGTGCAGTTGCAGTCTTCAAATGTTAAAAAATACATTCTTTTTTTTTAAAAGAAAGGTAATTCCACTTCACTCAGGCAAGATCAGCAAACATGCCACGTCAGTTCTTCAAGCAAATGAATCATTATTAGCCGTGTTGACAAGCATTTCCCCTATGTGCAGATTATCCACTGTTAAGTCTGCCAAGTTTACAGCTGCTTTGCACCTGCAGACTTGTGCTGCAGCACAGCCAGGGATCCAGACCCTTCTATGCATGTTTAATTGAATTTTTAGCAGTAAGAGGCTTCTTTTCTTCTTGTCTTTAATGTGACTAGAGAAAGGATGATGGTAACTTAAGAACTATATGATCACAAAAGTCTACCTATCAATTCGCAAATAATATTCATTATTATTATTACTAGCACATTCCAAAATGAATAGCCAATAGCAACGTAGTAAATGTGGGCATGCAGTTAAACCTTTGCAGCCTCTGTCTTGATACTGAAATTGCTCTTACCTGAACATAGCAATCAGGAGATTCATAAGGAGAACATTTGTGACTAGTAGGAATATGACCAACAGAAGTATGATGAGCCAGTTGGCATAGCTATTAGGACATGATGGCAAGTTCTCCTGCATAATCTGCAGTGGATTAAATGTACAGTTCCTGGGATACATTCGTGATGCTGTAAAGGAAGATAGAGAAATAAAAGAATAGTTTTGACAAATCCTATTGCCACATGTATTTCTTAGAGTGGAGGTAAAAACTTTGTATTTTGGTGAGCAAAATCTCTGACTTTCAACAAAGAATGGCAAGAATTACAAATTGTTCTTGAGGTTTGAAGTAATATATTTTATAGATATTTCAATGCAAATAAAAACTGAATATCTCTAAACATGTCTTTTTTATGTGTATATTTAGTACTTTTATTGTTAAGATACAAATCAAGGACAACGATGATATTGATTATTAAAATGAGATTTAATCTTGGCTGCATATAAACAGCAGCATAATTTTGTTCTGAATATTTTACAGTCATTAAAACCTTAAACCCAATATTGTGGTAGTATTTTTGTACTGCCCTTGTTGACTACTAGCAGGACCGTATATGCAAGACTCTCTTAACCTTAAAAGGACAGTTCTTTGGCTGCTTGAGATACTGAACTAATTCTTGCAGTTGAAGGACCATTTATGTGAACTAATATCCAGTGTTTTTAATTTTGTGAAAATGTAATCATGTCGTGTACAAGAAGAGACATTGCTTTAACGTGCGAGTGGTTTGCAACCCTAGGACAATGCAGACCTCCAGAACCTGGCTGCTTATTCAGTGGCAAGGTGGCTGTCACAGCTGGCTTTTTAGTAATGTTTAGCCGAAGGGGGTTGTATTGACAAGGCTGTAACTGGCTTTTTAGTAACGTTCAGCAAAGGGGCATTGTACTGAAAAGGCTGTATCCTTTTTAGACTAGTTTTGAGTTCCCAAAGTCAAACCAGCTTTGAGTATTTAGCTGTTGTGTTCCCCCACATACTTGTGTCTTCGCAGTCCTCATGCTGGTACGCGTGTTAGAGGAGAAAACTCAGCAAAAGCTGAAAATGGGGTTCCTTATTCTAAATTTAAACTGCCTTGTAAATCCGAGCGTGGAGTCAAGGTTGGTACGAATCGTTCTACTGCATCAGACTAGAGGTCTAGCCCTGTATCCTGTCTCCAGGTATGAATTAAATCCGCAAATATAGAGTAGCATAATGATATTTACTTTTTTGTTCTCCATTTTTTCACTAATAATTCTTTTCCCCACTGCCATGGATAAGGCCACGATCATATTCCTTAGAGCATGCAGTTATATCAAAGCTCACCACAGCTGGGACTGCTTTCACCAAGTGCATTACCTTACATTTATCTACACTGAATTTCATTTGATGATTTAGCACTCATGAGGGTCCTCTGCAACTCTTAAGTGTCAGCTTTAGTCTTTACTACCCAGTGAGGTAGTTTCATCAGCAAATTTTGTTCCCCTCATTACCTATCTGCTTTTCTGTATGTTTCATAAAGATGTTAAACAGAATAAGCCCCAGAGGGCCCCAGGACAAATTACTCCCTTCTGGAAGTTGCCTATGTAATTAATTTTTTTTTTCTGTCTTTTAACCAGTTATTTATCCAGGTGAAGACATCCTTTGGAATCTCAGTGGAGAGAAACACACATTTCTAGGGAATGCTACATCTGACCTATTTCCAAATGAGATTACTCCTATTCCAGAAATATTTGTTTCTCTCCAGTTACTTTAATGGAAATAAGAGTGACTGGTTGTGCTGTGCATGCTTACACCATAGGCATTTAAAGTTAAGTAAGATTAAACACACCCCTGCTCTCTTGTCTCATTTGGACTCTTTTGGCTTTTCTAAGACATAAGCTTTTTCTTATTAAGCAGAGTGAACATGAAAGAATGCTTACTGGTTTGCTTCTGTCTACGGGATTTTTTTGGTTCCATCTATATGACCTCAAATTTGAATCCTACTTCAGTATTGCCACTGACATTTAGCACTGTTATTCTCGCTAAATGCTGTGGCATTACTTCAGACTTCTTTGGGAGATGACCTGTTCTGTATTTTACCTGCTTACCTATCAGAAATGTTGCCTTTGAACTATTATGTCCAAGCATTTCTGTGTCTTGTGATTATTTTTATGTTGTTTTGTTTGAAATGTTGCACATAGGCGATTACTAGCTTTATTTGATTTGGGCAGCTTTACCTCCAGAGTCAATAAATGGTCTAGAGGAATATTTATTCTAAAACATAAGTGTTTGCTTATGGGCAGAGCTGTACTGCTTTAACACTGTCGTGTTAAACTACTGCCAAAATGTATGGAGATGCTATTATTTCAATTTACACAAGGTTATCTGGTCTAGGTTAAGCTGAACAGAAATGGACTGAAGTGAAAGAAGGCATGCCACCCTTTAAAACTGCAGATCCTCATGTGAGTATTTCAGACAGCTTGTCTAAATAGGGCCAACCCTTATTCTCTAATGTAATTCCACAATGCACATTATCTCTTTGCAAATACACTATTTATATCAGAGTAATGTGAAAGCTTTGGCCTGCAGGACAAAGATGAACAAAAAAAAGACAATACTGTGAAGGAATTCCATGCTCTAATCAAAAGCGTGCGTTCAAAAATGGCCAAGTTAGGGGGGAAAGAAATTTCCTCACTGTCTATTTCATCCAGTGGAATCTGGCCAAATATCTGAAGGTAGGGACGATAAAGCACCCTTCTGAATATCCATTCCACTCGGCTGTCATTGGGATGAAGTAGAGCTTGAGTTGTCACACCATAGGCAATGAGCCACACACTCAAGAAAAACAGAAAGAAGAAAACATCCTTCATCTAAAAGAGAGAGGAGAGGGGGAGAAAAGGATAAGAGGTGACTGTAATAGCATAGTCAAAGAATGGTAGTCTTTCTATATGAAAATGGCTCAAATAATTCTGGTTTTTTACAAACTTGTTTAGATTAAAGAAGGTGGAATAGGATACAGTTCTGTGCACAGAATTCCTCTCTTGACCTTGCTGTTGTTAATTGTTCTTTGCCTGTAAGCAGCATTTTTCTTTGATAGCTTATTTAGATAAAGCCATGTTTTAAATTAAAACCTTGCTTTTCAATCATCTAACATTTAAAAATGAAACACATTTTATCTTTTAAGTGAACCTCATTGTACCTTTTAAATGCAGATTTTCTGTAAGATCTCCTAGCACCGTTCCTTCTATACTGTGAATTACAAGACTTCTGCTGCAGCAGTGAATCCTAGTAAAGGTCAGTGCTCATTGATGAATACTGAACCACTGATACAGCAGACATTGAAGGCTGCAAGGATCAGGTAGCTTCTGTCTTGGGTTTTCAAGCTAAGTAATGCATCTGAGGGATTGTTTTCAGGACTTCCTGCTTTTAAACATTGTGTTTCTCTACAGAAGCAGAAGTAATTGAATCCTAAAACACTTAAAAAAAAAAAATCTAATATGCATTTCAAGTGCAATAATTTTTCCCTGGTGGACGAGGAACACTTCATCCACTTCCCATCTAATCTGACAGAGTTCATTAGGGACTGTAGATTCATTTCAGTTAGATTATTGGATTATGCAGTTACCCAAAAGCATAGGCATTTCAAACCTCCAGGATGTTACTAGGAGTTCTATTAAGAACCATGGTATCTAAGCCAGGCAAGACATAGTTGATGTCTCTCTGACTTTCATCAACTTATTTTGTTTTCTGGATGATTAAAAATTTAGCCATGCTGTAGGACTGTAATGGTGTCATAGTTAAAAGAGAGTGGTGGCAAGACTGGAAATATTTTTTACCAATCTGCAGTCTCTCTGTGAATGGGCAGTGTTCTGGCATTGAACTGCCATTTTAGCAGCTACCACACTTGTTTCAGCAATTCTGTAGCAAGGTTATAAAGGAGAAAGACAATAAGAGACAATCTTGGATTCCTTCTCTGTTTAAGTAAGGGAAATGACCTTGCCTGAACCTGCTTGATGAACCTTCTGAAAAGGTATCATTTGCTGAAGTAACTTTCACTGTTCTTTCATTTGATGTAAAGTTCAACACTGAACTATCAAAGCTAAGGCATTGTGTTGGCTTGGATGGGGGGAAGATGAAAGGTCCCATTTTATGGCTTTGTCTAGGCTGCTGTTTATGTTCTTATTTGCATCTTCTTCATCTGTGTGCTATAGGACTTCAGATGCCCACATAGTAGACCCATCACCATATTTGTTCAAGGTCCTGGTTTAACTTGGTATGCAGCAAGGAAGGGTTAGGAGCTGTAGATCTGACTTGTTCTCTTACAATAAAAGTCTGCTAATGCTGTAAGCTAGATAATGTTCAAGAACAAATATTTATTTGCCATTTACCCTTTTGCTGCTCCAAGCAAATGTCATGTTAGAGTTCCAGTTACTGCATTTGTAGACAAATCCAAGTAGCTTGGTAGTTTTGTTTATTCAATGTATAGGCGTGTTTAGACTGTAGGGCTTTTACTGAGCTCTGCTGTGAGTCACAAATCAAGTATTTGTAGATTCAATAATAGCACTTACAATTAGATGAACTCCTATGAATCAGTAACCATGAGTTAATTGGCCTAGAGGATTAACATGCCTAAATAAAAAGCTACTTCAACATATCAATGCATACCCAAGCAGAATAACTACAGTCCTACTATCTCATTTCCTGCAGGAGAGTGGTAATAAATAAAAGTCTTTTATCAACATCTTCCAACATAAGCTCACAAAGTGCTAATGTATGTTTTCATTGTAACTTGGAGCTACAAAGTACAAGTAAGAATAACTCCCGTGGGAAACTTTACAACTATCCTTTTTCACAGATTTTTTTTTCCACACTTCTTGCAAATAACATAATCTATTTCCCCAAGCAGAGCAGAGTGATTTAGTGAATGCCCTGCCCTTCTATAAATGGCCTGTCCTCTGTCTGAGGTCTTTGCTCTGAATGCGCACAGCTTATGAAGTAGGAGGAACAGCAGTAAGTCAAAGACACTCTACTCTTCATTTGTCAGATCTGAGGATAAATGATTAGGTAAGGGACATGGATTAGTAAATTGGGACCAACTTGGAAGGATCTATTTCAAACTTATTGCATCTAATACTCATGATAAATAAGGGAATATATGCAAAATGACAAGCCTTAAAAATAGAAAGATAGATTATAAACTGATTTCCTTTACAAAGAGAAGATTTCCTACTCTCCATTTTTGAGAAAGCACAAGTATTTATCCGAGAGAGACTGCACACTTACCATCCTTTCCACAATTATGATCTTTGGTCCAAGTTGTTTATGAATTGCAAAAATATGTATAAGTCTAAGTGTAAACACCATAAAGTCAATGGCAAGTATTGTACGGCCAGCTTGAAAAGTCGAATTCAGCATCCTGCAGAACACATGAAATGAAATATCAGATCTCAGCAAGTACTGCTGAGAAGTATTTTCTCAAATATTACACTCAGTTTCCAGGCATAGCCTAGTTAGGAAAAAACAAGTGCTTCAGGGCTATGGTTGCATAAGCCTATAAAAGGAATGTGATATAATGTCTGTACATTGATGAGAAATAGCCAAAAGATGGAGGGACACTGTATTCTCTGTCTTGGCTTCAATGAGATTTATTTAAAAAAAAAAAAGGTATTATACATTGAATAAAAGTGATTGTCCAAAAAAAAAAAAAAAAAAAAAAAAAGCAGAGCTTTTCTGAACATGAGTTTGAATATACCGATACATCTTTCTGTGGTCTCTGGAGCAACTTCTATGATTCCACAGAATTTTAGAGGCTTTTATTGCAGAAACATGTCTCAAAGCTTGTAGAAGTAAATGTCACAGCCTGTCCTCACGTGCACATGAGACTTTCCTGTCAGTTGACTTACATAGATAGCCCTTGCTACTGATGCTGGAGCACATCACATGGAACAGATATATATACCTGCAGGTCACCCCAATTACGAAGAGGAAGATGGTCACCATATCACATTTATTCCAGTTATCCTCCACATACAGTTTAAATTTTTTCATTAAATTTGTGTCTTCATCTGTATAGAAACTCTGAAAAAGAGAAATAATTATCGGTATTGATCTGTTTCTAGTTTCATTATTTCATTGTGAGTTCTAACATAATACCTATTTCCTTTTTCTCTTTCATTGCAAAGAGCAGAAACAAATTGCTAGTGTAACAGGAAAAAAAATTGAAAGCATAAGCTTGGTTTACTGTCTTAAAACACAAATTGGATGAAAAAGAAAAAAATCAAATCTTTTTATTCCTGTGATATTAGCCTTCAGAATTTTTGAGGCCTGATTTAAGATTTTGTCAGCATTTGGTCTGTTAAACAATACAACAACTTCCAGTCAAAGTTCAGTTTCTAGACGTTGCTATCTAAACAGCATGAACAGACTTGGCATTTGCATATTGGAGTTGTCAGTGAGTGCACGTTTGGTTATCTAGATACAGAGCGAGGTTTCTTAATTGGGTTTTAGCCTGGCACTCTTCATGTTTTACAGGCTTATAACGAAATGTTCTTTGATCCAAATATTTTCCATGTCCTTCTCTGATTATGGCCTTGCTGCATAACTTCAAATAAATTGTAACAAACCGGGATCACTTTCACTGTCCCTATTGCCTAAATAATGAACACCTACTTGTTCTTCCAGAGTAAATGTTTATAACTGCTTTTTTGTGTCTAAAGAGGAGAGCTTTATGCACCCACAGTTGGCAACACACTAGCACCATTGTTCACACATTATTTTGGTTGTTGAGCTGAGGATGTTCCAAAACCAGTAACTGGCAGAGTAATGGAGAAGGGATTGGGTTTTGTTTGGTTGGTTGGGGTTTGTTTGTTTGTTTGTTTGTTTTAAGAAAAGCAACCCAAAAAGAGACCTGCTAATGCTTTGAGTTGAGAACTATCTTAGGAAATACACAAATAATCTGAATTCATTTACTTTTTTTTTTTTTTAAATAGTCCCTAGTGGGGAAGAATCTCTTAAAAGGATTACAGTTGCCTGCTGTGTTTCCAGCTGTAGAATGTAACTCAATTATTTGTGGTGGGAGGACCTAGTTCTGGGGAGTGAAATCAGAGAGCTACTTTGCAAAGTGAAGGACACCTGAATCTTAGCAGCCCACTTGACTTGGCTACGGCTGGAGCAGGATGGAAAAACAGAGGTGGAGCTACAGGTTTGTATGGTGGAGGAAGAGCTTGCTCTGGGAGACAGAGGTAGAGTATTTTGGATAAGGTAAGTTCTGTATCGCTCTTCTGTGCAAAACTGCACCTGACACTTGAAATCTTCAAGCTTGTACAGTTATACAGATCGTAAATCTACTCAAAATACTGCTTCAAGTTTTACTGCATTACTACTAAGATGTTGTATGTTACTGACCTGCCGGATTTCTTCTAAGACTAGGGTAAAAACCCAGAAGTAAAGTAGAATTTCTTTAGCAGATGGACCCTCAGGTGGAGGTGGCTTAAAGTCCAGTAAAAGGACATAAGTAAATAGAAACAGAAAAGCAAAGTACATTATAACATTCCCCATAAATACAGTTACTGGGGCACTCCAGAATTTTTTCCACCGAGTAAACATGAATCTCGCCCACGCTGTGTTTTCAGAAGGGTTCTGCTTTTCCAATTTACCATTTCCTCTGCAAAACAGAAAGAATATAGGCTTGGTGATGATTTCCTAAAATCAGTTCATGGGAATAGGCTCAGTATTACTCTATATAAAGCTTCTTGTAAGAAAGTAACAGGCAGATGCTGGGGGTAGCAAGGAGAAAGGCTGTAGAAAGCAGAGCAATCACATTACCATAGCAGAAATATTTCAAGTTAAAAAGAAAGTTTTGAAAAACAAAGTTACATCAGACTTAAATGCATGCTTTTGCTATTGCAGTTTTGTTGTGTTAATTTGATTTGTAACTTCATCGTGCTCCTGCAGGTAGTACAAACACTGTGCAGATACACAAGGAGAGGGGGAAGTGGGCTAACTGCTCTTCATCATTCTACTTAATAGGAAAGAAAAGCAAATGGCCAATGTAGTTTGTGAGTCAGTTCTTAATTATTTTGGCTCTAAAAATTTCTTGCACTGTTTGCATGCAGAAGTTCTTGTTGTTGCTGTGACTTGAAGCAGTTTCTCTTTTTGACCCAGTCTCAAAAGTGCTGGATCATACTAAGCATGTGTTTCTTGACTCTCCTTGCTGAAGACTGAGAGAACTAGTCAAGGAATACTTCAGTCCTTTACACAACTGTAAGTGCTGGCATCTTGCCCTTTACCATTAAATTAGAGTAAATTGCAGAAAAAATAATATAGAAGCCTTTTAGCAAAAAAAGTTGACCTTGTAAATTATTTATTAAGGTCATCTTTGACTATAGTGGAATTACACAAGTATTTTGGTAACTGAAGGGAAACTTGACCTGTGCATCTACAGTTGTTTTTGCTGTGTTTTGGAACATTAAGTGTGATCTATAGGCAATGGAAATTATCATGTGCAGAAAATGCAAGTTCCCTGTATTTGATAGCAATCTGATCTTAGTGTGAGGTTTTGTTTCCATGTAAATTGCTCTCCTGTGTAAGCTAGGGATGTTATTGGATCTTTAATTTTGTGATTCTGGCTCGGAGACGTGTGATCTCTAACAAAGGATGTGCACACTAGAGTATGTTTTCAATTTACCTCACAAAAAATAAATAATGAGTTTTCATTGGTTTTTAATTTCCCCTGACATTCTTGCTAATTATTAAATACATTTGTTACGAGGAAAAGTTTCTCCTCACAGCCAGTCTTTTCTATGTGCCGATTCTGTACTACCTCTCAATTTATGACATCATAAGATACATTCCCATGGTAACAGGCTAATATAATAAACAGATAATTGCACCTTTACTGTAAGATGTTGAAATAGGTCTGGGAGGGAGAGAGCCTCTTTGTTAAAATAAATTGCTAAGATAATAGCAATTGTAATGCACAATGTAATGACCAAACCACACTTCACTAGGGATATGGAAGTGCTTTGTGACATTGCTTACAAATAGCTCCCAAATGGCAGATGCTTTTACACCTATTTTATAGGTTAGGGAGAGAGAAGAACTAATTATTTTCCCCAATATACCGGCAGTTAAATGCCAGAGGTAAAAATAGAACCTAATAACTCTGACTTGGTCCAGCACTTCATACTGTGGATGATGCTTCCTTGCTATCACTGTTCACATATTTCTGAAGTTCTCTTTAAATCATTGAAAAGCACATGCTTACTACAAATGCCTATTTAGCACTATTTAGCCATTGAGATGACTTTGTGCTAATCAATAGTCTTCCTATCCTGACTGAAGTCCTTGTGTTCTCCCAGGTTTTGGTGATGAGTGTGTGGCAGAGGTATAGGGTGGGATACAGAGGTTCTGAATCACAGATCTATGAATGGCCATGAGCAACAGACAATCTTTGTGGTCAGTTACCCATTTGTGTAATGCTCCCTCTAACTCATAAGTCTGTTATTGTACTTCAGGTTCCTCAGGGCCTGCCCATCTTTTAAAATATAAATGAAGAACACTGGTATGGTGGGAAGCTGACTTAATATAAAATTATCAAGGACCGATGTTTACAAGTACTTCTGTTGCTGCCTTTGTAGGAAAGTACATAGTGATGCGCTCAAATAACGTAAGGTTTTGCTAAGAACCTTCTTTCTGCTCAGCTTGGTAATCTGATAGGGGCTTAGTTCCTAAATCCAATGTATATCAGCCATCATGAGCTGAAGGGAATCTCAGGAGGTGCTTTCTGACTCCTCAGGTATTAAGCAGATTCCTTGTTCTGTAGAACTTACCTGCTCAGAACAAATAAAGCTGTGTCTCCTTAAAACAGTGATATATCCATGTTTATTTTCTATATTCCTTTTAGAGAGCAACACAGCAGTAATCATAGGGCACAGCACTTTCTGAGGAGTAATGACATTCTTGGTCCGTTAGCTGGTCACTAATCCACAAGAATTGTCCTGTTCTTTGACTGCTGTCACGAAAGTTATATTAACTAATGGTTTTAAACTTACCTATCTTCTTCCTTGGAAAAAAACAGAGTCCTCTCTGTATCTAAACTGTCCAGCTCTCTGAATGGCTCTGGCTCAATCTTTGACTGTTTTTCCTCACTGTAAGGAAACAAACTCATTAGTTGAAAGGTGATGGTTAGCAATTTTTTACTATGAAATTGGCATTCATCCAAAACTGCTAGCATGTACTTATCTTTGACTTGCTCCACTGAGAAGCTATCAAATAATGTGTAATCCTTACCTCAATAAATTCTGTTTATTTGTAAGAAGGTGGCTGAAGTCTCCCACAAGATTCAGAGAAGTGATAATTGGCATGCTTCACAAAAATGGAGCAGGATGCTCAGTTTCCTTGAATTACTTGGGATTTGAGCAGAACTAAACCCCTCAGTCAGTCCCAGAAGACACTACCCCAATGCTCTGTTCCTGGTTACTCTTAGTACCACTTAAGTAAGCAAATGCCAGAAGCAGTAGGGAACATGGTGTCAACTCCTGCATTTCCAGGGAAAGGAGGCAAAATTGTCCTCAACAGAACAAATTTGGAAAGGCTTACTTTGATTATGAATCATAATTTAAACCTTTTCATGAAAACTTCACCAAAATTTCACATTAAATTAGTTGAATTTGTGAATCTGGCAGCCACTATGACAAGAAGGTCATCTTTAGTGATACTGGCAGAAGGAAAGTCTTAAGACAGAAGAAACATATATGTCTTAATAGGATGTCATTCCATAATGCCTATTCTGATGATTTGTATATGATTCTTACAGTATTAGGAGGTTTTCTTAAAGTTTCAGTTCCTGGATTCTTATGACTGCTGGAGTATCTTGGCTGCTTTTTTTTTTCTGTTTTTTTCCTCTCTCTCTTTTTTTTTTTTTTTAAAACCTAAGATTCTAGTCATCTTCACTGTGACAAAAAGCTGAAAACTACAAACTCCAAAGCTATGCCTGCAGAAGACTAACAAAGAGATCTCATAAGACATTGAATTTGAAAATCTTAATTGATTTCATGTCGTCCCTGTGTTTTTAATCTTGACTTATGGTTATCAAGGCTTGTGGCTGACAACACTGCTTTGTGCTGGCTGTTTTTCTAGATAAGATACTGAGGTTTGAACCAGGCATCTCCAATCTAGAAATAGATGGTGCTACACCTGGAGATATTCCACACATTACTGTGTAGAATCCGGAGCTGACAGAATTCCAACAGGCTTTTCTGTGGACTGTGCAAAATAGAAGTGATCTATGTGAAATCATGGCGTTAATCTTTTAAGTATTAGAATAGACACTATTCTAGCACAGGACGCACAAATCAGTCCTATAGAAAACTGATTTGGTTACTAGTGGTGCAGCCCTGTTGACACCCTGAGGTGGTATTACTGTTTTTATCACTTAGGTGAGAGATTTTGAGTCTGGATATTTTTTATGGCTTATTTTTCATCCCTTATCTCTTGCACCCAAATAGTTATGTTTGCACCTGAATGCTATTAAATTTGTGTAGATTAGGAAAGGACACCAGAATCCACAGATTAACTTCAGGATCTGCATGCTTGTAGACATGTCTCCCCACCATATCTTTGTCAGGAAGGCCTGAAAGTCAAGAAAACAAAAGATGGCTTTAACATCACAAAAACATACATGCAGATGAAATACACCTATGTTCTGTGGCTCCTAAAACAGGGAGTGCTCTGGAAACCTGAAGAGCAGACACACCTTCAGAGCAAACAGGTGCTCTGTGCGTCCTTCTGCAGATGTTGTTGAGTATGCAAAGAGTAATGAAGAGGACAGTGGAAAGAACAGCAAGTGGAATTAAGCGACATCTGTAGGGCTAAGAATGTGCAAGTCAGGCACTGGGAGCTAAAAGTACCACCACTCTTAATTTGGTTTTGTGTATGTGGAGAGAACTCTGGTTGTGAGGGCAAAGCTGAATAGTAATTTGATTTAACTTTTATCAACAAGCTCTTCTTTGAATCTGAACAAGGGGTTACCTCACATCTTAGAGCAGTTTCATTATGCCTCAGGCAGATTTATGAGTGCTTTCCTGATGCTTCTCTGTGAGCAAGGAAGGAAGAAAAAGCACAGGATGGAATACAGGCTAACCTTCTCCTCAGTGCCATGGTCCGTGGGCCAACTGGATGAAAGGGAGGGGAAAGGGGGAACTGTGTTGCTTTGTCAAGGATAGGGTATAACATCCTCTTCATACCGTGCTTAGGGGGAGGGAAGAGTCCCCTCTCTGAAGAATATCTCTTAGGGGAATACGTTTCATGGGGTTCTTCAGTTGCTGTGCTGTCCTCTTCTGTGTACAACATCATGCTTAAAGGCCCTGGGGGTAGAGGTGGTGAGGGAAGGGTCTGTAAAACTTACCTGGACACCATCATGTGCAAAGAAAGACTTTGCATCTGCTTCTGTAGCCAGCTGAAGGCAGGTGGTTTTGCTCCAGTACTGATTTTTCCTCACCAACAGAGCAAATGCTCTCTCCTCACTGTTGTGGTAGCATTCACTAAACAGTTCTGCCAAATGAAGGAAACATAAGACAAACAGATCTTGTAATTTAAAAGAAAAAATTTTAAAAATAATGTAAGGCAAGAGAGTGATGTGTGTAGCGTGCAGCATAATGGCAGCAAAGCCTGAGCACAACCAGATGCTCCTTGCTGCACCAGACTTCTACAAGGCTGAAGTAGTTAAAAAGACCCCGAGAGAGCTAAGAGAAAGTGGGAGGGAGAGAGGAATGATGCTGGATGCAAGAATGACTCACTATGGCTTTATACATGGGTGTACATGTGTTGGGGCAGAGGGCTGATGAAATAACTTGCCTTGGTAAAAAAAAGTCACTGTAATTTTAAAATTCTCACTGTTTGCAGAAAGGTATAGAGTAAATCCGTCAGTACCTCCCTCTCATCTCTTTCTATCTGCATGCTCCCTTCTTAGCCTGGGGCCTCTAACAGGTTTGGGTTTGGGGTTCTTTTTCCCTATTGTTTGACTTGAGAAGAAAATTTTCTTTCTCAGTTCTTCTACAGATAGCATAAAAAACTTCTTGGAAACATGGCAGTATTTGTTATAGTCCCTCATTTGTAGCTGCATCATGTGGAGCTTTAGGCAGTATCATGCAAAACTGTATCTCTTGGATGATCATCTTACACTTTGAAGGATGAGTTGCCATGCTGCCCCCACTCTCCTGAATAGACAAAAGGAACAGCTCAGCTTTGGTTTATAGCCAACAAATCCTTGGGTTTAAGACATAGCTATTTGACATAAAATAATATTAGACTTGGTAGAGTGTTGTGGCATAGTTCTGTTTCCAAAGAAGCTGGTCCTGGAGCTCAGAAACTAGGACACAGTCCAAAAAGTCAAGGTTTTCTCATTAGAGAAGATCTGACTTCTTGTGTCTGTTTCATTCTGCTGATTCACTCGATTATCTCCATACCTTTCCTAGGCCAGCCTACACCTTGTTGTTACATTGTGAGGGCTAGGGAAAGGATCAAGTTCTCTTAAAATAAGCTGATGCACAGACTTCTTTTGCAGTTGATGTGGTATTTATCATTCTTAAAGAATGTTTGTTCCACTTAATATTGACAGTGTTATACAGGCCAGAAATTAAAATTGAAGATCTAATACTTACCAAAGCCAAGGAGTAGACTTCTGTGTATTGGATTAGGCCCTGTAATTCCATGACTAAATTACTTGAGCCCTGTGATTGTATAGAGCCTGACTTTTATTTTTTGTAAATAATAATGGCCCTGTGAGAAGAGGGGGAAAATGTGATCTGTGTATAAATAATGTAGCAAAGTCTGCATGAGCCTTCAGCTGCTTGATGTACTGGCTCTAAGGGGAGAGAAAGAGCCTTTGTGTTTCCACGTGTGGCATACATTAAAGCCCTCTGTTCACAGCGGTGCTACCTTCGGGTATGGATTAGATTGAAGTCAGATCAGCAGAGAAGCTTGTGTGCAGACATCTGTTTTTAAACCAGGCAAAGGGGAGAGGCCTTGGCATTCCAGCATTGCAGATGCCTGAATTCATACTGCTGTAGGGAGGGGCAGCTTGTCCGCTGTGAAACCAGTCTGAGCCTTGCTGCAGTTTTGCAGTGCAGTTAGCCCTCTTCTGGGTGAGGTAATCTCGAATTATTTTTAGCAGCGAAGAGAAACCTTAAAACTTGTTGCTCTAGTGTCCCTTACAGAGCAAGCTTGATATTGCAGGAAAACCAGGCTGTTGTGAGGCTGGAAGTGTATTGGTTATTCTATCTTGCCCATCGCTGTAACACACCTTGTACTAAGATCAGACACTTAAAACACCAATGTGCAGCAGGAGAGTAATTTCTTCCATGCATCCCAGGGGTCAGTCTTGGAACACTGATTTTTCCAAAATGATTGGTTTTTAAGTCGTCCTTCTGTGGTATTTGAATGTTTGGGACTGCCTGTGCTGCAAGGCTGTTAAATTATTCATGACAGTTGACCTTTTACAACTGAAACGGTATTTTTTTCACTTGCTTGCCTTCCAATGGCAGTTACTTCTTAAATTGTCGATGCTGTTAAAAAGGTACTGTTACTTACCAACAGCGAGCTGCTCATACTTGGCTTCTTTCATTATACGTGCTACTTCAGTCTCTGTCTCCAGGCGGGACATCTCTTTAAGGATCTTGCAGGCTGCCAGAGCTGAAGCTACACCCTCTGGTCCCTGTGGAATTGAAAGGGGTGCTGCCTCAAATATGAACTTTAAAGTCCAAAATGTCGATTGAAATGACAGTTTTGGTGATATCCGAGAAGTGAAAACCACATAGCGGTAGTTCTTGTGCCTTATAAGGCTGGAGACTTCTGAGTTTGATTGACCTTAGATGGGCCTGATTTGGGGTAGCAGTCAAAGACTGAAAGGAGAAGAACATGTTATGGAAATAGAGCAAAACAGTCTCCCAGTGCCTTGAACACGACTGTGCAGAGACCCTGCATAAAGACGTATGGGAAAGGAGGGAGTACAGCTGGCAGAGGCACGACAGTGGCACAGAGCAAAGAAACGTGCCTTCTGGTAATAGGGCTCCACAAACACAAGGCCCTGCAAGGTGCAGATGTGTCTGCATGCACATACGCCAGCTGAATTGCTGTGCTGCAGTTTGTCCCTCCTTGTGACTTCCCCCATTGCCAGATGCAGCTGTCTGGAAGCTCAGGGATGGGGCCTGATAGCCGTGCCTGGCTCTGGGGGGGGAGGGAAGCGATGGCATCGCGCTCCAGAGGCACAAGACAGGGCCTGGGTTGTGGAGGTTTGTAAAACAGGAGCCAATTATGCCAGCCTGAAGCTCACCCTTTGAAAGCGTGACGCTGTTGTTCCCTATGCATACAGCACGTAAGCTAAAGATGCTCGATTGCACGGTCTTCCCTCTCAGTCCTGCGAAAACTCAAACAACTGACCTATTGTAGAAGGAACAAAACCTGAGACTGAGAGTGGCGGGTCATCAGCAGCAAGGAAGAGGAGGGCCAACTCTGCAGCTGAAGTTCATCAGCCATGTTTCAGGCTGTGCTGATTTATATCTCTACTGCTGCTCTACCCTCCCTCTCTGTCAGGCCCTCTGGCCCCTGCTGGCACGAGCCACACGGAGATGAAAAGCCTTATAAATGCCACATCTCGTTTTTTAGAAACAAACCTATCTGTCATCTGAGCTGCAAGGCTGAGCAAAAAACATCTCATATACTTGAAATATGCCAATATTTCACCTGAAGCTGCTACAGCGCAAAGCTTACCATAGCCCAGAAATAGTTTGCCATCTTGTGCCGGTTTTGAAGTACTGCCCATACAAACAAATCCCTCCAAGGATTTTCGCTTTTCTGGTTCATATCCAAGGGCCCAGGTAATCGCTTTGTATTCATTTTATCCTGAAATATGGTTTGTAGAAATTAAAACCTGCTTTACATTCTCATACCATGCAAATTACATGATCTAAGCTGCTCTTGGCCTTGCCAGCTACTTCATATTCTTTTGATTTTTCTTTTTCTTTTCTGTAGGACTGAGAGGTAATTAGTTCATTCTGTACGGAATCAAAGGACCCTTGTGTCCCCAATATAACTCAATATGTGTGAGAACATTCTGGATGAAACCGTGACTCCATTGAAGTCAACGGTAAAGCTTTCATTGACTTTATTAAGGCCAGGGTTTCACTGCTGGTGTGTAATATCATACAAGACAAACCTGTGATTAACTAATCTGAGCTTGCCTTCACTTGTACTGGATTCTGCTCAACTGCCACAGAGGACATGGTTTCAGAGAAAAAGGAACAAAAGGCATTTTATTTCAACAGAAATGAATCTCGCCAAGGCCCTGTACAGGACAAGAATAGAGTACGTCAATACCCTCTCTTTAGTCTTTCCTCTGGGAAACCTCTCCCTCATGCAGGGAATATTTTAAGTAGAACAGTGCTTATTCCTTTAGCATTTGATAAAAAACTCTCCAGAGGAAGTGTGGCAACTTAGGTCAAGTCCTGAGTTTTAAGTATATTTAAAAACTGCCTTTATGTCTATTGTGTTAATTGGAAGCAGCCAGAGTGGATTTATTCTTTTTTAATAAGACAAGTTTTTGTGAGGATCTATTTTTATCTATTTTTTGAGTCTACTTAATGACTTCACAGGTATTGCCCCAAACTGTCTGTCCTTTTAAACAAAGAAATTCTGACTAGATTCAAACTTACCTTTTCATACTACTAATTAATTTAGCTAGGCTTTATCAAAGCAAAAGTGATTGAAGCTCTTGAGTGAGATTTTTTTTTTTAATTTATTTTTTAGCTTAAACAGTTTTAAAATGAAACTAGAACTTGGCAAATATCAAAAGGTTTAACTGTTTAGTTTGTCTAAAACTCTGATCTTAATGAAATTTCTCTGTACCTCTCTGATTTGAAATTATATGTCCAAACTTCTCTCCAATGCTCTTGCAAGAACTTTGGTACTTATGAATTTCAATGTTAAACATGCTGTCAATACGCAAAAATGATGATGTATCTATTGCACAGTTGTGGGCAGTGCACTAGAGACATTCCACAGTGGTACCCATCACATATTATCCTTGTCATGTGTTGGCCAAGGTGCTTGCCAGGGCCACTTCACGCAATCCTTCTTATTTCTTGCTGTATGTTATGACACTCGGTAACAAGACTATAATGATCTAAAGGCAAATATCATGTACAGCACATTATTGAATATCCAATCTACTCCTACACAGTATAAATCTGGGAATAGTTTTATGTACAAAGATTACCATTTTCAGACTTGAAAATGCTTGTCTTTCTCCTAGAAAATTCTGTCTTTCAAGTACTTCTGCTTGAAGTTCTGTATGAGAAAAGCAGACTGCTATTTTTATGTCTAATTACTCCTTAGTAAATATAAATCCATCTCTTCATATTCTCCATATAACTTTAATTGAATCTGTTCTTATGCATGTGAGGCTAGTAAGATCAACAAAGTGTTCTCCACATGCACGATGCTAGAATGAGGAATGGTCTGTGGGAGTTGCGCTAGGCAAGTGTGAGATACAGGGGCCTCTGCAGATCATGAAACAGAGGCCATATCTTGGCACTAGTCCAAGGTATAGTAAAACGTTGCATAAAATCCCACATGCAGAGGGGGAGAAAGAGGAATCATAACCTACCCTAGAAATTCCTTTCTCTTCCTTTTTAATTTTGAAATTAAAAAGACCAAACCATTTTACCTGTAATAATAATGGGCTGAAAAAAGGAATGAGAAACTGAAGTAACTGTTTCTCTCATGTTCCCTTTCCTTCCTTGCCCCACACGCAAAGGCCATATGTAGTTAAAATTTTTCAAATTCTAAATTGGAGGGGAGCTTAAAATTTTTCAAATTCTAAATTGGAGGGGAGCAGGACTATGATGGAAAGTTGTTACTCACGGATTTCTTCTTGCCTCCATATCTGATGTCTTGATAGAAACCTTTGCATGCATCATGGAGAAAATCCTTGAGAACTCTGGAGACCTCATTGAGAGTGAAGAGTGGGCAGATCTCCTTCTGCTGTTGACCAGTGAGCCCTGCCAAGGTCAGCTTGCTTTCTTCATGTTTCTTCAGTAGAAGTTCATAGAGGAGACATTTCTGAGAAATGGAACAGTAGAGTCTCTGCAGACGACTATATGTCAGGAATTCGGATATGTTAGCCCCATTGTCAATAAATAATTTTACAAATTCCGGTTTGTCATTGACCAGAGCATCCATCATCACTTCCTCCAGGTCACAGGACTAGATTGATGAAGGGGGAAAAAAAAAAAAAAAGTTTTTTGGGGTAATCATGGATGGATGAGGAGGGAGGTAAGATTTAACATGAGAACATGCACATTTTCTCTTCTACCAGGTCAACAGTGGGTGCAATGAGAGAGAGAGGTAGAACTCTTCATTCCTCTGTGACAAAATGACTGTGTAAGCATTAATGTTAAAACATCAACACAAATAACATGCTGTAGGAGTTGTGGGTAGGTACTCACCGCACTGGGTATTTAGTTGGAAACAGTGACATTCTTGCTACCATCTTCTAACAGTAACATCTGCATGCTTCTTTTGCTTTGTAAATTCAGGTTTGCTTGCTTTAAAGTCTAGGGGCAGATTCTTGTCCCGAAAGAGACCATGACCGCTGGATTATTCCTCTGTCTTTAGCCATTATCATATAGGGGACCAGAAAGACAAATAGTCTAAGGAAGCATACTACCACTGCCCAATCTCTTAGTGGAGAATGCAGGTAGTGTTAAAAACTGGAGCCTTCTATCGGGATGTTTCAGTGTCCTGTACACATTGGATTATACACTGATTGTCCTCTAAAGCAATAAAACCTGGTACCTTCCACTCCACGTCACCATTGAATATTTCACTTTTAGCTATGTCCACTCTATTCCAGGCCACTGCCAGCTTCAGTTCATCCAGATATTCCTGAGCCTCCTGACTGTGACTTTTACAGGCTGGCAAAAATAGGAAATGCAAATAAACTCAGTACTTTACACTTGTTATGTTTAATTTAATATAGTATTGGTAATTTGATTAGCGATACAAGCTCTCCTTCAGCTATCACAGACCCATGGGTTGCTTGACCAGAAACCCTTCACAGCATTTTTTTTTCCTAACTTAAGAAATATTAATATTAATAATAATTTTTGCTAGCTGAATACTCTATTAAAACATTAAGTTTAAATGTCTGTAAGACCCTGACCTCCAGAAAGGGGGGGATAGGACTGGCTATTGTTTTTGTCTTGTTTCAAGTAGCACATTAGGAATAGACTGCCCTTTTCTTCCCCATGCTAAATTTAGGCTAACACAAACTGAAATGGGTGGCAGAGCAAGTAATGTCTTCTTTCAGAAGATACGGTGAAAATTTCTTATAAGAGAAATGGATTGTATCTGGAACTAAGGCAGTTCAGGTCTACTTGTGGGTTTTGGTTGTGTTGTGTAGGTTTTTTGTTTTGTTTTTTAATGGCTTGTAATCGGAACAAACGCTCCAATATATTTTAGTTCTTCTATAACCTCTACTACTAAGAGAAGCAAGTACTGAAATAAAGGAGCGATTGAAATAGTACTATAAGATAGCATGAGATAAAGCAAACACTATTTTAAAGCAAGGCTACAAGAGCTATGTTAACTGCCACAGTTAATTTGTCAGTAAGCAAACAGAAGAACTCTGCATCAGAAATGAAATCTGATCCAACAACCAATTGAACTTGCTCTGGATAAGAATGAAATACATGTATGGCATAGAAGTCGTCAAATATTACACTGTGCTGTGTTTGTTGTTCTTACCTTTTACTAAAGCTTTTAAAATGACTGTGTCCAGTTCTTCTGAACCATCTTGCTCAAAGTTGTGCAGAGTTAGAAGATGTTGGTGTGAAATAATGTTCTGAATCTATTGGGAGTTGAAATAAAAATAATTTAATGACTTGTCCTACTGCTATATTTTAATGCTTAAGGGCCTGGTGGAGATCACCCATACAGTGTTTCCCAAAGACTTATGTTCTAATTGTAAAGCTGAGGTTTGGCAAGAAGACAAACATTATTAGTTTCCCATATATAAATAAGTCCTAAGGCAAGGAGGGAGTTACTGCCTTTTCCAAAATAACCCAGCAGGATAGGAGGAATAGAACTTGTATATTCTGAGAATGAGAGCAGTGCTTTAATTAAAAGATTCTTCATTAACTCATGTTCTTATTTGACTCATAGTGATGCTGTGGCCAGTATACCACTAGTTTTGTTTTACCTTTTCCTGCTCTGACATTTAAGTTTTGCTCTCAGAGTTGTTTATTTAAAAGCATAGTCTCTAAATCTTCTTTGAGTAAAAGTCATCAAATATTGATACATACAGTACTCTTTCCTTCTGCTTCTCTATTTATTGAGTTTTCTTTCTCACAGTGCAGCTCTGCCGAGACTTTGTGACCATCTGGCAATATTGCTTCTAGATGCCCTTCCATGCCCTTGTGTTAGTGATCTGGCAAAGTTCTCCCTAATGGAATTCATATGTGGAACTTTTAAAGCTAAGGATTACGACAGGGGTTGCAAAGAGTAAGTAGTGAGTCAGGTCGTGTGGACTTGGTTTAACTCACAGGCACACAGTGCTCTTCAATCTTCACATAAAGACAATCTCAAAGTGGTTTTTTGTTTCTTAGACACTTATGCATAGTGGTTTAAGTCCAGCAATTGTGCCTCAAGACAAAGAGTAAGGAAAATCTGTGAATCTGTTTAGTCTTTCTTTTTTAAGACCACACATAACTGACAATAGATGGGATAATTTCTAAACACCCTTCATTCTTTTTAATTTATTCGTGCTTGCCCACAATTAGGTTTCCGTTTAACAGCTGTAGATCATGAATTAGGTCTCATCTGTCACAGCTGCACAGGCTCCACGGCTGTGGAGTATAAATAATGCTTCATGTCCTCCAGAAGGACAGTGGGGTTCCTGGGTGCTGGCTGTTACTCGAGGAAATAATTCAGGAAGGACAGAGCCCTGAGTGTTCAACTGAATCACTAGGACAAAGTAGTTTGTATGATCAACTGAGCACAATTGATTTTAATGTTAGAGAGGTATTCTATGATACTAGGAGCACTGG
The DNA here is from genome assembly GCA_035590195.1 of Aviceda cuculoides. Lineage (NCBI taxonomy): Eukaryota > Metazoa > Chordata > Aves > Accipitriformes > Accipitridae > Aviceda > Aviceda cuculoides. The sequence continues at coordinate 12,241,474 of JAVJGG010000021.1, forward strand.
AGTACCCAAAACTTCTGGGCAGCTTCTTGTCAAACCTGTACTGAATGGACTACCGAAGCTAGAAATGGTGGGAGAGAGATTGTGAACATGATACATGTATCATCAAACGTATGAGCTCACTGTTGCTGTCCATTGCAGAATGTCCTTCCACAAGAAGCTTTCTGCAGGGAATTTCTCCTTAAATTGCTTTTCAACAGCTTCTGGCATGACAAGCTGTGGGTCATTCATGAACGCAGCTAAGATGTCAGCTGTACCTCCAGACCCTGCTAAGATAAGCCAGGGAGCAGAATTTTCCAAACTGCTGCAAATTCTCTGTAGTTTAAAAAGTACATTTTAGAATTCATATACTGAAAGAAAATGTTATTCAGAAGAAGGATTTCTTGCAGACTAGGAATAAATGTGTACCTAAACCAGATTCACTATGGAGTCAGTCCAGATTCCTCTAAACTATTAGGATTTTCCTGATTTGGTAGCGGGTCTTCTGTGTATAGGCCCCTGACTATACTTCTTTTCATGACACGTCTGCTGAGTAGCTAAGCTACCTGATTTGGACAAACAATGTGCAAAACTTCTTTGTCCCTGACTTTTTTTTTTTTCCCCTGCAGTTTGTTTTTTAGCACGGTCAAGTGCAAGAGGAGCACTATACAGAAATTCTTATCAGGCTCTTCTGGCTGCTAAACCTGGTGATACGTTCTGAAAATCAGGAATTTGCCTGTGGGAATACAACATTGGGCCACAGAAAAAAACCTACTGAAACATAGCAACTACAAGGGTTAAAGGCTAATAATTCTATTACTTGTGCAATCAGAATGAGTCAGGCAGGTTGCTGAGAGAGGAAAGCAGAGGCCATGGCATCATAATTGCAACAATAACTATTTGCTGCCAATCTATTTCTTGCTCTGGAGTTATGCAAGAAGCTAATGAGACTCTAAGAATCTAACTATTGGTTCGCTTGTTGTGTAGGGTTTTGGTGTTTTGTTTTGTTTTGGGTTTGTTGGTTTTTTTTTAGTTTAGTGGTGGTTTTGTTTTGTTTCAACAATTCTTGTAGTCCTTGGTGTGTATTATCCAATTTGTATTTAAGAAATTGATATTCTAAAAAAGCACAATCAGGCTCCAGACAGTCACCTTCGGTCTCCAAGTCACTTTGTTCTCTAAAACTTTGAAAAGAGGATTTACGGGCTGTGATATGTGATTTTTCAATACCCAAGATACAGAAAACACTGCCATATTTATCTTCTAGAAGGAAAGCTCAAGAGGTGACACAATCCTCATTTAAACAGTGAGATTTCTAATACCAGTGTGTGTTTTAGTCCCGCTGACAAAGATATGACAAGATACAGGAAATGGAAACTGAAACTAGAAAACGTCACCAGAAATGAGTCATTATTCTGAAAGAGTTTACCAGGTTGTGTGGCAGAGTCTCATCACTTGGAAACTTTAAATTATGGTTAAATGTGTCTCTAAAGGTACTGTAGAGTATTCCTTTTCATCTGAGAGTATTATAAAAAAAAAATGCCATGTGGACATAGAGGCTGCTACAAAGTAGCAAAATAAAATACCAGTAAAAGTAAAATGGAAATCAAAGAGTATCTCCTAGTTGACAGGTTAAGTTGTAGAACTACTCAAGAAAAAAATCAAAACTGATCCTTTGCTGAATAAGATATGGGATTGTCAGCAGACAACTCTCCAGTCTTATATCTTACAATGTATTTTTGCTCAGTGGAACTAGGACACCATAGTTTTAAATGGGATATCTAGCAAACCTGGTCTTGTACTTCCTCTGAGCTCTGTGACAGAGACAGTTGTCTCTCTGTTGCTGGACGGCACTGAAGGATTAATCTTTTTTGTGTGTGTGATCTCGAGTAATAGTGCAGTATTTCTATTTTGCTAGATCTGGAGCTGGCTTCTGTGGGTTTGTTTTGGTTTTGGATTTCTTCTTCCCACTGTACAAGCTGGCAATGGAAGCTTTAATGATCAGCTGGTGCCTATTCAAAAGGAAATATTTCTCCCAAATACTGGCAAACTTAATATTAACAGAATTGAGTTCTTAATGGTGTATAGGTATGCATTTTGACTTTATGTAAGGTGCCAATACGTGTATTTGTCATCCAGCCAAATTTTCCATTAATTACTTGGCACCAGTTAATTTGTTTTTCTAAAGTTGCAAACGGCTTCTTACCTCAAGTGTGCCTGGTCCTCCATTTACCAGTAAGCAAAGCACAGGGATCTCAATGCTACCTGTTCCTGTGAAATAGATGGTTTAATTTTTACAAAGTTAACAGCTTTCACAAAACTGTTATGTTTTTGCCAGCCCCTTGAAAATACTTCTCCTGTTATGTGCTGGTTTGATACCTACCAGAATGTGAGCCTGCTGAAGGCAGGCAACTGCAGAAGCAAGTGGTTGTCCTGGTTTCAGCTGGGATAGAGTTAATTGTCTTCCTAGTAGCTGGT
>JAVJGG010000021.1:12244024-12261112 GCA_035590195.1 Aviceda cuculoides
CACGAGTTTTACTTCTTTTCCTGATTTCCTCTCCCATCCCACTGGGGGGGGGGGGGGGGGGAGTGAGTGAGCGGCTGCGTGGTGCTTAGTTGCTGGCTGGGGTTAAACCACGACAGCGGTAAAGGAAGAGAATTACACTGTGACCTAGCAGAAAGGGTCCTAGTCTAAGATTCAGGACAAAGGCACTTTTGTCTCTGACGTCTTGCATGATCCTGGTAAGCAGTCCAATCTGTTCTCACCTCAGTACACCTCAGCTGAAAAATATGGATGTTGGCACTTCTGTATGTCATAGCACTGTTGACTTTTTAAGTTATTTATTTACTGCAAGATGATCAGATAGTGGAGTAATGGAGCTGCATTAGGGTGCAATATTGTTAGGTTTTCAGAGAGGCAGCTACCATTATTTATATTAAGGTACAGTTAGAAGTGAAAAGCTGTCAGTTTGTCCCGGGTGTTATGCTCTTGCCTAGCATGTGCAGGAAGGTGTTGTGGAATCCAGGACAAAAGGTTGATAAAAGGAGGATTACAGAATATGAAGAGGCTGACTATGTAGACCAGCTAGGCTGAGAGGAGTCAGATATGAGTTGATGGGAACTATATACTCTTTATTATTGTGCTTAAACAGCTTAAAATTTCATTCAGCACAATCTGATGTGGTGATTAATAACAGAATCTTATAAATTTAAAAGAAATGCTAATAAAATATTTAACGTGTCATGGTAGCAGGGGAAGAAACAATGTAGGCATCGCTGTCCTTAGCCATCCTCCCACAGGGGCCCACTTTTTATACTGTAAATGCTGAACTTTGTAATACAAAGGTGACTAAAGATTGGCCTAAAAGAGCTCAATTCAGTCAAACAGTAGCATCATGAGACGAATGCCTCCTTCCATTGGAAAATAAAAGGCATTTGGTTCAAACAATTTTTTGATGTTTCCCTTTCTAGGTCTCCCACAGTAGTGTACAGATTGCCACTTGCTACTTGTTGGATCTGTTGTGGGATGACTACAGAGATAATGTAGAACTAAACTGTAGCCAGCACATGATTGGCAAGTAGCTTCATTTGTTTTAGTGAATGGCCTAGCATTGCCATACATCTATAAGGTGATGCTCTAGTTTGAAGAGTAACCTCTGTGACTACAGGTTCCTCAGATATGTTTATGGCTTCAAATGTTCTTAATTTACCATAGATTTAGATAAAATTTAGCTAGGGGAAGGGCAGGTGGGGACGATTCTGAGTTTATGCTTGGAAGGTGGGAAGTCCTTAATTGCAAAGAATATTCAGCATATCAAAAATTTCCTCTGAATGACTTCTAGGTATTTTTTAAAACAGAGAAATTCTGCATGACCTTATTAAAGTGTTTTATTTCAGTAAAGTCACATAGCTTTGCTCAGCTTGAATATAAATGAGCTTAAATGAACAACATTGGTTTTGTTTATAGAAGATACCACTGAATTAGGTATGTTCCAGTGAAATATTTGTCAAATGAATCAGCATTTTTTGACAGAAAATTGTTCCACTAAGATTTGTTCAGTCAGATTTGGTTTGCAAGCAGAAAGAGGCTACTTTCTAATTCTCAGCACTGCAATCTCAGCCTACCATTACAGTCCACCTGTGGTCTTTCCCATCTGGTGACTCAAATAAGCATTCTTCAGGTGCATTCATGCTCTCGGGTACATCTATGCAACCATACTATGGGCTACATAATAGAATATTCCATTGATGCATACAGGTGTGAATAAGTAAGCTCTCCCTTCTGTTTCAGCTATGCTAGCGCTACAGGTATTGCAGAAACAAAGGAAAGGTAAAAGTAATTGTACTAGCACTACAACTGAATTCTTTCCACAAAGAGCAGTAGCAGACCTGCCCAATACTCAGTTCTCATTATAAACAAAGATCACATAGATTTAGATGGCTACTAGATGCTACGTTGTCTACCCAGGATAAGATTTTATCCTGACATAAATATGGCTTAAAATATTTCAGAGGGCTTTGGAACAAGTATTTTCTTCCAGTGTGGGAGCAATTCAAGACCCTGTGTGCAAGAGGGGATAAAAGTATACAACAATGAACATCTATCTCTTAGAACCGCTGGTTAAGGCACTTAAAGCTGGATTTATTTTCCATTTATTGCATTTTAAGGCAATTTGAACAATGCTTTGAAGATCAGCTTTGAGCTATGTTTAAGGAAATGTAATATAAGTTGGGATTTTTGGTTCAAAGAGCAGCTTTCTCAACTTCAGAAGTCACCTTAGTTCTGCCTCTTGCATAACAAATGTGTTTACTTGATCTTGCCTATGTAGATGGCTGTCTAATTTGAGAATTGGACTTGCCTTTGATAAGGCCAGGGGCCCACAAGTATCACTGTAATATCAGTATTATTCAAGTTAGCATGCCTATATAGAGTCAACTTACCACCATATCCAGTACGCTGTTCTGAAATATGCTTTTCCAAGGTGAGACGTAGCTTAGTGGTTCCATCTGGCTCATCTGGCATTATGTGATCCACCAAAATAAAATGGGAATGGTTGTGGTCTAGGGAATACAGTGGGCCTTGGATATTATCATCTGATTGGTAGCGTACAAGACTTTCATTCTAGAGAGAGGAGGAGAGATGTTAGTGTTCTCTGCAAAACACAGTCCATGGTTTTTATGTGCTTCATCTCCATTTTTGTGGTGTCTGCACCATGACACAGCACACCACCTTTGAGACACTTGAATAAACTCTTTGAAAAGTGTAGAGAAGGAGAATGTGTTCCTTCTGAAAGGTGCCAGATTTGACAGTACTGAAAGCTGAAGGCTCTAAGGTTTCCCTCTTGGGCTCTGCAAAATACAGGGACATCAGTCATCATCTCTGGAATTTAGGCATTAATTCAGAGGTTTTGGGAATGTTTGTTGCACAAATAGAAAGAGGCCATGACATCCAATAATTGTGGTTGGAGCTGTAATGTCTTGGAGGGCTAAAGTCTCAGCTGGTGTAAACAGGGGCAAACCTATTCGCTTCAGCAGCATTTTGTCCATGGTTAGCCTAGTAGATAAGTTAGCCTGCTATATGTCCATATCAATTTAAATGCAGCTTTATTTGACAGGGTTATATGAGGTCTAATGGTTATTCTCAGTTTGGAAACTGCATTCTAAAAAAGTGACAGACAGACTTTAGAAAGTGCAATCTTACTAACTTTTATTTTGGATGAGGGGTGTTATAACTTGAAATTATTTATTAATGGATTTTTGCATAAAATCATTGGGTAAACCAGAACCCCTGTTACAGACTTTTGTTCTAAGGATCGTGCTACATGCGGTCTTCCATACATGCGCTTTTTCAAGCCAATAAATCTTTCTTTCCCACTGTTGCACATCTACTTTGATATATCATTCCTAGCTGCAAGCCAGGCTGTAAATGCCTGGTTATTCTTCTTTTTCATCTTCATAATTGCTGTCCTATTGCAAATAAGCCAGATTAAAGCGATTGTTTAAAATCTGCATTTCCTTCTATTGCGCCTCTTTTCCAACTCCTGCAGCCTTTGAGTTGATGAACAAAACTCAGACTGTCAGCTTGGCTATTCTGCCTGTGTGTTGCATTTCCCTCCCACTAATTTTGTGGACAGACGGGTGTTAAAGCCTTTCTAGACATAGCGGTGTAACTGTGCAAGTAACCTAGTTGTTATTAAGGTATGGCAGAGAGATTCATGTTATGTTTTTTAAGAGCCAGGTCTTATGTAGAGCCTTTCTTAATCTCAGCTTTTGGCAGTATCTGCTAGGAAGTGCAGGTGCCCAGTTCAATGCTGGGGGAAGCCCAATCCAGGGGCTGTCCAGGTTCTTCTCCACAGCCAAGGTTAAGGCTGATGTTGGAGAGGGAGTGAACATACCACCTGGAGCTCATAGCAGCACTACTAATGCATAAAAACATTAAGTTACCCAGAGGACAAGCTCCTTCATGCTGCAGGTAGAAGAGTTGAGCATGCTGCACAGCATGCCTATAAGTGGCTTTTTGAAATGAAGCTGCATACAGTCAAACTGAACAAGAGAAATCTCCTTCAAAGCAAGGTGGAAAAGGCTATAATCAGGTGTGTTCCTATGGCTTCTTTCTCTGTCAGCAGCTCTGGGAAGAGTAGGAACATCAGAGGCTGTTCCAGGGAAAACAGTAAATTTGCATGTCCTTTACAGAGAGCAAGTGCCACAAACTTCTACCTCTTTCTCTCTGCCTCTCATTTTTTGGGGAAAGCTTCTTGACACAACTAATTTGCCTTCAAATTTTGTTTTGACAGAGGGTGGGCCTATATTCTGCTGCCACGTAACGTGAAGCCTACTCACCAAAGATGTGACCTTTGAGTAGGACCCAAGGGCACAACAACAGACTGAAAAAGGCCCTTGGGGATTTTCCTATTTATTCTCTGAAAATGTGGAAGCGATCTTTCAATGATGTTTAAAGTATACCATTAACACAGAAAAGATGGGAGGGATCCGCTGATTTCAGGGCTTGTTTATCTCCTTGCTACTGTGGATCGTTAGCTCTATTTTATACAACAAGCTGCTTGTATTAGTGCCAAGTATAAAGAGAACTGGGTTTAGATCAACATCCTTGTCTATAGTTCCTTTGTCTTAAAGTTACTCACTAAAATCCAGAATGTCTTTGGGTGGAAGCAGTGCCAGAAGTCATAGGGTCAGGAACGCTTTACACAAAATATTCCTTGACAAAGAATTTGGGCTTTAGTTAAGGGGGAGAAAATGTAAGGCAACAAAAAGACCAGTGCACTTGTTTTGTAGCTGCTGGTTGGGAAAAATCCAGATGTGTATTGATCACTTAGCCTGGGAGGGAAGTGAAATAGTTTGCATTTGCCAAATCAACTTTCCTGAACAAAATTCACAAATGTGATGAACCGAATTCTTTCCTCTGAGGTCCTTTTGGACAAGTTCAGCCACACAAGTAGGTTAAAGTCTTCCAGCTGAAGAGTCCCACCTGGTAGAGCACACAGGTAGCTGTCGTTGGAAAAAAGGGAAGCCCCATGACAATGAATTGCTGATATGGTCTGGCAGTCTTCCAGCGACTTCAAAGTCGCCCCAGACTAGGGGCGACTTCAAAGTGCTGTGTTTATCATTTGTTTCTTAGCTTCTGCAGAGATAGCACAGAGGAACTGCCATTCATTGTCATTACACACCTACTTATTGTTATAATATGCTGCTTAGTACAGACTGTATATCCAGTGACGAGAAAGTCATGCCGTTACTTTTTTTTCTCCACCTCCAGGTCAATTCGGCATCAACTTGTCTTGACATTTTCAGCAACTGTTTTGTTGGGTGAGGTTTTTTATCTGGTTTTGGTTGTGGGTTTTTTTTCTCCTCGCCCCCCCGGCAAGAACTTTGATTCCTTTGACCTGAATTGTGAAGTCCCTAGAGCTCCCAGTAACTAGACAAAATCCTACATGGCTAGCATTTTTGGCCTGGTGTGTTGAGCAAGTTTTTGTATATTAGATACCATTTCAATGACTATTTAAGAAAACTTGGTCTTGAAATATTTATAGCTTGTGTTCCAGACTAGAAAATATACTTTTTACAGTATTTATGAAATATCTTGGAGTAAGTGCTTCTGCAGTAAGTGGACAAGGGAAAAAATTCTTAAAGGGACCTTATAATGTATGATTTTTTTTCCTGACCTTCGTCCTTACTCTGGTTGCTGAGCTAATGTCTAATGCTGTCACCTGCTGGGTATTTGCAGAATTGCTGCCAAGTATACTAAGTGCACAGGGCACAGAATCATTAGGGTCTAACACTTCTTCCTGCTCTTTATTTCTGTTTTCCCTCAAAGCACACTTTAAACCCCTCTTTCGTTTCTAAGTTAGATCAACGTTGTTCTGCCTACTACTTCCAAATTTTGTAAAGGTGCAGCTTACTTCTGAACAATCCTGTCTCACGAATAGAATAAGTGAAAAATACCTTTGTGTTGTCCAGAATTTCTCTGTGCTGGATTTTTCTGAGTGAAGTTATTCCTATGGCAATCACTCTTACTTTGGATGAAGTACTAGCCAGTGCATGATCTCGGACTGCTTGCACTAAGTGTCTTGTTATTCCTACACGTAAAGCACTGGTAAAAATCCAAGCACCTGAAATTATTTTTTAAAAATAGTTAGATAATTTCTTTATAATTGAACATGTTTGTGTGTCAAGTAACATTACTAACAGTACTGGATTTAAGGGTTTTTTTTAAATAGATAAACTGTAGACAGGTCTTGATGGACTGTAACTTTTAGAATTAAAATACATACAAAGTACATTAGACTTTAATAAGGAAGACAAGAAGAAATTATATGCCCAAGCAAACGTGCTTCACATATCATGTGATGCAATGCTGCTATCTTTACTCTGATGTCATACGCTCATCAAGAATGCTGTGTCCAGTCTAGAGTCACTTACTGTCTAAATATGAGCAGAAACATCACTATACCAAGCAGGTCTGATTGTTGCATGAGGAAGAGCAGAGGGATGGGGGTGGAGGAAGACGTTGGCTTGAACCGAGGACTAAACAGTCCCATGCAATCACCTGGTAGCAGAAGAGCTTGGGCATGACCTGCCTGATCTGGTGTTCTCTTTCTCTTGTTCTTGTGTGTGTTGGAGAGTGAATTCTTCATGAAAGGAAGATTTACAGCAGTATTGTTATGGTGACAAAGAATTTGGAGAACCCTAGGTAAACAGCTAATTAACCTTTTTCAACTATGTAACATAAAGGAACTGGAGATCATGACCCTATCCAGTCTCAAGTATAGAAGGCAGCTGGAGATAGAGAATGTCTGTGTGATACGAAAGTACCAAAAAGATCTTGGGTACTGGGCTGCTTCATTAAAAAAGCAAAACTGTTGCAATCTTGTCTAGACCAGTGAAGCTAAACCAAGAGCTTGCTGTGAAATCCTTACAGATATTTTCACTCATTTTGCAGGTATTTTCATAAAGCTACAGGGGAAAAAAAGTCATCTTAAATGAAAGCTACTTCCATGCATATTCCCAGACATTGATTGGTTTGGTTTTGTTTTTAAATGCTTTTCACTACTCGTCATTCATGTGAACAGCCAGAGAGAAAGTGGGCTGACTTATTTTGTGTTATACGTTATCAAAGTCTTTTTGTTTAAACTTGAGTCTAATCATAGGCTGTTTTACTAACAAAGTCTGTTCAGCTCTTAGATTAGAAGAAAACAATATTCAAAAAATAAAAGCCATTGTAACATGATTTTGACTGGTAGCTAAAAAGCGAGAATGGAGAAGCCAAGAATTTTTATTCTTGACCTAAATTCACTCTTGTTGAATTCAAGCTCTCCTAAGAATTATTTTGCTATGGCACCAAAGAAGGAAATGTATTTGGTCCTATCTCATGCTATCTTTCTAGTGTCATCTCTGAGGGAACAATGTCAGGTAATTTTACACTTCAGGAATGGTTGCCTAGAGTAATTTGGTTTGAAATAACTTATTTTTGCTATTTCAAGTACAATAACTTCCATTTTCAAAGCCATTTAAATACAGGTTGTAGGTGGCATTCAGCAAAGCCTTGAACTTCCAAAAATAATCATGTGTGCAGGCCCATTGACACTAAAAGATCACTGGATACTAGGTGTGAGAATCCAGTAGGAATATAAACACCTTCTTTAAAGCCTAAAGCACTAACCTGTGCTTTGAGCTGCCTTTATAAGTCCCTTTTTTAAGGTGTCCCGTAGCCAAGGCTTCATCTGGAAATTTTCTTCTTCCCCCACTAAAGAGACAACCAAATTGGGAGCCAGTAGCTTCCATTTGTTGAGCATAACTTCAAATATAGTTCCAGGATGAATGGTACTCGGGACCTTAATAAACTTCAACAAACAAAACAAAAAAACCACTGAATGACAATGGGACACTAGGATACAGTAGAGATATTGTTCATGGTGAATGCAGAGGGAAATTTACCATCAACTTGGTTATTTATGAAAAACTTATTTGAGCAAGACCTGACAGAACTAAATACTAGGATGAATTTAGCAGGCTTCTGTATAATTGTCATCTCACTAATTGGGTCAGTTCCATGGGTTAATTTTGTGTTGCAGACTGACATATTGCTCTCTTCTTTAATGCTGCTATTCCTCTTGAACTGCCTTCAGTTTCATGACAGTCTAGCAAAGCCAAAAAAAATTCTTAGGTGTTTCTTGTTTCTGCACTAGCTGAAATGTTTGCCTGATTTCATGTCTATTTTTTAAGGACGTGTTACATGAATCCGTTGCTTCTTCCTGTGCTGTATATATTTTGGTTTTGTGCTTAAGACTTTATGATGAAACAAAATCTTAAGGCAGATTTCTGATCCTAGGAGTTCCTTCTGCTCTAGCACTAATGTATGCAAGGGACTAGTGAGGAGGTGGGTCTGTCCATGTACATCCTTCTCTGCATATTAGCAGAACAGAGAGAGAGAACTTTAAGGAGACTCTTGAAATGGCTCAAAAGTATGTTTAAAATGTTGAAATTAATCATGATTAATTTTTGGCAAAAAGATGTTAAAACATGGAAATGATGCAAAATAAACAGAGCTGGGCACATGATTTTTTTAAAAATTATTTTAAAGGAAAAAGTGGTCAACTGTACTTGTAGCATGTCAGTGCAAGTCAAGTGATTGATTTCTATATATTAATAGGCCTTATTTTAAATCATATTTATATTCAGGAAGGTATCGTCCTTACTTTGAGTACACACTGTGGCACATTGACCCTCACTATTACAGTCTCTCCATTTAATGCTAAGAAGTAACAGCTGAATAACAACAATAGTGTTAAAGGGTTAAAACTCCTCCGTGCTGTACCTTTCCATGTTTCTTCCCAGAAGATGTGAAGTCTATTTCTCCTATGCAGTATGGTAGTTCTCTTTTGAAAGCTTCCTCTTTGTTAGTGCTGCAGAGCTTGATTTCCATTTCCTCCACTGAATTTGTAAGTTGATCACCAGTAGACCAAGGTGTTCACTGAGATGACAGAAAACTGGAAAATGAGAAGCTGTTTAAACTGGAGAGGCCACAAAAATCTGTTAATTTACATATAGCTGAGGTTTTAGTCAAATATTTTACTCTTTTACTATATGCTTATAAGGTTCAGCTAAAATTGCAGGTGTTTGTACCAAATGTTAGATGTTATATACAGGAGGAGGCAGATTCCACACCAAAACTATGTAACTTAATTTATAAAAAGGTATGAAGGAGTAAGGCTCTCTCTACTCTCATTTAGCAACAGAAAGCTGAGTTGCAAGGTGCAAGATCCTGCCATCTGGCCAAAGTCACGCAGGGTGTCTCAGAGCCGAAAGGTGACCCTAATTCTGCAAAAGATAAGGAGGAGCCTCAGCCACAAACTATTGCAAGCAAGAGTAGAGCTGTGTCAGTGAGTGTCTGAGTCATGGTTTCTTGATGTCGTTGTGCATCATGCTACTGTGACTTATCCAACATGAACACTAAATAAGTGATGACATTGTGTTTGTCTGAAGATACCTTAGGAGAGGTTTATTCTCTGTTTGCTGTAGGAATAGGTTATTTATTCATAACCCAAAGTATTTCAGGCCAGGCTGTACTCGACAAGAACATACAGTTCAAAAAGGCAGGTGGTTTTCTCTATACGTGGCTACAGGAATGATGGTGAGTAATCTGTCCTAGAGTAAAGGTCATACAACAAGAGTTGTTCTTCTGCATTACATGAGACACTGAAAAGGTCTACTTGCTTTTCCTACGTTCCAGTTTGACTGAACCGATATAAGTATGATTTGAAAAATACAGATTTCAACTCATATGCTTTATTTTGTTTCTTTTCAAAACAAAAGCAATGAAATTGCTCTCTCCCCTCTGCCTTCATCTGCATATTCAAGTACACAGCCAGTCCTTTAAAAAAATCCTTGTGATAGTAAGCCAGCAATGGTAATTAACCCTGCATTAACCTTTACTTCCTAGTCCAAGAGATTTTCTGTGGACTTAAAAGTGGGTTCAAGTAGCCAAGTCTCTTGTGTGTCTACTAGGATGCTCCAGTAGAGGGAGCAAGCCCTCCAGCTGTTCCCTTGGGCTGGGAAGTTTCCTGGGAGCCTGTATCATGACTGCTTCACCACTGCTGCCTCTGTATTTTCTTCTGTTTTCTGTGGAAGCGTTGTTTGGAGTTGCCTTTTCTCTTATCTGCCTCTGAAAAGTGGTTATGGACCCTCTCATGATTTGTTTTCCCTACAGCTATTCTACACCTTTGTATCTACCCCCCCAAGCTTCTACCAGAGATCACTGCTTTAAAGATGCTGTTCTCATTCTTCTCCCTGCCTGCATGCTAGTCACTTCTGGAGAGAATCATTTATTCTGAACACTAGGATATCAGACCAGTCTTGTTACGTAAAAGAACTTCTTTTGGATTAGCAATAATGGTAGTCACAGCAAAGCCCACCTTTTTGTTTGAGTCCACTTTTCCACTGGCGATGTAGCTTTATCTCCTAAGAGCATAGAAGACAGTATTCTGGGAAAAAAATAGTTAATACAGAGTCATAACAACACATTTTGACTATTCTAAAGCACAGAAATCACTTACTGGAACTTGCTGACAGAACAAAGGATTTGATTAGAAAAAGGTATTCAGGACTGAATTTCCAGGGTACATTTAGTCACCATTCATCACTGTCCTAGATAGTACACATTTATTTATATCTACACACAAGCAATGAACTTGGAATAGATAGCAATTTAGAGAGTAATCTGATGGTTAATTTGGCCTCATAGATAGGCCCCAAGTGGTTAATTTTGTCTAGTTCTAGATCCTAGCTTGCAAAATTTGATCATGTGGTTATCCGTGACTTCTCTTTTGGAATAAAGACATTGAGCTGCTGAGATTTATAAGGCATATTCTTGCATTTGGATAATTATTTTTTTCCAAAAATAGCATGTTACTTGATTTTCAGTTTAGGAATTCTGTTTTTCAGTGGTAATGAACAATAGTGAAAGAAACAAAAATAGATAAGATGCAGAAACAGAAGTTTTGTTCACAAGCTTTTATAAGACTGGAAAGTGAGGAAGGCAGCTGGTAACTGGCACTGCACGGGGCACTACTTTTTTGCTTTTTCTTTTTTTTTTTTTTTAAATCAAACAGTCTCTGAACCATTACGTTAGAGACTGAGAGCTTGTTTTGGGGAAGTATTACTCCATCTTTCCATCCTGTTCTTGCACCACTTCTTCAGCATTCCTGCAGGCTGCTGTCTGTAATGGGATACAGAGCTAAATGGAATTTGTTATGATCTTCTACAGCTGTTCTTGTGTTCATATTCCAAGCCAGGAAGACTTCCAGTGTCAAGAGCAGAAAAGTGGTAGTGACAGAATGGCAAAACAAGTCCAAAAATTATGCAGGATTCCTAATAGTATTGATGCAAGAATATAATGTGGCCCTATATGGAGCTGAGAATCTACACTAGATGAGATCCTGGACTATTATGGAGTGATATTTCCTAAGTTTCTGCATGCAGCTTTCAGGAGCTTTTACAGGAAAAGCCAATGAGCAATGCCAAGTAGCTTGCTGCTTTTTGGTTTTGTTTGCTGGATTTTTTTTGTTTTGTTTTGTTTGGGTTTGGTTTTAGTGAGATTTGACACTTTGACAGTTTTTCTTGATTTGTCTTCTACCTGTTGTTTGACTTCCAAGGAATAAATACTGTGACTGTCAGTATGATCGCAGTAATGTACAGGTGCAAATGTTCCATGTCAGTGCAATGGTCCACCCAGTGGTGCTAACAGAGCAAGGAAATGTTGCTTTGGTATTTAAAGGGGTGGGGAAGAAGATTTTAAAGACTGCTCTATAGATACTATACAAGAGGGGAAAAAACCAAACCAGGAGTTCCTTTGTATTATGAATGTTGCAAAATCACCAGAAAAAGACCTGCTGCATAAGATCTGCAGATGTGGTTCTTAAGCACAAAGGCTGACCACATTAAATATTTCCTTACCTTCCTCCATAGCTGTCTCAGCTACGGCAGTGTAACCCCTTGCTGTTACGGGCAGAAGCACAGAACACTGCATGGATCTGTTCAAGTACTGCACGTCGCCTTACCACTGCTTTGCACTGCAGTGGAGCTTCACTACATACTGATCAGTCAGCACACAGACTGCATCATGTCTCTAATATTTGAATTTATATTCAAAAGAGGATATAGTCAGCTCTGTCATTTCCTCCTGGATTGTTAAGGCTTCTGTTCTTAAAAAGCATGTGGACATTTCACCCAGTGTCCTCTAACAAGCAAAGTAAGCATGTATTAACAAACTGTGTAATATAATTACAGTTTTTTGGAGTGCCTTTCTCCTGGGTTTAATTCAGCCTTGTTCTGCTTGGTTCCAGCTTTCATGTAAGTCTCTAGTGGTTTCAGGGGCTATTGCTTTGAGACTTCAGGCTGTACTAGATTGCAAGTGTGTCAGGTCACAGTAATTAGGTCAAATCTTTGTGGCTGAAGTCATGACATTCCACTGCTGTCAGCTTAACTATGGTCAGCTTGCATCACTGTAACATCACAGAGTATTGTTTAATTGCAAGGATCTGGAATAGGTCCATGCCTTGTGAAAGAATAGGTTGATAGCCAGAAAGAGGAGCATGGTCTAAGCACTTTTTGGATGACAGGAAATGTAGGGAGGAAAGCAGAGAAGAGATAAACACAGCTGGATGAAAAACCAATGGCAGATGACCAGTACTACTTAATTTTCTCCCTTTCCATATACAATTTTCTGTTAAACTTTTTAGAAAATTCCCACTTTTATCCTAATACTTAAAGTTTTTCCCCCTCCATTATCTCTGAGAATTCCATAGTATTAAATTTGATGAAAAGATTGCTTAAAGGCAAGCAATCAGAAATACTTAAGGGGTGGGGGGGCAAGCCACAGAAATCTTGCCTGCCCCAATGTGTGCATTCATATTTTATATTTTGTGTACATATGTATATATCGAGCAATCTTACTTTAGTTCTGGTTCAGACTTAAGTACAGATTTTTCTATCTAGGCTGCTGCTACATGTTTAAGTTTGTAGGTCAACTTCTGTCCTAGATGTTCCCATTGACTATAAATACAAACATCTATGGAAAGAATGTACCTCTAATGATTACCAGATTTGAAATATAACCTAGAAAACTATTTCTAACTAGCAAAGCAAGTTAAGACAATTATGAGGAAAAGAAAATTGCCAGTTCCACCTACATCTGGAAATGTGAGTCAGTGTCATTTACATTAGGGATGGCCTCATTAAATCATTCCAGGTGTCAGCCAGTCTAATGAATCATTATTTCTTTAACCTCATAAATGGAAGCTGTTAGAATTTTACCATTGTACAGCCAGTGCTTGTGCTGCTGGAGTTTTCAGGTCCTAATGTTGCTTAGTCCTTCATTTTGGGCGGTCCTAACTTCTTATTTGGGCATTCTAGATTTCTAGGATGTAGGAAATTGGCAGGGAGGTGTAACTTCAGGGGGACAGTTGTGATGGCTGTAGGGAGGCTCTACAAGGGGGATGCCTGCAGAGATTCTTTCCTGAAGGATTTATCCAGAAAAAGTGATGAGATCAGAGCCACAGAGAAACATTTTGACACCTATCTACATCCCTTTCTGTACCGTTCTCCCTCCTGTCTCTGCTTCTTCACCTGTCCTCTGCCATGCCTTCTCTCCTCAGCCTCCCTTTCCCCTACAGCTTCTCTCACTGTTTCCCCCAGCTTTCCACGGGTTCTTTCTAGCTATTGTCACTGTCACTTAGCCCACTGTGGATGTGCAGCTCTTCTTCCTTGTCTGGTAACAAATGACAGACGGTTCACCTCCAGAGGGGTGACAAGAATACGGGTCTGTTTCATCCTTCCTTTAGATTTTAACCAGGGTTAGGCTGTATGCATGGAAGGAAGAGAGGTCAAATTTGAGCCTTTCAAACATATCTTGTGAAAACGGGCCCAGTCAAGGGATGGCTTGACCTCAATTGTTGTCTTCAGGGGTAATGGTTTGACTCGGAGAGTAGGTGTATGGTAGTCACTACCTCTCAGGACTTAGCAGTAGTAAGAATTCTCCTTCATACTAGCACGCTGATCAGCAGGCTGGGACACACCCTGGCTTTTAATCACTATCAGATTCCTCCACCCACTCAAGGAGTACATTTGAATATGTAGGTGAAACGATTAAATATAGTAATACAGTAGGCCCAGTATTGTTGAAGTTAGATCGGTCACGAAGCTCCCCCTTAGCTTCAGCGGCAGGTGGAGCAAATCCATTGGTTTATAAACTTCAAAGTAAGCTTTCATGTGGAGCAAAAGAAAACTACAGCAATTACTATGCCCTTACTAGTGCAGGGTGAGCTAGCAATCCTAACGAAAAGTGAGCCTTAACTATTGGTCAGAAAAAGAGAGGGCTCACAGTAATGGTGCAAGTGAATAGTAAGGGGAAAACTGTAGTGGAGACAAATACAATGAACTTTGCTTGAGCAGGAACAATCAGCTTCCAACACACATAATGGGATACCACTGGCTGAATTGCAGTCCTGTTGGAAAGGATCTAAGGGTTACAGGCAGAGCAAACGTGAGCAAGCAATGCTATGTAGTTCTTGCAAGAGAGAAATGCCATATAGGACAGTATAAACTGAATAGCCTGTGTGAAGTCACTCAGCTGTTCTTCAGAAGAGCTTTAGCTGCAATATTCTGTTTGGGTTTGGGTGCCAGGTTTCAAGGGAATTATGGACCAGCTGGAGAAAGTTTGAGCCGGAGCAACACGAAGGACAGAGATCTTGCACTAAAAGAGAAGGAAAGCTTGAGCAAATTAAAGTTGTGTAAGCAAAAGCAGACAAGACTGCAGGAAGGGAAAAGGAAGAATGTAATGCCTACCAGTGCAAAAGGAGAATAGGAAAGATGTATTCTTTATATTTGGCTACAACAGCAAGTAACAGGCTCCAGGAAAGAATGGTAACAAGGCTGCCCAGGGATACAATAGTAACCACACTTGGAGGAATACTTTCTTGGAAAGAATAAAACCCTTCTACCACTGGTTAGGGAGCAAGTAAAGTAGCTAGGCTGCAGTCCTCGATTGTGATGGAGTCTGTATATCGTGACCCAAAGAACTTGACCTTAACCTACATGTTATTGCAACCTCTAAGAACTGGATATGCATCTGCAGCTCAGATCCTCAAGATACACATAGGCTTATGTAACTTTACTAATGGAAATGTTCCTACTAACTTTAGTGCAAGTACTCATGCAAGGAAAATTGCATCAGCAATAATGTAATGGAATTATTTGCTTTCAGTAGTAGCCACATTTTCATTACTGTTTTGAATTAAAACATAATAAATATGAAGAACAAAGCAGATGCAGGGGATGAGAATAAAGAAAACCAGAGAAGTGAAGGGCAGAGTAAAGACTGTAAAATTCATATTCAATTTCAGCATGTGTTCCAAAGATTAATTGGATGGACTCTAACTGGTGTGTATGTTTAAGTGTGAAGAAACAAACCCAGTATTTTAGTCAAGGGTAAATGCAATGGAGAAGGGGAGGTATGAAAAGGCATTAACTAGAATCCAGGAAGGGAAAAGTATCTAAACCTGCTGTGGGAATACAAATATATGATGTGAGAAAAAAACCAAGTATTTGTTAGGAAAAATAGATGCATATGTATCTGTGTGAGAGACTGATGTATATACATCTATGTGCAATTATACACATTATCTTACTTATATTTATGTTGCAGCTTTGGAAAATGTTTGTCAGGAATTAGCACATTCAAATTGTGGTAATGATGCATGAAATGTTTCTGCATCACAGCCTAATGACAAAGCAGAATCATCTGCTATGATTGCCAAGGAATTGCTAAATAAAGCATAAAGACCTAGGGGTGGTGAAATACATCAGCAGAAATTATGACCAGCTGTCCTGCATAGGGCTTTGGCATGCTGTAGCAAATAAATCTTTGAGAACTGCACAAATAGAAAAAGGGGACAAAAGAAATTTGGCCATCACAACAAGTGCAACTTGAACTGTAGTACACTACACTTCTCTCACTTTCAGACGGGAGGGCTAAGAAAAGTCATTAACTGCCAGAGATAAGAGCTGGAGGGATGCAACAAGTACACAGCAAATAACCTATGGGAAGGTTTCTCCATACTTTGACTAGGACAGAGAGAGAGAGGCAAGTCAACTAGCAACCTTGGGAATGCATTTGCTAACCAGGGATTTTATGAGTTTGCAGACACAGGCCCAGATAGGGGCAAACATTAATAGAAACAAGGAACTTGAAGCAAAATCATGGGAAGAAGTGAAACACAGGAGTGGCCTAGTAAAATAGAATTTTGGGTTACGTTTCCAGGTATGTGAATTGGCCCCATTCGAAGCTTTCAAAAACATCAGTGTTGTCAGTTTCCTTTCTAGAACAGCAGATGTTATAGAACATTTTTTTTTCAAGTAATTCCTCTTTACTGTATCTGTGCATAGTCAATAACCAGAACAAAATGTCAGAGGAGGAAAAAATTATTTTAAAAACCCCATCAACAGCAGCGAGCTATAAAAAAGTGTGTGGGAAGAAAGCCTTGTTACTGAACCAGTGTAGGCTTTGTTTTAACGTCTCTGGGGCATGCCTCTGGAGCCAGGACGCAAGGATGCGGGGCAAATCAGGTATTCACAGGAGTCTTCCCACTAGTTTCTAGGAGTGGATTATGCTTTGGTTTGGATAGGGTTAGCACCAAGTCTTTAACAAATGAATGTGCAAAACACTAATGCAAATATAGGTACTTTGTCTTTTTTGTTTCTTTCTTCATTTGCTAAACACAATAAAGAGCAGCAGAGGCTATTTGACTAATGTACTTCTACTGAGTTTGCAGAAATTTGCATACGGATGTCAGCCAGTGAATTTCATAGAAGTGAATTTATTCTGGGGAGAAAACCAGAGAGGGTGGAGAGGTGATAAAAGGGAAATGTAGACATCAGGGAAGTAAACAATGGAAGGAGCAGGTGGAACAGATGAGAGAAAACACACAGCGACACTGCTCGATTAAAATAAAGAAATTGGCTGTGCTTACATAGGATATTGTATACGGGGGGGGGGGGGGAGGCCGACACTGGCTTCAAACACTCCTGGACCTTCACTGCTCTG
>JAVJGG010000021.1:12269455-12279564 GCA_035590195.1 Aviceda cuculoides
TAGTGGGCATGGATGATGGTTGGACTTGATGATCTTGAAGGTCTTTTCCAACCTAAATGATTCTATGATTCTATGATAATGGTAAATGTAAAATATTATGGTATTATCTTTCAAGTATTTGTGTAGATTATTAACAGAAGTCAAATCACAGACATGTTTTCAATGGGAAACATGGGCTAAGCCATCAGCCTTTTTCTTAGAAAATACTCTCATGTTCTCTACTCCGTCACTAGCATTTTGGGAGTCCTAAACTACTAGTGCAGGAGAGACTATAGTTTTACAAGTAGTGTAACAAGGTTCATCTGCTGTTAAGCATAATCTACAACATCATGTAAAAACTGGACAGGAGGGCCCTCTATATTGAAAAGACACTGTAAAGACCATGTAAATCATTACTGAAAAGATGCTAGGGTCAGATCCCCAGCTACATCAAACTACCATATTATGATTCAGTTTATAGCAGATAAGTAAATGACTTGTATTTTGGGTTTTGTTGCATCAAAAAAAGTCACTGAATCACCCTCCCTGTAGAGTATCAGGTCTCCTGTGTTCAAAAATAGGATGATTTCTATAAGCTACTTTGTCCTATTTCTTCCCTAGCTTAAAATGTAACACTTCAATGAATAATTCTGTTGTTGCTATTTATGTGATTGTAATAAGGCAGCTCGTCCCCCTAACTGAGGACCAGTTAGGCTGTGACCAGCTAGGTCTGCACTAGAAACAGGCACACATGTCTGTGGCCAATTAGTGTTAAATGGGTGCAGCTGAAAGTGGGGAAAACAGAACAGTAAGCAGAGCTCCTCGGGTGAAAGAGGAAAAAAGAAAAAGGAGCTAAAGACTTCTCTGAACAGTAAAGGGGAGGTCTAGGGAAGTACCCTTCAGGGACAGTGCTCCTGTACCAGGCGTGGAGAGAAAATAATTGCAAGCAGGTGATACTAAGTTTTCAGTGTTTATTGATGCTTCTGGGTTTTTTTAGATAAACAGCCCTCACTCTTATTACAGCAGAATTAGAGGAATTGGGAGAGAAGTGAGAAGCAGCGTTGCTTAAGATGTCATCTCTGTACGACTCTATTTTTAGTATGTCTATGTTTCTAGTCATCTGTCTAAGCATTTTAACTAGCATGATATATTCTAGCCTAGAGCTCACACGGAAATTTGCCTGTTAGTCACATAGATATCTACAGTTTAAAAAAGTAGCAACAAATGACTGTCATCTACAAACTTTGTCTTTCCATGGCATATAATTTAGAACCACGGTTCTTGAGTTCTAAAAAACCTCTGAATTTTAAATGCAAGCTTGCTCCTCGGAGAGTATCTCAACTTCTCTTTAAAAAGATATGTACCCTAAAAAGAGGTTTACACATCAGATTATTTCATCGTCACACCTGAACTGAGACAGACTTCTTAAGTATAAGACTTACTGTGTCAGAGGACATTCTGATAATAAGGTGTTACCTCTCCTTGTCTTAAAATATACCTGTAAAAGAAAAAAAAACAAACACAACTGTGACTGTGGTTGAATGGCAAAGTTGAGCAGGCTTGCAAGCAGTAACATAATTTTCTAACTGTATGAAATAGATTCCTTATTCTTAAAGTGCCAATTATTTTTTCCTTTTTTATGTGACAAATGTTTTTATTTCACTTTCAGTTTATTTAGAAGGAGGAATTAGCAATGTTAAGAAAGTATGTCTATTATGAGAAATATCTACAAAAAAAGAGACAAAACACCTGTAACCTAAGCCAGACCAGATAAACTTGATACTTTCGCCACTAGAGGGACCTCCAGGAATAGAACATACAAAAACATTTGCAAAGGCTATTTTGAAGTGTTAGGTGTCTTTAAAGAAAAACAAAACAAGCTTTGTAGGTCAAACGAATTGTCGTTTGTTTATAATGAGCTCTGAAACAATAGGAAATAAGAATTAACTAATTATCTCATAGATCTTGTCAAGAAAAAGCAACTTATTTTCTCCTGGTAGGATATGAGTTTGGAGAGTTGTTTCTTCCTCACTGAATTAGTGAGGTTAGCACAGCCACTTTCAAGAGACTTGTAATTGAGCGGTAAGGTTACGTATTACTTTAGTGAGAAGTACAAAGCAAATACAGTTATTCTCTTTCAGAGTTTCTGAGAAGAATAGGATTCGGTTGTGGTGCAGACAGTCTGAAATCAATAAACTTAGTTTCTCACTGAATGGTACTTTAGCAGAGCCCTCAACATGTCAAATTTTAACAGCAGTTTAATAGCCCAACTAACAATGTTAGTGCCTCACCATGTATGCAAGTGCTTTCTAACTTGGATCACTGGATTTGTAATTAGCAATCAATCAGGGAGATGACAAGAGTGCTCTAATGTTCCCTTTTAACTTCTGCAATACTGTAGAAGAAGTTGTGGTGTTCTTCACACACAAAGTTTTGGGGCTCTGCAGACCACAAATTCAGCAAGCTTTAGCTTTAGCACAGCTACTGTAAAACATGAAATCTTGCTAATATAAGTGACTGTGCTTCTGAGACACTGAAGATGGGGACACAAAGACAAGAACTGCAATTAACCCAGTTAGCAAAGGGTCAGGGATGGGACTAGAATTTGGCATTAAATCACAATTATGGAACAGGTTAAAAGAATTTTTGCAAGACCTTAAATTATATTGTATTGTTTAGCTTTACCTGTTAGAATGGTACTAGCAAAATGAAAACTCTTGCTTTGTGAGATGAAAGCAACCTGAAATTCCAGTTTGGCAGAGCTGATTGTTGCACAGGTCTCCTGTGGTCTGTCCACTGAGTTTTATAGTTTCTATTTTGTTTGCACTGAGAGGTTACTTGCTAAGAAAAGGTGTAGTGGCAGGGGAGGAGACACTGCTAGTACCGTCTCTATTGTTCTTTGTTGTTTTTTGTTTGGGGCATTAGAAAGCTCTTTGACGAATTATTGTTTGAAAAATCTTTGCTTCTGCCACAGAGTTAGCATTATATTCCTTGCCTTGCACATGCATAACCTCCCACTGAAGTTTTCTAGTGAACTACCTGCAATTAAAAGACACATTCAACCACAGTTACGCTTAACTGGTAGATTGATGACTCCTGACACCAAAAGTGGGTTGCCAAGTGGGCCCTGCTGAGGAAGAATGATTACCTATCCCATGTCATTCCATAAGTGTGAAGTAGGGTATTATATGTTACAGATTAACAGAGTCACAGGCCGGAAGTGTTCCTTGACCAGGAAGAGATTTAGTGATAACTAGTGATTTCTTTCTCAGCTGCTGAGAGTGAAACCCTTCCTGAAATACCAGAACATCCTTTTATTAAGCACAGTCCCCTCCATAAATACCTATGGAGTAAAAATTTGGGGGGATTTTAGAATTTCAAAAGTTCAGTTAATTTATTTGGAGCTTATTCAGCAGTGTTATTTGATACTGATTTTAGTCTAAGAGAGGGTTTGTGACTAATACAAGGAGGAGAATTTTCTTTTGATGCAAGAAGATGATGTAATGATCTCTTCATGTGAAGAATGTCATTAGTCACTCTGCCCTCAGATACCTTTGCATGTGTAAGAATGTGCATACTGTATCCTGTATGGTGTTATGTCAATAATCAAATGCCTGTTGTCTCACATGCTTCTGAGATTAAAATATACCACATCTGCCGTAATGCTGAAAATGAATGTTGCAGCATTTTGTCAGCCTCTTTAGTTTTCTCTTTTGGTGTGATATTCAGAAGAATCCTCTTTCAGTTATGAAAACTGCTGAATGATTAACCACATGAAAGAACTGGGGAGGACTGGACACCATGGGCAACTGCTGAAACATACTGGAGAGAACACATATGCATGTGTGCACAAGTGTCTTGACTTTCAGAAATCATAGCTGAGATCTCCTAAAGGTATCCCCTCTCTTTGGGCTTTCACAAGTTTTAGTTTTTTATTTTTCCTTCTGACACTTTATTCAAGATGTGCAAGGAGGTTGGGAGCAGGAAAAAAAGTGTTGAGAGGGACGCTTACAAGATGTGATGCACCAAAGTTCAGCTACGTTTCTAGCTCTGCTGTTTTCTTCTTACTGCCAGTGAGCCCTGAAGTCCTGCTCCTAAACAAGTAAACATTTAGGATCTGAATCCATCAGAATCAGTTATACCTGGAAGCTTTTGGTCAACCAGCAATAATAGCAAATGGAAAGGGCTAATGCTGCAGAAAAAATTTGGATCTTTATTGACATAAACCAAAGTTCCAGTTGGCTGGTACTGGCCTTTCATATAAATGAATGTTCATGTTCATTAACAAGAAAAATTAAGAGTCTACTAAGTATTGTTGCAGATATATGCTTGTTAAGTCTTACTTGGAAGGTTTTTTACTTTTATTTACTTTTTTTGTTGAAGACAAAGAATACAAATATTGTTGTAAATAGCAGGACTAATCCCATGGACAAATAGCAAACACCTGCCCCCCCCCCGCAAGGTTCAAATATAAGTTGCAGAGCAGTTAAGCATTTAAACATATGCATAACTTTGAACACATGAAAACAAAACAAAAAAAATGTTTGTGTGCTGTAAGTCTAAATATATGCTCAGAACCTTTCTTGGAACTTTGCTTTAGGACTTAAAACCTGAGCATTGGCAGACAATAACATTCTGTCTCAGAACAGTACCAGTGTGCTTTAAAAACCTATAAAACAATGTAAAAAAGAGAATGTAAATGTGGATGTAACCATGCATTCAAACAGATAATGTTAATCAGGATTGTCAGCTGCTGGACTGGATAGCCTCCAAACTCCAGATATCTGGTGCACGCTACTATCTTCTGCAAGATTACTTCTCTCTACTGACCGGATTGCTAAATTTACTGCATCCACAGTTAAAAATGACCCAACAACAAAGGTGGGAGTGGGGGGTAGAATTAAAAGCCAGTTTAAACTTTCTGAATAGAAAGTTACCTGCTGTTTTCTGTCTGCCCCATTTGTCTTGAAAGAGACTGACAGAAGAGCAGACTGCATAAACACATTTTAAAAGTGTGTCTTTTTTGACACTGATGAGTCTTTTTATGAAGTCATTCATTATTGAGGTCTCTGACTTATGACTGATCAACTGCTAACTTGTTAGGTTGCTCCTCCTTTGTTAATTCAAGAGGAGGAACATGGGTTTCTTTTTTGTTTTTCCAAGTCCTATTCTGTCTGTAGATAGTTAATTTGCCACTGAAGGCAGCATTTCAGAATAGACGAGGCTGTATCGTTCAGTTTGTTCAGTTTTCGGGGAAACTATTGATTGTATAGTCTGGGACACACTTTGCCATCAACTAGGCTGCTGTAATCTCTGTAATTCTTAACGATGAACATCTATGTCTTTCTTTGCAGCACTTGCCCTAATTACCAGCCCTGTACTGTGGTGCTTTTTGAATGAATGGCAAAGGTGTCACCTTCCCTAGACATTCTTACCCCGGTACTTCTTGATGGTGCTGCCGCTTTTGTTGACTCAGAGAAAGCCTAGATAGCAAAGGTTAATAGCTGCCTAAATTGCAGGTAGAGTAATGACACAGTAACTGTGGATCTTCCTGATCAAGGAAGCTGGAATAAATTCCCTTGAAGGAAAAAGTGAGCTGAACTAACGTGAAGATTCTTCCTAGCAGCACAGCTACATGACCACAAGGCACTAGTGGAGAAGGACAAAGTTATTACTGCACATTGTAGGAATTTTATCTTAATGGTCAGGCTTTGGAGGCATACTGCAGTCTCAAATTATTTACACTCTCCATATCTGAAGTTTCTACTGGTGTGCTACCTAAGTTGTTTGACCAGCAATGGCTGTCATCAGGGAAAATGTGGATTTGTACATAAGAACCATGAATGTATTCAAGAGCCTGTAATAAAAATTTTGCTTAAATTTAAAACCTAAAGTTAAGCTGGCATAAAAGCATACCAGTTGTATATTAATAGATTGTGACCAATTAAAAAGAATGTTAAGATTACTAAGGTGTCCAATGAAAAATATGTACAGGTGCTCAGAAAACTGTTCTTAATTGCGACTTGATGAATGAATGAAAACTCATATATATCTCCCTGTCTCCCCAATGAAATGGCTAAGTCATAGTCTTTCCAGGATTTAAAAAATGAAGCAAACTTTTATCTTTTTCCCCTTTCCTTGCCTCTGCTTTGAATCATAAGGCAGAGGTTTATTTGTTCAACATGTTATTGTTCTGTTTTCAAGCTTTTCTTTGTGTCTGAGGTCTAGGTACTTAGTTGTTTTGCAGCTTTTAATAGGAATATTTTTAAGGTAATGACACACCTCTGTGAACAGAATTTTTTAATTGATAGATAATATTTCAAAAATTATTGCCATACGGTTATTGCTATGTGAAATTATATAAACAATCCTAGGACTTTATTCTCAGTTCAGTACCGAGTTGCATTTACCTTCATCATTGGCTGTGTTTTTAAAACACTCTACTGACTTGATAAAACTGTGGATTCTCCAGGAAATGGAATGCAACAAAATATTAGCTCAAGTTCAAGAAAAATAATAAAAAAATTAAGACAAAACAACTCTCTCTTCTCTCCTTGAAAAAAGTTCTTTAACATGTCCTCTACTACAGCTGGGCAGAAATGCAAAGTGGCATTTAACAAACAAAATGAACAAAACCCATCCCCCAAAGTAATCTAACAGCAAACAAGATGATTTTCATGCCAGGGGAGAACTGGTGCAACCTGTAGTTGCAACGTAAGTGTTAAAGACTTTCAGAAGACAGAGAACACTCAGATACTTACTGTTTGTTTGAGTCTTAGTTTCCACAGGGAAGTAATCACATAAAAGATCAAAGTGTCTCTTTATAACTGGCTGCAACAATTCCAGCTTGTAAACATTCAGCAGTGATTTAGCAGTATGATCTTATATGATACTATGGCAGGCATAAAGTGAAAATACAGCATGTAATGAGCATATATGACAATGCGTGCATAATATCGGTCAGATTTGGTACAGGATAACAGAAACACAGCTGCAAGCTGGTACAAACATTTCTGATCTACTATAGCCCAGTGGTGGGATTTTCAGAAATGCTTTACTAGTCCTGCTCCAATTAAATTACTAGAATTGGGAGCTTTACCATCAGCTTCACTGGTGCATTATCATCACAGTGTAGTGACTTATGATGTCTCCTTTCTAGAATAAAAAACCTATTAAAGACTTAAAGATTTAAAACAGTACTTGCAAACTGTGAAATAACAAATATAATGGTTATTATTCATTTTGATACAGTTCTGGAAAATACTCAGACTAAATTATTATTGTTTTAAGAAACAATTCAGTGTAGTAGTTCCACCTTAACATTTAAAACCTATGTCCTCTTTATCCAACATGTTTTCCTACTCTTCACTACTGAAGCCTAGCTACCTAGCTCTGTAAAAGTATTTTAACACTCATCTGCCTCCTCTTCCCATTTTTAGCTCTTCCATGTACACACTGTACTCTCTGGATTTTTTTCCTCTTCTTCCACTTAAATAATTCTGTTGTTTTGTAAAATGAACATGATTAATATCGAGACATGGCTACTTAGGAAGGGGAAAACCAGAAATTGCCATTACCATGTTAGTTTTCATCTTGAAAATGTTGCAAATTATATTACAGTTTTGGTAACAATATATATTAAAGATAACCATTCCCTGGATTCTTATCACTAAGCAGTCATCTATTTGACACTTTTATTTAAGTATGCTCTTGTCTTCACCTATGCCAGACAGATGTTTTAGCATTCAGTAACATGAACTAGCTGGGAATCATCTAACAAAACACTTTTTATTATATAAAATAAATAACATCCGCCATCAGTAACACATTAAAAAAAAAAAAAAAAGTGGATTTTGATTAATTCCTTGACTCCAGGGAAAAGATGTTTAGATATTGCCTAAATACTCATTTAAAATATTTTAAAGTTCCTTTATTTGTGATGATTCTTTGAAAGATTTAGCCAACATTAGAGGTCCAACCCAAAACCTTATGAAAATTTTTCTGACCTGAAACACAGTTCAATATATTGGGCTATGGAATATATTTGAGACTTTTCTTGTTTTGCAGTGAGAAAATTATTGAAACAAATCTTGGTTGCTTTGAACAGTTTCTCATTGAACACTGAGGATGAAATTTAGTTCTTAACAATTTGCTTCCCTGCTTAGCTATTTAAGTACATAATACCTCTCTAACCTTTGTTTTGGATGGAAATTGCCTAAATGATACAGAAATTCCATTTTCTTAGGTTCAGATGTATTGGGGTTTCTATTCTCTGTTTTGTTAATCAATGTATAAATAACAACATAATGCCAGGATATTTTTTAAAGATTTTGAAAACAGTTTTTGAACAACAACATAATAATGTACATATGAACATACTGCCCCTTGTTTTGATGAACCCTGTAAATTATGTTTTTCAGCTGGCTCCAGGATAAGGTCCTGTATAACCCAGACAATATGTTGGTCTTTAAAACAAAGTGGAACACTTGCATAAAGAAACACATTTGTTAACTTGTAATATCAAGACTTTATCAGGCTAGTCCTCAAACAGTGAGCCCTCAAGGGTAGCAATGACATTCTTTCTTCCATTAGTCATTTTTCTTGCAGGCTTATTGCAAGAAAGAAAAATTTCTCCAAATAGAGAAACCTGGCTCTATTTTGACCAGATGCAGGAAAAGTTTCCTTTGAAATGCTGTTTTTATTGAGCTAGTTTTGTTGTTCTTGCTCAGGTGGAGGGGGGGAAAGCCTGGTTAGTACATGTTGGTTTTTAGAAACAAGTTTTGCAAATTCTCTTTTTAACACTTCTGTTTTTGTGTTCCTAAGAAGGAGCCAGATCCTTCACGGGTGTAAATTAGTACTTTACAAGAGCCTATAGTCTTGCTTGTTTACACTAGTGAAGGATCTTGCCCAGTTCCCTTACCATACATGCAGCCTGACATTTGAATAGAACTGCAATTAGCAGGGTTGTTTTTGTTTAACTTTATTTAGCACCTTATCTTCCCGCAACATTCTTGTCTGAGTACCAGTATCAACCATGAACTCAGCATAGCTCTTACTAGTTCTGTTCTATTTTGGGCTAGAAGGAAAAATCCCCAGCACTCCAGATCAAAGAGCACCCTCCTCTTTCACTCTGGGAATAGAAATTGTTAACTAATTGGTGCAAAAAAAGGCTCTTATTACCATGACAAATAGCTTCACACCACAGTTAAGTAAGTCATAACTTACTCCACTACACAGGAAAGTTATTCAATCCCTCAAAACAACCTGTTATTAATGGCCAAACACACGCACCTTTCCATAAAGACAAAATGGTTTTGGTGTTGGTGAGAGACCCAACTTGTAGACAATGCAAGTCTCCACAACTCTGTTTATTGTGTTCTACAATTTGCCCCATTACTCAGCTATTTGCTCCCTGATGTTATAGTAATACTGGGGACCACAAGGCCTGTTGGCCAGGCTCTTATTCTTGCTACTTGTGTTAAGAAGAGGATCCCAAGTCCGGCAGAGCTCTGCTGCTTCCAGACGCTGAAGTTCTGCACAAAAGGATGGAGCAGCAGGCCCTGAAGGCTCTGGTGGTCCTAAATCGGAGGTAAGGGGTTGTACCCCAGCAGCTTAAGCCACCGACAGGCCACAGGCCTGGGAAGCACTTACTGGAGCACTTTGTCCCCACAGATGCCGAGTGGGCTGAGAAGGCAGGAAAACCTGCTGGGCTTCTGGGGAGCTGGCAGCCTTCTCCCTGGTCCCTACCCTGTCATCTCCTGCAGCACACAGAGACTCACAAAGGTAAGAGGCCACCTCCACACAGCCATGTCGGTGACAAGAGGACAGGCAAAACGGGTCGAGGTCAGCAATGAGGAGAGGGGGTCCGGACTCCAGCCAGGCCTCGCTCCCCAGCCCCTGTCCTCCAGGGCTTACAGGTAGGGTCCTGAGGCAGGTGCAGGCCTGGAGGCGGCGTACCGGGACCGGGACCGGGACTGGGGCTGAGGCTGAAGGGACGCCCGGGCGCGCTCGCTGAAGCAGCGCATCTCCCGCCCTGCCGGCCTGGGCCCGCCGAGCAGCGCCTCTCGGCGGACGGCCCCGGGACTGCAGGCCGGGCCCAGCCCGCCCCCGCCGCGGCTTCCCCTCACCTT
>JAVJGG010000021.1:12279664-12290163 GCA_035590195.1 Aviceda cuculoides
CGCCCCGAGCGTCCTTCCTGCCTGTAGCCGAGCCGGGTGTCATGGCGGCGGGGGGGGACAGCGGCGGCTGGCGGGAGCGGGGGAAGCCGGGGCTGGGGGTGCAGCGGCGGCGGCGGGAGAGGGCGCCCGGCGCCGGCCCGCAGCTCCTGGGGCAGCGCAGCCCCGACACCGCCGCGCTGCCCGGCCTCCCCGAGTTGCCCCAGCCATGTCTTCCAGCTCTCCCCCGGGCGAGCAGAAAAGCCGGAGCCTGGGCCGGCTGTCGCTGCCCAGGAAAGGCAGTATGACGCCCGGTAAGAAGCCCTCGGCGCTGGAGCTGGCCGAGAGCTCCCCCAACGCCCACTACGCCCCACTCTCCGCCGCCCAGGGCGGGCAGCCGCCGGCGGGCTGCAGCCCGGAGCCGGAGCGGCCGCTGCGCCTGAGGAGCGAGGTGGTGGTGGTGAACGCCGACTGTCCGCGGCCCCCCGTCGGCCTCGATCCCCGCGTCTCCATCTACAGCCTCCGCAAGCCCCTGCTGAGCCGCAGCAGCGTCCAGGGCAGGGTCTACAACTTCTTGGAGCGGCCTACGGGCTGGAAGTGCTTCGTGTACCACTTCACCGTGTGAGTACTCGCCCCGCTGCCCGCCGGGCCCACCTGCTCCGCGCCGGGTTCCCGTTACAGCGGCTCGTCCTGTCAGCCGTGGCGGCCCCGCTGTCCGCGCCGAGCCGCGGCTGCCCAGAGCGGGGAAACTGTGTCCCGGCGCGGCCGTCGGTGCGAGGGGCTCTCCGGGCTGGCCCTCACGCCTGCCCGCCGTACCTGAAGCGTGAGGTGACCGCTCCCGCGCTGCCGCCGTGCCCCCTCCCGCCTCCCCTCACGGGGCTCGTCCTCGCCGCGGAGGCGGGAGAGCGGCAGCCCCGGCGGTCTCCTCAGTGGCGGAGCTTTCCAGACCGGCCTGGTGCTCAACGCTTGAACGTCTTGCAGATGCAGTCTTCTGAGGTGTTGTGTTTTTTGTTTTTTGTTTTTTGGTTTTTTTTTTCATAGCTGTGAAGCAAAGCAAACAAGAAAAAGTCACGCTCCGGGGAAGGCGGGGGGGGCGTGTTTCTCTTACTTTGAACAGAAATGCTGTATTTCAGTTCAGGAGCTCTTAGGGACATTTATC
Organism: Aviceda cuculoides; assembly: GCA_035590195.1. Taxonomy (NCBI): domain Eukaryota; kingdom Metazoa; phylum Chordata; class Aves; order Accipitriformes; family Accipitridae; genus Aviceda; species Aviceda cuculoides. Next base: position 12,280,800 of record JAVJGG010000021.1, read on the forward strand.
AGGCAGAGCAGGATCTGGCTTCAGGCAGTTTTCTTCAGAAAGTTACCCTGGGAGTTGAGGTGAGTTCATTCTGAGTGTGGAAGTGAAGTAGGTAACAGTGTCGTCCATTCTTTAGTCATTTTTAATGCGGCGACTCCTGATTTTCCAGCTTACTGCACAGCATCTGTTTCTGACTGAATAGGTGTGTTGCCAGTATTGCAGTCCTGTTGGAGGAGAATGAGAGACAGGTGATGCTCCTTTTCCTCGTCTCTTTTATTGCCCTTGCTCTAACTCCCTGTCCTGTCGTGTACAAATGTCATCGCTGTTATTTTTAGACAGGAAGGGGGACAGTGACTTTTGGAAGATGTTAAAGCCGCTTAGCTGTAGGCAAGTTGAAAACTGCTTTGGGTGTAACGTTCATTATGGAGTGCAGCACCCACCCTGAGCCAGCGCATGGTAGGTTTGTAGTGCACAAGGATCTCAACAAGTTCCTTTGTGAGAAATCAGTGCTTTTTAATCGAGATGTTGCAGTCTTGTATGACCCCTGAGTAATTTGCATATGTTAAATGTAGGTAATAAGGTCAGGTAGAATCATGGTGTCTGGTCATTGTATGCATGCATGCACACAGACATATATCTATATGTGCTACATGCATAACTACATGCTTATTACAGCAGCTAGAGGTAAAGATATTTTATGATTTAAATACTAAGGTAGAAGACTTAGGTAAAAATCAGTTTTTATGATCTAATTATTGTATTCTAATTTTAAATTCTATTTCTAAGTAACTATCACTTTAAGTCAATTCAAGATTGATTGCTTATATTCCACATTTAAGGATTCTAGAGTCTTTAGGTAGTCAGGTAAGTGGTACCAACTTTATTTTAGTGGAGGGAAAACAGCTGTCATCTGAATGTATTTAATTGGGAGATGACTGTGTGCAGCTGCTGAGATAATTGTGGGCTCTATTCTCTTTAGCATTACGATAATGCCATTAGATGACAAAACAGCTAATGGCCATAATTATGAAGTGTCTAATAATTGTGGTTGAACAATGTAAAACACTTTCAGGAACAGGAGTTCTCCCCCCAAAAGCAGTTTTAGGCAGCCATCTTTTATGACTTCTGACCTCTTTCAGGTGTCTTTAATTATGTATAGAAGGGACAGTAAATTGTGTTCAATATCTTAATCTTCTCTAAACCTTAACAGTGGGGCTAGGAAAATACTGAAAAAACCCCGTTAGATCCCTTTACCTAAGATTCTAGCTTGAATTTTAACTTCCCCCCCAAGTATCAGCAGTATGGATTAATCCTATCTGTGCAAGAATTAAGATTTTGTAATTCTACTTTAGGAAAGAGATTGTAATATGGATGGGAAGTCATTGCCTGTCTCTCCCCCCAATACACACTTATCTAGGCTGTAAGCATTAGCCCTGGCGTTTCCCCTCTTTCCAGAAGAGCTCTTCTGATGCAATGGTGAATGACAGCAGCAGTAAATATTCTCGGCCTTCTTTCTAAGCATTGTGCGAATTCCTTCTCTTAGGACTCTGAAGAAAAAGACTCATTTTCTATGTTTTGCAGAGTGTGTGGCTGTGTTCTTAATTATATGCTGAAATGATTGAATTTGGAAACAACTCCTGAAATAGTTAATGTAATCTGTTCTGGACCTGTATCTCTGTCTGGTTGTTGAAACACTGTCAAGTGGTAAGAGCTACATCTACTGATTACCCGTCACACTCTTTTCCTGCTCGGGAAACTTAGTGGTATCTAGACTACTAATAGCTAAGAACTGATATTCAGAACTGATTTTCCTCAGTTTTATAATATAATGTTTAGAAAAGGGAAGTTGAATACTGAGCTTTAATCCACAGATTGTATATTGCTATGTTTGTTTCATATTGTTGAGACTGACGTATGTTTTGGTGTGCAGCAAAGACCCTTGTGTACCCCTTGATCTAAAGGATGGAATCTGGTTATCTTGTACAGCAATAAAGGGTTACTGTACCAGATCAGACCAATGACTTGTTTACTTCTGAATTGTTATTTCTTTCAAAAGGTGGCTGAAATACCTGTTTTCCAAGATGAAAAATGTATGTTTTCTCTCTTGTTGATCTTAGTCTTGCAGGATAATTGGATATCACAGTTGCTGATTAAATGAATTGAAGTCTGCTCAGGTCTTTTCTGAGATTTGTCTTGTTTGCTCAGACCAAAGAGCAGAAACATCTCAAGTGAGCAGAATAAGAAAAGAATTATTGTACCTCATCTATACTAGATTTTTATAACTGTGGAAATAGTCTGTATGGGGAGAAGGAATGAGGAATCAGCTATTAATTTACCACTCAAAAAACCTGCCTAAAAATACTAGTGGAGATGATCGAGACTTTTATTTCAGCTGCGTGACTTGGTTTGATGTTGTATTAAATTTCATTTAAATATATGAAGTATACAGCATACGTACACTTAATTCTACCAATGCAAGTAAATCGTGCTCAATAGCTGAACATTTACATGTGTGGCTTCTCCAAACACAACTGGTGGTTGCTTGGAAACTTGGATTTTGCAAGCAAGAGCTTGCCCTATGATATGGCTGCATGGATGGTAATGTCCTGCCAGAGCTACCAAACCCCCCTTGGCTGTCAGAGGTGAGGAAATGGCTGAGTGCCACTGTTCTCAATGACCTTTGGAGCTATGGCATCTTATCACACTTATCATAGGAGTGCACCTTGGGATAGTGGCTTTGAGAGGTGAAATGTTCTATGGCCTTAACAAATCAAGTTTTCAGGCTATGTAAAGAGAGATGGAGGGACAAGAGAAGCTTTAATTCTGCCCTTGTAGTGGCCTGCTGAAATCCTGTGACTCTGCCCCAGTGTTGGAAATGACTGTAAAGAGTAAGTGAAGTCTTCAGAAATTTTAAAAAATTATTTTAGATGTAAGTGCATGAGGGAAGAGCTTCTTCTCACCTTCTTTAAGTAGTTTAAAATAAAACATCTTAAAATGTGCCTGAAGAAACTTAAGTTATAAGCTTTCTGGTGATTTCTTTTGTTCTCGGTATGGCAAATAAAAACTTCTGGCAACATACACTGTGTGTTGACTCCCCACGTTCTTTGAAGTATTGGACGTTACCAGAGGGAACAATTTGGAAACCGATGGACCATTGGTCTGTTCTGGTATGGCAGCTCTCCTTTGTTGCCATGCAAGATAATCAGCTTCTATCTTATCTTTGCATGCGTGTACCTTGTTCAATTTACTTTGCCTTTGTATACATTTGGTTTAATCGGCAATGATTGTCATTGAGTTTGTTCAAATCCCAAGATGTTTACATAGGCTTGGACTGGCCAGTGTTGAGATTTGGGAGGCAGGTCTCTAGAAGCCGGCAAACTCTCAGAAGTGTGGCTGCATGTGTACGTGTGCAAAGATAAGAAGCAAGGGTAGATAGAATATTCCAGCTGCGTGTGTATCGGGACTTACACAAATCAATAAGGCAATGCAGTGTTTACATAGTGCTGCTTACATACAATACTGCGAGGAAGAAGCGTAACTCCAACTTAAAATCCCATTTTTGTCATGTTTCCAAATGTACTGCAAGCATACTTCCAAACCTGGTTGATAGCTGGTGTGTGAACTGTTGAGGAGCAAAAAAGATCTATAAATCAGTGTGTGCATGTGCTCACAGTTGACTAAGTTTTCTTTCAAGCTGAGTAAACTGAGTGAAAAAAGGGGCAAAACATACAAAGTACTATGTTTTGGACATGAACATTGGGATGTTTAGGCGTTTTTGTGGCTTGGAGTCAGACTTTCAGATTATTACTTCTATTTTAAAAAGGAGTTTTAATTCCTCCAAAATAAGCATGGGTTTTCTAAGTGGAAGGAAAGAAAAATAATTTGATTGCAGTCATATTTTTTCTGCCGCAGTCAACTGCAGGAATACCCAGGTTCAGCTTTTTTTTGTCTGGTCAAGACTGAGGTAGTTTAGTTGAGGTCAAACTGTCGCCCTCATTTTGGCACGTTTGAGACAGATATTGGGCTTCATGTCATGCAGAGGCTGATGCAAACAAATGTTTATTTCTATATGACTTTTGTCTATGAGCTCCTGTTGCTTGCAACTAGCATTTAGTGTTTATTTGTATTACTGGAGCCTGGTACTCCCATCCCTTCATACTAGATACAATTGTAATAGCAGGAATATGCAATTTGTCAGTTCACATTTTCAAGAGCATGGTGTGTTACAGCTGTGCAGTGGCTTATGTAGATCCTTGAGGTCACACACATGCTCAAGGATTACAACTGGGAAAAATTAAGTGGAAACAGGGTGATACTTGTAGCTCCCCCCCACCCCGCCCCCGCCTCCGCTTCCCTCAGCCCTGCCCCACAGTCTAGCATTTTGATTTGCATCAGAGTGGACATCTTTGCAACCTAGCACTGTGTATCTATCAGTATGCTTGGTAACAATTTTATCTGAGACAAAAAGGGATTGGAAAGCCAACTTTACATATGCTCAGAGAGGAGGGAGGACCTTTTGCCTGTCCCATTATTGTAGCTGGTTGTACATGTAAGACAGTGTGCTAATGTTTAGGAGTTGCGGGTCAGCCCTATTTGCTGATCAGCCAAATATTGAAGTTTTGAGTCTTGGCAGATTTTGGATACAGGTGAGGTGGAGAAGTGACTTAAAGGTTTTGCTGCTCCCTCCTTCCCTGCTGCATGCCACAGTGCAGCCCCTTAGCTACAATGTTGCATGAAGGTGCTTCTTTAGGACTTGTGTAATTGAGATAGTATTTGGGTCGGCCAATACACAGCTTTCCACTCTTGCATTGTGCCATGTTTCCCAATCTGTAACTTGACAGAAGTTTCATTTTTGCTGAGGACTGTCTGGCTGTCCTGTGACTGAGACCAATCCATGTCTGTGCCAAGAAGACCTCAGGAGTGACAGCGTCATTACAGGTCAGGAGGGCTCCCCATTTCTGTCTCCCAGAGGGACAGTAGTTCTCAGGATTAGAAACGCAGATACTAATAACTGCATAATTGACTAAAAATGGAAGAAAAAAAAGAAATTACCCAAGTTTACTTAGTAATTGACTGTCATCAGAAAGAAAAGCAGTATTGGAAACCTGATCCTCTTAATGTCAACCACTAGTAGTTTATATCTGGAAGTCACTTTGACTAAACCACCATCTTTGCATCTTTTGTTGCATTAAATGATTGCTGCATGAAAATGATTGTGGAAATGTATTTTGGTTGTTGAAAGGGAAGAAAGGTGAAAAACTGGATATCTTCTAATTAAAATGCCTTTTGAAGGCACACAGTATCTAGCAATAATTAAAAAAATTCCACTTCTGTTCTGAAATGCATAGCATGATATGGTCGGCTTACTTGAAAAAAAACCTTGTTGAGTGTCATCTTGTCCTGTGGTCTGCAGGCAGACACAGAAGCTGCATGCGGGGAACAAGTTCTGTTGGGGCAAAAAAGACTTTGTAATTGTACTACTGTTTAGGGTTTTAAATAACTGATGGAAGCAGAAGACTGTAAACTTCTGAACACTAAAGCTCAGTGGAGACAGGTTGCATGCAGTGGAGAAACAACTCTGTAGAATGCATACATAACAGTTATAAATGTATTAAATTTGGGCAGGCTTTCCTGGGGCTAGGCCTCTCTTTTCCTATCATCCTTCCAGTATAACATTCCAAGTCCTTCTGTGGTCTTTTCCTCCAGGAAAAGAATTATTCTACCTCTAAAAGTTGCACATGAATGATCTTAAGAAAACCAGTAAGTGCAGTATTCACGTTTCTGTATATCTGTCAAATGGTTGGTTGGGTAATTCTGGCACACTTCCTTGCCCTGGCTCTTCAAGTGCCAGGGAAAAAACATGCAAGGCTGTATAGATACACCTCTTTGAAAACTTTCATTGCAGCTGAATCAAAGCTAGAGTTGAGATTCAATTGCAGTGAACTAATTAGGCTGAGCTCCAAATGCCTGAGTGCTGGATGTATTGTAAACAATGGTGCCAACATATGCTGTAGGGAACTATGCACAGGCACAGTGCTTTGCTGACTTTAAACTTGGCAGTACCTCATTAATTTTGTGTGTTAATAGATTGTTTAATGTGTATTAGTGGCCGATCACAAAAGCTGTGAACATTTGCTCTTTGAGTTCCAGATAGAAAATAGTGTCTTGTTGGGGGCAAGGTGTTTTCTGCCTACCACAAAAAGGGCCCACACAAGTTTCAAATGTGTTGGAAAGTTGCCAGGTGCAAATAAGCCTGATGGGTAGGCTGAGTTACAGAAGAAGAATGTGTAGATAAGTGAGTTTTTAGGTAAGGTACTAGCTCTCCTCATACAGTCATGCTTCATCTGGTGTAATGGCCTGTGAGAGCCATTATAATACCAGTAATGATAATGGGAGAGCACATGTATTTGCAAGCTTCTCCTATGGTAGTAGCTACTGTATTTTACCTCCTACCAGAAAGATATATATGTGTGTGTGTGTGTGTATGTGTATATATATATATATTTTTTTTCTTTAACAACAGAGGGAGTGTTCAGTGCTTTAGCAGTCAAATGTAATATTAATTTTACTTTGTTTTTAGACAGTGATTTTTATTTTTTTTTTTAATAAGAAATTCTAAAGCTGCTTTAAGTCAAGTAGTTTTCTTTGGCCACCAGTTTGTGCACACCTGGAGGGCTAGAGAGGTGTTTGGTGTGAACTTTTCCCTTGTCTGCAATGATCAATTTTTGAGGACACATGGATTTTCATCATCTTTTCCCCACTTCATAGTACACAATAGTAAACTAACAGCTGTTTTCTATGTTCAAGGAGCTGTAAGAAATTGCACAACATGCAAAGCAGGGCCTGGGTAAGTGTGTAGGTATAGCGTAAGTACTTCTTTAAAAAAAAAAAAAAACCACAACAAAACCCCACAAAACCCAAACTGTCCCACATTTCTTAAATAGCAGTTTTGTCCCTTAACACCCACATTTTACAACAGAAAACCTAGAACCAGGAAAAATTACAATAAAAAATAGGCAGGAACAGGGGAAGCCAATGATTTCTTAAAGCTTAGGACAACCACTATGACAAAAGCAAGTTTTTTCTCTGAACTGCTTTAGAGTCAGAACTGCCAGTGGCGTAAGTTAATGAACACACATTTTCTCAAAACTGGCTGAATCCTTTTCTGAGCTTGAGAAAAGAATGTGTCTGTGTGTGTGACTTTATGCAAGGAATACATCAAGCACTAAAACTGCAGCCTTGGAATTTTAACCTTTTGAAAGTTATAAACTATCAAAAATAGGAAATTATACTGCAAATCATGAGGTGGCCTTTAGATTTTCCTAGTAATGTGCCTAGAGTAGGTATTTTTAGTTTTTCTCATATGTTCTTCACAATCAATGTGATGTTTTAATATTTTATAAAAAATGTTAACTAAAGCCAAAATAAACTTAGGACAGGGTTTCTGCATCCTTTTAAGTTTCTTCTGCTTCTGCAAATATTGATCCTGATCTTTGAATTTCATATTAAAGTTTTCAATAGGAACCTAAATCTCTCACATGTTTTGCTAATGCCAATGGACTTATGATATGTCATTTGACAATACAATTTTGTCATATTTACAATAGAAAATTTAAAGGTTTTACTCCTAACTATAAAATCCCTTTTCTTTTGCATGCCTTTTTCTGCTAGGGTTGTTTAAAAAACAAATGCTTTATTAGATAACTTGACTAGTGTTTACTTCAAATGAGAAATACACTGTTCTTAGTGAACTAAGATCTTTAAATAGTAGCAAATCTTTATCTTTATTTTCCCTACCAGGTTGTGCTCTTGTTTATAATCCATTAGCTGTACTCTAACACACCCTGAGAAAAATAGAGAAATGGAGCATACATTTTCTGTTGCAATAATAGGAAAGTATAATACATTTGTTGAAGTAATATCTGTTTTGATTCTGCAAGAAATGACTGTTGTATGTTTAACTTCACTATATGAATCGATATTTGCTTTCTAGTGGGAGCAACTAGTAAAGAGAAAAGGTAAGGACCAACTAATAAAGACCAAAACTTGTATGCACATCCCCCAAATTAAGGCAATTAAAATTACTTGCCAGACATTGTTCACAGGATGCATAGGACTCAGTTAAAATTATTTTATTTAAAATAAAGTATTTTTTTCTGGAAGACTAAGCATCTTATGGTGCTGATTCTGTATGAACATTTACTTTGTCCATATGGCTGTTGTCTTTTGCCTGTAGTCAATGTGCTAAATTATGTAACATATATACCCGGGTTTTTCACTATCTCACAAATAGTTTTGTTGTAGATTTCTAAAAATAAATGGTTCTCCCACTGTCCTTCCCTAATTGCATGTGTACTAGCCCAGGCAAGAACACAGACTTGTCCTCTCTGTTTAGACCAGAGAGTGGTCACACTTGCAATATGCTGCTCACTGTCAGGCAGCAGTCTTGAACTGGCACGAGAAGGTTGTGCTAGCTTGGATATGTATAACTCCAGTGCTCAGAAGTCACTAGTCTCCTCTGCAAATGTACTCCCTGAAGTCTTGGGGATGCTTTTAACTTTTTTCAATTTTTAACAATATTTTTTTCATTGCAGGGTTAATATTGCATAATTTTATATGGGTTGGATAGGGAAGACAATTTGGTCACAGTTCGAGAACAGAATGTAAATCATCCATCAGGTTACTTCCCTGGATTCTCTCCAAAGACACTAGGATTAATAGAAGACACATGGTGCTGGTGGCAAAGATTGCAGAACCCTTGCTCATCCCTAGTGCAACAAAGGCTGCAGTCTTTGTAGTGAAAGTGTCTTCCTTCTGCAAAGTAAGGAATTACCTTCAAAAAAATATGTTTCTTCCTGCAGCAGCTATCCCCTTCCCAGCAAAACTGTGTCATCTGAAAATGGGCTGGAATTGTCTAGACTCTTCTTTTTCACAATAACCCTTGAGGGCACCACAGTCCAACTAAGAGCTGCAGTAAAGGTGCCTTGTCTCCTGTAAGGATGCTGACAAGAAGAGCAAAGGAGAATGGATGCAGGATTTGCTGTTGCTAATCTGATTCTTACACCCTTCAAATGCCTCTGTCCAATTACCTGTGCAGGGCAATGGAGATAGGGAACAGAGACAGGAGGAAAGATCTTCCATCTTGTGGCTTCAAAACAGAGAACACCCTGTGCTGATCCTGTTAAGAATCAGTGGTGTTTATATTCTGTAGAACAAAAGCTTTATCTGTCCTTTACAAACTTTGGCAATTTAACAAACACATAAAATAGATATGTGTTTCTTTTCCGAGTTAAGTAAAGGTGGGCCGTCCACCTGGGTCAAATCCGGTAGGAAATGTCCAAATCAGTACAGTTTTAATACTTCCAATTAGTGTTTTGTCCAAATT
>JAVJGG010000021.1:12300171-12312557 GCA_035590195.1 Aviceda cuculoides
AAACTGCTTTTCCTTGTGACTGCCAGTTGCCAGGATTTTAGTGTCGTGGGTGGTGGTTTTTTTTTTTTTTTTTTTCCCTCCTGCATGAGAAATTTCATAGTTGAAACTGCCTTGGTTTATGAAATACTGAACTATTGATGTCTCTTTAGTTAGCTTAGGGAGAGGAACACTCCTACTGGAACAATACATAGCCAAGCTATTGCTGGCTGGCTACCTGTGTGTGATTAAACAGAAGCAGGAGGTGGAATCAGTCAGTTTTCAAGTGGTCACCAGTTCAAGTCTGTTAGTTCAGAGTTCCCTGGCAGTATTACTACACTGCTGCCTTTGCTTAAATGGATAGGAGATGTGTATTTTTTCACTTCTCATCTTCTTTTTTCTTTTACTGTTTCCTTGTATTTGTTAGCTTTTATTTTTCTGAAATGAAATGGCTAATGTTTACCTCTCAAGCAAAATCTTTCTAAGCATTCATAATTCTAGCCAGGGAATGGATTTGCATTTTTGTTTGGAGCAAGCAGTTCCTGTTACTCATGAAATGGGAGTGGCTTTTTAATAAAGATGCTGGATCTCTGCTATGTATTACCATAAAATAACTACTATAGCAATTTTGTAGTGTCAACAGCTTGACAACCAAATGCTTTCTGAACTGCTTGTAAGGTCTGGTGTCGAAATAAACTCTGAAGAGCAAACTTCAATGCTTAATACGTGCACTGTTTCTAGATTGGAAAGTCTCTCCCTAATCCAGTATGTAATACAAATGCATCTACATACCCAGTCTTGTTAGCTAGGAAACTTGCAAGGAATATGAGCTCTGCAGAAGGTATGGTACGTGTAGCTATGAGTATCTGAGTGTATATTCTGAAGATTAATTGGCTGAATGTAGGCACCTTTTGAAAGGCACCAAGTCTTTACCTTCTCAGGCCTGTGCTGATATTAGATATTCTGTAATCTGTTTTGAGCAAGCTGATCTCTTGAACAACTTTACTGCCAGGTTGCCATCTTTTCTTTTTGTGTGTGTGCGTGTGCAGTGTTTACCACCAAACTGCACTGCTTCATGGTAGAGGTTGCTAGGTGCTAGGGCACTGCAAACAATAAATAATAGGGATCATGCATGCTGGAGTCTTCTGATGAAGTGTAGCATGGGACAGCCTCCACAATAATTGCTCCTTTTTTGCTAGCCTCAAGCACAGCTATCTTGTCTAGAGACTGGGACGCATCCGGTTCAAAACGGGAGTGCAGTGTGTGGAATGAAAGGTGCTGTAAGCAAACGGAAGACATTAGTGGCAGGTGTTTCTGAAAGGGACCTTGCCTGGGGCCAGCCCAGTGAGCTGAAGCCTGCATCCTGGGGAATGTGGAGCCCTGCAGCCCAGCCAGTGGGATGGGGGTTCCAAGCTATTGAAGAGCTCAGTTTCTGAGTTCTGCCAGGGAGTTATGCTGACAATCTCTTTTGCTTTCAGTGATATTTTTTTTTTAAATATATATATATATTTTTTTTTTTTGTGGTAACTTGTGTTTCAGTTTTAGTTCTCCCCTTTAGGTGGGACTTTTGCCGATTTTAGTGTGTGATACAATATTTGAACTGTTGAGTATTTAAAACAAAAAAGTAATCAAAAGGCACTGTATAAGTGTTCATTCAGAGGGTATTCAAACATACTTTATCCTCTGATAAGATGCACTCTCATTTGTCTTCAGTCTTCCTGACCCGCGGGTCTTCCATGTGGGCCTGCCAAAGGCACGTTTGCTCTATAATTGTATGATACATATTTTAGGAAAAATCAAGAGGAGATAGAAAGCTGAGGAGAAATGCAGAGTGAAGAAGGGGCAGAGGTTTGTGTAATACCAGCTAAAGCAGTGAAGTTAAACATGTAAGATTTTGGTGTGATGGCAAAGTTAACCCAACAGGAAAGTTGTTAAGTCTAGATATCCTTGTTTGAAGAGCACTTCAAGCTCTCAAACATTGTTGGCCAGATAACTGCAGTAACACACTGGGGGATACTTGTTTATCCCTGTTCCTTTACCATCCTGATAAGTGTTTCCACAGCATAGAAAGCTTGTTCCAGTGTGTGGCTAGGAGTGTAAAAGCTTGGAAAGCCTGGTTGGTGTTTGCTGAATGGAGCTACCACACCTGAAGACTGTTGTCTGAATTCTTTTAGAATTCTCTAACTCTCAAGCCATTTAAAAGCTGTGATTTCAGGTGTGTGACAAAGGCTATTATGAATCCGCTGTTACTATGTGGTTTCCAGGCAGCTGGTAGGAACCATCTCTCTGGTAAGGCTAAATTTTCAGTAAATAAGAGGCCCCCAAAATCAAACTAACCCTTCCTCCAAGAAAAATATTCTACCAAGATTAAATTTAAAGAAGCCGAGAACCCATAATTAATTTTTGCTTTTACATTCTCTCAGATCTCCTGAAAACATCTGTGTCCCTATAGTACAGTGACTGTTTATTCACTTGGTGTTGATTGGGTATTGTGTATGTATTGCTGTAAGGTGTCTGTATTGTGTACTTAGAAGCCAGCATGGGTAGGCATATGACTAACTTCTTGCTGACTGCCATAGAGTTTCCTTAACTCAACTTGAATTTAGTGCTGTAAATTTCTGTGCTACCTGGCAAATAGATTTGCATATGTGTGCAACTTGCAACTAATTGCAGTGAAACTCTTACTAGCGTTGATCATGATCTTGCCTTCTCTCCTGTTACACCCATTTGAAAGCATCCTAAGCTAAAATATACTTTGCTGTCTGCATCATTGCACCTTAAAATCCAAAGTTATCTTTATTCCAAATTCTTGAGCTATTTGAATGAGAACTGTAGTTCTCACTCGTGGATTATTGCAGTGCTAAATTGCTGTTGCAGAGCCTCAGCCTAAATCACCTATCAGCATATGAACCTCTTAACCACTGGTAGTACTATCATCAGTTCCTCTTGTGTGTAAACAGTGTTCGAGGCCCTGCGTGAACCTAACCTTTGCTTTGTTTGAAAGAAAGTGCCCAAAACCAGAAGAAAACAATGTGATTCCTTTCAGGTCAAACTAAAAATGATTTTGGAATTCAATATGTATATGTTGTACTGTTAACTCAGAGATATTTTCCAAATATTTTACTTGAGAACATAGCAGTTGAGGCAAAGATCAGATCAAGAAATCTGTCATTCTCAAGGCTGTATCCTTTCTGGTGCCTGCTGCAAACAGGGACCAGGGAACCAGGCTGACCAGTGGTTCAGTTTCTGCTATGCTTTTGGATCAGCAAAGCTTCAGGTGGTGATAACAAATGAACTTTAAATAATTTCATTTGCTACAGGAAGCTGTAATTTTGCATCTAGAGTATAAATAATACATTGTGTGTAATGGACAGATTTTTAATTTATTTTTGTGACCTGTGGGTGCCATTTTCATTGCTGCTCAGACAACACAGTTCTGCTGGCAATTAAAAGGATCTGTGCGCTTAGGAGTTTGGAAAAAAAAAACCCCAATCCTGAATAACTTTACAAACAAACAAACCCAAAATAGTGAAGAAAAAAAAACAAGAAGAAGCCAAACTCCTAAAAACCTCACCTTTGTATTCACTGCTCAGTGTTACAGCTGATAGAGGAAAGTAACTACATGTTAGAATTATTAATGACTTCTCTAGTGTATATACTAAACATTTAGAATGTTCTGATATTACCACATAATAATTTTTCTTGCCAGGCTGCACTGGAACTCAAATTGTTAATGTTGTTGATTAAATCTTGACAGTTAAGATGTTGAAAGTTACCTGTCGTTGCATAATCTTCAGACTTAATTTATTTTTCCCATTTGTTTGGGGTGACAGGAAACAGTTACGTTTAAATCTAGTTTCAGGGTCTATGATAGCTGAGATGACAAAGTTGGAGGGAGGAAGAAAACTTATATTGAAATCATCTATGCTGAATAGCTATGGTTATGTATTCTTCAGGTACTTAGAACTAGAACATCCTACTGAGTCTCCTGTAAAGATAGTCTTGCTGATGATGAAAGCTGACTCAAAATTGTGGAAAGCAGTTTTGGTTTTATTTCTCTAAAGTAATATAAAACCAGGGCCAGTGAAACTAAATTATATTTGGCCTACATATTTTTCTCTATTTTCAGTGGCCATTTTTCTTTTTGGGGAGGATACTTTGGAAGAGAAAAGGAAAAGCAAGTAGAACTGCTAGCAACCTGTGTCTTGTGATCAGACCTCCAAGAACAATATGCTCAGTTCAAGCAATCGTGAACTTTTCCCTATGTTAATGGAACAAGTGACACTTGTAAAAGGAGGATTGAAAAAAAATAAATGAATAACTCAAAGCTCCCTAAACTATTTCATTAGATGACTGAAATTATAAGATAATAGAAGTATAGCTTAAGAGTCCTCAAATGAGAAATTAATTAGTACCTAATGATTAACTAAACCCCTAATTTGGAATGAGAAACCTTTTTCTTCAGCACTGTCAGTTTAACCTCGAAATAAATCCATGCCAATGATGGAAAATTCAAAGGAAAATTCTTCAACAGCATGAATAAAGTGAAAATCATCCTTAGGTTAGTTGTACATACTTGTGTTCCTCTCTTTGAAGAACATTGAGTATGCATTCAAGTTAAATTCTCGTATCTTTCAGCTAATGAACAAAAAAACCCCCACCCAATTCTCAAGAAGGACTAAAAACTATAGAAATACTTTCTAGGTTTGGGTTTTTTTAATATATTTGGAACGTTTTTGAGGAGACATCACAGATAATCGATTGCTCATGAGTTCTTGAAAGAAACAGGATGTTAAATGTATTCTTCCCAAGGCTGCCTTATTGTTCAAGTCCCTTGTTATGCCTTTCATCCTGTGATGCCTATAAGAGGACTTGATGACATGTAGAAATCCCACCAGTCCCTAGCAAATATTGTGGTATGGCTTTTCAATCTTTTTTGCAGACTCCTGAATTCCCCAGAGGAGAGAGTATCTTTCTATTCTGGCTGTGTTTGTAGGCTGCCTAGTTCAGTGGGGTCCCTGTTCTTCCTTGTTGTCCTCTGTGGTTGCAAATAATTTATCACAGTTTATAAGTGTCTGTTCAACTTAAACCAACAATGAGATGGTGTACTGGAAAAGCAGCTACATGAGAAATTGATAAACCCTCCTTCAAAAAGATTCTGCTTTCTTCTGCTTGGTTTGGCATATCTGTTGTTCAGAATAACCTGTTTGTAACACCTTTTGTTTAACAAGTCTTATGCAGAAACGACAGCAGAGAGTAGCCTTTGTTATCCATCTTGTGTTGTGTTAAAAACAATATTCCAGGAATGAGGAAAAAATGCAGTGAATGCAGATAAGTCACACACTGAAAGTTTCAGATGGCCTTTTTCTGCTTTTTGCTGTGATGGCTTCTAGGGGCATTGATTGTTTGCACCTCTAGTATATAAAAAAAATCAGGCAAAAGGTGTCTAAGAACACTTAGAGCTTGCTGCCATTTCTGGCAAGGCAGACTGTATTAATAAGCTTGGCACTCATCTTTTTATGGGTGTATTTTATTGTTTCTACATGTGCATTTGATTACCCAGAAGACCTTTAGTTTCCTGCCCTCTCAAGGTGGAAAACCGCAACAGTTATAACCATCAGTGCAATGTGACATGGAAACAGTGACCTTGAACATGTTGGACTTGCTTCCTTGCCTTATTTGGGAACTGCTGGTAAAAAGCTGTTCAGATAAAACACAAGTTTGAAAGCAGCACCTTAATAACAGCAGCATAGTGGTCTAGGGGAAACGATGTTATGAGCTGCACTTTAAATATTTATGGTTAATGAGTTAACGTTACAAATCTTTTGCAGAAGAAACAAAGGCAGTTTGCGTCAAGAGTTTCCATGTTGTGTATTTAAATGGCGTTAGGAAGAACTGTTGTGTGTGAACAATAGCACATGATGATAGGATGGGTTGTTCATCTGGTGTGTGCTCATCTAAACTGGATTGTTATTGAATGCTGTCAACATACCTGGAAGGAATAAATAAGAGTGGCATTCTGCAAATGGACATGCTTTTGCATTACACTGCTCTGTGGGCTTGGAGGTTTTTTTTCTCTTTGCCCCTTGTAATTATGGCGTGTCCTTAGCTATCTGCCATTTGCATCTGCAAACCTAAGAGCCTACTACAGCTGCCAGTATTCAGTGGAGTAATCCATGGTCGCTGTCTTTTTCAATTTGTGACTATGGTGTATCTCCGTGTACTTAAGCCCATTCCTCTCTGAGCTATTGTGTGTGCAGTGTCTTTGCAGCTGACTAATTGTGTAAAAGAGGAGCTCACTTTGAACTGATGAATTTGGTCGAGCATTTTGTTATCTATTTCACCTAGAATAAAGTTAGTTTACTTTGAGAGAATGAATAAACAACAGCATGTGAAAGAGCCAAAACTAAATGAATTCTTTTTGATTGCCAGAAACTTCCATTAATTCCCCAGATATACTGGATATTGTTACCAGAGATACCAGACAATGAACCTTTGAGGGCACCCCCTTGGACTATATATGTATTTTTTAACCTGGCTTGAAGACTTCCTAACACTAAAAAATGCTCTTAGAGAACTAATTAAAATACAGAACACACTGCAAACCTCCAAACAGCCCCCTCTTGAACATTCTCTTCTGAAAATTTCTGCTTCTGTCTTTATTTTTAAAATTACCAAATGTGGACCATGAATAATATTTTCAATTGGTCACTTTTCCATGCTTGCTTGTTCCCTTTGCAGCAGTGATAGAGCAGGAGAAAAAAGAGGAAAAAAGTGAGTTTAGAAGACTAGAAAATGCGGGAGGAAGAAAATAAGATTGCCACCAACTGTTTCCCCCTGAAGTTATGACAGAGACAGGATTTAGATCCCACAGCTTTTTGGAAAATGTCCAGAATCTCGTGGGTAGGTTTTGGTCACAGTGTATCGTGAGGTGCCTCAAAACATGACAGAGGCAGTCCCTGGAAGCTTACCATTTAAGACCTTTTGGTAACATCTGCTACTAAAGGAGTATGCCTTTGAATGTTTGTGGCCTGGCAGTATACCAGTCTGATATTCTCTGGAAGAATAACTGGTGGTTAGCAAATTCTTGATGCAATTTTTTTAACCTCTGCATGCTACCTGGCAAGTCTGTCCTGTTTACCCTCAAGGCACTTTGTGAGGCCTGCTGGTTAAAGCACATTATGTTGACTCTATTCTCTGTGGTCTGAAGTGAGGTTTAATTTTTAAGCATACATTATTTTTTTCCCTTTTTTTTTTTTTTCCTCTTAAACTTCAGTGTAGCAGCTACCGTGATGGGTTGCCATCAACAAATGATGCCTTTCTTAAGAAAAATATCAAGCCATTTCCTACAAAATTAATGCGTATTTTTTCTTTTCTGGTCCCTGTGAGGACTGACAAATACTGTTTCACACAGGAAGAACAGGGTAGTGATTATTGCTTCCTGTTGTATTTGTGTTGGGCTTGTGGACAAAGGTAAAAGCACTGACAACTTTATTCTTATACTAAATCTAATGGACTAATCCATGCAAGGATTCCTCTGCTGGTGGAAACAAAAGTCACTTTTCCAACTCCCAGTACCTGTGGGAAAAGATAGTTAGGATTTTGTGGGACTCTACTAGCATCATCAGTCTTGTACCATGAATCCTCTGTGTCTTTCATGCTAAAAAAAGGTTTGAAGTTGCAAAATACCAGCAGGCTTACTCCAGGCGGATGGTCTTCCTGATTGTGTACTGGCTGATAAGTTACTCATAGTATTCCTCCAAACCTCTGATTTGAATGGAGTAGCTGTTGCATCTTTCTCCCTGATTTTTGGGTTTGTGGGGTTCTGTTGTTCAGCATATCACCCCAGAGATATGAAACAACAGGATTTCATCCTTTTGGAAATAAGGAGATTAACTGGGACTCGTTGGAGGAGGATGGGGAAGGGGCTGTCTGTCTTAGCATGGAAAATTTTTACCTCTCGCTTAAATCTTCCTTTGAAGTATATCGAACCAGAGAAGGATGTTCGAGTCTATTCTGGGTCAAAGCCCAGGAAACTTGTGAATCTTTTTTGCTTGGATTTCTTTAGAAAGTATGCTGTGAACTTTATATCCTGAAGAGTCAATTTCCAGATGGTTTCAGGCAGATGAATCTTGTGATGCAAGGGATTTCCTTTTTCCTGATTGCTCCATTGTTGGCTTCTTGCCCTTGTGTCTGTGACTTGGTGGATATAGCTTTTGAGGGTGACCTTCCAGTAGAGTTGAATGAGAGTGCTTACGATTTGTGGCCGTCTTAGCTATAGCAGCACACTGAAAATAGTGGTGTAGGCCGTGACTTTTTCAGCTCTAGCTGTTGCACAGAGGAAAGTCTCTGCTGTATTAATTCTTGGCTGTTTTGAAGATGGGTGCAACATTTACCTTTCTCCAGTTTTCAGAGGACTCTTTACCCCACCTCTATTACCCTCAGAGTGACAGATCACAGTGACATAGTCCATCTCTCTCAACACCCTCAGATGCAACATGTCTTGTCCCATGGCCTTGTGTAGGATGAGTTCTCTCAAGTCATCCCTAACTCGATCCTGATTTCTTCCTGGGAGTTCATCTCCTCTTTGAACTTTGCATCTAAGCGGAGAGGTCAGGGAGACCTTGCTGGTGGAGACTGAGGCAAAGAGGGCATTGAGTCCCTTAGCCTTATCTGTCTCTACTGCCACTAAATCACCCACTCCATTCAGCAATAAGCCTGTATTTCCCTTGTTTAGTCTTTTACTACTAATGTGGCAGTAGAAGCGCTTCTGGATGCCCTTGGTGTTGCATCCATGTGTCAACTCCAGCCAAGCTTTGGGAGCCTATGGCACCTACTATTCACAAGCTGTCTCCTGTCCAAGCAGTAACTGGGTCTGACCCTGTCTAGTTTCTAAAATGGGTGATATCAAGTGTGTTCAGGGTGATGTGGTGATGTGACGATAGACCACAAGAGATAAAACTTTAAGAACATTCTGCGATTTACGAGACTGAGATAATCCCTCAGCTTCTAAAGGAAATGTGATATTAAAATATTAGTGTGTGCCTGCATACAGGTATGCTGTGGTTTCTCTTTTGGGCTCTGTGCAGTTCCAGCAACAAGCTGTCTTTCACCGTCTAAGGCTGGAGGTGTGTAGCTGAGGAAAGATAAATTTTGACTTGGGACACTGATCCATAAATGCTGGTTCATGGATCTGAGACAAATTGACTTTAACGTAATTCAAACTATGATTTTAGAGGTATACAGTAACTTTCTATAAAGCTTAATCTTTGATGGAACAAGTGATATGGCTAAAGTCTTTAATCCTGCTTTCCTTCTATCCTTAAAAACACAATGAATTTAAGCCTTAAACTTCATTCTGAGTGAAGACAAGACAGTGCCTAATTATTCTGTATTGATACTGCATGATGTAACAACTTAGAATACTGTATTATCATACACTGAAATTAGCTGCTCTCTATTCCCTCTGTATGATGTGCACAAACACTGGTAAATCTGTATTTGTATTACTTCGGCTTTGGATTAGAGATGGATTTGTTGCTGACTTGGGTAAAATACCTGAAGTCACTGCTTTAGCTTCTCTCCTTTGTTCCCTTTCTCCCAAAATAAAATCAAAAAACCCCAATCTTCCTGTCATTTACTTGAAGCAAAACACCTTTCATATTTCTCATCTGCCCTTGATTTCTTGTGTACCTGATACAGATTTGAAGATCTTGGCACTCTCTAACTCCTTGGGCTTGACCCCTGCTCATTTCCTCACTGCCTGGTTCCACAACCTGTTACAGTGTTAACAAGGCCAGAAAGAAATACTGGAAGATTTGTCCATCATAACATTTGAAAGGTCACACAGGTTTTAAAAAAGCAAATGAAAACCCCAACAGTTGTTGGCTGCCTTATAATAGGTAGAAATTAATTTATCCCAATACAGAACGCTCATGCAAAGACTTGTCTAGCTGCGAAGACTGAGTGGTGCAAATGGATCTGTGTCTGTGTGTACTACAGTGGTGTGAATCTTCATCTCTGTGTAAGCAGAGATCTCTGCTTACACAAAATCCTAAATCAAACAATGGACTTGAGCAGTGCGTGTGCAAAATGAATACACTCTTTGTATTTGGGAGGTTAATGGAATGGAAAAGGGCTTCTTCAAAGAATGGTGTGTTTCAGCCCTTTGTTAGCTAAATCTCAAAATACTTAGTAAGCAAAAATCACCTGGCTACAGTGCTACGCAGTCCTCTTTCCAAATACTGATAGGAAACACTGATTCTTCCCTAATGCTCAAGCTTGTAACGTGGGGTTTTATCTTCAACATGGACTCTTAACTCCTTGCATGCATCTTATACTAAATGGGCAAGGTATAGATGCAAGGAGACGTGTGGTGTTCTGTGTCCCTTTTGGCACGTAAAACTCACCTAAGTTAATATCCTCTTGTATTTGAGTTACTACTTTGTTTTATCTCTGATGAATACAATCTTGCTCTCCTTGTAAACATACACAATGTTGCTATAAAGCACTTTATTTTCCTTTTTTATCAAATGATTTTGCCTGTTCATTGTTCTCTTAGCATTACCAGTAGTCTCTCAATTTATCTCAGATATAAACTTTGGTTTTTAAGGCCTTCGGCTTATTCAGTGTATCATTTTCTTAGTGTCATAAGGCCAGCTTAGGGACTCTTATCAACTTTTGCTTTCTGCTTTCATTCCTTTGAGTGAAATTATCAAGCAAATACTTTCTCCCCATGCTTACGAGTGACTCTGTAAGCCTCCTCCAAAAGATGGAAATTTCTTACTATTTAAACACCTACGTAGCTTGTCAAATTTCTTCCTAGCTGTCATGACAAAGTAGTTAAGCAGTTTCTGATGGGAGACCATAGTCTATAATCAGTGTTACACTGTGGGGAGTGTCAGTGGTGTTGATTGTAGGAAAGGAAAATACAGACATGGATGTTAAAAATGAGGGTGGGAACCTTTGGTGTCATCAGAGCAGTTTCAGTTCTTATGTCCCCACATCCTCCATACCCTCACCACCCAGGCAGGATGTCTCCCCTCTGCTGAGGGGGAATGCAGGAGTTGCCATCCCCATATGGAGCCTTTCCCTAGAAGACAAGGAGGAGAGGGTACCAGGGATGCATAAGGGCTGGGTCAGGGTCTTTCCCGAGGGTAGTCCCAGTTCTTCAGGCTTTCTCCTTTGACATTACT
The DNA here is from genome assembly GCA_035590195.1 of Aviceda cuculoides. Classification (NCBI taxonomy): domain Eukaryota; kingdom Metazoa; phylum Chordata; class Aves; order Accipitriformes; family Accipitridae; genus Aviceda; species Aviceda cuculoides. Next base: position 12,311,343 of record JAVJGG010000021.1, read on the forward strand.
GACCAGCAGGGTGCTCAGCATCAGGCACCAGGGTAGATGGGCCAGCAAGCTGGTGGGTGTGCTGGACTTGTTGGGACGCAGCCACCTTTGTACCTGCTGAGCTGGCAAAAAACATCTCCTACAGTGTCTGTGCCTAGGCTTGGTGGTGCCTGCACTGAACTGGTGAATGGCTGGGGGATGCCAACTTGAATGTAAGCCGCATGGGGCAAAGACAGGAGGCTGCTCCCCCCCTGCCTGCTGGTTTCTTTGGTGCGAAGACCTGGCCCAGCCAGCATGTGGAAATCTGTGTGAAACTCACTGTTAGAAGCCAGGACCTTGGGGATCTGTCTTCAGCTCTGCATTAGAGTTGCTATATGACCTTGTACAAATTACTTAATCTCTGCTGTTCATTTTTCTTTGCTAGAAGATGAAGATGATAGTTGCTACATAGGTCACTGCAGTGGAAGCTTGCATGCACTTAGGAAGTAGCTAGCATCCTTCCCCCCCCCAGCGTTAACCTGACTAAAGTATGTGCTTTGTGTCTGCAAACTTGCAATATATAGTATGCAGTACGCTTTCAGTAAAGGTCAGTCTGTAAGAGTGTGGGAACTACCTGAGATCAGGAAGTATATTGGGGTAGAAGTTATGCAGAACTTTAATTTCTTGGCTTGTAACATTTTTTTTGAAGTATCAGACTTTAATGCATGACTAGTTGATAGCTGGCAAAGGTAGAGTAAGGTAGAGAAGGTAGGGTAAGAGAAGGTAGAGTAAGAGAACTAGATACTACTGAATTTCTTTAAAATGCTAAGTAGAGAAAGCCATGGAATGGGAGATCTCTTACTGTAAATTAAATCACCTAGAACTAGACCTATCTTGTCACAGCATGTATTGCAAAGCATGGAAAAGATGGCCATCCTTAATTTATATTAGTTGCTTTGGTAGCTCTGGAGTTCTCTATGATCATTAGTGTGTGTATGTTTACTACAGATAGAGAGGTGAGCTGTAAATGGCTCTTTATGAATAAGTTTTTCTGCTTTTAATGATATACAGGCTGATTGTTAAGGCTGAAAACAAAATTATCTTCCAAGCCTTCTCATGCTGCAGCAATAATAAAACAAGTGGTGGTGGCTATAATGCAAAAAAGAATAGCAGGCTGAGTAAACATTAAAAGAAAACAACAAAAACCAACCAACCAAAAAAACTTGTCGTGTCGTGTTGGGGGGGGGGGGGGGGGGG
>JAVJGG010000021.1:12312679-12325057 GCA_035590195.1 Aviceda cuculoides
TTTAGCCCATTGTCAAATTAAAAAAAAAAAAAAAAAAGGTGAAAATTCTTTCATTTTAATATTTTTATTTTCTTAGCCACCAAGTTCATTAATCAGCACAGCTGTGTTGGGGCCAAGCATGCCTTCCTGAACACAGACAAGGCCAGTTTGGTTTTCAGCTGTGATTAATGAAACAAATTTTCTGAAGGAATAAATTTAAGGAAGACGTTTTCATGAGAGACCTGAAAGTCCCATTTCAGAATGCAGTGGTTTTTAGCCAGAATGCATTGCTTTTGAGCATGTGCCTTTTAGATGTTCTTGTAGGAGAAACCATTCCTAAGTTTCTTTAAAAGGGCTTTGACACAACTAACCTTGGAAGTGTGTGAATAATGACATGTAATGAAATATGTGCAGTACCCTCTGACCTGTTATTGCTGGAAAATGTCTGCTTAAAATACTTTCTACAGTGATTTGAAGTTCTTTAATCATGATGGAAGAAGCTTTTGAAAAGCTTTGCAGCACTGTAACCATGTGATTTTTGTCACATTGAAATGATTTTTAATGGCTTATGAAGGGCAGGATCAGGATATGCATTGAAAAACATTTCAATATAAAAGCATTTGTCTCAAAAGGAAACTTACTGTAGATAATTCTCATTTTTCTCTGAAGTGTAAAATTTTAATTTTTATGGAAAAAAGGGAGGGGAAAAGGCATTTTTCTTATAATTAATGGCTTGTCTTTTATTGCCTAAGCCAGAAAGAGGGAAGGATAAAAAATAGAAACAGTGTGCTTAGAAAATTTAAGTTTTAAAAATAGCTGTCCATTTAAGTGATCACAACTTTTGACCAGATTTAATTATCTGTATTAATTTATGTTCTTAAATAAATACATAAATAAAATAAAGCTTTCACTTATTTTAATAAAACAAGGGTGCCTTCTCAAATACATCAGTACCAGCAGACCAAACTGGAGCTTGCCTTTGCAGCGTGTACAGAAAACTACTAGAAATGGCACTCGTTGTCCATAAGCTGTTCTGAGAAACCTTGCTGCTGCTTTGGGGCCATCTGCTGGAGTCTTAACTCAGGAGCCTCCTTTCTCCCATGCCTGTGTTACTCCAGACAGACTTTGTTTCTTCACTGAACCATTTTTCCCCGACTCTTATGAATGCTTGACTTCTGATGCTTTCCATCTTCAAACTGTTCCTGTGTGCCTATCTCTTAATCATGATAAGAAACAGCAACTGTTTATCCGATAATTTACCTTTATGTAAAGGAGTCAGTCTCGGGGAAAAAAAATATAAATCTTTTGAACAGGTGGTTTTTATCATTTAAAAAGGAGCCTGTTCCTGGAAGTCTTCTTTCCTGAGGGAGTGATGCTTAAGTGGCTGAGGTGAATGAGGGATGTGTCTCTGTGCCAGCTTGAGCAAGGCGCAAAAACTTAATGGATCACTTCTAAAAGTTCAGGGATTGTTGTTTAAGATAAAGAAGCTTCTCACTGTTCAGAATAATTGTAGGGTTTTGTTAAAGTCTATGCTGAGGGAGTTCATGACTTCACTGCTTAAACATAAAAATTTTGTGTGCTGATGTGCCCCACTTATTTCTTTATCTGCAATCCTAGGTTTTTCTGAGCTCAGATGAAGGTCTGGAGCCAGTATTCTACTGAAAAGAATATATTTTTATTATAAAATACTCCTCTCCTGTAAATCTGTGTCAGAGATGGATGATGTGAAATTGCCCCCTCCTTCCCACTTAAGAATTCACATCAACAAAATTTGTTAGGATACTTTACAGTAGTATGAGGTATTTTCTTTTGGTATTTGTTGAGTAATGGGAAACAGTATATAAAAGGAAGCCTGGAAATGTGGAGGGGTTTTTTTTGAGACCAGTTGTAATAATCACTTTCAGAAAAGAGAGTTATTTTATGGGAAGACGCTTTGGGCATGGGACCTTGGTAGTTATTTATTTACTTATATTTTTAACAGTTGTGGCCCTTTGAGCAGCAGACAGCCAAAATCTGTGTCACCGTCTACTGTATTTATCTAAGAAATATTAAGAAAAATATAAACAATATCTAAGAAATGTAAAAGCCAGAGGCTTGTACTCATATTCAGTTTCTGGCTTTCAGTGTTGCTTGATGTGGTAGGCACATGCAGACTGCCTAGATTAGAAATCTGCCCAGGCAATTTTTTGGAGAAGAAAAGGAAGAGTACATAGATTAAGAAAGCTCCCTTCCACACTTTTTTTTTTTTTTAATTAAGCATATCCTGTTGGCTGGTCAAGAAATTAATTCTGTTCCATCAGATTATGAAACAAATGTTATGTGCTATGCACATTAGAGATACTTTGTTATTTTCCCAAATCTGCTGCCAAAGACTTTCCAAGTAGAACAATGCTTTTGTTTGTACTGACGAAGGTGAAACTGCATAGGAAAGTGTTCTCCAATGGCACAGGTGCCATTTCAATAGTGTCCATAATCAAACCATGTCCTTCAGGCTTACGCTGTACTGCTGGCTTTTCTTCTAATGCTGTTTGGCATTACTGCTGTTCCTCAGCCTTCTGCAGCTTTTGAAGTGCTTTGCGTCTTTAAAAACAGTATTAATTATTGCAGGTTGGGTTTTGACATTGATAAACAGAAAGAGTAACCCCTTTGCCTCCAATTGGTTTTGTGGACTTCAAGGAAGCAAAGTATGGTACTATTTAAGCTTTTTTTTTTTTTTTTAAAAAAAAAAAGTCTTCATGGTCTGGCCTGAAATTCTGAACTCTATAGGACTTAGCCTGTTCTGAAAAAATTCTATTAAAAATGAAGTTGTGCTTTAATCTGGGCAAGCCTGTTGCTAAACTCATTTGGAAATAAGAAGTGAATATTTCATTAAAGCTGCAGTTTGAAAAGGAAGGTCAACTATTTTTGTCCGTTGTAATTTTCTTTTCTTAGTCTTGTGACTTGCAAGGTGACTAGTATGTTCTGAGGTAATTTTTGCGCCTTTTTAGTTATTGTAAAATTTATTGATTAGCATGGAATAAGGACCCTGAACCTTCTCCTTGACTCACTTTATAGTTTATTAAATTCACTAGAGATTGAGTGGTCAAAACCAATTAGGATCTGTAACTGGAAGTACATGTTCAAAAGGGATCAGTGCTTTAAGTTGAAGCATTTGAAAGAGTCATGCCTGAGCTCCTGCATGATGAGCATACATGGAAATCTGATTCTTACATGGAAGGATTGTATGGATTACTCCATTCACGTGAAGTGTAATGGTTTAATTATGATGTACTTCCAGAAATGCCTTCAAAATTTTAGACTGCTTTTAATAGCTTTCATTATAACCACATGAATCTTTATTTGTTAAAAAGCAAAGTAAAAAGTTCAGTGTTCTTGATAAGTGATTCTATGGTACTGTGTTTCTCCCTTCAGCTTTCGTCTCTGCTTTTTTACCTCAGTGGTTTGCCACCAGAATCTACAGGATGTAGTTCTAAACAATAAATTCCCATGACTGAAATCTAAAGTAGAATTAATAGATACCATGAAGCGAATGGCTGCTGGAGAGTACCTTATTGAATATTGTGACTGGCAGCCAGTTATGCACATAGAAGAATATGCATCTACTGCAGTGTTACATAGGTGGGTGAACTCGACCCTGCAGTTTTCTTAGGGTTTCGGATGCTGCTGCAATGTTGTTAATACTAGTTTAAAATGTCTAGTAGTTTAGGGCCAAGAATAGTACCTGAAAGCATACTTTTGCCATGGGGTTGTATGTTACTCAAATGGATGTTCTTAGTATGTTGGCAGATCATATCAATACATTTTACTGGCACTTTCTAAACATATACTTGAAAAGGCAGCTTAATCTCAAGGGCACTGAACTCTGGCAGAAAATAATCATTTTATATTTCCTTGTAGTTTAGCCATGAAATGGTGACTTAACGGAGAGAGCTCATCAAGGTCTGCTTCTCATGAAGGCTTGCATCCCTGTACTTAGCTTTATGTATTACAAGTTTATGTTTATGTTTATTATTCATTGCAGAGGACCACATGTAAAACTAAGTATATACTTAGAAATATTGGTGCTTTAAAAAGAAATGTGCAGGAATTGAAATAATATGCACTATGGTTTAATGTCCTAATACTTCTGGTATTTTTAAAGTTTAAATGAGGTAGAATTCTTTTGAGTCCTAAATTTGACTGATTTAGTATTTTTGACATCTTAATGTTGCAGATGTACAGTGTGCTTTCCTCCATGCAATTGAAACAAGTTTATATTCAAACTTTTATGTATAATGTCAGGCCTTGCAACATTAACAATTAACTAGAATTTCATTTATTAAAGTCAATTAATGTGCCAAAGAAGTCAAATCTTTTCTTGCCTTTTTCTGACTTGTATTGCTCTGTTTTCAGAAGTATATTCCGTGCCATTAGCAAGCACTTGCTATGCATAGTTTAAAAGCCTTAGTAAGAGCTGTAGTAGAACTAATTTTAAGTCCGTGTTAACATTGGAGTACAGACTATGCAGTGTGCTGTCTCCCATGCACTGCACCATTACTTCCTCATACTGTCTTGTGATGATATATCAGAATTATGAGAAATATTGGAAGATCTTAATAATATTAAACTAAATTTCATAGCTAAGCTCCCCTGCTGTTTCCAGTGAGGATATACTTTTCACCTGGAATCTGTCCTGTCCTGAGTGAAGCCCAAATTCAGCAAGCATTTAAGCAAGTGCTCAAGGTCTAGTTGAATTTGGATGACGGTAACTGCGTTAAAGGAGAGTGTCAAATCATAGCCTTAAAATGATGCAGCTTAGGAACAATTCTTTTCAAGTTCAGGGAGACAGAATAGCATAACAAAGTTCAGAGGGAGTTTCCATTCAAAGCATTTTTAGCTCTGTTCTTTTGATTGCTTCACAGCTAGTATGATGGATAGCGCAAGCAGCTGGTCTACACGAGTGCATGGACCTTTTGCACTACTGTGGAGGTCACAGGACTAGCAGCCAAAGTCGGGAATCTTAAGAAAATACATAAAAGCTATCCATTGGAATTCTGCATCTGAAGTCTCATTTACAAATGAAAAATAACATTTATACATATAGCAAAACATTTGCCAGCTCCCTATGGAGATAAGTTGGTGTTGTATGGCTGACTTTAAAGGGACCGTGCTAGCTTTCCACTCTAAGGCTGTGGCCCATCTTCAGATATGCCACAAAATGTTACCATCTTTCAGGTCTCTTTTTCATTAATGAATTTTGATAATCCTTTCTCCTGAAGTTACCTGACTGAGCGCTTGAGATTTTGCTACAAAATAAATAGGGTTTCTTTCTTCTGCAGCATCAAAAGATGACTCCCAGAAATGTTTAGATGCCTCATGGTTTTTAGAGTGGAAGCATGATGTTTGGGCAGTAGAAGGTGGCAATGGCATTAGGTATACACATGCTGATGTATTTTCTTATATAATGTTACGGTAAGTATGCTTTTAATTGATGCTAGTTGGGGAAAACAGTCTAAATGAATATACTAGTATTTATAACATAAAATATGCATTTTATAACCAAACTTACTGATCATTATAGTGGGCAAGTCTTTTAAAATTCCAATGACGGAAAGGTTTGTGGAAGAGGAAAAATAAAGCATATGTCTGGCAGCTTCAGCAGTGAGGTCATTATTGTGAGCACAGCAGGGTTGTGTGTTCAGTTAATAGTTGATTTTTTTGTTGTTTTGTAGAGCCACTGTATTCCTGAATAGGAGGAGCCTTTCCTGTAAGGTTCAGCAGATTAAGCATCTCATACCTTTGATTACTTCTTAACTTCTCTTACAAGGAAGTTCTGTGGAAGTTGAATGTACAAGTTTGAAGTCCCATTTTGAAACTTAAGTATTTTGGACACTAAATCACCTTGTAATGTCACTTGGATGCAGGCCTCAGAGCTGATTATAGTTTTCTTGAACTATTTTCTTTATAGTGTTACTTTGTTTTTTGGGGGGCAAAGATGTTTGTTGGTTTTTTTGGTGTTTTGTTTTTTTTTTTTTTCTCCTTAATTTTATTGCTTTCCTTTAGTATCCTATTAGAATTTAATCGATTTTTTTTTTTTTTTCTGTTCAGTACATTGGCTGGTGGGTATGGCTGGAAAAGACAGATAAGCTCAAAGTCAAGTGAGAGTCAAGCGTTTAATGCTTGAGAGTTTACCTAATTTTCTTCCACCTTTATCAGTTCATTTTAAAAGATGCTACTTTTCTCTGTGAATCTGGGTTCACTCATGTACTCATCTTGCTGTGGTCACAACACCACAGCTACTGCTGCAGATTCACAAATAGATGATTGCTATTGGAGGAATGCTACTGATATACTGAGGTATTAAGTTTCTTATAATTTTGCACTGAACTTCAGATTTTCTCATATGCTGACACTGCCAATCTGCTCTTGGATTGTAAATGATTAGTGATGGCATTTAAAAAAAACAGTTGATCGAGGTCATGCCATTTCCACACTTCCAGGAAAATACTTCTTTTCCTTGATAGAGCCAAACTTGTTTTGCTCCTCTTTCATCTGTGGGTGATCGTATTATCACTGATTCTTGTATTATTGCTCATAAAGTGTGTGGTATTAACAAACAGGCCAGTGTCTGTGGGGATGTTGTGTAGATTTGCAACATTTATTTCTGAAAGGGTAAAATCAATTTATATATTAAAGTCCTGAATGGTTTTAATGCAAGTTCAGATGATACAACAGAATTTTTAGCCCAATGATAGACAATTGGAATTTCCACAAACAGCTAACTTGACTGCTAGAATGATGGATATAATTAATCTCATCATTTTCAGCCTGGAAAACTGGCTATTGTGTGATGAGGGCACAAAGCCATAGCTCTCTAAGCATAGCACGGATTGCATGTTGGGAATGTAATCTATTTAGGCATTTTTGAGGAAAAGGAGTATTGAGCATTTCTGTATTTCATGGCACATATTTGTAGAGATTTTTCTATTTACAGGAAGATTCTGTTGCTGTAAATGTAAAAGCTGCCTGTCACTTTCTAGACTCTTTTCATTCTTTTCCTCCAGGGGCACTTGAAATTTCCATCATGCTTAAAGAAAACTGAGAAGGTCAAGTTGCCATAGCTTCCAGGCATTATGTCTTTCCTTCAGTAAACTCTTTCCCCTCTCTAGAAATGTCAAAATGTCTATCGGCTAAATTCCTCTGCTTTCACCTTAGGAGTATTAACCTGTCATGTAGTTTCTCTTCCTTTTTTTCTAAGCTGTGATGCATTAAGGGTGCCATGTTTCTTCCCCCAACACCCCTAGAAACACGCAGCAGAGAACTGAATGTGGAAAAGCTCAAAAGAAGGTGGCAATACTGATTTCTGTGAAAGCATCTGTCAGTTGTACCTTTAGATAATTAAAGCAGAGGATCATAATGGAAACAGTGGTGAGAGTATCATCCCAGCTTCAAATCTTTCTCATGGTCTTCATCTTACTTGCCAGTACTGATGAAAATGCCTTTCAGACACAGTTGTTTCAGGAGAAAGGAGCATAAAAAGGCATTTGGGGTATCAGGTGAGGGGGCAGGCCAGAGTTTCTCAGGTCTGGTATCACTTCTGTGATATTTGGAATAAATCAAATCAAGCATCTATCCAGGTCAGAAGCTCAAGGTATGGTTGCTTCTCCATTTGTATATTTATCTATCTGTGATTTCTTTAGTCCGTGTCACTGTTTCACTCTATTCACAACTAAAGATAAAAGAAGCTGTCAAAAATGTCAATATTGTTTTCCTGTCATGGAGGGTTTTAAGTGAGCTGACAATGTGGGTGTTTATAGAACATAAGAAGTGTAAGTCCTGATTTGTATTGCAATAAAATTACTCTACAAGTTTATGTGCACTAGTAAATCAGTTGTAGAACATTGTGGGATAGTGCCTCTCTCCTTAGGTGTGGAGACAATGTTTCCTTTCTTCTGCCTTGTTCTGCTTCTTTGGGGTAGGATAGCATTCTTACTTGTCTACTTGCAATATCCAGAAGCTGGTTACTAAGCAAGCAATTCTGTGAGCCGAGAAGCTGACCAAATCTAGTTTTTCTGCAGAACTATAAGGTACATATACTTGAGGAGACATAATACAATGTCCTTTGATCTTTAATTGGGGAGGGAAAGTGATTTGTAGCAGTACTGCTGTGATGAAAGTAAATAGGGGAAAGAACAAAAAAAAAAAAAGGGGGGGGGGGGGAATACATACTGCTCTTGAAAATGCTCTGTCAGATGAAGCTATCAAAATAGTGTCCAGCCAGCCCAAACAAGAGAAGCCATTATGAGTAAATATTGTTGCTTGTCTAAATAAATGTTGTGTATTTAAGGAAAGTAATTTCAAGTTTATTTTTTAAAAAGTACAGTATTTTATATAAAAAGATTTATTTAATTTAGGTTTGATAACAGTCAAGCAGAGCAATAGTCTAGCCTTGGCAATTTTTCAGAAGCCAGGTTTTATAAAGTATCAGAGAGCTTTTATTATTTTTCTTTTAATATTTGGATACTAATTTATTTTAAACTCTACTGCCTTGAATCTGCTGTTACAAGAAAAGTGGAATAGTGATGTAGTGAGCCCTCAGACCAACTGTATAAAACTACACCTAGAAAACAATTTTTACTGGTATTGTGGCACTCAGTTTCTAGAACGTACCTCACTTCTATCTTTTTTTCCCCTTTCATTAAAATGAAAACTTACCCAGAATTGGCTAATAAAAAGGAAAGTCCTCAATTGCAATAAGAACAAACCATTTGCTTTCAGCGGTGGTGTGCAGCTGATGATGTATTGTCCTAAGCCTCTGTTTGCAACTCATGTTTGGTTTTGCCTAAATTGGCCTGTTATGTAAAATAAGGCAGATGTCCACCCCCACCCTGACTGCAGCACAGCGTAAGGGTGATTTAGTCTCAAATCCTTTGAGGGCCCTTTGAGGGATGATACCTGTTCTCTTGCGGTGCCACCACCACCAAATGACTTGGCCTGGGTGGCTGAAAAGCCATGGTTCAGCTCTGCTGATGCTTGCATGTATGCTTAAACCAAGAATAGGTTGAATTTGGCATTGACGCTCACCTTGAGGTGGCCAGTGTGTTAGAGCTGTAGGCAATGAGTGTATAGTGGTGGATGTCTTTTGGAACATGCTGCTGGGTGATGGGTTTTGCTTTGAATGATGTGGTGCTACAGGACTTGGGCAAACCTGAATGTGGAATTGAGAGGATGAGGACAGCACATAGGACTGTACTGGTTTCCTGATGGTATTTTAGAGTGACAAAAAGTGAGGATGAGATATTCCAAGCAAAGCTGTGAAAATTACGTTTTCTCTCCTACTTTGTAATGTTTCATCAAACCACAAGAATAAGAGAAAATCTTTCATTGTGTTAGAGCACATTCACTGTACTTTTCTAGTCTTCAAGTAAAAGCACTAATGATGTATTTTTCTCTTGCTAAGCCTGAGGTACATTTGAAAAGAACTGCAAAAATTCTTTCGATTTGTTGTATTGGGTGACATCCTTTCCCCATCACACATGTGTACTTACTCCTTCCCCAGCTCTCGTGTTTCTATGTTGGGGCTTCATGTTAATGATCAGGCACATCGGAAGTTTGTTATGAACCATCTGAGGAGCCCTGATGAATCTTCTGCATTCCAGTTGTTCACATCTGTTGGGACATGCACTTGTTTTAAATGTAGCGTATACTTTTTCCAGTTTCTTACAGAGTACCTATCATCTTTTTCCTGTTCAACTATAGCCATTCTCGAAGAAACCAATACCTCGTTGCAGGATGCAATAACATTGCTTTTTCTGAGCAGTTAACCTTTCCTCTTGAAGCATCTTGACGTCTGGTTTGCATTTCTACTGCAATCATACCCTTTGCCAAGACCTTAAAGGCCTTTCCTGCAATAATTCTGGTGCTGTATCCTAAATGACTTTTGATTCATTGTGTGCTTTTGTGCTTTGGTACACTGCCCATAATTTAAATTAGTTTTACAGACTCTAATCTCCCAAAAGAGCCATGTAAGTGTGATAGAAGCCTTACTTATTTAGCTGTACAGCTAACCTGTTTTTCCTTAGTATAAGACTACCCTGTGTTGTATATGATCTTTCTTGTACAATAAAACCGCTTTCTCACACGGGAGCTAGAAGACAGTATTTCTTTGACAAGAAGTCAAGGAGCTGGTTAAAAATTATGCCATTGTTTCCTTCAGGAAGCACCAACTATACTTTGCCTTGCGGTTGGAACAAATACGTATTAACAGGAAGCTCCATCTGATAGACCTAAGCTAACACAAACAGAGCATTCGTACTTTGTTGAAAGTTTTTTGATGGCAAGTGACAACTGAGAATAGTGACCTGTCTACTAGCTTGACCTGTGTAGGACATAACAGAGAGGAAGTGTGCATTGTACAGGAAACTGTCGTAGCCAGTTCCTGGAGGGAATCATGCTTCTCTGCATGAATGCAAGTATACTTCCCCTTCTGCTGGGCATCCTTGTGCTGCAGAGAGGCTGGAAGATGGGAAGTGGCTGTACCCCTCCTTCCTTCCCCTGCCTTAAAAGCAAAACAGGATTTGTCTTATCTTTTTCTTAGAGAAAAACCATGCAAAGAGCCTGTGTATGGCCAGAGATTTAAACCCTCACCTTTCTTCTGTTGTTATCAGGACTAAGGTACTATTTTTTTTTTTTTTTTTTTAACTTGTTTCATCTTCAGCTATAGTTGGTGTAAGTTGCTGGTCTCTTCTAACTCCTTGCTACGCTGATTTTTTTTTTAATACTTTGCCCTGTTTAATGGATCTAGACACAAATTAAAATTTATATATTTTTGGAATTTAAATGATTGTCTCCTAAGAAAGTTAGCTGAAGTGGTTAAGTAGCACAGCTAATGCAGTTATTATGCAATTTTCATTCAAGGATTAGAGAGTTCACAGCCATACTCTGGAAGAAAAATACATGTGTTAATAAAAATTTTAAAGTTGGCCAAAGATATGGGCAAAGATGGACTGAAGTACAGGGCTCCTTCATTCTAATAATGTACCTTCATTGGACCATTCTCTTAAAAACAAACAAGTTTTTATTTTTTAATGGAGGAAGTGATGGAGGACTTCTGACGTCCACCAGTTGCATAATTGAATGCTCATTTAGTCTTCTATTAGCAGACTGGCACTGTGCTCCGGTAGTTTATAGTCATGACAGAATTAATGTCTTTCCAGTGCTCAGTTCGGACTTGCTAAAAAGTTCAGCGTAAGACCTACGCATACAGGATATTTATGTGTGTGAATTTCATTAAGGATGAAAGTTTTCTCTGCACGGTGAAATCCTGTTTCTTTTTTAAAAAACAACCCTCTCCGAGTTTCTCACTTTTAAAAGCACCAGTTGGTATTTTTACTTGACACTATACCTTGATGATGATCCCATAAATTAAATTGCCATCCTGTATTAGCTTCCTGACACTGCTGTTTATGATCTAGAGTCCTTTCCTCTCTCTTATTGCTAGCCGTCTTCCATTTGACCAGTTCTACCTATTCCCCTGCTAACTTCTACCTTTTATTAGATTTTTTTTTTTTTTTATTTCCTTAAGCAATCCCAAAATGCCTTGAATGAAAGAATAAGAAAGGCCTGGTGTCTAGCCGCAGTAAGAAATTACTTGGTATGTATCAGTATGAATGTTTACCTAGTTGCACCCTGGAAATGACTGTGCAGACTATGCAGTACTGCATGGGGAGGTTAGGGATTTATGTTGACTTGTAGTAATATAAACCTGCTCAGGTTTTTCGTAAGGATTTTCCCCATGAAAATTAAGGAAGGAATGACTTCTCTGGCCTGGAATGGGACAGAATATATGACAAAGCAAAAGAGTGATCACCGTCTTCAGTGTGTGTCTTACCTGAAGATGTCTATTTAAATCCTCATTGCAATAAGTCTTTTTGTTGCCTGGAAAGCTATGTGAAAATGTCCTTTTGTGACACCATTGACCTTTATGTTCACAATCTGAAAATGAAGTGTCAGTATGTGTAAGCCATAGAGATGAAAGATGAAATAATGATGCTGTCATATGTTTTAATGAACTAACATGAACTGGATATGCAGCAGCATTATAGTTTGCAAATTATGATGATCAAGATAAGAATCTGCCCATATTTAATCTGCACACTCATGTCATTCATTCTCAGTGTCATCCTTCCAGTTTTTCTAAAGCGGTACGCTTAGAGGACGCTAAACTTTTTTTGTATTACTTTGTTTACCCATATAGGTTTCAACTTATCACGATGTCCTGGTTTCAGGTGGGATAGAGTTAATTGTCTTCCTAGTAGCTGGTACAGTGCTGTGTTTTGAGTTCAGAATGTGAAGAATGTTGATAACATACTGATGTTTTCAGTTGTTGCCAAGTAATGTTTAGTCTAAAGTCAAGGACTT
>JAVJGG010000021.1:12325157-12361997 GCA_035590195.1 Aviceda cuculoides
TGTTCGCCGCTGGGGGACGAATGAGGTGTCGATCAGCAGGTGGTGAGCAATTGCACTGCGCATCAGTTGTACATTCCAATCCTTTTATTATTACTGTTGTCATTTTGTTAGAGTTATTGTTATCAGTTTCTTCTGTTCTATTAAACTGTTCTTATCTCAACCCACGAGTTTTATTTCTTTTCCCGATTTCCTCCTCCATCCCACTGGGTGGGGGGGAAGTGAGTGAGCAGCTGCGTGGTGCTTAGTTGCTGGCTGGGGTTAAACCATGACACATGGTTTAAAGCTAAATGGCAAAAAAGTTATTTACTCTGTAAAAACAACCAACCAACCAACCAAAATGCCGCAAAACAAAAAAACAAACCAACCCCCTGAGTTACAAGGTTGGTGAGGAAGTTGCACGGTTGGTGATTGATCATGCTTGTGACTGAACGAAGCTGTACATTCAAAGAAAGACAATCCAGTTGCCCAAAAGTAAGGTGCAGGCAGAGGTTCAAGAGGAAGGCTTAGGTAAGACGTTACCAAAGACATAGAAGGACCCAAAAGATATATTTTTATTTACAGAATATTTCTTTTTTAGTTTTGGTCATTTTCTCCAGTAGACAGAGAAGATGAACTACAACTAGCCATTGACCTCATGCCAAAAAAAAAAGAGCACAGATCCAGCAGCTATAAGCTAAAATAGTATTCCCTGTATGCAAGGACATGGATAGTTGGTTACCTACAAGACTGATAGCTGTAATGAATAAAAGTTGTTTGGAATCAAAGAGCAGACTTAAGCTAGCTCTTATGTGACATTGAACAAAGAAAAATTGGCTATCTTCCTGGAGGGTTAGAACTCAAGTTGGGTTTATATAAATTGAGCTGAACTTTGCATCTCCCTTCTCATCTATTAAATGCTTTTGAGGTTTCAGCTTAATTTAGGGCCTAATGCCAACCTTTTCCAGGTTCATGGAAAGACTCCCACTGAGAGTATGTAAGAAACACTGCAAGAATGAATAAAATCTACCCACATTTTAGTACTGTTTTTGATGGTGATTGCTGCGTGTGCATGAGACTGTATTAATCTGGTGAGTAAGTACTTCCAGCTTGTCTCATGCACTTTTTTTTTTTAAAAAATGTTCCTGGTTGTATCAGTGGACTTATTTTATAAACCTTAATCAGTTCTCCTACCTGTGACATTTACTAAATGAGCATTGTTATCTCTCACTAAGTGGCTAATTGTTCTTTTGATCATTCCACACGTTGTTTCAGGCCACAAAAAAGACATGCTAATGTTCTAAAACCATAGTTAAATATGGAAAAAAAGCAGCAGCTCAGGGCTGGAGGCTGTGAAGTACTGATAGCTACTTGTAATGTGTCAAGTTTCTGTAGCTGCCACTGAGGTCAGTGAAAAAGCCCTAAGTCTGGAACTGTTCTGAAAGTCAAACTATATCCTTGAATAGTCAGAAACCATTAAATCCACCTTTAGTCCTTAATATAGTCCCTATATATTTCTTATATATTGCTAAGTATAGTGCATATACTAGCTAGTCATGTTTACCTGTCAGCTGTATGATTCTTTCCTGGAAATGCTCTGAGTTCTCAAACCTGCTTGAGACAAAAAAGTATCTAAATCATCTGGCTGACTTCATGGAGTAAGCCAAATTTTATTATTTATTACATGTTTGCCCACATACACACATCTGTGCACACATTGTCTCATGTAACTCTATATACACCTGTGTCTATGTATGTGCTTTTCTCTTTAACGGGTAGTATAGCATAGACAGACGTCCCAAGTCTATATACAGGCTTGGATGTACGTGAGCTCAAAGTGTTACTGGAGGGTTGCACGCTGACATTTCATGCACACTGAGATAGCTGCACTTCTGGCTGTGACTTCACCAGGTATGCAGTGTCTGTAAAAACAGAGTTGAAGAGGCAACCAGAGAAACTGGCTTCTAGTAAAAGTGCTGGCTGGCTGAGAGGAAACTTGTAATAGTCTACTGAAAACGAAGTCCGTGAAAGAAAACATCTACTGCTTTGTAAGCATTTGTGTCCACACCGCTTCAACACTTGCTAAATTCTTAGTGTTAAAAGAAACATAGCACTGTTAGATACAAGTTAACCACAAAGCTAAGTATTTTTGAGAGCATCTACTGATGCAATATCAGTGATTTATCTACATGCAGGCAGATGCTACTTTGTAACCTGGGACAGGCAATATGAAAGACTTCACACACTATCGCCTCATCTCTAATGCTTGCTTGGCCCCACAATCTGAGAGTTAGATCAGAGCTGGTGAAATCTGAACTCCTCATGGCTCTGCTTGCTGTCTTGAAGCTGGTCACATGTGTGCAAAGAGGGTAAACAAGCAACCGGTTGCAGGAGATAAAAGATTGGTGGTTTCCAAGAGACTAAGCCTTTTCTGACTGCTAGAGTTAAAGAAATTCCAGTGTTTTGCTCTCTGTTCCTCCTTTAGAGGAAAAAGGTATTATACTGGAGTTGTTAGGGCAGATACAATGGTGAATGTTTGTTCTGCTACCCCATATACAACTGGCGAAATCAGCATGGGACTGTATGCTTAGCAGTGTTCCAGAGTGGCCAATGCTACTAGTTAAACCATTCTAGTTAAACCAGATGAATATCTGTCTTGGATCTTAAAGTCCCTGAGTGATATTATATGGGAGCTAAGGTATATTTAATTTTTTTACCGAGACAGAGAAGCAAGGCTTACTAAGTAACGTGTTTTTTTCACCTGTTATGTTACAGTAAAGCGGCTTGGCTAAAACCCAGTGAAGAGTAAATGACTGTTCTGTGGAGTTGAGTGTTTTGGGATTAGCATGTACACTGGATAGCCCACATTCAGTTTGCCTGATTTAAATGTCCATGTTAAGAGCCTTCATCTGCTCAACAGTTGAAATAACTAAACGTTTTGCACAGTAACTTGTTTCACATGGGTTTTAAGTTGCTTCCTGAAGGTATCCAGTGTCCTTCCATTAACAGAGCTTTGACATGCAGGTGAGACTTAGTTTGTCTGAAACAAAGCTCTCTGAACTTAGCTATCTGACATTGTGGTTGATTATGGTAGGGCTGATACATCTGGCCACTAGTAATTTGTCTAATGCTTCTTATTGTAACGTTGGTTTCAGTTGCTCATAGTTTGTCTGATATTAACTGGTTGGATGAACAGTTTACATGCTTAGCAACTGTATCAAGGTGAGTACTTTTTTTGGAAAATATAGTAATAGTGATGAAAGTAAAGTGGTATTAAGAGTGATAAGGTTATTTTGGGCATGTGAAAATTGTAATGTTTGATTTGAAAAAATAAACCAATTTGTGGGCTTTGAAATCTTATCTTCCATTGTCAGGGTTGCACCTTTGATTTTCCTTATGAAAATTCACACAAGTTCAGTTACATTCTAAATACTTGGGGAAAAAAATCACAGCTCTCACATGACTAGTGGAAGCTTTCTGAGGCTTGACAGTTAAATTTCCCCAGGACGATTTTCATATAGAGCAAATTCAAGTTTGAGACAGAGTCTGTCCTTCCAACTGTTGTTTGTAACTATTTATCTACTGGGGACTTGTCTGCTGTCAACAAGTGAAAGTAGGCAATAACTGAGAATCTGTGCTCCACTTCTGGCTGAAGAGAGGGGAGGTAGCTGTCAAAAAAAAAAAAAAGAAAAAAAAGTGGCAAACTTTTCCTGTTTTCCATTTTCCTGGTGCCTCACGCCCTTCTTACGCTTCAGAAGTGGAGAGGGAAGCCACTAGTACTGAAACAAAAACAGAGTAAGGGCCGAGTGTTGGAAGGAAACAAACAGCAGGCTGATGCCAGAGGAGGACCATGTATATATATATTTTTTTTTCCCCTCTTAATTTTGCACCCTCTGTTCCTTATGTGCGATTGATCTATCTCAGAAGCAAAAAAGTGATGCCAATGCGACAGGGTTAGTAGCTTAACTGTGGTGCTCCGCTGGCATGGCTGTACTAGTGGGGCTTGAGGGCATCTTATCTTCTCTCTTATGCCCAAGAAAGATGAGCAAGAGCAATATCTCACTCAACATCTTTATTTTGCTTGGGATAATGTGTATTTGTGGGTGTGAAGGTGCCTCATGCTGAAGCACAACAATAAATTTCAAGAGTTTTTCCAGGGGTGAAAAAAAATAATTAGTAAAGTGAAATGGATCCACGTGCATTCCCCCCCTTTTATGGGGGAAAACCCATAAAAGTAGGTAGTGTGGTGACTGGCACTTGATGCAATTCTATGTCAGCCTTCAAATCCTCTAATGGTAACAAGTAAAGGGATTTGGCAAATGATTTACCCTAAGTTTATCCTCCTGTCACTTAAGCATAAAAACTTTCACCTTTAATCCTTATTAGGGTCTCTTTTGTTGTGTTTGTTTAGGAAAAGTACAGAAATGGATAGTCTTTGCTTTGGTGCCCTCTTGTGTCATGCATTGGCTGAGTTACGCTTTTAACAAGTCTACTACTATTAAGGGATATAATAAGTATAAGTTGTTATTGCTCAAGGTGTATTCAGACAGCTTACACCATCCCATGCAACTTGTTTGCTTTGAACTGGTACTTCTGTGTATATTGGACTTTTTATCCAGAGACCCTTAGCTACCTCTGTGTAACTGAACCCATTTATGTTCGTCTTGCCATGTGTATTGGTCTTAAGCAACTGTAGGAATATTGCAGATAGAAGGGCTGGACACTTGGGGAACGTTTATGTTATGTTTCAAACGACTGGCTCATCTTTGCATTCCCCTGCCTTGTCAGCACACCTTACTTCTATTTAAGAATGGCCAAGGTTAGAGATACAAAGTAAAATGAGAAGGTATTGGAGATAAATTAGAAACACCCACATATTTATACTTTGCCTAGGTAAAAGTATATTCTCGTATGTGTGTTTATGTTGATGTGTGATAATCTCTATCCTATTAACTTCAATTCATTATCACTTACTAATTTGATTTTTTGTACGTAATTACCTCCAAACTTCCTCTCCATGATTTTGTAATGTGTTTACAATATCATTTGTGTATGAGTGAATTGGACTCACATGCACCATATTTTGAAGCAATTGTTGGACAGTCTAGCTTATAATGTCAACCTTGACACATTTTTGTTTTCTTGAGTGCTTGGCCTTTCAAAAGATTCACCCAATGAAGTTCTTAAGTGAAAAAAAAGATAAAGGCTCTGGGTGAGTTCAGCTGAGCCATGCCAATTTGCAGCCAGTGATGTCATGTTTTAATATTTCTTCTCTTGAGTTCAGTTTTATTCATTATGCCAATTCTTTTTTGTTGTTTTTCTGAGAAAAAAAATGGATTAACAGTTTTAGAGATCTGTAACGGGGGGAATTATTTAGTTACTGGATTTTTCAGCAAGCTTCTGTCAAGTGCAAAGGGTTGGTGTTGCTTGTCTCAACAGAACTGTGAAAAATATCCCTAACAACTAGCTCTGTCTTTAATAAGTGAATATTTTCAATCATCTTCATCGCTCATGTCAAGTTTTAAAAAGAAACACACAGTTTGGGAACTGGAAGCTGCCTATGCCTAGTGTGTAGTGGATAGCATCCAGTTTGGGTCTGAAATGTTTTGCTTCCCACATGTTCCTCTAAGGCAAGCAGCAGTCCTGCGGTGTGGCGGGCACAGCTGAAGCTGCTCAGGGAAGGGGTTTGAAGGCCAAGGTTGCAGGTCTAGGCAGCCTTGCTCCCCAGCTGGGGGAAAAAGCTTTCTGGGGGCTACAGGCAGTTGGGCTGAGTTTGCTGCAACTCCCTGGCTGTCCTGAGTCTTACCTTGGGAACCAGGACCCTCTACCTAAGGATGCGCTTGGGCAGGAGGGACCAGGGAACAAACCTTTATATTCCTACCCTCTCTCTGATAGTTTTTTTTTTTTTTAAATTTTGTTTTATTTTAAAAATGGAATCAGTCCTAAGTTGTGTTTCAGATGTCAGATTTCATTTATCTGGGGCCTTTTGGGGATTGGTTAAAAAGACAGTGTGGGCAGAGCCTGTTAAGCTCTGGCTTAATTGGGATTTCTTTGCAATTTCTTAGAATTTGGAACAGCAAAAAGGCAAATATTTGAATCATGGAGGGGGGGGGGGTGTTTGGGGTGGTTGTGTGGTGATGATTTAGCTGTAGAAGCCCTTACAATGGGAAAGAATAAGAACTGTTGTTTTCCTGAGGGGCTGGGAAGCAGCAAGTCTTATAGGTAGGCTAAAGCTAATATTATTGTGCAGGTTCATTTGATAATGTCCAACCCAAACCCTCAGTGTCTGAAGAGAAATAAACTATCCAATGTGAAGCAGGATCACTCAGAAGTTACCAGCTGTGTGTTAAGATAATCTAATACAAATAACATTTCTGTGTGTACAGATAATTTGTAATGGCATAATTATCTGTCTTCCCTCTAGGTTCTTACTAGACTACATTACATTATTTTTATTTATTTTTTTTTTATTTACAGCTTCCTTATTGTGCTGATATGCCTTATTTTCAGCGTGCTTTCTACAATTGAACAGTATGCAGCTCTTGCTACAGGGACGTTATTTTGGATGGTATGTATGTGGATATTAATGTGATTGATGCATGTTTGTTCTTAATGTGCAAATTCTGATCTCCTGAGCTAATACTGTATCAAGCAGAATGTTCCTTGTAGTTTAATTGACAAGAGGCTTTTCAGCTTTTCTGCTTTTCCCTGATGAGTCAGTAAAGCCACAGAAACACTAAAAGTCATGGTAGCGGAAAAAAACAAGTCTTGCCCTATATGGCCTACAATGAGGGAATCTATGTTGTGTTGAACACACATGGCTGTTCTAATTAAGCTTGAACCTCTCATATTGCTCAGGTTAATCCATTTTTCAGCCATACTGAAGACCAGACACCTGACCATAGTGGGGGAAAAAAGTAAGTGGAAGTCCTTTCTTTTAGTTGGTGCTTTCACAAGTGGAAAACTCATGTATTTTCATTGACTGCAGAGTTAAGACAACTTGCTCTACCTGTTTTCCACACTTTTCCTTCAGTAGAGAAAACATAGTTACCTTTTGTTTATAGTACACTAGTGCTGCAACATATGTGTTCCATGTATGTTCAGAGTATTACTGTCCAGCCAGCTTAGATTTCATTGAAGAGCCTGAGTTTTGGAAAGGCATGATTTTAAACATACAAAAAAATGTATAAATATGTTGTACCTCAGTGGTGGGGTACCCCCAGCTAAATAATTGATTTCTCTGTAATTGTAAATAAATGACCATGATTTTACTTGTGAAAACACTGTCACTATATTGAGAAAAAGTTAACTAGCAATTTAATAAATGTTTGTTCAAAATAGTTGTGTAGCAGCACACCAGTAATATCATTGTTATGTATGATATCCTTATTAACATGAAAAAGTTCACTTAAAACCCCCATCAATTATAATAAGTTTTATCTATTTATCTATTCAATATGCTATAGTTTTATACCTAATAGGAACACTGTTAGAATTTAGTGTCGATCACACTGTTTCTATTTAAGGTATCTCCGTGCCTGGTATATTATTTTTAACTAATTTGTAAGATATTTGAACTCCTAGGTGTGATGTTATAATTAGTTGCCAGCTAAGAGAGTCTATATATGAAATTCTGCGTCTAGGTTTTTTTCTGTTTTGTGGTTTGTGGTTTTCTTTTTGTACAGATTTAAGCTGTGTTTTTTTTCTATCCATAACTAGTAGTAATGGATACTTCTGCCAATTTCTGTGATGAATTTCACTTGTGATAATATCTCACTCATCTTTGCAAGATATCAATATTTTACGTGTGTGTTGTTTCAGTGGAATGACTTCTAGTGACAACCAGTGATGTTTCTTCCCCCCACCCCCCATGAAATCATGGAACTCATTTTGTATGTTCATACCGAATGCAGTATGTATTGTCTGTATGTGTGTAATATGTTCAGTGTAATATGTTTGCAAAGTGTTCAGGATTACATACAATCTATGTAATATCCAGTATGTATTGGGTGTTCATACTATTCTGTATTATCTTGCTTTCTAAGTAGTATGCATCAGTTTTCCTGTTCCATCTAATAAGAAAAACTATGGTTAATTTTTAACATAGAAATCCTACTATCATGGTTTCTTGGGAATTCAGCAGTTGTTTGTTTGTTCAGTATTGGCATATTCTGATATTGTTTTCTTAAAGGATTAACTGTGGTTATTTTCAAGAAACTTAAGGGGATTACAGTGATCATCGGTCCAAAGCAGTAGATAGGCCAATATGCTCTCTGCTCTATCCAGTTTTGGTGGGATTTTCAAAGGAGTTGTGGCACCTTGCAACACAAATATAAATGTCAGAACCTGGTTCCTGTTAGTGTCTACCCAGTAAAATTTCCTATTCTGTTCTTATTTTAAGATTTTACTTTCACTGTACTATATCATTATGAGCTGTCAAAATTGAATGTAACTGAATTCTTAAGGGGGGAGTTAATCACAGATGACTGGTTGAAGAGAAACTGTAAAATGCAAAGAAAGAAGTGAAAGAAACTGTAACAGCATACAGGCATGAAAAAACACAGTGCAAGCTTCCAACCCAAATGGTGATGTAAGGAGACTTATTAAAGCTTAGGAGAGCACTCTTTCTACTGCTTAGCAGTAGGAATTAATTTATCTTTCATGTTTGTAGAGGGACTTTTAGTTATACCACAATAATAGTTTTAATTTGGAGCCAGACAATGAAAGTAGGTAACATTGTCATTGTAGGTAAGCAAAGAAGGGCAAACAAGTTGATTTAAAAACTGAGTGAGAGAGACCTCAAAGGAGCAGTGGTGCAACAACAACCTGCCCCGAGGAGTATGGGAACCTTGAAGAAGGCTTTTCTGCTTGGGCTTGACTGGGACAGTGAGAAAGAGGGAGCCTTTGGCCACGTGGAATTCGAGGTTTATGAGGCCTCGAGTCATTCCGTGAAACTTGAGTTACACTGCCTGAGTGTGTGTGAGATTAAAATAATTAAAGTAACACTTAGAGACCTTTGAAGATTATAAAATTGAGTCCACCTTTCCCTATCTGCTTTCCAAAGGGAAAATTATTGAAGCTTTGTCAAGAGCAGATTGCTTTTTATTTAGACATAAACTCCTATGTAGTGTAGAATTCTCTCTAAATTAATTATGCTTTGTAGTGCATCAAATACAAGGCTGAGATAGTCAGTGATACCAAATGTGCAGTGTCATGCTTTGAAATTTTGCCTACTTGGGATTTGTGGCCTTCTTATGTTTTGGGAGGGGAGGGGGGAACGCTTTGACCAGGCAACCATAGGTCTGGAAATGCAAGAAATTACTATATCATGCTAAATGTCTGGAAATGAGTAAATGAGTGCTCAAGTTAGCATATGGGTATGCTGAGCTGAACAGCCCCATGGAGCGAGTCCGATTAGATGAGCTTACTGCACAGGCACTGTAAATCTGATTCATCTTGAAAATGAGATGGAATAACTGTGAAAGCACATGTGTGCGTTATCTGCAAACTACTGTTATCACAGAATACCTTCTACATACCACTTGTGAGTTGCATGGCATTGAAGATGCATGTTGGGGAAAGTACAGAATCTGCTTCTCCTGACTGAAAAACTATTCAAACAAGACCCTTGAAAACACTGACAATTAAGAGCTATACTGCTTTATTTCCTCCATGTAGCCAAAGTATTTTACCCTGATCCCGTGAAAGATCTAAGCACCTACACAACTTGAGCAGATAGTCTTATTGAAACCAGGGAGACTGGTTACATTAAAGTTACAGATGGAAGCTGAGTGTGTCATTTTAATGAATAAGAATTTCATGCTTCAATAATATAGCCTTACAAGATATTACAATCATATGAAAGTAAGAGCTAAAAAAGTGGTTGAGATTATTTGTATATATTGTTTCCTTTTTATTCTGGAGCTGCTTGTCTTATAACATTACCTCCTGCTACCAGAGGAGGAAGTAGAAGATGATGTCAATAATTTTAAAGCATTTTAAAATGCTTCTGTTTTTAATAACAATAAGAAAAGTTGCAAGCTTAACATTGGAAAAATAAACAAGGGAAAGTTTATATGTGTTCCAAGTGGTATTCCACTTTTAGACAAAAAGCTTACAATTAGCTGTTGAATCTGTCTCTGCTTGTCACCACACTTCACAAGGCAAAGAGCCTTGATGAAAGCTATACCTAAATGCAGTTGTAATGGGAGATTAGGAGAGAATTGGCCTTTTGTTAGTTTCCAGAATGCAGTGAAAACTGTTTAAATTTGCATGTGTTTATTTTATCTTTTTTTTTTTTCACTAGATGGTGCTGTTGGAGGGGTTTGACTCCAGTTACTCGTTGGCACTTGCCCAGCATGAGCTGGAGTCTGAGCCAAGATTGTGAAAGGATCGTCATTTTGAAGGGTATATGTACACTTGGCCCATTTAAAATAGTGGTGCGGGAGAGCTTTTGCCATGACTCATAAAGAGAATGTGGTATATCTGTGTAAAAATTGATTTTGAGACTACAATATTTAAACTATGGAAAAAAGTAATTCAGAGATGTATGTTCCCAGAGAGGCCATATTTTTCTTTTATTTTCATAAGCAAGGATTTTATGGTGCCAGAACACAGCAGAATGCTGTTATCTCAGCATGATCTAAGAAAATCCAAGTGCCTGATCCAAGGGGATTAAATATTCTGCTGAACCAAGGGATATTTAGTGTGCCTGAAAAAGCTATTTTCTGGTATGAATCTCATTTCATTTTTGATTCCAACAAAAAAAAAAAAGTTATGTTTTTATGATGAAAGTATAAGCTCTTTCCAACTTTGAGTTCCTTTTCTACTTTAGCATACTACTTACGGAAGAGATTAAATGATTTTTAAACACTAAAAAGACTATCAATTAAGATAAAAGGTAATAGTTTCGGGTGGTTAACATTTATGTTATTGGCATTGAAATTATTCTTACAATTAAGAGAAAGTGGCATAGAGTCTAGGCCTATGAGAGATCTAGATTTTATTTCTTTCTTTAATATAATCTTTTGAGTATAAGCTTTGCGTTTTGTTTGCTGGAGTGTTTTGTGGGCCTTGTGAGAAAAAAAAGAAAAAAATACCTACAGGTTTTGATTCTGAAGATGGTCTTCAGAGAGAACAAATGGTTCAAATAGTTCAAAGTGGTTCCAGCATTTTTTTTTTTTTTTCTGATTATCTTCCTTGGTTAAGAAGACCAAGACAGAGACTTACAATCTGGACATTGCTGCATTTCATCCTTTTGAAAAATTAAATGGGATTAACGTCTGTAAAGGATGCCTGGTGATAGCTCTACAGACTAATGTAGTCTACAGACTCTCTCTAAAGAACAACTGTAGCTGAGAAAATGAAAAATTTGTCTTTGCAGCCTCAGCAATGTCCCCTGCTCCGACCCAGAGTAAGGTCAGCTGGTGTAGAAGACGTGTGTGTGGTAGAGTTGTGCTCTTTAATCCTTTTCCTTTGCTGGACCTGCAGATAGACCTGTGCAGAGAATCACTCACTGCAGCATTTTCTTTCTGTCACTCCGCTGATAGCTGAAGTCAAGAATCCAGCTTGCATTTGAAGTCAGTGTCTCTACATTTAAGTTTGTTGTAAAAAGGCCAAATGCGAGTGGTTTGAAGGCTCAGGAAACATGAATAGAAATGAAAATTGCCCTCCCCCTTTTTAATTAGGTGACAGTATAGTTAGTAGCTGGAACGACGAGTTTCCTCTGAATCTGAACCCAGGTGTTTCTCGCTGTGCTTCAGTCTGTGGTTCTGATGTTTGTAGCTGAGCTGTGCTGGCAGACAATGTGAGTGCTTCTAATCTGCTTCATTGCAAAATCAGCTGCTTTGGTTTGAAATGCTGCTGGTAGTAACATCTTAACTTGTTCCAGCTGTTTGCAAAGCAATGCTTTGTCAAGTCCCCTGGTCAGTCTAGAAGAATTATGTGTTTAATGCAAATATGATGTTAAAGGGATTTAATTAATTTGGTTCAGAAGGTTGCATGAACATGCTTTTAGTCCAGTTTAAATTCTGCTTCATGTCCATTCTGAACAGGTCTGAGTGAGCCAAATCAGATGCTTCTAAAGTGGAAATAAGATTGTCTGTTAGGGACAGCTGAACCAATTTAATGAAATGGGTTTTAAAGAAAAAAAAAAGACAAAAAAAAAAGTCAAACCTGTTGTTATTGTTTGGTGTAGATGAAGTCTGAGCTGAAGAGGAATGCCAGGAAGGAGCGAAGAGGTGATATGGAAAGAAAGTATGCTAAGACCAGTGAGGGAAAGAAGAGCTGCTGCTTGTTTTTCACATGTGCTAAAAATCAGTTGCAGAAGGGAGCTATAGTTTCCCTTTAAGATCTGTAGAGGGCAGCATTGGACCACGCTGTGTCCCATCTGGGGTGACTGGATGCAGACGTTGCATGATGCCCTGAAGTAGATAAAAATAGCTTTTGGAAGAAGTGAACTATTAATAAAGAGATGGTTTTTCACATGGGCTTGGGGAATTTTGTAAGAGTAATCAACAAAGATAATTCTGGGAGAGAAGGGTGGAAGAAAAAGGCTGTATAAACATTGCTGCAAGAGACAACTCTGGCCACTTTGTGTGGTTGTAGCCCAAAAATTCATGATGTTTGGCCTACCTGATTTCTCATCAGGTGGATAGCTTTTGGAAAAAAGTGAGAACAATTGAAGCTTTCAGTGGAATGAATTGGACAAGTATTTGCACGGAGGAGAAAGAAAAAGATACTAAATTTGTTAACACACTGAAAGATTTCTAGTATTTTATGTCCTTCCAGGTATGCTCTTGCTATTGTCTTAGAAGTTTCTTTTTCAGTAGGGAAAAAAGAGAAAGTTTATTTGGCTACAATTCTCTGAAGTTACCACCAGAAATTACTTTTAGATATATATGATAAAAATAAGCAGTGATTTTTTTACAGAAAATAAAACTCTTTTTACATGTATTGCATGTATTTCTTCTAGCAGGTTCAAAAGTTCTGGATTTGAATTCTTATTTTAGTCTGCTATACTGGAGTGTGTATTTGATAAAGATAAGCTTGGATGCAGAAAATTGGTTACATCCATTTCTGCCTTTTCAAAGAACTATGACAAAAAATAATCCCTCTTCTTGGATTTCTGTACCTGAAGTTCTGTGGCGGCATACCTGAATACTGTCATCTAAAATAAAGTCTGCAACTACATCACTATGTGTAAAAGAATCAGAATTTAGCATTTATCCCCACAGTACTTTGGGACGAGATGGCTATGAAGCACAAAGTATTTATTGGGGCTCAAACTCTGAAGACTAAGACAGGCTCTGGGAAGAGTGACCCTCCTCAAGCTCACGATGGAGCTCGTGACAGATCGCAGGCCAGCACGAACCACTGGTGGTAGGTTGGTGCTGGCTGCTGGCTGCGTGGTGGCCTACGTGAGCTGACGTGGTGGTACCCCTGGCTGGCAGCGTGGGGAGTTGGCCAAAGACCGAAATGAGCACAGTGCCACGTTGTCCTTTTGTGCTGAGCAAGCTTCCCAGCCTTTCATATGTGAACTACAGTAGTGTGATGGTTTTCAGAAAATACTGCTTTTGTATGGTATGCAGTGTTTTGAAAATTAGGGGGATATGTGCTCCTAGATCACCTGTTCTCAAGAGCTTGTGTTTACCCTCATAAGTTGCATTGTATCCCGTTTTTTTGTTTCTTTATTTTTAACTATAGCTGCATTCCAACAAATTCTGTTCAAAGGTGTATCTAAGAAAATACCATCACTGAAAAAAGTGTGTTTCATTCACTGTTACATATATTTTTCACTTTTGTCAAGCTTTCTACTTAAGGGTTAAAGTTTGACTAAACTTTTCTGGGGTATAAATCCATGTCAAACTCAGAGCATTTGCCTGGTAAACTCTAAAAGAAACATGGTAAACATATTTTCTTTGAAATTATACACATTTTTCACTGTTTAATATTTTAATAAACAAGCAGAGTAATACAAATTCCATCTCAGAAAAAAATTTAAAACTGTGAAATATTGGTACATATTAGAGCCAAGCAGTGAAAAAAAGATTTTTAAATTTAGGGTTTATCTGGATTAGTGTGTAATGTTTGCAGTGACAGGTGTTTCCTTTATGCTTTGCCCAAATGTCTGGAAAGTAGTTTGTCATTAAGTGCTACATTCAGTGTGTATCTCAATTTCAGTATAACTGGAGGGTCTATGGCTTTGTTAGGTCCTTGTTTTCACATCTGACCTCAGCCAGCTGGAGTCTATTGTTTTAAGCGTAATGTAACAGCTGACATAACATAACGGATATCAAGCCGAAAAACTGAAACAGTGCGGTGAACTGATGCAAGGAGAGGAGAAAGGGAGAAGTTGGGAAGGAGGGACTGAGGCAAAACTAGCTTCATGATTCAAAGTGGAAGCTTGCTGGCTTGTTTTCCCGGGGGGAATGAGCTAGGAAATAATGGGATGAGTCTGTTGAAGTTCTATTTGCAATTGATTACATATAATAGACTACTGAGACAGGTTTGAGTTTGCCAGCTGTCACTAGCTGGTGGCTCTTGAATGGCTTTAAGTGGCCCTTGGTAGCCAAAACTGGACTAAACTCTGCAGGTGTGGTGTAAATGTAGTGCAGAAGAGCAGTAAGTGCCAATGTCTTGGAAGAAAGGAGGTTCCAGGAGTTAGTCGAGAGAAAATAACTTAAACTGAATGCATTAAGAATTTTATTTTGTGATGTTGGATAAAGCGAGTTCAATTAATTGACTAAAAAATCAAAAGCAACTGGGCTTCTTGGTGGCTCTCTTTTTCTTGGCAGTTTCTAAAGTAAGCTTCTATATGTTTATTTTCTAAAACCTTCATTATTTCATTTCTTGAATTCTGTGTTCGATAGTAGGAAAGTGCATCTCAGCATTGAGTGCTAACTGCTCTTGGAAGGGGAATGAGTAAATGAATATCCTGTTAGAAACTTGCCATGCCATGAAAAATGTGACAAATACCTGACTTTGTGCACAGAGAAGGAACAAGAAGGTATAGAGATCACCTTGTTATTTCTTAAATATATATTTATGTGTATCCTTCTTTACATATATATATTTCTATATATAGAACATATTTCTATTTTTAGCAATGTTGAGAAAAAATACTTCTAGCTAGATTTCATTTGTATTGAGTAGAGCTTCTGGCAACTCCACCCTACTAAGTGTTTATTCCATGGTTTGGGGGGGGAGGAAGTCAAGACTCTATATGCTGGGTTTTTTATGTATATGGGTATCGACGACCAAATTAGGTTCTACATTTATAAGTGAAGTTTTTATGGCATGAGACTTGCAATTGTGCAGTATGTTTAACTTTGTGCATATGAGTAATCATCATGACTTCAGCAGAGCTTCCTGTGTGCATAAATATTAACAGGGTCGGGGCATAATAGGAAAGGTTTCTTGAACAGTCTCTGCTTGTACTTAAGGATAATCTCAGAAGCACGAGAGTTTGATTTATGTAACTGCAAGCTGTTTTTATCTCACATTTAATGTTTTAAATTTATTTTTATCTAATTTACTTTTATTTTGGTAGTATGAAAAATGTCAGCGTGACTGAAGCATCAGTTCTGTTAGACTTGTCTTGCACAAAGAGTTTCTAGGATTGTTCCTGTTGTAATATGAGGCCCAGCCCTATTTTGTCTCGGTAATCGGAAAGGTCTTGTGAAAGAGTTTTAGAGCTGTTGATTCAGTGGCTAGTAATACATAGCATGGGCGTTTACACTCCATCTCAGCTTATAAAATAAATCTGTTTTGTTGTAGAGCTTAGAGCTTGGTGTTTGTACTGAGCTGCTGGAGAAGTCTTGATAGCCCAGAGAGCTGCCACATACTGCATTTCTGTTCTGCATTCCTGGCATGTCCTGTGCCTTGGCTGCAAACAAGGATGGGTGCCTGCATGCCCTGGTAGTGACAGCGTCAGAAGCTGTGCAACAGAGTAAGTTCTGTAGGTCTCTCTCGAGTTGCCCCTAGGGAGCAAACATTGAGATAGTTGTCCTAAAACTTCTGCACTTCTCAGCTATCCCAATTGTTCATTGATTTTGGGAACCTGTACCTTAGTGTATTGTTTACATCAGGTATTTCCACCTAACCCATCGAATGTGAGCATATTTTTAAGATGATAGGGAGTCAAGAATTGTTATTAGCTCTCAGAAACAGCAGGACTTTGAAGAACTAACAACATAACCAAAATCCATGGTTACCCACACCCATTCTGTGAAAGCAAGCTATGTACTGCCTCACTTTGATGGTTTCCCTTATGCTAATGACACTGAGGCTGACCCTTTTTTCCCTGCAGCATGCTGTTAACATCCTTATTAAGGTACCTTTCAGAAACACTCCTTTTCATTGTTGTTTCTGTCAGCTTGATGATGTGTTTACATGTGGAATGCATGCAAAAGGAGTTTATTTACTTGTCCTTTATCCCTCTGCAGCTGTTCCCCAGATCAAGGTGAGAAAGAACATCTGCTGTAGAGGTAATCTGCCTGTTTCATGGTTCCCTACAGCAGGGTGAGTAGAATGTATTTAGATGCTGTTTTGGCTGCAATGTTGCAGAACAGTTTTAAACTGGAATATGTGTGTATGGTGACTGACCTCCATCTGGCCTACAGGCAGGGAGCTTGACAGCTACCTTCTAGGAGCTGCTCCAAGTCATTGATTTAGTGTATGAAACTTGGAATGAGTTATACTTAGTGGCCAGGGCAGGGGAAAAGGGAGGAGAGAAAATTAAATATTTACTAATCTTTCGTCTGTAATGCCTTACAAACACGAATGTACCTAACCTGGCAACATACTTGGGAGGTGAGTATTAGCAGTTTTAAAAGTAAAATTGGGTGACTGTAGCTTTTCCACCCTAGCTTTGCTTTGTGAGATAAATCCTTCAAAGAACCCAGGCTGCACTTTTAAGAATGGGTTTCAGCCTGCATAAACTGGCACTGCCACCTGAAGAAATGGTCCTGCTGCTCCACTCCTTGTGCCAACACAAGCATTTGTGCAGCTATGTTGTAAACTGCCTTGGAGAACCCAGATGGGTTCAAACTAACCTTTTTTTTGGCCAGATGAGATTGCTTCTTTTGGCAGCAGTGCTGGTTTAAAGTGTTTGTGGAACTCTAGAGTAAGATTTGTTAGCTTTTGATAGTTAAAAGTGTGTTGGAAACTTTATGTGCAGCACAATTTACAAGAAGACTTGTGTGCTATCCTTCTGACAAAGGGTATTATTATTGTTGTGTACATTACAGCCAATTCAAAGGGCCTTGCTTGTAAGATCAAGTACAACACTTAGCAGAGTGGGGGCCCACATACTCTAAAAGATAGCTCCTACCCTCATAGACCTTGCAGCCTAAACAGACGACGTGGTGAAAAGGTGAGAGAAAGGACGTGTGAGTAGCCTCTTGCGCAGCCAGACACTGAAGCAGAGAAAGAACATAACTTACAGAAGTCCTAGCTTTAGCCTGCTCCACGTGTTCAGGTTCAGTGATGGGCCCCAGAAATCATAACACTGAAAAGAGAAATATATTTAGTTTCTTGTCTCGTTTCTTAATTTAGGGCTTTGAAAGCTTTTAATATGAAAGTTGTGATTTTGGCCCTTAGTTTACATACTTAGCTCTGTGCCTCTCTTGTATTGATTTGACTGAATAATTAATTAAGTAGCATTTTATGTTTTCTTTGCATCTGTTTTGCTGCATGACAGCAGGACATCAGCCTGACAGCTGATTGAGACCAACTTGACAGAAATTAATTTTATCCTACAGGTCTAGGCATGCCTACTGTAATCCAGAGCCAGTTATTGAACTCGAATTGGCAGCTAGATCCGTCTCTACAAACAAAAGCTGTTTTGTTCAAACTCGGCTAGAACAGACAGGGTGTAGGTAGGGTTGCAGAAGCATGTCTCTCTGGAAAAGCTTAAGAAGCAGTCATCTGCTAGCTCTTTGCTGCTGCCCCTCAATGGGATTTTACTTAGCCCAGAATTGCATTGTACTGCGTTTGCTTTCATAGTTTGCTCCAGTGCCTAGCTGCCCCAGAAAACTTTGTTTACCGCTAAACATGGTTAAAACTAATTTGGTTAGATTGAAGAGGGCTAAGAGCACTTCCACAACGGGTTACCGTTGTTCAGCTTTGTGGGTGGTAATCTCTAAGATGAGAGGTGCAGTAATGAGGAGTTGGGTGTGGTAGTATCTTCAATCTGTTGCTGTCTTTGAAGTGATCACGAGCACGCGGTTGCATGTGTCAGTGTAGCCTAGCCCCATAGGGTATAATTTTACTATTATGTCATTGTTATTATTAATACAATAACAGGCACATGTGGGTTTGAATTATTGCAACTATTTTGATAAAACCAAAACACAGCCAAGCCCCAATCCCCACATATCTCTACACAGAATACCAGTACTAAATGTGTGTGTAGACTAGTCCTGAGATAGCAACTTACCTTACAGATTCCTAGCATGTGTGTATATATAGATATACATATATAAATGAAAAAAAGCTGCTTGAATATGAGCAGGATTTTTCAGACGTAATGAAGTGTCTTTTCATACTTGCATGTTAGGATCTAGCTTATTAGTGAAATGGTTAAATATTTAACCACTATGAGTCATGTGCCTTTTTAAAGCAAACAGAGTTAAAAAGGATGTAAAGAAAAAAAATTATTCCTTTACTTCCAGTTCTGAACTGGAAGCTTAGTGAGTTGCTATCTCATCCGCAAGGAAAAAATGCAAGAAAAGTAGGGGCAGCATACTGACTGTATTGAAGACAAACTTTCCACTGGTATGCGCTTAAAATACATTTGTGATACACTGGGTAAGGTGGAGGGAATAGATCTGGGATCTTGTAGACCTCAAAAGCAGAACCAGGTTTGCAGCAGTAGTCAAAATGAATAACTGTAAACAAAGACCTGTTTTTGTATTTTGGTAACAAAACTAGGAAACCCTTTCAAGGTTCTTTTCAAGTAGTATAGTGATAACATGAAATTTCCTTTTCTTTTCTTAATTGATTATGTCAGGTTAATGGCCAATGAGAGTCAGAGGTGAGAAGCTCAGCCATGCGTCAAGTCGCACAAAAACGCACACTGTGGCCATTCTGTCAAATGAGAAATCCCAAAACAAACAGGCAGCCTGTCAATCTTTACTTTCTCAAGGTCAACAAACTGTGGTTCTGAAATGCTAGTGAAGCCATTAAGAGAAAGCTGTTTCAGGAGTTCATTCCACGTTTGGAAAGCATCTGAACTCTGGTTTCTTAGTGTTCAGACAGAATGGACTGTTAGGTTTCACATCCCAGGCAGCTTCATTTGTTTCATAGCTTATGTGCAGAGAGTTTCTCTCTTTAAAAACAAATCATATTTTCGCAGATATGTAATGAGCTCTGTGATCTGTGTGTAAATTGCTGATTTCTTCTGATTTTGTGTCTGCAATTAGCTTTCATTTGGAAAGAAGAGACTAGTGTTTGTCAATGCATAGGGTAAGGCATCTTCTCTTGGTCCCTTTCTCACTGCAGTGCTGCTTGCGCTCTTTGCTAGGAAGAGTGAATCAATGCTCATTCAGACAAATATCCTCTGGCACTTTAAATCTCCATTAGAGTCAGGTAACAGGGGCCTAGATTTTAATGTCTTTTCCCCACCCACCACAGTGCTATGGTTCCTGTAGATTTCTTGCAAATGTGTAGATTATTGCTACTTGTATCTGCTAGGGTGGTCATCTGGAAAATAGAAGATGAGAAGTGGGAGATTCTGCTGGTATGCCTCTGAGCATAGAATGGCAGAAAAATGCAGGACAGCATCATGAATAGTCTTAGTGTTAGATGACTGCTTGTTATGGAGAGAACAAGGAGGCAAGCAGGAGAAACATCTCTTCCAATGACTGTTACCTGACTGAGTTGTCTGTTCCTTGAAACAGCTGTCTTTTTCCTTGCTCTTAAAATTGGTGTGGCATTGACAAAGTAGCTAATTGGTATTTTTTTTTCTTAATACTTAAAGGAGATGTTGAGCTAGAGCTTTTTCACTTAAAAAAATTAGTTGCTTTAGAGAGTTGGAGCAAGGTGATGGAGGCAGTCAGTGAAACCTTTCATGTGAAGGTGTAAGAGGTGGAGGAAGAAATACTAAGCGGCTTGGATGAGGGATGAAGCGCATGATCAGATACTTCTCCTCATTTCTGTTTTTTTGTCACCTCTTGGAACAGGGACTTCTTGAGTATTATAATTTCTTAATGAATTGCAGATGTCACTCATTGTGGAACTGTATCTTCTGTTATTCTTTCCCTAGCTTGAACTTAAAAATTGTTACTGGCCTAAGCAGTCTACAAGGTACAGAGAATTCAAACACACAGAAAGCCAATGTCCATTAAAATCTGGGGGGAGCTTCTGCCCTTTTAGGGTTGTGAGTGACTTGCATTGCCTTTCTGAATGTGCATCTAGGCTTTCATGCACAGATTCACTTTGCTTGCATGTCAGCTTTTCTAAAATAAAATGTCTTTTAATCACTTTATATAAACATTAATCCCGGCCTCTATCCCAAGAGGCTTCAGAACCAAAAGAATTGCAAACATTTTAAAACAAAAATGAAAATTTAACTGGTGTGGGGCATTCTTTAACACTGCTACTGCTTTTCTTGTTTATTCTTAGTCTTGGATGTAAGGCTGAAAACAAACAGTAAAAATCTTGGAAAAGATTTTTGTTTCTCTCTTTCCATTTTGTTTCATTTCGCAGTAAGACAACTTTCATGTGCCATGGGACCAGGATGAAAAACAATGGCATCTGACTGACCAGCATAGTGGAAATGATATACAGAACAAAGAAAGATTTTTACTTGTAATCTCTTAGATTTTTTTATTCATCTCAATTCTTAACACAGGAAATCAATAATTTTCTGTTGCTTTGGTAAAGTAGTATTAGGTCAAAATCAAGCAGTCCTTTTAACAAATAAGCTTACTGTAATGTTCCCGGCCGTAAGGCTAAAGTTTCAAAGCAACGTTTTTTTTACTTTGATTTATTTATTGTCAGTAGCTTGTCAGGCCTTTGTTTGAATTAGGAGCCATTGTGGGCAGCCAGAAATTGAACTTTATGTAATATAATCTATCTGTCACTTAGTATCAGTTCCCTAACAATGATGCTAACATATTCAGACTTTAGCATCTGGACCTCACACTTGAGTTTTCAGCCACTAGGTAGGGTCTAATGTTTCAGTGCTTCCATGTAGTTCCTTCCCAGCTATTTCCCATCTGTGTATGACTGTCCCACTTCCCTAGGGGTCAGTGACCAGTGCTGCCAATGTCACCAGACAAGCCTTTTCCCAAGAGAAAATTTTTTTTAACTGTATCACTTGTTAAACTGTAATGGACTACTAGATTCATTCCCTTCACGTCAAAAGCCAGAAAATTCATAATAAAGCAAAAAATTGTGGGATTATGCTTGAGCACGTCTGAGGTGAATGTATAGTTTTTTATTTCATGGGCCAATTCTAAAAAAGTGGTTCTTCAGTCTCCTTTAACATTTTACAAAGTGAAGGCTAATGTTTCCATGGAACGATAAGGTGTGATTGCAGGAAAGACTAAGAACAAGCATTAGAGTCTACAGCTGGGTTCTCAACCTCCCTGACAAAGTCAGTTCTTGAAAGAAAAATCTGTAATAGTTAATGTACTAAATGCTATTAAAATTTGCCACCTACCTTCCACCTCCTCTAGTACCTTTACAGCTGTCAGGCTTTTCTGGCAATGTGCCTGTAGGTATTCCATGCTTTCCTAGCTGGGGAAGACCTTGGAGGAAAGCAGGCAAGCCTGTCCTTGAGCAAGAGAAAAATTCACAAATCTCCACTCTGGGCTTACTGTAAGCTTCAAAAGTACATGCTTCCGTGATTGTTGTTGCTATTTCATATGCTACTTGTTGTGTGTGGGAGTTGGCTCTAAATGAGGGCCCCTTTGTGCTTTGGGCCCCAACATAATACGGAGACTTAAGTATTGAAGAATAAAAGCAATAGCTGGCTGAACGGAAGGACACTCTTCCCAAGATCTGTGCTCTCTTTTGTAGGTAGCAAAGTGCTGACAGAGTTCTGAACCATCAGATAAATAGGGTTATCTTTTTTCATACGCTGTCCCTCTGTTTTCTTCTGTGAATTGCCTTCTTATTTTAGGTACTAATTCTCAAGTTGGAAAGCTTGACTAGAGCCACTGAGAGGGAAGTTCAGCCCAGAGCAGTACCTCTTCTCTCTTGAGCAAGTAGCAGGGAGGGAATGAAACTTCCCTCAAAACATCCGGCTGAGCTGAGCTGTGCCAGTACATCCACCCCCAAGGGAAGATGACTGACTCCTGGGGTGGGGACAGATCAAAAGGAAGGCACAGGGAAATGGAAACAGTGGTGAAAAAGGATGCCAAAATGTTTAAAATATAGCTGCTGCATCTGTCCAGTGGTTTAGCTCCTGTTTGTGGAATAAATTTTGTGAAAGATGCACTTATTTATGTTAGCCTGTGATATGCAGGTCTAGACCAACTGGTATGTTTTAAGAGTTTGGGAAAGAAAAGAAAAAAAGACCAAACTATTTTGCTTGCACTTTTTGCTTTAAGGTAATTTAGTCTAAAACTCTTTGAAGTAAAATAAACATTGTATTTTAAGTAGCTGAATACATTTACTATGTTTGCAAAGGCCTTTGCTCTTTGCAGTCTGGCTTGAGATTTGTTTTTGTCTAGAAGAATCAAAAATATTTGTGAGGTTGCTTTTGACTCCTGGATTGCCAGGGGTTCTCTTCTGTGTGAAGTGGAATTGTACAAAACATCTTAATATGAGTGCAAAGGAGAGATACACTGCTAGTGGGGTGATCCAGAACAGCTACACTAAAATCTTTTTTTCAGTGGCTGCTTTCAAGAATGATGGGTTGTATTTGTTTCGATTTGCTTCCCTGTAGTGCTGCTGTTAGGGTTGGCGCTAATAGCAGTCTTGATGTAGGTGCTGTTTAGAGAGGTTGCCCTCAGGAGCCTAAACAGGTAACTACTGCTGTGCGTCAGGAACTGTCCCTGAAAGTCTCCTGTGTGTTTGTCACCACATGAAATTTGAAGCACCTTTCCAAGTTTTGAAACATTCAGTGGTCCTGCACTGTGAAATCTGTGTTCATCTGGTGCAATTAATTCAGCTGGCAGGGACAGATTTATTATTAGCAATGGAAACCCTGTGAAACATGACAAACATTGAAGTCAGATGAAAAGTGGCATTTTCAGCTGCATTTTGCTTTGATCTTCCCTGCCAGCTGCACCGTGAGTATATATGGACCAGACCTGAAAATACACTTGTAAGCCCAAAATGTCAATGCCTGCAGTGCTGTTGTGAAACATTTGTGTCTCATAAAGCTTAACCTGCAATTTAAAATGGTGAACTACAGACACTTATTCCCTCTTCGCACATGGGTGGAATTTTAGATTCAGGTTTGGTACCTACCTGTAATATTTTTCAGTGCACTTGAAATCAAATTGTGGCCTTTTGTGGAGTTTTGGGGTTCAGAGAAGTATCCCTACTGTCTGATTCAGAGTAGCAGTACTGCCAATTCAGAGTAAAGAAATATGTTTACATCTCTATACACAATAAATGTGTAAAAAGATTGTCTTATAACCTAGTGATTTGTTCTAAATGTTAATCTTTGCCCTTCAGTTTAAGTACATGTGCACAGAACAGTCTGCTTATCTATGAATGTGCTTCATTAAATCACCTGTGATTCTTATTCTGCCGTTGTATGTGTTAGTGCGTACCCTACAGTTTAGAAAGAACAGTTGATAGCAATTGAGAACAGTGAGTGTAGAAAGATACTATATTG
Source organism: Aviceda cuculoides (assembly GCA_035590195.1). NCBI lineage: Eukaryota > Metazoa > Chordata > Aves > Accipitriformes > Accipitridae > Aviceda > Aviceda cuculoides. The sequence goes on from JAVJGG010000021.1 coordinate 12,348,931, forward strand.
ATTCTAAGCAAAGTGTCAGAATCAATGACCATTATCAAATGAAAGATGGTGACAATTAATTACTGGTGTATTGGGTTTGTGTGGCAAGGTTTTGGTAGTTAGGGGCTATAGGGGTGGCTTCTGTGAGAAGCTGCTAGAAGCTTCCCCTATGTCTGATAGAGCCAATGCCAGCCGGCTCCAAGATGGACCCGCTGCTGGCCAAGACTGAGCCCATCAGTGACGGTGGTAGTGCCTCTGGGAGAAAAGATTTAAGAAGGGGAAAAAGAAAACTGCGCAACAGCAACTGCAGCCAGAGGGAGAAGTGAGAATATGTGAGAGGAACAACCCTGCAGACCCCAAGGTCAGTGAAGAAGGAGGGCGAGGGGATGCTCCAGGCACCAGAGCAGATTCCCCTGCAGCCTGTGGGGAAGACCACGGTGAGGCAGGCTGTCCCCCTGCAGACCAGGGAGATCCACAGTGGAGCAGATATCCTCCTGCAGCCCGGGGAGGACGCTACGCCTTAGCAGGTGAGTGCCCGAAGGAGGCTGTGACCCCATGGGAAGTCTGTACTGGAGCAGGCTCCTGGCAGGACCTGCGGACCTGTGGAGGGAAGAACCCATGTTGGAGCAGGTTTGCTGGCAGGACTTGTGACCCCGTGGGGGACCCACGCTGGAGCAGTCTGTGCCTGAAGGACTGCAGCCCGTGGTGAAAGGGACCAGTGCTGGAGCAGTTCGTAAAGAACTGCAGCCCGTGGGAAGAACCCATGTTGGAGAAGTTAATGAAGGACTGCCTCCCATGGGAGGGACCCCGCGCTGGAGCAGGGGACAAACGAGAAGTCCTGCCCCTGAGGAGGAAGGAGCAGCAGAGACAGCGTGCGATGAGCTGACTCCAACCCCCATTCCCCATGCCCCTGTGCCACTGGCGGGGAGGAGGTAGAGAAAATTGGGAGTGAAGTTGGCCCCAGGAAGAAAGGAGTGGGGTGGGGGGAGGTGTTTTAAGATTTGGTTTTATTTCTCATTATCCTAGTCTGATTTGATTGGTAATAAAGTAAACTAATTTATCCAAGTCAAGTCTGTTTTGCCTATGATGGTAATTGCTTGAGTGATCTCTCATTGTCCTTATCTCGACCCATGAGCCTTTCATTGTATTTTCTCTCCCCTGTCCAGGAGGGGAGTGATAGAACGGCTTTGGTGGGCACCTGGCATACAGCCAGGGTCGACCCACCACACTGGTTATGTAATAAAGTAAGAAAACACCTCGAAGTGTGAGAATGTGATTCTGGTAAACAGATAAACACACCAGATTAAAAAACAAACATACAAATCCCTCCCAGAAGACGGTACCTCAAGAAAACAAGCCACACAGAATTCAGTGAAATCTAATCTGATGTGAAACACTTAATTTTTGTGATTGTCAAAATACTAAAGTAAAACTCCTAAATTTGTTCAAGTAGCTCTTGAAATAGCAACAGCTATGCATGAATTTCTCTACTGTCTTCTGAAATATTTATAAGGAAAACTACTTAAATCCTGTTTTTGCCACTAAATCTTTCAAAAAAGAAAAAAACACACAGGAAAGGTTTGTGTACATGACAAAATTTTGCTTGCTTATGTTGTTAGAGCTAGATTTTGCTCTTTGAATATAAGGTTATGTTTAAAAGCTACATTCTTCTGGCATCTGCCCAGATTATGTTCTTCAGAACTCTTCAGTATGGGCTAAAATAAGCAGTAGTAGTAGTTAAACAAATATGGCACAGTAAAAGCAAATGCTTTGGTCAAGTATTGTTGACAAATCTACTCTTATGGAAAGCTTTAAATAACGTGTTTTATTTCTGTCTTGCTGTAGTGCATTGCATTAGGTGAATCAAAACAGGTGGATTCTAAAAGTTACATATCTATCTGTTTTAGAAATTGATACAATTAATCAAGAATTACAGTAGTGCAAGCTGTATGTCTTTTAGTAAGTGTGTTTAAAAACATGTTTGGCAATAAGTACATCATTTAATTACATAACCAAACCATTAATTTAAGGAAAAGGTTAAGATAAATGATAATATTTTCTAACCTCTTGTATGTATATTGAACCTAGCTACTTATTCCTGTTTGGATAGAGGTTTCAGCTTTTGACAGTGTTTATACTCTCTTGAGCACCTGTACATTGCGACCTTCTGGAGGGAAATATTAAAGACTGCATCTACAAAAGCCTTGTACTGCAGGTTGTTCTCTTAGTATTTGTGAGATATTGTCGTGTTGCTTGCTGCTTTTTTTGCACTTGTAGGGTCTGCAGTGATTATGATTCAAAACAGTGTCCCTTTTTGACAGAGAAAGACTTAACTTGATTTTAAACAGGGAGAAGTCTTTGCCATCATATAAATATGTTAAGGAGCTTTCTTGTGCCAAAAACTTAAAGCTATGATCTGCTAGATACAAACCACTAGATAAATTGGCACAAAAAGTGACAAGCTAGCAGTAGCAGCTTTTTCAATGTATGTCGCACCATGAAACATAGTGCCTAAAAATGAAGAATCTGCCTGAATTTTTCAGGTGTTCAAAATCTGAGCTCAATAAGCCATGAGAAAGAACTGTAAGATGCTGTGTTGCACTGCAGTGGTTCTGTCTGAAAAAAAAAAAGCTTTTGGGCCAGCATCTATGAGATGGTTTCTGTTGAATTTAGTGTCAATGGATGCAAAAATTCACCTGCCCATCCCCCTGGGTGTGAGTTGTTCCCTTAAGCGGAGGCAGAGTCATCTACAGTGGTTGCTTTGCTGCTGCAGTTGTTCACAGTCTGAATCATTGGTTTAAACTTTTGTTGGTCTCAGATTAACTTACTACAATAGAATGAGAATTTTATGGCCTACTGAAGAGCTGGCATGCGCTCACTTCTTTTATCCCTGCTGTTGGATCTGGCAGAAAATCAGTGCATTTACCTCACTGTGGTATGGCAAAGCTCTTTTTTGGTTTGGGTGGGGTTTTTTTGTTTGTACTTCACAGCTTTCAGGAACCTGAGTGCTACTTTACTTGAGGATCAAGTATGAGCACATGCCATTTAACCTGAGGCTGAGATGTCAAAGTTAGGGACTTAGCATGTTTCTAGAGGTGCCCCTCTCCTGCATGGATTTATGGATGGAGCCATGGGTTTTCCAGCTAAGAGCAGAAGGCGAGGTGGGATGAATGCAGGCCTAAGTGCATTTCTGAAATTAAATATAAGCTTGTAAAATCTTTAAAAATCATGAGTGAATCTTTCTGATGTAGGTGAAGAAGTGTCAGCTGACAGATGCCCTGTCATCACTACCTGTGTTAGCATAGTTTATGCTTGAAGAATCCAGCTTTCTTCACAGGTGTCCAACTTTTGCTCCTAGTGCTTACGTTGCTTTGGAAGATAGGATAGGAGTTACTAAACCACTGAAACACATGCAAAGACTTTGTCTCAGGATTTATAGCTGTTGTGTAGCTGTATCAACCAAAAATGCTGTGCCTTGTGATGCACCCCCTGTTTTCAAGGTCCTCCATGTCCTCAGGAGAGCTGATGAGCTTGCTTGTTTTTATGATTTAAACAAAGTCCTTATGCTTTAAAGCATGGAGAAGCAAACAAATGTGATACTTCATTCTCTTTTGTTGGATGCAGTTGTATTTTATTAAAAATACACAGGACTGTACTGCTGGTGCAGTACAACGTTTGTGTTGTACACTTAGAAAGAATGGTAGGGATAGTTGTGATAAATGTCCAAATACCATTTAATATTGTGATTTTTCTAGCAAAATTGCTTTAGAAATAGAACAAAAAAATCATTCCTTTACTTCTGTGCAATATAAGTGCCCCGATCATCTCTGGGAAGACTAGCATTCTTTGGAGTTTACTTAAACTCCCCCCAAAATGGGAAGCCAGCTCCATGGTCTTGTTGCAGCAGTGTTGTACTCTGGTATTCATTAAAAGCCTTTTTTAGCATATGCAGACTGACTGCTCTCCCTTCTTTATTGCTTTACATTTTATCAGAGCTTAAGTGATCTTTAGACACAAGCATCTGTAATCCTTTGCTGTGGCAGGGCTATAAGGGTAAGTACCTGAATGTAATGAACAAACTCACCATGAAGTGGAAATTGTCACATAGATAAAGTCTAGAGAAGTTGGGTTTAAATGAAGCAAGCAGTAATATGTAATCTCCCAAGAGATCTGAAGGGAAATCCGATTGCACTGACTGATTTAGAGAGGAAACATTGATTTTTCACTGATGTAATTTATCCAGCTTTTACTTATCCTACATGTCACTATACAATTATTGTGGTCTGTAACTGCAGCACTGTGAAAAAAAAATACATAATTTTTTTTTGTTGATAATGCCCTATATATAAGCCCCTATGTGCCTAGAAGTTCTTCATTACAGCCCTGTCACTCTGCGCAAGCCACAGGGTGGCTGTTAAATTATTGGTCAAACCTGTGAAATGTTCCTCTTGCAGCACTCAGCTCCAGAGACTGTCTCTGCTTCTTGCTGTGGAAATTTTCCTCACTTGTAATTTTAAATGGGAAGAATGTCCAGCCCTGTTCTCCAGTGCAGTGCAAGGGCAAGTGTTGGTAGAGATCTTGCAGGCAGCCGGAGGTTTTGTTGTTTTTCCCCTCAGCTCACTTTGGAGGACCAGCAATGGCTGCCCCCTCATCTATAACTCCTTTGCTGTCCTAACTCCTTGCTTAACCTTCTGTTAACAGGTTAATGCCTTTCATCTTCACCCTTGTCTGATACCTGGGGGCAGACACAAAAAAACCTCTGCAAAATGTGTCCAGTGATGTTGACTGACAGGATTGCTGTAAAAGGAAAGCAAGGAGCAGCCTGACTGCTTTCCCTGTGTGCTGCTCCAGGCTAAGCATGCCCTTATTGTTATTCTGGATGTGCTGATTCAGCATTGCAATGGTGCGTAACATATACTAAATATGAGGGGCTGCATATGTCAGATTAAAAAGTAAACGGGTCAGAGTGTGTCCTCTGATGTGTATTTATAGCTCAGTGACATCAGCAGGAGCTACATACATCTGAAGGCAAATTTAGACTGTGTGATAAGCTCAAAAAAGTGTGCCTTAAGTAAAAGGAGCAGAGGCTGCATATCATACGTTTAAGTGAACATCACTTGTAGCTGTCCTAATATATACCCTGCTTACATTGTGTATCTAACCTTAGCGATTAGTGCCTGTGAGGTATAAATGTGGTGACAAGCTGTACCTTTCTGTAGTTGCTTGAAAGTTACAAACAGGCATGACTGAGTAGTTGAAGGACATCAAATTAAACATGCTTGAATTAATAGGGTAATGATTGGTGCTGCTCAGAGCTATAAAATAAACACTAGCTAGAGCTCTGTGCTATGTGGCAACCAGATCAAGCCATGGGGTTTCTGGAAGTATTCTGAAATGACTCAACTTTGTTGTTAAGTGAGAGAGACAATCCTAAGCAAGCTCTCTACATAGGCTCCCTGTGCAGTTAACGTTTTAAACCCCCCTTTGGCTTGTTGTTATGACTTCAAAGATACTCTAAAGCCTTTGTTAAATTGATCATTAACTCTGCAATGTTATAATTAGACATTTGAACTTGGCTGCATTCAAAAAGAAAATGCAAGAATGAAAATCCTAGCCAGTGTTGTTTCTCTGTAGCTCATCAGCATGGTCAGAGATGGATTAAAGTTCCACAGGAGTTAAAAAGCAATGGAAATTTGAAGGTATTAACCAGCCTTGCAGGAAGGATAGGGAGCCATTAGTCCACAAAGTTTTTCTTTGAAAGTATGGAGCAAGAATAATGTCAGGAACCTGAAATGGGTTACTGCTGGAGATTTAGGTTTAAGCTCATAAAACCATTTAGATGGGAATGTCGGGCTAGAAGCGTGAGTTGGGGAAGCCTTAAGTTTCCAGCCCAGCAATCGAATGTGTTAACACCAAGCGGTCGTGTGCTGCTGCTGACCTATTATGGATCTGTAGAACCAGCGGAGGAAACATCGTAAGGTGGCTTTAAACAACAGCAATGAGCCCCAGCGGCGGCTAAGATTGAGGGTTGGACGCTGTGGTTACAGTTTATGAGGGCCAGGGCTGGGAGAAGCTCAGCCCTATGCCTCCCACTTTCTTTCCTCAGTCTCTCCTGATGGAGTACGAGTCGAGACAACAGCTGGTAGCTACTATACGCCCGGCTGCATAGTGGATGGGAAAACCCATCTCCATAGTAACAGAGAAGGCATTGCGTGTGCTGCTCCTGCTTCATCTGGGGAGTAGCTGCCTAAAGACATCTGGTCAGTGTAGCCAATTCTCAGGGGAAATTAGCTCATTTCATCTGATAGTAACCACAGAAACTTTTGACTTAGTTTAATAGTATGTTGCTGAACATGAGATAAACCGACTGGTTCAGCAGTTTTGAAAGTCAGACTATCTAACTACTTTTAGATAATTTTTTTTTTTTTTAAGGAAGCCTATTGCTTGTGCTCATTCTCCGACCCCCACTCTTCCCTATGGTGATGTTTCTGTCTAATATGATGGTGGATCTTCAGTGTGGGGTGGGTTTTAGGAATTTAAAGGCAGTTTTTCTCTTTGTAAATATTTATTTCTTTTGCTTACATGAGCTTTTTTTATTATACAGTGAACCCTCTAAGCCTTTCATCTTAGTGGAGCTCATTATAGTGTGAGAAAGTGTATGTATTAACATACTATGGCTTGTAGTCTAGAAAGTTCACTCCCCACCCCAAAAATCTTGAGTCAATTAACTTTTAACTATTCTCAAAAGAAATATTCTGAACAGCTCATACGACTACAAAGAAACCTCAAAATAGCTGGTGAATATGTGTAAACGTCTTAAGTTATTCAACATCAGTGAAATCAAGTACAGATCATATTTTTGTGTACAATACAGGAAAATTCCTAATTGATTTTTGCAGACCAAATTCTGCATCCAGTATGCAGAGACTATACTGAGGATATGGTATTTGTGTATGCTACTGGTTTTTTCTGTTTACCGTAAAATTTATCAGCTCATAATATCCTGTGTAACGTTCAGAAATTTGGAGGATATTGAAGAATAGAAATTTTTTTTTTTCTGTTTGCACGTGAGGACATCATTATGTATTTTTCATATGCTAATAAATGAACATAATGGACAATAGCTTTTCTGTAAGTATAACACATGCAGAAAAGTGTCTTATAAGAGGCTTAAGAGCAACATCCTAAATGTGTGGGGCACAAATAAATGCTTGTTCTTCCACGAACCCCCCCCCCCCCGACTACTGACACCTGCTCCTGATTGTAAATATTTGAACTCAGTGGGTTATTGTGACCATCATGAACTAGAAAATGAAAATGCGTGGACAGCCATAAGCATGAACGTATGTCTCCCTTTATGGAAGACTGGCAGAGCTGTCAATCTTTGAGAAGCCCTACCTGTGATTTCTGTTTGAGCATGTGTGGTTGAATGAGAGAAGTGTGTTCAGCTCTGCTGGACAACAGCAATAAATGATTCTATGGAGAATAAGCAGCTAGCTGCCAGAGTTCTTAAGAAAGATCTGGGGAACCTAAAGGTCTTAACAGAAATCTGAGAAATGCTTATAATAAACAAAGGAGCCTGGGCTTCCTAAAACAAATCAGACAAGTGCAGCAGATGTTTGAGGGCCACAGGTGGGTCATATAGATGTTAATAAACAAGATGAGCTGAAATCAGTTAATGAAGGAAGTTTAATCAATCTGAGTTGATTCAAGAAGTGACTACATGATGAATATATACTCTTTATTGAATGAAGATTCATTGGTTTGCTTTCTGCTGAGCTCATGCTCTGATGAATCAAGAGTTACATCTCTCTGTGGAGTTAAACCTTTGAAACTAGGTGTCAGATTTTTTTCCTCGAAATGGTTCTCTTTCCTACCTGGAAACAGTCATGTGACAATGTGAAGAAGTATGTGAGTGGGTGGTGGTGGAAAGGACATGGAGGAAGTCTTTCCTGTTTCACTCTTGCCATGAAACTCAGTATGAAGTTGTGAACTGTCCCTGAAACCGAAAAATAAATGTCTTGGTTTCATAGTTTTAAAAAATTTCTTTATGAAAGTGATTTGCATTTAGTCACCTTTTTTTGGTAAATATAGGTTACAGGAATCAATAGGAAAAATTCTGCTTAATCATAGAAAAATGATATTAGAAAACCTTATGATGCTAGGGGGCTTTGAGGGTCTTGAGGTGGACGGTTGTTTGCCTTTCTGGGTTTTTTTTTGTTTGTTTGTTTTTATGAAGCCCAATGGCTTCGGCTGAAACTTGCAATAAGTCTTCCTGATGCTTGATGTTGATAAAAATTAGAGAATCCCAATGAGTGTGATTATTAGCATGAAATCTTTTCTCTGAGGGTGTAGAAAGGATATTTCTTTTCTGCTGGGCTCCTTATTTTCACACCACTTTCAGGAAGTTTAAATCTCCTCTGACATGCCTGACCTTCTGATCTGTCTAGATCAACTAGTGGATTTGGGAGTTTTGAGAGGGAAACTGGAGGTAGACAAGGTAATCACATGGATCTCTCTAGGGAAACTACCCCAAAAATAGAAACCCTTCATAAACCTCTCTTTCAAGTGAGAACCGATAGTAAATTTCCTCTGCTGTTTATACCATTGCTCCAAGCCGAGAATACTTTATTGGATAATTCAAAGCAGTTCTTCTAGGATGACTCCAAATTTTTTTGCAGCTTTTAGCTGTCTAAAAGTTAGGTTAGGTAGTATAAGCCAATCACATAGGTCTTCCCTTCATAGAAAAGGATAGCTACTCCTGAAAGTGTAGTTTATTACACCTTAAGGTGCCTAGAACGCTGCAGATGAATTTCCATTTGTATGTGCCTATTTCTCTCCATTAATTATAGAAAAAGCCCTGCATGTTTACCCTATTCAAATAGTTGGAGTTTTCATTCTTCATGAAGTCACCTTCTAGCCAGGCAGTTAATATTAATTTAGTTAATCACTATTAATACTAATGTTGTTTGTGTGTTGTAGTTATGAACATGCTTGAAATATTTCACATCTAGTCAGAGAGGTTTTTAACAGTTTAGATGCTATTTGGAATATGGTACAATTACATTTCTGATGCCTGCATATGTGCTGGCTTTTGTTTGTGTTTTCCTTTCAAGAAACACAAATCAATAACCATGTGGCTCAGTACTTAGATATATGTAGTGCAAGGGTGTAATCTTCCCTTTTTAATAGATAGGTTCAGCTGTGCTTGTTTGTTACGGATTGCAGCTTGCTTCAAGGATCATCCCGTTGACTTGGATGGGAATATTCAAGAATAAAGTGCTATACAGTGGAAGAGGTGTCAGAAAGCAGCTCTGTGTGATGTAGCATGGGCAGCTTAGTGTTAAAGCCCTGAGCCGAAGTCTAATCCTGTGATCCAGATGAAACAAAATGTCAGAAGTGTTCTTCCTGCCAAAACTCTGAATAGCTCCTTTTATCGTTGAGTCCTATGATCATGTTGGCTCACAGGCAGAGTTGCACAATGTACTGAGCAGCAGTAAGATGTACAACCTGAGCAGAAGAGGAGCTTCTTGGCTCTCAAAGAGGAATAAATACTTCAGTGGGGTTCCTTTGAGCATGAATTCTGACAGACTTATCTTTGTATTTATTTTAACAGTAAAACAGGTTGAAGGTTGGAAAAAAAACTGCTTTCCCTGCTTTAGAGAGTAGAAAGAACTACAGAACGTGAAGTAAAGTTAAAAGGAACTCCTTGAATGTTGTTGAGTATTCTAAAAGTAGTCTTTAATTGCTGCCAAAACTAATCTGGCTGGAATTTCCATGGAAAACTTTAGTGCAGTAGCCAGTTAGTATACAAATACCTCCAGTTTGCAATAGATTCCTCCCCCCCGCTTCCTCAAAGCTTGTTCACCCTGTTTTCCATGTTAAAAAATGTGTCCATGTTTAACGCTATGCTTAATATTGAAACAGTCAAACCTGACGTCTCATAGCAATACTAGGAGTCACGTGGTGGTAACTACTCGGTGTTGCGCTGAGAACTGATCGCTTGTTCTACCACCACCATTGTTTGCTGTTGTTTTAAACCTAAAAAATAATCAAATTTGTTGAAGAGAGAATTCCCACAGCCTGCAAATAATTCACAAAGTATTTAGAGAGAGCTTTCGTAGTGTTTTTCAGGGTGATTTAGCACCTGATGAACACATTTTGTATCTTCATAGCATGAAATATTCATTACTATTACTCAAAAGGTGTGAAACCACAGATAGTATTACCAGAGGGTTTCTACCACTTTTTGAGTACCGTAAAGCATGCTCTTTAAATAGGCACAATGTTTCTGGCTTTAGCAGTATGCCACTTGGGACAAGTAATATGGTTCATGATAACAGAATTCTCTGATGTAACATACTAGGGTCAGATTTCTAATGAGGAAAGCTTTATTGATGAACTTACTAAAACATGCATTCATGTCATCAGCTTTGGTATCCCAAGTACAATAGCTTATAAATATACAAATAGCCAGTTATGGGACACAGCTGTACCACTCTTTCATGTCTAGTAGGTTTCCTTTGGCCATCCAGCTGATGAGGAAATGCACATTGTACACAAAGCAGTTCCTTATGTGCTTTTCTAGTGTAATGTAATTGTTATTAATTACACCCTGAACAGTACTAGCAATTGACACTTATGTACAAAGTTAAATGTGCAATGTGTTATGTGTTCAGGAAAGGGGAAACACGAGGTTGTCATTAAAGCCATTTTTCGCAGAGCTGGAAATAGGACACAGATCCAAGCGTGGCAGACCCACTAGTTTCATCCACTGAGAAGGAACTTGCCAAATGGGTAAGTTTGGTCTTGTTGCCTTGCTCCCTTCAGCAGAGGGTAAGCCTCTGACCCCGCTTTCCATATTTTAGCCACCTTTACTGCCGCTTTAAGAAAACTGGAAAACTATCCAGACTGAACTGCAGTTTAAGTAGCTTCTTCCTTCTGTAAGGTAGTCTAAAACCTGTGGCATTTGATCGTTCCTAGAGGTCTTGGCCACTTAAGCTATTATTTCTTTTGTAAAACCATTAAAGAATGTAACCCAAACTCTTCACATGCACCGTGCGTGTGTCAGTACTTGGTTGTTGTGCATCAGGACTCTCTTTTTTTCCTCCCCCTTAGTCCTAGAAAAGAACTTAGCCTGGTAATTATTTATTTTGCATACTGAGAAAATATTGCTTTAAAAGAATGTTTTACAGTGTAAAGAACATTATCACTTCTCAGTAATGACAGGATATGAAAAATGTCACGTTTCAGTTGTTTGTCACACAGTGGTGGCTTGCATTTTGGGTTAGTAAATACTAAGGTTGAGTAGCTTTAAAGCAAGGAGTTGCCTTTTTTTAACCTCTTGCTTCATTTCTATTAAGACAACTGGTACAAGTGTCGGTTCTTACTAGTTCCTCCGTTGCTGAACAAGTATCTTTTTGGGTGGGATGACCATCTTTGGGTCCAGTGGGTAGTCTTAGCTCTCTGGTTTGGCAGTAAGACCTTTGGTGTCCAGACTAGACTTACAGTGTTTTGTTAATATCACGTCCAACACAATGGGATTTTGAGAGGCTTAAACAGGACAGACATACTAAAAACAACTTTTTGAAATAGTGAGTATCGAGAACTCCAGAGAAAGGTGTAAAGGGAAGGCTGAAAAACTGGGTGATCTTTTGACATGAAAAAAAAACCAACCCAAAATACAAACACACCAAAAAGCTTTTATAATTACTGACAGAATTTGTCTGGCTGTGGAGTAAGACTGCCATTTGTTTTATCACACAAGGTATTAGGAAAAAATGTTTGGAAATGGTGCATTTCCAAAGATGGGTTCAGTTTAATTACTAATTTAAGCAACAGTAAATCTCAGATCAAAGAGAAGGCCCTTGAAAATTCAGCTGTTCCTAGAAAAATCATACCATGAATCACCCGGAAGAATAGCTTACATAGAGAACAGATATGCCTCAAGCTTCAGAAAAATGAGTGCAATAGTAATGCAATAACATGAAGTCCTGCTCCACTGCTACCAGTTGGATTTTCTGGTATGTTAATGCATTTAAAATGGATAACCAGTGCTTTGGTTGTTCTGATAATGTATATCTTAAAGTGGACTCTCAATCTGTTCTGCATTGCCCAGTGTTTCAGCACAGAAAAGGCTCATCTGTCTCTAAACTATGCTCCTTGTGCCAGTTCCTTTAGGTTGCAACTGTTTTTCCCTCTTCAAGTACCATTCCACAGAGGGGATTCTTCTGGCCAGGTGGCTTTTGCTTGCTACATCAGCTGCCTGCTAGCCTATGTACTGTTGCAGAGCCTTCAGTTTATTCTTGACATGTCCTAGGCATTGCTCTTATAAAGTCTCTCCTTTTCCAGAGAGTTTTGGAGTACAGTGTTGCTGAACTCTGCCAAGTATCAGGGTTTGTGGGGGTTTTTTTGTTAAATTCATTCCATATAATGCCTATTAGTTTCCTGAGGTATTTGATGTCTTGAAGCTCAGACCAGCTGCCACTGAGAGGGCCATGGCTTTTTTAAGATTTTTTTTTTTTTTTTTTTTTTTGGTCTGAATCTGTGTCTGTTGCTTTTTGATGAAGTTTCAGATGCACAGCACACAGTCATAGCTAGGGATTTGGCAATTAGGGGGTTTTTTTTGTCTTTCCTTTCACTGATTTTTTTTCCTTAGCTATGTTATTCAGAAATGCCATAATTGAGTATAACATTTATTAAGGATATTCATAATCTTGCTATTATCTGACTAATAGGGAACTAACAACTGGTCAAGTTACTGTACTAATGAAAAATGTAAATGTGAATTTTGGTTAGTTATTTTCTTACCCAAATAATTGACAAGTGTGACAATATTGAACAGACCAATTTATCTATTTAAGAAAGGCAGGGTGTTTAAAAGGTATCAGTGACTTTGCAGTGCATTTGTGTCAAAACAGCTTATATGAAACAGAATTTCCTTATACAATTTAAAGGCTTTTTAGAGAGTGTTTTCTGAGTGCATGTTTTTTTTTTCTTGTTCATCTTTGCTTTTATTCTATTTTTTTTTTTCTATGTTTTTATTGTTTGAACATAAAGGACAAAAGGACCCTGGAGGGCAGACTTAA
>JAVJGG010000021.1:12362097-12400677 GCA_035590195.1 Aviceda cuculoides
TTTTTTTTTTTTTTTTTTTTTTTCTTCCAGCAATGAATAGTGCACTTGTACTTTATTTGTAAAGGGAGCAGGGGAAAGGTGATAGTGAGTGAAGGGAGTTTCACAGAGCTGGAGTTCTCCTTTTCGTAACTTTGAATTCTGGAAAGAGCTGCCTCTGTTGCACCATTTATTTATGTTGGACCCCAAACTGATAGAAACATGAATCCAAGTGAAAATATAAGTCTTTGCACATAACGGTAGCTTGGTTAATGGGGTACGCAACTTCAGAGGGATCTGGTTTATATCTTCATTTTGCAAATGTAAGTTTAGTTTGGTCCGTTTGGAACATTATCAAAGCTCTAGGGAGAGTTTGCACTGAGTTAATCATGTGCTTTGGTTGGTATAAATTAACTTCTCATTTTGGTATGCTATAATCCTGATGCGCTAAATGATAGCCACAACTGTTTAATGCTCGCTGATTGAACGAGCGCAGGAAATTGGCACGAGGAGGAAACTACTTGCCTTCAGTATGCAAAATGTATTTGCCACTTAGCTGAAAATGCTGACTTTGTTGCCTTCGGTTAGGTTTATTTTGCACGTCAAATAATTCCCCTTTCCTCCTTCACAAATTTTAGAGGGAATTGTAAAATGCTGACTGAATGGGCTGTGTACATATGGCATCTGAGAGGTTTTTTATTAGCTTAAACTAGCACATGTGTTTTCCTGTGAGGAGTATTAAGTGCCTGGACTACAGGTTTAGTGTGTGACTGTTTTTGCAGCTGTGTGGAAGAGCATGATGCGTATTCCCTGGAGCGGGCCTGGGAGAGAGCTCAAGTATGTTGAGGCAAAAGCAGGTTGTGTTTATGGGAATGTCAAACAGAAATATGGCACTTGAACTATTATCAGCACTGAGCCTGATATCAGTAACTGAGCAGTGGTCGCCCAGGTGTGTGAAAGGAATGCCCCCTGCTTCTAACCGCACAGGATTTGGTTTCAGAACTTGACGGCTCTATCCTGCAATGCTGTCCTGCCAGTCCGGAAAAAATGAAAGTTTTGTTTTTCCCTTTGTTATCTGGAGGTGGTTGAAACCAGTGTTAATCCATTCGAAATTTAGTTCTTGTTAAGCTGCTATTGAAGAGTACAGTCATTGCTCAGGCCAGAAATCTTACTTTTGGAGGATGAATTTTGAAAACATGCTGCTTCTAGATAAAGAGGGTATCATGAGTATATGTAGAAAAGAGGTAATGTCCTGCTTTTGGTGACCTTTCACTCCTCTGGAAACGTCTTACTTGCAGAACACATACCACATCCCAGACAGGTTCCATAAAGCTGAAAACCACATAAAGGAGCTGGAAGGGTAGAGCTAAGAATCCTGAAGCAAGGCTATCTAGCACGCAGTACCATTTTGTAACTTCATTCTGGAGGGAGGGCAGGAGATGTCTTGTCTACACAAGAGAGGTAAGAAGTTAGAACTTTGTCAGAAAAGTTCCTCTTCAGCATACTCTGTACCTGCTTTTGCAGGAGCTAGTTGTTGAAATAGCTCATAATAGCTCACGGGATTTAGATGTGGGGGCCTTGTGATGTTGCTGTGCCTATCCAGCTATACTTTCATCCCCAGTGCTACTATCTCATTGTCTTGAAGCATTTGTGCGGGAGAGGCTGGTGAGAGTAGTGGGTTTCTCTGGAGCAGAGTTAAAGCCGTATGGGAAACCTGTACCTGAATAGTAAGTCAAGCTCTGATCTCCCCCATTGTTTCAGTCTTCCTGACTCCTACCCAGCCAGCGAATGAAGAAGGGCGTTGCTACAGCTTGTGGGCGTGTTTTCTCTTTGTTTGGACTCTGGATAGTGCCCTTAAGTTGAGAAATCTTTGTAGGTCAGAATGTCTGGGCTTTGGGTAAGGTTGAGATGATGGACATGCAGTGCTGTCAGCTTTGGAGGAGTGAGACTCTCAAAGAACTAGTAGAGCTTCGGAGGTCAGGTTTATTGCAAAGTGGGAATGTAGATATCCTTGGTCAATTGGTGACTGCACAGAGAGAGAAACAACAAAAAAGGAAAATTAATTTCATGAAAGCTTATTTTCTTACAGTCCTTGTTTTGCAAGTTTCTAGAGAAAGAAATGTAGTTTCTAAGTTTTCTACTTCATTATAAAAAGGTATTCCCTCTCCTGCCTTAAATCTACAGATGACTCTGCAGACGTACATCTTGTGTTTAAAAATGCTACACATTAAAAAAAAAGAAAAAAAATCCCTAAAATTTACATATAAAATCAAACCTGGCTGCAGTCTGTGTAAAATGTGACTCTGTTGAAAACCACCATTTTTCAAGAGCAAAGATGGATTTAATGTGAAAGATAATTGAAGACTAGAGGTTTCTAGCTTCCCATCCTTACCAGTCTTTTTCCTCTTTTCTTCTGTCCTTTCCTAATACAATGAAAAGAGATGAGTAAGGAGGAAAAAGTAATATTCATAGAAAGCCTGAAGTTATTTTCTACTTTTCAAAACCAGTGGAACAAAAATATTTCTTCATCAATAATCTTTCTAATTTCTGTTTTAAAATGTATTGTTGCTTCCTGGCTGCTAACACAGTGTGGCCTCAAACAAAAAAAAAAGTACATTGGTGTGTTTGAAACCACTAGATTTCAAGTGTTGTGGTTACCAAACTGTATAGCAAGTGACCAGAGCTTGGCCATTACATCTTAAAAATGCCATCTACCATTAAATTCCCTTTGAAGTATGCAAAGTGAAGCTATTGCAGGTTAAGCTGGGCTGATCGTGGCCAGATTCTTCCTTTTGTGTTGCTCTGCTTTCAGGTAAGAGGTATTGTACAATATTTATTTTCTCTTAGACAGGAATGGTGTTGTGATAGTCTAGGGCTATAAGAGAAACACGGTTTACTGGAAGACACAATAGCTTTTATTGCCCTGTCATTTATAGCCAGAAAAAAAACAGGCATACAGTCTCTTCATGGGATCCCCCAATAAATTCAATGTTACCTGTGGAGCAAAGGGAAGACTTATGAACTGCTTGGTGTAGGACATGGTGGATATGAAGTAGCTCTTTTAAAAATGAGTGAGGAAGGTTATTTAACAAAAAGCATGCAACAAGATACTTGACAGGATAAAAATAATCAGATCAGGGAAAGTAGCCACTGTATAAGTAGTGTTAATATGAAAAGTTCTCTGTAACATAAAAATATACTTGGCTTAGACTGATTTTTTTAATAGTCTGTAACAGTTCCTTTCTACTCATATTAGCATATCGTATGTACTAATGAATGAGTGTGCATCTCTGTGAACTGTGTGCATGTGTGCTTAATCTTAAGTAGGTGAATAGTTCTTTTGAATTCAGTGAGATATAAAATTAAGCATATGCTGCACTGGGCAGAAGCCAGAGCATTTTTCACTTTGAAGGAGAGGGTCCTGTATGAATTCGTTCTAGAGACTTTTATGAAGCCCTGAATAAGAGGTTCATGAAATAAACAGAAAGGAGTGGGGGTTTTAATAATTTTTTGTGCCAGTGTTAACATGTTGACACTTCCTTCTCTTGCCAAATACTTTAGATTTAAAGTCTAGTTCTCGAGCATGCTTTGTGATGGGGGAGAACTTCACACTAAAACAAGTATCGTAAACTAAATGTGCAAGCCCAGCTTAATTTACTTCTGTAAATTCCTGGTGGATATCATCAGCAAGTAAGTTCAAAAGCTAAAGATGACTGCGTTATGAAGAGACTTGTGCAGGGGTGACGGTGTGGAAAGTTGTTCTAACGCAGCCGTGCTCTGAGACCATGCCTTCATGTGCAAAGTTACACCACTGACATCTGAGGCCTTTTGTAGTTGGTGGAAAAAATTCAACTGCCTGCGTTTGGATTTGGCTGAAACCTCTAGTGAGAAGAAAGCTAAGGAAATCAATTAAAGGCTTTTTAAATGCACCTAAGGGAGTTAGGTGCCCGACTCCTATTGAAATTCAATAGGATTTAGTTGCTTGGAGTCTTTGGAAAATCTCAACCTAAAATTGCAGGCCTGCAGTATTCTTTATTGGTCCCAGTGCTATTGTTCTGTGCTCTCCGCACCGATTAAGGGAAAACAGAAAAGCTTCAGCACAATCAAGTGTTCTAACTCTGTCTCCTAGTAAGTGTCCCTTTTTTTTCAGAACATGAACACTTATATAAATATTATTTCATCTTAATTAAAAACATTAATAAGGGGAATTTAATGATGTCCAGTAACTTCTTAGGTTTAATTATGGGGCTCTGAAGATAGAAATGTGATACTGATACCATGTTTTTCATTGCCTGTTTAATCATTTGGTGCCAAATTTGCTACATATTTATTATATTCTTTATGCTAGATAAAGAATTTTAGCAAATGATACTAGGCTCTTCGAAAGGAAGGAACACCAAGTGTTCTGGCTTTAAACATTTTTTAAAAAACTTTTCATGATTGTTTTTCACTTGAAAAGATGCAGTTTACAAGATCTTTGGAAGTGAAGAGATTTAAGTAGGGGGAGAAAAATCCCCAATCCTAAATAGCACTTTTGTCACTTCTTGTTGCTCAGTAAGTGTTTATATATATAAACAACTATATCTTTTTATTTTTGATCTGTACTTCATCAAGTTGGGATTTTTACTTTATTGAGCTCAGTGTCTGTCTTTGTTTGCCTAGGCCATCTGATTTTGCTGTTCTGTGTATCTTAGAAAACACAGTACAGCTTTCAGGAAAAAATCCTGCCTTTCTTGACAGAACAAAGAGGGGCCTCTCTATACAAAGTGAGTGAGATTAGAAGAAACAGTTGCTGCTGTTAATTTGCACAGACAAGTGCTGCTCTGGCTATACACAAGTGCGGTCTGAAGCATTTGCAAGCCCTGATGTGTCAGGTGAACAGTGTGCAGTGAAGTGGACTCTAGCTCTGTCTGAACTGATGGGTAGCCTGCAGCGGTTCCGTTTTTGCATGCTACCCTCCTCTGAGTGTAAATGCAACCTATTGCTCTATGTGAGAGAGACATTCCTGCTTTTTCTTGACCTTTCGGTGGCTGTGGAGGATATGCTGTGTCCCTGCTCGTGAAGATGCTGAGCCTGTTTGTTTCTCCGTTGCCCAATCCAGCTCCACAGCCCTTGGCTGACAGCAAGTGCTCCATTCCTCACTTCTCGTTAGCATCAGCAGATCCATTGCCCCCTCTCTTGGCTACTTCAGAGACCTCCCTGTCATGACTTCTGAACAAAACTTTTGGCAGTGTCCTCACTCCACTACTGCTGCCTGAGGTTGTGAGGAGATTTCCACTTTGCTGTTGGCGCAGGAGCTCTGTAGCAGAGCTCTTCCATTGCCTTGCCTTACAAATAGGTATCCGTGCAATAGTGCCACAGCAATCTTATAGCTGAGGTAATGCTGGTTGGCGTGCAATCCCTATATAAGCTATGGGAGAGCTTATTTCCTTGTCTAAAGGAACTCATGGGAACTTTATCATGCTTGAAGCTAGAGTCTGAAAGAAGCCAGATTTGAAAGACTTGTGGGAAAAATGTGGTTGATCCCTCCAATGAGAATAATGTAATAGAGCTTGTGATATGGCATAGATGGGTAAGACTTATATTCCCAGTAAAATGTTGGGATGGGAGGAAATTCTTACAGTACAAGAAGTGTGTGCTTATGAGGCTTAAAGTCATCCCCCTCATCAATGCCTCTTGTTTTCCTGTGCTTGTTATCTCCCTTTCCTCTTAGAATACCATAGTGGTATGCTTTGCCTCTCTGTTACTGAAACATGTATTTTACCTCTCTTATGTTTATGGAGTTCATTGAAAAAAGTCTAGACTCAGAGTAAAGGCATTCTTGTTCATAACAGGTTTCAGATGACCTCATCTAGTTCTCCCACATCGAATGGCTGTGTAAACTTCTGTGATGCTCCATGACCAGTTACAGCTTTGAGGCCTATGGGCAGAGCATCAGGCAATATATTCTCTACGCAGATGCTTTCTCAGCCTCCAGAGACCATTTCTTTACCTGTTAAATAGCTGTTGTTATGGTGTCATGATCCATTCTATGTCAGGGTTTTGTTGTGGTTTTAGTTTCTCCAAGCTATTAATCTGTCTAATTGCTTAAAAACATGTCCTTCAGCTAAGTTTACGGACTCTGTCCTTCCTTTTGGAGTTCCTACTGCACTTTACCTCACAGTGTGGATGTTGGATGCCTCCCAACACTGGATTGTAGCTCTTCCAATCCAGTGGGGATGGAGTAGTAATGGAAGGTCTTTTCAAGATGCATTTATTAGCAAAATAAACCAGATATTCATTTTTCTAATATACTTGTGTGTATTTGTTTTCATAGATCTGACTCCAGTCACACAGCTGATGAAGTCCTTCAACTCAGTCACAGTCCTTTTCATAAGTAACTTTTCCTTGTTGTCCTCTGATGGAAGGGACTTTCTTGTTCTTTTGCCTAATGGCATGCTGAAGTTTGTCAAAGTGATAGTTAAAAGTGGCCTTACCCATAGCAGGTCCAGTTCTTCAGTGTAAGTCAAACCTAATATGTGCGCTTTTCATCACAGCTGTTCTTTGAGCCCTTCTCTGTGTGTTCCCTGTGTGTGCTTATTATGAAACTGTGATTAATCCATGGGAACTGTGGAGATATGGGCTGTAATGACAAATAGCATGAGTGTGTTTGTCAGGGGACTGTGTTTTTATGGATCTTGCCTAAGTTCCTTCATCAGGTGATGAGAGCTGTACTTTAGCCACATGATTAAGTTATGACATATCTGTCTCGGGCTGAGGATAATTTTTATGTTTTGATGGCTCTTTCATTATACTTGAAGCGATTCCCAAAACTGTTCATGTAGTACCTAATCAGCTCAAAGGAACTTCTGTTCCCATGTCAAAACTGTGAAAGTGAGTAGTGAGATGCACAGGAGAATCTGTCATGAGATTTCTGAAATGGATCCCACACGCTGACCCTACTCCTGCACCAATGCACCAGTGAGGACTCAAGCTCCTTTACTGGTCTTCATGAGAAATGCTTCATTCCCTGGCATCTGCTAAATGGCTAGCTGGAGATCTATTGTAGTTTCACCAAGCACCATACCACAGTAGAAATGCCCAAGGCTTGTTACACTACTCTTGTCTGCTTGTTCCTTATAGTTGAAAGTGGTGTAAATTTACATGTGAGAAGTTGCTTGCAGCTGGAGAGTTACTGACACTGATAGAGTTCTTCAAGAAAAGTGATCTACATGTGTATCTCATGTTCATCTTCTCTACCTTTTCATCCAGAGTTAATCTGGTACTTGGCTCTGTTTGGATTATGTGGCTGAGAAGGCATGAAGATGGCATTAACGCTATGCCTGGGCTGAGGCACAAGTGAGGGTACCATGTACAAATTGATCATTAAAATGAAAAAAAGACTCTTCTAAGTAAGAGGGTTCCTGTATGCCCACACTACTGTCACATCTCAGAGGGCTCTTTTTACCAGGTCAATATAAGTTTTTTATCTCAGTGTTGCATTTCTGTTTTGACCTTGTAGAAAAGAGATCACAGTTAAGTTACGTAGGGTTGAATGGGTCCTTGCACAGTGCAGTTCTTGCATGTCTGTAATTTTAACCAAGAAAACTCCTTCACTGAGCTTTAATCCTCACTCCCACTAGTGTTTTGGAGGCAGTTATTTTCTCTGTATTTTAATTTTTCCCTTGTGCTGAATGTGGGTTAGTTTCTTATTTCACTCATTCTTTACATCCTCTCTGTCTGCTCAGCATTTCATCTTTCCATTTTCCTATATCAGCTTCTCGAAGTGATGTTTCAAGCTAGCTGATTCTTTGCGAGAAGCGCAAACTTTTATACAGTACACTTAGTAGATAGGTGTTAAGCGGACAATTAGGAGAAAGTATTGAAGAAACAGTGGACCGAATTGATCTGTAGTGCAACTCAGGTTTGTTGGAATTCTCAGGTGTGAGGCATTGCTGCTTTCTGCCAGGGTAACTGCTATTAAATGGAATTAGCCCTAATTATCACCAGCATAAATGAACTAAGGATCAGGTTGGCATCCTTCTAGTTAATGTAAAGTTTCATGTTAAGCTGTTAATCAGGAAAATATAAGCCGTATGTCTGTAGCTCAGGAAGGCATAATTTTCTAACGCATTTTTCCTTGTCTGCAAGTTTCTGGCCGCTAATATAAGTGTGTACGGACAGAAATTCATCAGCCTCCCCCACCCCCCGGAGACTACTTATGAGACTTATGCAACGCAAGATATTAAAAACACTTTTGTCTGTCACATAGCCACGGGCAGGGGAGGGGAATTTGCCAGTTGCTAATGGATACCTGGAGTTTTTGTGTATGACCATGAAGAACAGCTTGTGCACTTTCACCCCCGATGTTCCCTGAATAACTTGGGTCTCATTTAGGTCAATAAGCCTTTATCAAAACGTCAGGAGTGAAAAATGTGTCTTGGTGTAAGCCGACTGGTCGTTCCCTCCAGTCACCGGAGTCTATAGGACAATCAATGTTCTCTAAGCTTGTCTGCATGTCACGCAAAGAGCTGGGTGACAGTACCCATTGACTGCGTGTCTGTCACATTGTCTTTGGGACAGCCCCCATTTGCATACTTGCCGGTGTGCCTGTTATCCAATGAACCATGGAGGGCCTCTAAAAAACATAGGCGCACAACTCCGATGCAAATTCCCTACGCAGAGAATACACGCTTCTTTAAAGCACAATCCAGGCTTTCACTTTCTACCTTCTTGCTCTAAACCTGAAACTGTGATCCTGACAAGGCCGCGGTGCCTGGTCAGAGTGCCGTTTGCGGTTTCATTGTGCTAAAACATAAACTTTTCTCTGGGTTTTTCTTTGCCTACCAAGATAATTTTTTTGTTGTTCTTTTGCTTTTGGTAATTGCCTTAGGGGATATCTGAAGAGTATTATCTGTGTTATCACATACACATATGTGAGGCTATACATTCCTTCCTCAAATTAGTTATTTTGAATGAAGGACAGTTTTTGCTCCCTGTATGGTTGCTATTGTCTTTTGTTAAGGGAGTTTCCTCTGTGGTAGTGATGAAAGGAGATGTACTAGCCTTCTGCATACAGTAGAGTACTTGGATATTAGAGTTTATTGACCATGTCTGTGAAATGAATACGATCACTTGATCAGAAAAGATGGCCTCAGGTGCTTTATTTTGCTGTGACAATTCAACAGCACCTCATGTAAAGCAGGGCTCGTAATTTTGCCATTCACTGTAGGTTTGTAAATGACATTAGGTGAAATTGGACGAAGGGAGAGTTTCATTGTGTTTGAAGCTTCTGCCATAAGACACAGGCTTTCCTTAAAGCGTCTGCTGCACATACTGTTTCTTTAGATTTATGACATTCATTATGACTTTATTTTATTGAAATGTATTTAATAATAGTCCAATATTTTTTTTAAAAAAAGGTAAAGAGTTCTGGTGGATCCTTTCAGAATGAAGCTGTAGAAGAGGTTCTTGGCTGTTTCGAAGGGTCTGAGCTTCATGTTTATTACAAGCAACAATCTGGACAGTTTCATTATATCTTGAAAATCTAACTGGAATACAAGTGGCTATAAACAATTGTGATAGCTGTTCTGCTGCATCTGACATCTTGCACAGGTTATGAGATTGTCAAAACGAAGGGCAAGTGTCCTAGCTAATGTTCTCCTAGCTTTTCTAGAAGCATCATGGAGTCGAACTTCAACACTACAGTGCCCTGAGATAAACAGTTTGTTATGCCATCAGGAGACTGGTGTTTTAGAGCCACAAAAAGATTATAGCAAAGTCAACAGATACATAACATTTTTTTTCCCCTCTTCTTGCTGTATACAGACCTATTATTTCACTCAGTATTCAGGGCAATGTCCCATGCATTTTTGAAGTTAATTATAGGACTCCCATTCATCTTGACCGGACTAGGGTTGTATCCTGGTTATTTCAGTTAATTTGGAAGATAATCATAGGTACCATCCCCTTTGCCAATCTGTTACGAAAACCAGCAGTGAACCCTGCAGAAATGTGAGGAGGCTGGATAAAATGTTGAGCAGTATGTCGTCTTCTCTGCAATTGCTCTTTATATTAAATCACTCTGTGAAATAAGCAGCTTGTTCTCTTAATCTATGTAACTGTGATACCTTATGATTGGTTTCTCTGCTTTACTCTTTCCATATGCCATGTCTTGTATGTTTTCAATTACAAGCCACTGTTACAATTCCAATTAGTAGATCTTGCTGTTGGGTCTGACAGAGAATATGACCAGTTATTAGTCGAGTTGGCCAATAAGGGAGTACTGCAGCTCCCTGATACTCGAGGAGACTATGCTGAGTATGCCATGCTCAACCGGTCTGTAGGAAAGTCAAGGTTTATCTACACATTGACTAAATTCCAAATACAACATAATTGTACCTCTGTCTAATCAACAAGAATGTCAGATGTCTTTGACACCTATCACTTTGTGGGCATTCCCAAAGTCATACCTTCGCGTCGGTCTGTGGTTAACTCGTAGCTTGATACCAGCAGTGCTTCCCGACTAGATCTCTGTTTCTGCTGAAGTCTCTAATTGTTGAGAAGAGGATGAGAAAGGCATGCTTGACATCTCACTGTTTTCAGTGCACCTGGAAACCGACCTGTTGGTAATGGGTACTAGAAATCTTTCTTCAATCCATGTGAGATTAAAGGAAGACTGAAAAAGTATAAATAAGTGGGAGGCTAAGCTGGTACAGTAAATGGAATGTGAAGCACACCTCTTCCCGAAATGAAATACGCTAGCAAAATACTCATCTGAATACAGACTCTGCTTGTTTTCTTTGGCTCAGTCAGGAAAACTTTTGTTTGAATTAGACCAAGTGAACTGCACAGAATGGTCTTCAGTTTTAGTACGTGTAGACAAACCAAACCGTGTAATTAAACTATTTAAACTTGCTCTTAATCTTTTCTTTCTTTAGTCTTACAGATTTTTCTATGTTACTTTAGATCATTTTGGTATAGTTGACATTTTTTTCACCTTCCAAATTTTACATTTTATTTTAGTGTTTCTTAATACATTCTGAAAAAAGATGAGAGATATACAGTAGAGAATTAGCCTAATTCTCTGTCTATTTCTTTTAGGAAATTGTATTAGTGGTATTCTTTGGAACAGAATATGTGGTTCGGTTATGGTCAGCAGGATGCCGCAGTAAATATGTTGGAATATGGGGAAGACTGCGTTTTGCTAGGAAGCCTATTTCAATCATTGGTGAGTATGCACAGCTTGCAAAGTTGATGTAAACAATGAGTAAAACTTGTCCTTGAAAGTTTTGAGAAATGGAATTTCTGCAGTAGTTGAAGCCAAGTTAGAGCAAGAGCTCTCGTCATTAGTGTTATCGTAGATCTGAATTTCCTTTCAGGAATCCATGGCACTGTCATTTGAGAACAAATGTAGCTTGGTTTGTTTTTCCAGAAGAGCAGAATATTTTCTTTTCACAAGTGATCTGAAGCTTTGCCAGAAATAAGTCTTGGCCATAGTCCTGTCTCCTGTGACCTCAGGATCCCAGACACCGTACAATAGCTACAACTGTATTTTTTTTAGAAACTGAACGGCCTTTTTTTCTTTTTAACCCCCAGCAGCCATTTAAATAATTTATTATGAGTTTCTTTTGCACTCTAATTGAGCTATGTACTGCATGGTGGAGCATGATAGATGCACTGTAGTTACTTTGTGTATCTATTGGATTAAAATATGGTTTTCAGTGATGCATCTGAAACTGGGCACCAGACTGCCCTTGATATTCACTGCAGTTGGCTTCCCAACATGACTTCGGTGTTCTTAGAAATTACATCCATATATTCTATACATGTCACAAACAATTATTGTTTTTAGAATGCTTGTCATGCATTTAACAATTTCAATGAAAGAAACATAATAATCCAAAATCAATCTGTATTTTGTTAGCCAGTATTGAGAGAACTGTGTAAAGACCCTTGCCCTGAAGCACTTAAAATATAAATGGATTAAATGAACCAGATTTTGGAAGAGGAGTATTGTTATAGAAGCACAGTAATTCTTGTTCTGTGACATAGGTTTTTTTTTAATACTTGAAAACATTATTTGTTGCTGAATAGAGGATATAGTATTTCATAAACTATCTAGAATTTTGCTGAATATAAATTACAAAATTTTGTACCTGGGTATTTTTACAATCATAAAAGTTTAGTTTAGCTTGTCTGTGCATATATATATAAATAACAACTGTATCTCAGGTGTGACTGCAACTATAAAATGGCTTTGACTGCATCTTTGCACTCTGTACACAATCCATTTCTCTTGAGACCTAGAACACTAGGGGTTCTGAAACATCATCCAATTTATTTCATCTTGGAAAGCAAAACAAAGTTCCTCTTTCCCAGATAAGTATCAAGAACTATTTCACTCTCCAAAATACAGAGTTCCTTTCCAAAATTAGCTAGGCCTGATGCACAGAGATTTACAGTACAGTCCTAGGGTAATGACTGACTTAAACTAAATTAGATTTACACACTAATTCCAATTTTTCTCTCACTTTTAGACCTGGACAGATGAAATAATAGTAAGGTACTTGTCTTATATATGAAATAAACCCCCAAACCTCTGTCAATGTATAAAATACTGTCTAAAACAGCAGAGAAAATAAGATACACAGAACAGATAATGCATAGAAACTGCTGAAATTCCTCATGGGTTATAGCTAGTAATGATTCCAGGCTGCTGAGGCTGCTTTACAGTAATTTATATCACTCTCATCATTCATCTAGAATGTGGCCATCTTGGACCCATCCCAGTAAAACCTTTCTATCATATCACACAATTATATTTTCTTCATATGTTACAATAGAGATCTCTTGATATATAAACAAAACTTTTAATTTGGGGTGACTGTTCAAATTGTTACAGTAATGTTGGCATTGGTTCTAGTTAGTCTTACAGAAGTATTGCAAGATGCCGCTAACTCATTTTTTCAATTGACTTTTATTTTCCAGATTTAATTGTAGTTGTTGCTTCCATGATAGTTCTTTGTGTGGGCTCTAAAGGTCAAGTCTTTGCAACCTCAGCTATCAGGTAATTATTATATGCAATAAAATAAAATAGTGCTGAGTAAGATGGTTTTTTTTTCTTTTTTTACCTCCTGTTTCAATTTTTCCAGGAGAAAACAAGTCACTGGCCAGAGTCATGTAACAGAGCAGATCACCAATCATGCATGGGTGTGAAACAGTGATCCCGTTAAATGTAGGGGAAATAAAATTTTGAGTGTGTTGCCTGGTTGTAATGCCTTTATGTCTGATGGAAAGAGGTGCACATACCCCTGCCCCCTTTCCCCAACTAGGGGGTTCTACCCAAATCCTGTTTTAGTGTCTTGGCTCAGTTTTATAGCAACTCTTTCATGCTTCATGTCTCTGATGTCTTCAAGCTGCCTCTTCATAAAATGCCTGGGGTTAGTAGTTTTGAGGTGCTGATTGACTGAACCCAGTTTGTGCTCAGGAAGGTCACACCACTTGGTTTTTGTGAATGACAGGGTACATGTCAATGTACTGTGCCCTGCTCACTAGCTGCAGCGATGCTCTAGGATTGCAGAGACTTTCATAAAAAGAAGATTTTAAAATAGTATTGGACTGTCTAGTTCAAATTGCCTATGAAATTCCTCAAAGGTGAGGAACTCAGATCTTTAGTTAGCTGTTTCTGTATCTTGTTTCCTATCGTGGCGAGCAGGTCAAATATGAGTCGATGAATGATTTCTAGAGCATTCACAGCCTGCATCCAAAATTCCTGAATCCTTGACTTATCTGTACTAGCCAAGTTTAGAAAGGTCTGTCCATCTCTCATGCAATCTCTCCATGCTGTCTTCGTAACAAACAAGGTGAAAGACAGGTGAACGGAGTGAAAAGAGACAGACTGCTGAGTCTAACATAAAGTAAAATATAATAAAAAAATAAAAGTCTTTCTCTTAAAATGGTCCTTTGGAAAAGACAGACTTCCCCTCTCCACCTCTATTTCTTCTCTTGTTTCTTTAGTCTTTTCATTCATTTAAAAATTGTGTTCCAGGGGCATCCGTTTTCTGCAGATTTTACGAATGCTGCATGTTGACCGTCAGGGTGGTACATGGAGGCTTCTGGGATCGGTAGTGTTCATACACAGACAAGTAAGTTTGAGTACTCTGAGAAACAGCATAATAATTGATGCAAAAGTCCTTATATTTGGAACAGCATATATGCAGATATGCTGATGATGTCAAATATATTTAGTGTGGAGACAGGCAGTCATCTCTTTTAACCAAGTATGGTTGTTCTGCCTTGTTCAAGGCACAAAAAGTTCCTAAAAGATTAAAAATACTCATCTCCACTTTGGCAAACTTTTGACTTGTAGTTGGACTTAACCACAGAAAATGAGACTTCTTAAAAGTAGTCTGAATATTTCTAAAAACATGTATCTAAATTCCAAAATTGTTTTGAATGTGGCAATGTCTGAAAAAATTACCCAACTGCTTTTTGGTGACCAAAAGATTAACGAGTCACACTTGCATACGAGGAGGTTGTTTTGACTGTGTTTGAAATGTGCACGCTGGACCAAGTCATCAGCTATGGTGTAAATTCTTTCACCATTGAACTCAGTGGATTTTTGTTAATTTGCACAGCCAACAGTCAGTGTCAATGTTTATTAATTGCTAAAATTACATTCTTCTATTGCGATCATATTTTAAAAAACATCAGTGATAGGTAATTTAAGTGTCTCTATAATATTCTAATGCCATTATTTTGCTTCTTTTTGCAGGAACTGATAACTACACTCTATATTGGATTTCTGGGCCTGATTTTTTCCTCTTATTTTGTGTACCTGGCTGAAAAAGATGCTGTAAATGATTCTGGAGAAACAGAGTTTGGCAGCTATGCAGATGCCCTGTGGTGGGGAGTAGTAAGTATAGCAATTTCACATGTACTAAAAGTAGTTAACACCTTCAAATGTGGAGTAAAGTTCAAGCAAGCATGGAGTTAGAACAGCACTTTGAAATGGCCTCTTATTTCTTCAATGCACTTTCTGTTTTTGTAATGCTATGAAACTAAGAAAATAGTATAGATGATCAGTAGTTTTATTCGGTGTTCATAGTCTTATGTGATCTGAAGTGATCAAATTATGTATACCAGATGTAGAAACATCTATTCTTCTTCCCTTCTGTTATAGTGATTACTTCTTGCTGCTTTGCTCATGGTAGGGTTCAACTTCTAAGGTGGTAAGGGTCTTGCTAAATCAAGGCTAGCGCTTTGGGGTTTTGGGGGGTGTGTGGTTGGGGGGAGGGGGTGTCTTTTTGTTGTTGTCGTATTTTAAACAGATATCTATGGTTCAGTGTTCGGCCTCGGACACTAACTCCCTGTTTATTCAGAATGGACTCACTCCAGAACAAGGACCATCTGAGATACTTAAGAAATCCAGGCACAGGACTATTTTAAAGTGATTATATTGCTTTGGAACCCACTTGGTATTCTTATGTGGCATTCGTCTGTGCTGTGTCAACATACCATCTTGCTCAGACATTTCTGAGGTTTCT
Organism: Aviceda cuculoides; assembly: GCA_035590195.1. NCBI lineage: Eukaryota > Metazoa > Chordata > Aves > Accipitriformes > Accipitridae > Aviceda > Aviceda cuculoides. The sequence goes on from JAVJGG010000021.1 coordinate 12,377,601, forward strand.
CTAAGGTGCTGCCACACTTTGGTGTAGATGAATCTTTAGTTCTGCTAATAAAGTTCTGCTTTCTTGCTGTTGCTAGTGACAGTTGTCTCTGTTTTTGTTTATTATATGCACTAGTTTGGCAGCTCTATTCAGGGATTATGTTTTAGTAAACATTTTAATTTTCTTGCTTCTGCTAGTAACAATTCCCTCTTTCTTTTCTCACATGATATGGCAACATTAGAGTGGCTGCTCTGTTCTGGGATTTCCCACCTGTAATTTTTTCCCTTTCCTTTTCCTATAACTGTTCAAAGAAAGGTATGTTGGAAGCTGTTTTTCCTTATCATTAGTATTCAAACAATGACTTGATTTTATCTGCTTTAATTGTATGCAGCTTAATGAAACAAACTGTCATCATTAAATGCTACAGATCTTTAAAATGCATAGGCATCACTAATGATTCCATACTTGCATTGTCAAAATGTGCTGATCTTCTAGAGCCTTCTCTTTGCTGTTTTAAATTAAAAGGCGTTGTTTGTTTCTTTTTTTTTTGTTAAAAATGAGACTGCTAGTAAGTCTTATGTACAAGAGCAATAGGACTAACACCTCCATTTCATTAATAAAACATATTTTTTTAAGAAATATTTTTAATAAACCTCTGTGTGTATGTGCTTATATAGTCTTCTCTCTACAAACAGTACTACTTGTTCTTTCAGGAAGGAAGGTTCTATTGATGAGCAAGTCTATTGCATGTCTCCTGGTGCTGAAATGCATATGTAGCCTTTTTTTAATACAACAGGTTTTGTTTAGGTTGCTACTAAGATCTGCTGCAGAAATCCTTCCTCTTGCTGTCTGCCATGGTTAAATACAGCCTCTCTTAGGATCAGAAAACTTGCTGTGTAGCACAAGGAAATGGCTTTCTGGCAAGTAGCTTTTTCAATGCTTTCATGTCATCATGGTGTTTTTATTTTCCAGTGTAGCAGTCAGATGACTCGGTAATTAACAGTGGCAGATGTAGCTGCATTTAAAAACACATGCTGTCATTGGCGTTGGCATTAAAAATTGAGTATGTGACAGACCAGACTGGCTTACTGAAAATACAGTAAAGCCTTCCACAGAAGCAATACGATCTGTCAGGATATTGAAATATTCTCCTTTCAGGGAATTATTGCTCAGTTAATAGGCACGCCAGTTATTTTGTCTTTCTAATTACAAGAAACTTCTTTAATCAATAAGTTTAATTATGGTGATATTCTTTCTCTATTATAACTTCTGTTACGTTGCAGCATGCCACTTGAAATGTGAGACTGCATTCAATGAATCCATAATGTAATTTCTTTAATATTAAAAATGAAATTTAGTGTCCTTGTTCAGCTCTAAATGCAGATGCTACACTTGTGCTAACTGCTAAAAGGATCTAGCAAAACAAAACTGAAATGTATTCAGGTCTGTCCATTTCTGGTATTTTGATACTGTAATATTTTTCATGCTTTCTGCTGGGAAAAAGCTGTTTAAAGTTAGGGCAGTAAGTGGGGGGTCATTAAATATCCGGATGCTTCCTGATGAAGGTCTCAAACTCATACAAAAACCTTCTCAAAGTGTTAGGTCTCAAAAGTTTTGGTTATCTTTTAGCCAGAATTTTCAGAATCGCTTAAATGCCACAAATTCTGGTCACTGAAAATCTGTTTCAGCCCGTTTTGAACAGGACACGCAGAAGAGGATAGTTCACAGCTCCTGTCTGAAACATTGTCATAGATACACGATTTGTCTGGCAACGTAGCTGATCTCACTGCTCTAAAAGTGCACTTACGTAGTGGAGAATACTTCTAAAAGAAAAATACCTGATAACGTTTCCCCACCCCCTTTCTCACTCTACAACACTGCACTTTTTCTGTTATCTCAGCGTATGTCTACACTGCTAACCAAGTTCTTTGGGTAATGGCAGTAAAATATGTAGCATCGCATAAAGTAAACCATATAAAAGGTCTGTGTTACTACAGCTAAACTGCATCTGGAATTGGGTACTTTTATATTACTGTGCTTTGGTGACTATAGACATACCCATAGGGTGCATAACTTTTAATTAAGTGTTCCTCGTTGTCATTGTTGTTATTTATAAATCTATATTGTGTTTCCATTTCCATATGTAAATTGGCCTCCTGGGCTTTATTTGAATTTCCTTGAGAACTCTGGGCTGTAGCTATTCACCATTCCAGTTTATAGGCTTCTTGAAGAAACCTAAGGTTACCTTGTGGCATAAAAATTTGCCTGTACTATTGCTGGTTTTGAATGCAGTGCATGTTATATAAATAATTCTGCCAATGGCTGCATATCTTTCAAATATCTGCATATCTGTATGTCTTTCAAAAAACAAATTTAATATTTGCAAGTAAAATACAAGTAACATGATGCATCTTTCAGCTCCCCAGTGCCCATATTCGAAATTACTCTGCTTGTGTTGTCCTTCATGTCCAGACTAACAGTCTTGAAGACCTAGTATAGATTCTGGACAATAAAAACAAGAATTAAAAAAAAAAAAGAAGACACTAAGAAAAAAAAGATGATGCTAAATGTTCTCACCAAATCTGTCAAAGATGACCACCTTCAGGGAATGTTATTGTCTCACTGTCTCTAGGGTTTTTTGTGTGGTTTTGGAGGGGCTGTTTTTTTTTTTTTTTTTTTTTTTGTGTGTGTCTGTGGTTTTTCATCCCCCCCTGCCCCTTAAGCATTAAAATCAATCATGCCTCAGGCAGACTGAGGGGATCTCTCCTTTTGACATCCACTGAATGATACACAATTCCAACCTTCACATCTGAACAAACATCCTTCAGGAAAACCATTATGTGGATTGTGCTAACAGTCTCGTTGATCATGAACACTATTTGCCACAAGCAATTATTGACTATAGTCATGCATGGATATTACACTGTGCCCGTTGCTTTGAATTGGATCAAGCAATTGTCTGCAAGTACCAGCTTTAGTTAAGAGTTTCTCGTTCCTTTAATTCATCGATATATGCTTTCTCACCAAGAACCGAATTCAACACAACATTGATAAGTTTGCTTACTTCTAAGCATACATAAAACCATGTTCCTATTTAGTAAAGCCTATCAGTATGTGCTTAATATAAATTGAAAATCAAAATTGTGGGAAAGCTTTGCTGCAAAGTTGCAGGGAAATATACTTGAAACTACATGTGCATTGAACTTTTGTTAAATTAGAACAGATCTGATTTAATTTATAGATAGTTGAACGTAAATATTGAAAGATTGCTACATAAAAGGGATCTTGTGTTATTCAGAACCCTCTTCCCCCCCCCCCCCCCAACTTAAAAAAGCTGTTGAGGACTGTACACTGTCTTCAATGCTAGACAGAAGGCGACACTTCATTTTTATTCTTCTTGTGGTTTACAGGTCAAGAATATCAACTATAGGCTTGTTATATCCTCCCCCCCTTCCTTTTTTTTTTTTTTTTCCCCCTCTAGTTTTTGGGATGAAGTGTTTGGGGTTTTGGGGGGATGGTGGTGGTTATTTTAAGAATTTTTGGAACGGGGGTCAGAAGATGTAAGGGTTAGTATTTTAAAATGTTTTTTACATGCAATCTCTGCATCTTGCAGCTGCCTTCTCATCTCTGAGCTTTAACTCCATGAGCAGTTTCAACTACATTTTGTTCTCATTTAATGAAGATCTGTGTGGTAGATGTAGAGAAACCTTTTAAAATTCTTACTTACAAAGTACAGATGTAGATATTCTTACGTGTAAAGAACAGTCTTGGGACTTATTTTCTTAATTCCCAAATCTTTAAACTTCTACCAAAAGATGTCAAAAAGCTAGGAAAAAAATTATATCTAGAAGAATGCAGAAATTTTCAACAGTTGTTTTCCATTTGATGAAACAAAAATAAAGTATTTCAAAATATAGATAATTTTCTATTGCAGGATCTAGGAAAAATAATTATAATTAAGGAATTTAGCTTTCATTTAAGTTTCAATACTTAGCATAAATTGTGCTGCTGTTGAGGTGGATCTGTAGGAGGCTGGAACTTAACTTCACTCTGATTTTCCTGTCATATGGCTAGCATTATCCTCATAGGAAGATGTTTTAAAACTTCCCTCCTAAGATACTTGGCTACTTTGTATACGCTCGAACATTCTTTTCCCCTTGTTGTACCTAGATAATGCTGTTTCTTTTCAGTATAGTTACTATATTTTGTGAGGTGTGATATAGTACTAATACGGAATAGAAAATAAATAGCTGCAAAATTTCCACAAACAGTTCAGACGTTGTAGTCAAACTATCTGCATATGTTGATAACTTACCCTAGCAGTTCCTTCGACATCACGCTGAGGTATAGAGGGTACTACTCCAGCTGCCTGCTTTTTCTGACATTTTTGTACAGAAGTAGTCTGTTGAGCAAGGTTTAGGTAAGAGAAACTCCTCTACTCTAGATTAAGAGCTGTATGTGCTCGAGCTCAACGCTGGTGAGGTCAGGTCCGCTAGGCAGAGCTGGCTCCTGCCTTTGCCAGCAGTGACCGATGGTGGCCGGCAGACCTCCCACCATTTCCCATTCATCCATTCGATGAGCAGAGAAGGGCTGGCATGCTGCAGCCTCCCAAAGAAAGTGCGTATCGCTGTACTGTAAAATTTAAACAACTGATGATGGATTAATTATCAGGCTAGGATATAAAGCTGCTGGATCTCTTATGAGTTTTACTGCTTATGTCCATGTCCATATGTTTACTACTGGGTTCAGACCTAAAATTGTCTGTTCACTCCAAGTAAAAATGATCATAACAATGATCAAATGAAAAAAATGATCAAATAGCCATCTTCCTGGGGGGGTTTAAGTCTTTTTGCTGGACTGTGTTTTCCTAATTTAGTTACTTTTGTATTTTGGTAGTGTGCTTGTAGGGGGAAGGAAAAAAAAAAAAAAGCTCAGATGAACCACAACGCTTTGCCTATACCTTCTTCACTAATAATGAACAATTCCCACTATTTTTATGCAAGTTTATGTCCTGTATCTTGTCATCCTTGAGAACTACTGCCATGGTGATCCAAGGGATGAATAGACTATTTCACAAGTGCAAGTGAAAACAGCTTTTATTTGTGAAGCCAAACACACTGAGAAAGGGATTCAGCGGCCTTTGCAGCATGCTGTACTGCAGGAACAGAAAAGGGGAGGTGGACAAACTGAGACCATGAAACAGTGGAGCAGAAAAACAAGGCTGAAATCACATCTTTCAGAAATGAAGACAGGAGCCTACAAGAATGTCTGGTACTGTGAGGTTCTGGAATAACATCCCAACAGGTACAGTGAGGGGAAAGCCAATTAATTTTCAGATGGAGTTGCATTTTCAAGAGATAGCAAATGAGATGACATAATGTGGCTGACCTGAACTAGCCAGAAACTAGGAATAGCAACAAGAAAATCCCTTCAACCTTTGTATTCTTACTGACTTGGTTAAAGCTGCTGTAGGCCCTTTTTTCATTGCACAGGACAGACTTTGCAAATTTAGGTGAGCTCAGCGCTCCAACTTAGTTTTCATCAGTTGGTTATTCTTTAAGACTCTTCTAGTTTTATCTCTGAGATCTCACAAGTGGAGGTGTTTAGTTTGGGCCACCATTTGATTAGGAGGTTTAGAGTGGCCAGTAATTTGGTCAGAACTGATGGATGGCTGAAAATGACACCTTGAGGAGGCATTAAACTAAGATCCAAGAGGGATGGCTAGGCAGCACTGAGGATCTACTACTTGAGAGACATGACACTGGAGTTAATGTATTCTGTTTGTTCTTTTTGCAGTTTGGATGTGCAGCTCCATTTAATTTCATTTCATATCTTAAGTTATTAGAAGTATTTCAGTGTCCTTTAGATGTGATTGTGTCTCACTTATGTACTTCAACTGCATCAAGAATAATGGTGTGAGCCTGCAATGATAACTATGGAAATGACTTCAAAACTTTAAGAAGAAAAATAATCTAAACATCCCCTTTAGATGTTTGTAATAGTAGTGATAAGGAAGTCCATTCTTCAGCTTTGGATTACAATTTTAATTCCAATGTTTCAAAACATTTGTGTCCTGTAGAACATAGTCTCTTAACTTGTTCATCTGAAGGATGTAACTTGAATCTTCTCGGAGTGTTGCAATGTACATAGAGGTGACTGGCAGCAGAAAGTGGAATTTCTGTTGTGTGAATCGGTTCTTATCGCTAACATCCTTACACGCACAAGGGAGAAAAATATTGTCATTTGGAAAAGAATCCAAAATATCAAAAGATCACTGGGGGTTTTTTTAGCTTTATATAGATTGCATACTTCACAGTAAAATAAAAGCATGATTGTCTAATCTGTTTGCACTTGTGCTGCATAGATTTCAGCAACTTGGAAAGATACTACTTTATATTCAGCTTGTATGAATGCAGCTGACCGAATAAGATGTCAAGCCGTAAAAAGGCTTCTAATGTGTTCATTACAAGCTTTCAAACCATTTTGCAATTTACTGGACTCAGTTGCAAAGAAATTAGGGAGCCAGTTGATGTTTCTGATATATCACTGGATGTTGTCCTTGTATTACTTGATTTAATCAAGATGGGTAGTGTGAGTGGGTCAGAAAATTCTGAGTGGTATTTGGTATGCAAAACAATACCTAGTGCAATTCCTTTTGAAGTTGCAGTGCTGCAAGTTTAGAAACGAAGTCGTTAAGGTATTTTCTAGAAGGTGACTTTCCCTTATTTGCTTTAACGCTTGGCTTTTCTAATCTTTTAGCTTGTGTTTGCTCCCTCAGTCCTGTGATGTCTGCCTTTTTAATACTTCCGAACCATGCGTTCTTGTTTTTTGTAGCTGTTTGTCCAAATTTTTGCAAGGCACACAGAAAGAATTTCATCAACAGAGCATTGTTACTCACCTGATTAGTTTGCTGTGGTCACTTTAGCCTGATAGCCTTGAATAAAATCCCTTCCTTATTCAGTGCTGACTAACTATTTCTTCTTGCTGTGTGGATTTTTGCTTCAAACTATTGATGCATATTTAATAGGAAGAAGATTAGTCTTAATACCAAAGCCAGTGGTGATGTACATCAGATCAAAGTTCTGAAATAGTCAATGGATGAATATGATTTTGTTCCTAATTAAAACAATTAGTTTTACATGCTGCTTTTCGATGAAATTTTAATGTGTGAGCTCTTGTATCAATTTAATTTCATTATGCCAACATATTTACTATGCTAGAGTAGAAGTTGAGTCAGTATTTCCATTATAAAATCCTATTTTACAACTGTAAAATTAGTATTGTACTCTTTAGGGGTTATAATCTGGCTGTAAAATTTCATTTAGGGCAGAAACTTGGCACGCAAGGTTTCAACACCATATATCTTTGGGAAAAAAGAAAATGCAATTTTAGAATACAATGCGTTTGTAGATGGATTAGAGTTATGAGGGCAGAGAAAAATTTCAACTTAAACACACACTTCGATTTGCAACCCAATTTCCAATTTTATTTATTTTTTTTTTAAAAACAGACTCCTAAAAAACCACCACAGAAAATACTTTTCTTGTGTCAGCGGTGCTTCATATAGACCAATTCTGAAGGGATGGGCAGGGGTGTTGTGGGAAAGAGGAGACAAATACTTCTTGGTTGTGCATGAATTTTTGTTCAGTTATGCTTCAGTCAGCTCAAAAGTACCTATTTCTTTTCACATTTCTAGTTAATGTATCTATTTCAACATGATATTAAGGTTGTAACAGAATAGTTGATAAAAATTTTCAATGACGATGATTTGTAAATCTTTTCAAAAACTGAAGCATAACCCACTATCTTCTCTCATAATCTCTTATGGAAGAAGGCATTGGAGGCCATCGCTATTCCCATAATTATATTTCCTTTTTTATACTGTATATTTTGAACAGGCAATTGTAATTAAAATTTAGGATTTTTTATTTTTTTTTAAACTGACCCTCTTATGCAGGTAAGGAGATAATGTCATCCCTTCAGTTCCTCATCAGGCCCCGAATTAAGGTGGCGTTTCAACTACAGTTTCAGGAATACAGGTGAAGGTACTTGGGTACTTAATTCACCTTGCTGATTCTTAAAATACTTTTGTAGGATATGAAACAGTTTTGGAAATGAGCCACATTTTGAAAACTTGTATTAAAAATTAAATGCTAATACTTGACTGTTTTGAGTATCAGCAGCTTGCCCTAAACTTTTAACATCAACTTGTCAAGCAGCTGGAACTGTCCCTTTGTCGTGTCTTTGACAGACACGTAATGACATTGCTTAGCAGGTGGGCAGTTTGAGGACGGGCGGCGTGCTTCGTCTGTTTCTGAGGTACAGCTCTGGGCAGAACTTACATCCACAGGATTTCCCTCTGCCGTCTCATCTTTTAGTAGGAATGGACAATCATTGAAGTGGCCAACAGCCGCACTTTTCCTGAAACACCTATCATGACCTTTTATTTCCCCAAATCCAGGTTCTCCTTCCCTTCACTCCCTTAACAAACATCTTGCCTCTGTAAATCTGCCCTTCCCTTCTCTCCTTGCCTGGAGATGCTGCCCTGGACCTTGTCTGCATTTCTGCAGTCGCTGGGTAGTATGAATTACAGCAGACAGGTGAACTAGGAGCAAATGCAGGACAAGGTGGGGATGGCCTGTGGGTGTTACTGTCTGGCACTAACGTCCTCTGTGTCCTGGACAGCTGAAGCCCGTTCTGTCAGAAGAAAAGCTGAACGGCCAGCAGTGGAGGTGTGCTTCAACTGCTTGAGAGCTTCATGTGGTTTCACATGCTCTGATTTGGTTAGCCTTCTTCAAAGTCCCAGATAAAAATCTCTCTTAATTTCCAAAATCAGAAATAGCTTGTGACAGAGGTGAATTTAAATTGCTCTCGGGTGCCAAATGTATCCTCCTGCTTCAAACAAATCCATTATTTCCTTGAGCTCATGCAAATTATTATTAAGCCTTGTTATGCAACATCAGTGTGGTGGTAATCTTTACTTCAGTGTTTTGAAACCCAAACCCAACAGATGTTTCCTACATGCGTGCATTAAATTCTCTCTTCTTGCTCTCAATGTGTTATATGAATTAGTGATTCGTTAGACTATGTTTTCAGGATCTTTACTGTGTGGAAAATTTTCAGCTTCTCTTGCTATTTATACCAATATTCTTCTCTAGAATACTTCATGTCTGACCCCAGTCATAGTCCATGGCTACAGTATATATATGTTCTTTCTATGCAACAGCCCTTTCCCGGCAAACATCTCCTGCCTGTAAAGAAAATGAGCAATTCAGAACTGTTCGCAGCTTCCCCCTAAGGAAAATGTATGACGTGGGCAGGCAACCCATATCCCAGTAACTTCATATGCTGTAAAGTTGCCTCAGCCGTGAAGACTTAATGGTTTTACTTTACAGATTTTAAGTGTGTATTTTATTGTAATTCAATTCCCTGTACCTTTTTCCATCTATTACAGATGGGGAAGCAAACCTGGAAAGGAGAGTTACCTTCATTAATGTCATACAGACTGTCATTGGGAGAGTTAGGAATGCAACCAGTGTTTCTTTAAGATAAATAAAAAAGGAAGAAAGAACAACAACCCATAACTACGACCTTAATACTTGCTGTAATGTGCTGTGTATTTCTCTTTACAGGTGACTGTTACAACTATTGGCTATGGGGATAAAGTGCCTCAGACCTGGATAGGAAAGACGATTGCATCTTGTTTTTCAGTATTTGCAATTTCATTTTTTGCACTACCTGCGGTAGGTTATCTTGTGCTTTTGCTGGTAATTTGGTGTTGACTCATTAGCCATCAGAAGAAAATTTTGTTATTGATTCTTTAACCTTTCATTTAACCTGGTATTATGAAAGCTTTGTATTGAACTTCTATATTGTAGTTAAAATATATGTAGCTTGTAGTAGCAAAAGAGCTTCTAGAAGTACCTAAAAAAGTGCATATGCAGCATTTATTTTATGCAACACTAGATTTAGTATGTATTTGAGAAAAAGATACTTAATTCAAAATACGTCTTCTGCCCATCTCAGAAGGGTAAGGAAAATTATTTCTCATGCTAATTACTTCTGGACTCAGTGACTTAGTGATGTTTTGGCTTTTTAAGGCATTCACTCATATTTTACTCAACTGATTAGGTCCAAGGCAAACTGTAGAGTTCTCATACACATCCTTCTTGTAGCAAAGCTGCCAAAAAGGTGTCACTGGCAGAGAGACAACAATAAGCAGCCAGGGACACTGATGCAGCTCTTTGCCAAATTAGCATCTGTCCATGGCCAAAGTCCCATTTCCAAAAGTGACGTAGGGCTGAGCTTTTAAAGGTGTTACAGCACTTTGTTTGCACTGAAAATGGGTTCCCAGGTACTTTCTAACAAGAAACAAGGCACTTGAGTACCAAGGGTAAAGTCAAAATCAGCAAAACCTGGACTGTGGTTTGAAAAGCCAATATGTTTAGTGCTAATGGTAGCTAAGGGTATTTTTTTCTCCACGAATTTAGCTTTACTCCTGAATTGTGCTGTTAAAATGTTTGTGCAACCTGAAATGTGCTGTTAAGATGTTTATTTTTGAGCATGTTTTTCAGTTCAGTGACACAAACAGTTGTGTTAGCAGATGCTAGTGTAGTTGTGGCAGGGAAGTGATAGGGATAAGTACAGGATGGATGAGAAGAATGCTTTTATTCTAGTATCATCACAAAAATTCTTCACTATGTGAAACGGTAGCTATTAAAACTCCAGTGGCTTTTAAAAATTTGTTGCTTACTTTAAAGGTACGCAATCTTTTGCAGAAGAGGGTAATTAAGTGTAGATTTTTAGACTCCAGCATCAGTTTGCCTTTAAAGCATATTCTATCCCCGCCCCTCCTCATTCTAATCTCTTTCACATTTATTCCTTGTTTAGAAGAGAGATCTGGTAAATGAAATGATTTGTAAGAAAAATGCCAAAAGCTACGATTTTGACTGAAGAGTTGTGGGTTGGTTTTTTTTCCCCCCTCAGACTTGAATGCCAGCAAAGATGTTTTATAAATAATTGTGTAGCAGCCCCACCTTCACAGTAATGCTTTTAAGTTTACCTATCAGATTTCCCTAGTCGTTTGTAGAAGTAAAACACCATCACACACCCCTTTATCTGTGTGATTTTATTACTGAATTAAGTTGTTCTCGTGAGTCGGCCCATAGGGGAAATATAGGGTTTGAAGCTCTAGCAATAAATAGTTGATAGGTAGTAACTACTGCACGCTGCCTTGTTGCTGTTTTAAATAAGGGGAACTGGCTGAGATCACAGTCAGAAGTAATTGCGGCTAAACACAACTGGTATGGTTTCTGGATCGAGCAACGATCCTTCATTTCCCAAATAAGTGATGTTTGAGCATCATTAACTCTTTGATCTTTGCTAAACGAACATAATAGGAAGGGCCTTTCCTGTTCCTTTCAAAACACTTGATGATTAATACTGTTCTTGGAGGTTGAGTCAAGATCACTGGCTGTTCTGACACCTTGACTACCATACGTAGAAAATGAATTACACTTTTTTGAGTAGGTGTAGTCATGTAAGCTGATTTATAGAAAATCTCATTTAATGCGTGTTACTAAAACCTCTGTTAAATATGTCTATAGCTATGGAAATGACTGCATAAATGACTTGCTCTATACTTAATTTTGGACTTTATTATTACACTATGTTTGGAGGCTATTCCGGGTTGTATGCCATCCTGTGCCATTAGTCCATATCCCTTGTCCTGAGAGTGGATTAGATGGCCTTGTGTTGAACTCACTGAAATCCTGACCATTTTGTAATATTCCTTTTCCTCTTCTTTGTCCTCCCCTCCCAGCATGTGTTAACATACAGAAATAGAAATTACCATACTACAGTTAAAAGGTCTTTCCTGTGACCTGAATCATGCCATGCCAAAGCTTTATTTCTCATAAAAATGAAGTTAAGCACATCAGGTTAATATTTCTCCCTATTCTGTCGTTCCCCTGCACAAGCATTTATGAGGCTTTTAGAGGGTATGAAATATAATTTCTGCTTGCTCTTTAGTGTTTGAGTCCAGCTGACTTAAATAGGCTCTGGATCAGGGCATGATAGCATTCATAGTTTGTTTCAACAAGTAATACTGAGTCTAAAAACTTAACAGTATTAAGTCATTTCATCCAAATAATTAGTTGGGTTTTATGATGCTGGACAGAAGTTACTAATACAACATAATCTGGCAAGCTTATGTGTGGGTTTTTTCCCCCTTAAAAAAAATTAGATCTGTGTTTTCCTTCTTCCCACAGGGAATTCTTGGTTCGGGCTTTGCTCTAAAGGTACAACAGAAACAACGACAGAAGCATTTCAACCGTCAAATTCCGGCTGCTGCCTCTCTCATACAGGTACCGAGTTCCTGTATTTTGCATACTATAATTTCTTTCCATTTACAGGCTTTTTTCAAAACTGTTGGCAGTATTTCCATGCCTGATTCCCATTAAAAATTCTATAGGAGTTACAGATGCAAGTCTTTCAAACTGTTTTGGAAATCCCACTTTTAATGGAAGCTAATAAGAAGAAAAGTTACCTCCCAAATCAGTGCAGACTGTTTAATTCAGCTGGTTAAAATCAAAACTGAAGGCTATTGTGTAGTTATTGAACAATTATTGAACAATTTACCTGGGGAAAATGTTATGAAATACTCTGCTTGCAGTAGTGAAAAACAGAGAGGAGGCTTCATGTAAAATTGTACTTTTAAAAAATACATTGTTGCTTGTAAAGACAAATGTCAGATGTGTTTCATTTTCGTTGGGACAAATAAATTCTTAAAAATCTCAAATTTAGGAGAATTAAGTCAGAATGTTAAATAGGAAAATCTTGTCTGAACTTTTCAGCTCCAGGATAGGTGGCTGGGAACCACTGGGATTCTGCAAAATCAGTTTTTTCATGTAGGATAACATACAGGCAGAAAAATTTTGATCCACTCTGTTAAAAATACAGTTGCAGTTCAGCATCAGTAAGGTCAATGAGATTTTATCCTTTACTTCAGTGGAGCCAGCATTTCACCCTGGAGAAGTATTAATATTGTTTCATTCTAGCTTTTTTCCAGCTTTTCCTCCCTCACTCAGTATCTGCATGTAGCTTTAGAAGCACGGGGATCAAATTTAAAAGAAATCTAGATGTACACCTAAGCTGTATCACTTTTGTGTTCTCATATGACTTATTTCTCTAGCTTCATGAGTGAATGTGGATTTCCAGGTCAGGCTCTTTATGGAAACAGTAGCTAACTGTAAAGTTTATGCCTGAAACTAAACAGTCCCAGAGTTAATGTGAAAAAGGTTTAAATTTAGGGCTCTGGTTATAGCCAGAGATTAGCCAAAAATCTTCAGACTCAGTGTGTTTTGTTTGGATTGCATGGTTAGAAAAAGGTATGGTTTTGCAAAGAACGTGAAAAACATGTGACAAGTGGTGTTCCTCAGGGGTTGGTATTGGGACCAGCCCTGTTTAACATCTTTGGCGACATGGACAGTGGGATTGAGTGCACCCTCAGAAAGTTTGCTGACAACACCAAGCTGTGTGCTGCGGTCAACACCCTGGAGGGAAGGGATGCCATCCAGAGGGACCTTGACAGGCTTGAGAGGTGGGTCTGTGTGGACCTCACGAAGTTCAACAAGGCCAAGCGCAAGGTCCTCCACATGGGTCGGAACAATCCCAAACACAAATACAGGCTGGTGATCAGTGGCTTGAGAGCAGCCCTGAGGAAGAGGACTTGGGGGTGATGGTTGATGAGAAGCTCACCATGACCTGGCGATGTGCTTTTGCAGCCCAGAAAGCCAACTGTATCCTGGGCTGTGTCAAGAGAAGCGTGACCAGCAGGTCGAGGGAGGTGATTCTCCTCCTCTACTCCACTCTCATGAGACCCCACCTGCAGTACTGCCTTCAGCTCTGGGGCCCCCAACATAAGAAGGTCAAGGACCTGTTGGAGCAAGTCCAGAGGAGGGCCAGGAAGATGATCAGAGGGCTGGAGCACCTCTCCTATGAGAACAGGCTGAGAGAGTTGGGGTTGTTCAGCCGGGAGAAGAGAAGGCTCTTTTTATCAGGGAGTGTAGCGATAGGATGAGGGGTGATGGTTTTAAACTGAAAGAGGGTAGGTATAGATTAGATATTAGGAAAAAAATTCTTTACTATGAGGGTTGTGAGGCACTGGGACAGGTTGCCCAGAGAGATTGTGGATGCCCCATCCCTGGCAGTGTCCAAGGCCAGGTTGGATGGGGCTTTGAGCAACCTGGTCTAGTGCAAGGTATCCCTGCCCATGGCAGGGGGGTTGGAACGAGGTGATCTTTAAGGTCCCTTCCAACCCAAACCATTCTATGATTCTGTGAATGGATTTTTAGTGTTCCCACTGACTCTTTTGGGAAATCAAGCGCAAATTATTGGGAAGCCTGAGATTGCATGCTAAGACTGTTATACTTGGCTCTATCTGAAATGTTAAGGAGGAGTGGAGGATAGACAATGAGTTGCTGACTACCTGTTCTTAATAGCGGTAATTATGATTTACTAATAGTCTTGGACTTCTAAAGGCCCAATTTAATAAATGCCCTACAAATAATTTACAAAAAGTTTATTCTTAAATCAAGAATTTTATGAAATAAATACAAGATGACAACAGCTGAAATGAGTGATACTTTTTCCCTGTATTCCTTCTTATCTTCTAGACACCAGTTGTTTCTTCCAGTACCCTATTAACCATGGTGGGAATTACATGGTGATTGTCTGATCCTTTACTTTCCAACTGGTGTCTGTTTTCCTTTGTCATTCTACCTTGCTTTGTTTCTTCCATTTAGTGTTTTCTGGCCTTTCCCACTTTAGATTTTGTGCATGTGTATGTGTCCTTTTTTCATGTAGTCTATAAATGAGGATCTGCCTTTTTAATGTAGAGGCTAATTATTAATCAACTTTGATATATTTACACAATTAAGAGAGAATGCAGTAGTGTTTTGTCTCTGATTGGTCTTGTTTCCTAGGCCTGGTTTTCCTCCTTTTTGTCTTGGAACATTAATCATTGGTGGTTGGCAGGAGGGAGGACTGGTTTTGGCTTTTGGCTCCTGGTTAACCATTGGTGCTGTTCCCTCATACCCTCAGTCTTATTTCTTTGTATGAATATAGCCCTACTGACCACATCATGATTGGTTGGTTGGTTGTTGGTTTTTTTTTTTTTCTGATAGTACTCTTGTGAGGCAGGGAAGAACGATTTTTTTTTTCTTTTCTAAGTAGGAGCTTGAAACACAGGATGCAATGGGCAAAATGCTCAGAGAGGGAAACTGGGGCAGAGCACGAAATTAAAACCCAAGCTTTTGAGTCCAGTATAGAATTCCCTCTTACTATTTGTTGCTAATGCAAACAAAAGTTGCACTTGAAAAGACCGATCTTCCTTTCTGGTTTACCCAGTTCAAATTATGTGGTTTCTGTTTACTAAATAAGGATTCTAAACCATGCTGAGTTTATGTTTCCAGTAGGGAAATTCAAGAATACTGTTAAATAAAGAATGACTAACATGCTACTTGGAAGTTATGTTTTAGTACAGATAGCTACAAATCCGATTGCTTCAGTTGTTTTGTTGCTTAAATCATTTGTTCTAGACTGCATGGAGATGCTATGCAGCAGAAAACCCAGACTCTTCTACATGGAAAATATACATTCGAAAACCTGCCAGAAATTATCATTTGCTGTCACCCAGTCCAAAACCGAAGAAATCAGTGATGGTACCAGTAACTAACATTTCCTATTATAGTAATTTAAATTTTTAAAATTAGATTGAATTTGTTTACTCTCTAGAGGCTATTTGTTGTGTTTGTTTTACAGATTATTATTTGGTTTCAAAGTATTTATTTTCATTTCAGTTTTGAGATTTTTAGTATAAAAATGTTTTAAACCGTAACTTAATTTGCTTCACTTCTCAATCTTAACTTTTTTAATGGATCTATGGGTTTGGAAAAGAGCAATAATGACTTAACTCAGGCACATCAGTGAGTAACTTACTGTTGTTGTTTGGAAAACTATAAACAAAGGAAAAAAAAAGAAAATTATTATTTCCAAACCAGTAACTTTTAATTGTGGTGGTTTTTTTAAAAAAACCCAACAAAACTACTGCTTCTCTCAGCTATGATTTTGTGGCTTTCTAAGCTTCTATGGTGAAGAAATCTTGTGCCTACATATGATAGTATTTTCATATCAACTGATTCCATAAGTTAAGAATTTTTTTAACTTTAAAAACAGCAACAAAACCCCTTTGTCAGAATGTTTAGCTTATGTAATACTTCATCCTCTGTATTGTAAGAGTATTACACAGGACTCCCAGGCTGGAAGGAGAGGATGTTGTGCAAAAAGCTTCCCAAGTATCCCAGGTTCATCTGAGTTCAGTAGCAATATATCCATTTGCTTTTCGCTGACGGTATGATGTATTGCATCCATAAAATGGTAAAGATATTCTAGAATAGTTTGATTTATATAAACTATCACAGAGCTACCAGATGTTTTTACTGCAGGCAAGGGATTTGCTAATGACAATGTGCAGAATTCTAGTGATTAGCCAGTTTTGGCAGGATGGGGGTCAGTCTTACTTGGAAATGCACTGTGTAGCATCATGAAAACATAATTGATTAGGCACTCTTTTGACTGGTTATAGCTTATTGGGGACTGCATTATTATTGAAGATACTACTGAAAAGATAACTAAATGTGACTTTGAGTAATTTAATGTACGTGTATTTTTAGGTTAAAAAGAAGAAATTTAAGTTAGACAAGGACAATGGGCCTTCTTCTCCAGACAGAATGTTAACTGTTCCACACATCACTTATGACCATGTGACGGAGGACAGGAAACCTGATTTCAGTTTTGAAGCTTATGAAAATTCTGGTAAGAAATTCCATTATAAAATGGCAGTAGCTGTAATGGCTTCTATTAGTGGTTTACCCACAGGTCCTCTTTAATATCTGTAGGAGAGAGGATGAGGACAGAACAGGCTCTTGTCATTCTAAAGCAAGAATACTTTGCTTTTTGACTTTCTTTGCTGGCTTGTCTGGATGAGATTCAACCATTTCTTTAATGAGCATGCTTCACTGCAGTCAAACTGAGATTTGTCATTTCTGCCTGCCAGAAGAGCTACTGTCTCTGAGGCTGGTGCATACATTCCCCAATTCTACAATTGATTGAAGCTACAGGGATCAGCTGTCAGCTTTTCCACATGAAACTTACCCAGGTTGTGTTACTACTGTGCTTGTACCTCAACCAAAAAGGATTGACACATCTTGGCTGCACTGATCATAGTCTGCTATATGAAACTATCATGTGCTCCTTCCTGTTATCTACTTAGTGGAGTAGGCTGTGAATGAAATTTTGAAAGCAGAAGTACTTAAGATAAATGTAGATTCATCTGTATTAACTCTCACTGTACAAAATGGTGCAGTATGAGGAAAAAGAAGAAAGGAGTTTGGTAGTCACCTGATAATTAATAGCGTAGTTATAGTTGCTTTAGCTGTAATGAACTTCCAAAATAACTCTGAATTTACAGTGTGGCTTTTTTACAAATGTACTTATATTAGAAGCTTTTAATGTGTATTGCTCAAATTTTGGCAGCAAGAATGAGGTTTAATTTTTAAGGTGTGTTTAATTTTTAAGGTGTGTTTTATTGATTATGGATACCTTAAGTACTTATGTTTTTTCTCCTCAAAAATTTGGCTGAGCTGATTAAATTTAATGATCTTTAAAATAAGATGGAAATGAAATGTGGGCTGGCACCAGGCAGAGTTCAATTCAAGCAGAAAATCTCACCTTCCATGTAATTTTTTGAAATGCTTCTGTCTTGTCTTGTTCTGTAACATGCATGCTTTTCCACTCTTTCTTGGCCTCTGTTAAGAAATGATTGAGAATTACATCTGGCTGTAGAAATGACATAGCTGTTAAAAGGTGGACAAGTATTAAGTTTAGTCTGTGTCTCAGGCTTTGACTACAGATACCTTTCTTCAAAACAATCCAATGAATGAACTGTACAAACGCTTAGATTTGTAAAGTCCCACCTTTTATCATTAAGTTTCTAAGCTGATTAAAGGACAATGTGATTTGCAGGCAGCCTACTACTGCCACTTCAGAAAATCAGCTCTATAGCTTTCAATAAAAGGATTTTCTCTAATTTCTTCTGACACTTATCTTTTTTCTTTTTTATCTGTGTTCTGCTCTCTCTAAACTGTTACAAGTATACAGGACAAACAGGAATGTTAAAATTGCTTGGTAAGTTGAGGAAAATAATTCTATCTATGGCATGCCAGCTTATGACCATGTAGTGTTTGCAGTGCTTTTCATGTGTGTCTAGTGCTGTATAGTTTCTAAGAAATCTTTTGCAGCCAAGGAGATCGAAACAGACAAAAATGTACATTCTCACACTTGTAATCACAATTGCACCAATGGTTTCATTATGAAGAGAAAAGTGAGCACTCATTTATTTAAGTAGATTATCTCTGGGTTTTTTTTTTATAATTGAGAAAAATTGCTTGTCTATATACAACCAATAGAAAAATATATTCTACATATAATTAAGGTATGATTCATCCAGTAGTTAAGTTATCTGAGCATATAGCTGAGAATTAATTTCTAAACAAATAGATTGGGATGGAAGAAAAACTTCCAGATTTGACCTCCAATATTGTGCATTCTGAAGTACACACATCTGTTCCTGTAAAAATGCTCTGTAGATATTTGTGAACAGATGGGGACCCATAAATTAAATAATTTATTTTACAGTTTGTCTGGATTCTGTGATCACTTAAGCAGCCATGTAGTCCTGTGATGTTTCTAATGTGCTTGCTTAGGCACTTTCTTAACAATTGAGTGCTCCCCAAAGAGTCTAGGGTTAGAGCTAGGTCTGGGCAAAAAAACTCCGCGATTTAGTGAGAGTGCTGTTAAGCCACCTGCAAGTTGTCTGCTCTGCAGCCACTAAAGAAAATAGAGGCTTCTCTTCAGTGATCAAGTGCAAAGATGCACAGGCTTGGATTAAATTGTCTGAAAATACAAGGTCCAGTTTCTCCTCTGAACGCACGTGGAGCACAGGTGCAATTAAGGTGGTAAAAAAGCAGAAAACAAACTGAATCTCCTTGACTCCCTCTGACCAATCCTTGATTTGCCCATTTTCTGGTTTCCACTTTTCTCCTGTATTCCAAGCAGTGCATCTCTGTTGGGGGTGAGGATGGTGGAACAAGCTCAGGAAAGCAGCAAGAGCCATGAAGTCACCTGTTTCACATGAACAAGAAATTCCTTCATCTTGGGGAAATATCAGAGGAGCTTTGCCAGCCACCATAGGTTCAGTTTCTATTTCCTGGCCAGGCAGCGTGAGCTCGGTGAATCTGAGAGGTCACCTAACACTGCTCTCACACTGACTCAAAGAAATAAAGAGGAGAGTGTGTATTTGTACTTGCTGTGAATAAGATTACCTACGCAGAAAACTGAAGCTGCCAAGTCAAAAGCTCAGAAACAAGAAATTGGGAAGTACAAGACTAATGGATGTACATTCAGCTTTAACTTCATCCTCAGAAACCCTCTAGTCACGTATCCATATGCTGCTTTCTCATATTCAGTAAATTTTGGTTCTGTCTTTGGGCTGCCCAATTATATTCAAATCTTCACACTCCTGGATCCCCAATCTGGTTTCTCTGTCAGTATGCTTGTGCAACCAGAGATTTCCACCTCCTTTTCTTCCCTCCTCCTTTCTACTGGCATCATCAGTTCAGCAAAGACCCAAGAGCCATGGCTGGAGCATGCGTAGCACTGACAGAACGCTTGCAAAATGAGGCTTTTTTTCAGATTTTTTAACTCCAATACCTTTATATTTCAAGAGTTTTTCTCTTTGCATGAAAGTAAGGCAACACTTCTGAAAAATACCCCTCTGTCCCACAGGCACTTCTTAATGAAATAGTTATTAAAAGGATAACACTATTAAAAAGAACTAAACATAGCATAAATGTTATATTTTGCTGAGTCTCTTTCTTGTCATTGACTCCTCTTGCTTGCCTGAAAATTTTCCCCAAGAAATTCAGCTTGAGGCAGACACTTGGCTTAAATGGTTGAAGTGGGCAGCTTCAAACGCTTTTTATGCGATGTGTCAGGCAGCTTCAAACATGGATGGCAGTACTGGTCTGTCCACCTGACAGTACGGAAATCTGACTGGGAGCTAGCTGCACCGTGAACAGTATGAACCAGAGCAAGAGGGGTCTGACCCATATGAGGTTGTACACTTTGGAAAGGGAAACACTTGTGGAAACCCTAAACTCAGGAAGGAAGGGGCAAACATAGAGATCACTTTCCTCAAAATGGGACTGGCATGTAGGGAGGAATATCTTGCAGCAGGTGACACTGTCATGAAGAATGGGTTCGAAGGGACAGCGAGGCCTCCCCTAGCGGTGATTTAATATTCTGCTAACATGTAATGCACACTTCAAGAGTTTCATACAAAGTCTTTTCCACAGTATTTTTTCTTTTGTTTTTAAAGATGTAATGTACAACATACTATATATTAGATATGGCTTCATCTCCTCAGCTGCCTGTCTGGAGCTTTTTTCTTCCCCTCCCCTCTCCTATCTCTCCTTATTTTATGTGCATCTTTACTCTGACTCAGATTGTCAGCGCTCCTGGCCATCCTTTTCTGCAGACCAGCAGTCTTCCAGCGCTCCTTCCTCTCCAGGTAAAGCTCATAATATTTCATTGCTCCATCACCTTTGTTAACTACTAAATCTTTGCAATGCTCTGTCTGGAGTTGCCTGCTGTGGCATAGAAAATTATAGTGCTGGTTTTTAAAGAAAGCGTAGGCATGTGAGTAGATTTTTGAGTTTGGAAGGTTTTTCAGGTTGTAAATTGCAAGTGGTTAAATAAAAAAAAAAATTTTTTTTGCAGAACAGACTTATTTTCTAAATGCATTAATTAAAACTCAGATTTTCCATGAAAAGTGTTTTAAATTTTTTGTCTGTTCTTGCAACAGAGGAACTGCAAAATATTTTCTGTCTTACTAGCCAAATACCCCACTACCAGAAAAGCATCTGCATACATGTCATACTGTATATAAAATTGTTGTGTTGGTTATATAGAAAACCTGTCAGTAATTTCTTGTTATTGTGTTTATAATCCTTGATTGAAAGTTCATAGAATCATAGAATGGTTTGGGTTGGAAGGGACCTTTAAAAGTCATTTAGTCCAATCCCCCTGCAATGAGCAGGGACATCTTCAACTTGATCAGGTTGCTCAGAGCCCCGTCCAGCCTGACCTGGGATGTTTCCAGAAAGTTCAGAATTTCTGTTTTAAAGCAGCGGCTCTCGTATTGTGGGAGTGTATTTTCTGACATTTCAGAGTAGTACTTGGCTCAGCATTATCAGCTGGATAGTCTTGGCTGTTACCATAGTTGCTGCTGCTGCCCATCAAAAATGGAGAAAATAAAGCTTGAGGACCCCTGCATTGTAGTGAATATCCCTTGCTACACCTGTTGCCTGTTTTTTTTCGCTCATTATTATCCATCGAAAATGAGTTTCTAAAGCTTCCTTTTTTTTTCCTTTTAGCCTACTTATTTAGAAAATTAGTGTCTTTTTTTAACGTACTTTTTTTTAACATTCCTTTGTGAGAAAGACTCCTCCAAAGTCAAATGGCTATGAATTTATTTTTATAAATAAAAAAAGGTGCTGAGGCAGCATATGCTCCCTGGTGCTCTACTTGAGCCTTGTTTCAAGACACTTTGTGGCAGGGAAGCTCTCACTAAGGCCATGTTCTTTTCTTGGTCCCTTCTCTCTCTGTGCAAGCAGGTTGCATGGTAGTGTTTTGGAGTCGTTCCTCCTTCATGTTGGAAGCAGCAACATACATTTAAGAATGAGAGCATAAAGAACAGAGAGCTGCATCGGTCACCAGAACAGACTGATCTTGGTTATGATCTACTTAGAAAATTTTAAAATAAAAAGAGGGAGGGAGATACCGTGTTTGCCTCCTATTAAGCAGCTCTTCATCTCTGTGTTCTCAGATAACGGAACTTTCAGAGAGGCTGAGGTACAGTCTTGACTTCTTGTTCCTTTTTCATGGTGCCACTCCTTCTCTCCCCTCCCATGAAACTAAAAACCAGCAACTATGAATGATCCAAGAATAACAATTTCTGCAAATACACTTGTTTACTGTGTGTATTGTGCCTCTTGTAAGCACAGTTTGGTGAGTGTTCAGCAAACACTAGATGGTTTTAGGTTCAGCAGTTTTATCACTTGTCATCAGGAAAACTAAAAAGGCTGTGAGTCCTTCTTTCCTAGAAACTGGGAAAGTTTCGTTTGTATCATGTAGAAATGAAAGCAGTGAAAATTAATTTAGTGAAAGCCAAAAGGAATCTGTTTTAAAGACATTTTGCAGCATATCTGAATCTGGAATTATTTTGCTTGTTTTACAGCCACTATCTTGGATGATGGCTACAGCAAAGTGATTAAATAACATGACAATAAAACCAAAAATAGGAAAATAGGAAGCTAACATTAGCTAAAACTTACCGTAGAATTTTCATTTTTAAGTGCTGCAAGTGGCTCATGCTTTGAATAATTATATCTCCTAGCATTTGTATGTCATCTTTTTTTTTTTATTTTTTTTTATTTTCTTTTACTAATTTCGGAGGTCTTCCTCTCCTATTATAATTTCTGGAGAGGAGTCTTTCCCATTGTAATTTTGAATGGCCACGTGCCTGATGATATAATAACATTTTCTCTTCTGATTATTTGTAAAAGTTCAAATCCATTTCTGCCATATGATCTACTTACTTGAGTAAATTGGTTGCATTTTTTAAAAAAATTGTTTCCTGATATCGCCACTTCTATTCTCATTAAATTCAGCTACATTTAAGTTAGCTATTTCTGCTGTATTCCTTTAGCTTTCATGTTGCATTTTCACAGGGCATTATTTACTGTTATATTATAAAGTATTTTATTTAATGCAGTAGGGACTTCATAAATTAAAACATTATAATTATTTCATTGAGTGATCCAGCCAGTTACACAGATAAAGATTTCTATGGAGGTGTCACAATCTACCTATGATTTCTACAGAATTTTACAGGTTGTTTTTATTCTCTATAAAATTG
>JAVJGG010000021.1:12400777-12433490 GCA_035590195.1 Aviceda cuculoides
TTCTCTATAAAATTGATTTACAACCATGTATAAATGCAATAGTGGTTTTATTTATATGCAAATTTTATGGCTTCTCTACCAAATGTTAGGACCATGCTGGAGAAAGCACTTGGTGTTCTTAATGTTAGTCTGGCAGAATTTAGGAGCCTGAGTTTAAAATTGAAACGTGTGGTACTCTGCCTAATTTCTTGGGTACATGAAAGTGTTGGTATACAAGTAACTTTGCCACTGAAAACTTTCAATATCTGAAGTTTTGTGAAATGGCCTTCTCACTAAGGACCTCGTCTTGGATGAACTGAACATCTTGCCACCTGTCTCGTGCTTGGGCTCCAAGATGAGGCGTCCTTGTGCCTAGGTGTGAGGGGGGGAACCAGGGGCTGGCTCAGGCAGCGCGTGGCAGCAGGTGGCTGCTCACCGTGAAAACGCCTGGGCTCCTTTGTTGGTCTAGGCCTGGTTTCTTGATCTTAGTCACAGTAGTTACACCCCAGAAACCGGTATTAGAAACTAAAACCCAAAGTAGAGATGATATAAAAAGAAATTGATCTTTTCATTGCATTGCACTCATGCACTGTTGTTGTAGAGTGGTGGTCCATGGTATGGCTGAGTATTGTACAATAAGTTTTATAATGCATGAAGCTGCCTGTGATATAGATACCCTACATTCTAGTGTATAAGGCCTATGAACAAAAAAAACCCAAGAAAAATAACCCCAAACCTAGCTTTAAGTCTTCAGCAGAAGTTGAAAATCTTGGGGTAGAAGAAGAGTTAAAGTTTTACTTTTCGTGAGCTCTGTAATATATGCAATTTTTTTATAGTATCTTCTGTTTTCAATATTGTGTTAAAATGTACAGTATTTCAGAGATCCAAATGAGTGGTAGACCTTTCTTGAAAAAGCCGAATACTAGTGCTTTAACTGTTATCTGCATGTTTCCTCACAGTGAAAAAAAGCCCAACATTTTTAGATGTGAACACAGGACCCTTCATCAGGACCAACAGCTTTGCCGATGAGCTTGACCTGGAGGGTGAGACACTGTTGACCCCAATAACTCACATCTCACAGTAAGTCAAGGCTATTGAATTGTGCATTAGTTGACTTAGACAAGAGAAGCCAATTCAGGTGGGAGGAGCTGAAATATGGAGCTGATAGGGCTATCTCAGATATTTGCGTCAGACTCTTTTTACCTTGGAGCTGGTGTATACTGTTCTGAGTGCCAGTAAATCTTCGTGTTGACCTAAAGAAAAGTTCACTTGGCCGTGACACAAGGCTTTAGTTTTTAGCTAATGTCTTGGGGCAGCTGGTGGTTGATAGCCTCAAGATTTTCACATGGAGACAATGTGTGGGAGTAATTGCCTGTTGAGATTATATTACTCACTCCACCTTTTTCCAGTAGAATAGCTGTAAAGTGCAAATTTTAAAATACTGTTTATATGAAATATCAGCCTTTCCATTTCAGCAGCACCTTCTCTAACAGTCAAATGATGATCTGGATTGGAAGAAAAGATCTGTTTTGATCTTTATTACTGCTTTGTGGTACATAAAAATGATCTGAAATAGGCCTGTATTTTTTATTTTGTTGGGGTTTGTCCCTTTAAAAGAAGATTTTCTACATGTCTTTTATACTAAAATGTTATCTCCAGGTTATCAGATTATTTAAAAAAATTGAGAATTGTAAAAGATTTTTATTCAAATGCATTTAAAAAAAATAAATCTTCTGTCATTTTTTAATTCAAACTCCTGACAAATGCTTATTATTTACCATAGCAGATGTGTGACAGTATGTCCTCTAGCAGAGGAATGAGAGAATTTTTCCTCCTCCTATTCCTAGAAATCTGAGGATTTCTGCAGTGAAACCACAGATGAAAATTCTTGGCATACTTGTATTTCTGAGGTACAAAACATGCAGAAATTCCTGCTGCCAATTTTCAGGCCTTCTTCCTATACACTATAAATAGCAGAGAAGCACAAATGTACTTTTTATAGCCACTGTAGAAGGGCATTTTTTTAAAAAAGTGGGTTTGGGGGTAGTCTCCCCTGCCCCCAAACAAAAGGACTTGCGTTTTCAGCTGAATCACCTAACTGTACATATATTTGTAGGCAGAGGATTTAAGAGACTTGTATTCTGGAAGATTTCTTAGTGGTACAAGCAGGAGGAGGAAGTCATAAATTTCCTCAAGCTTTAGACAAGAACAACGGAGCAGCAAAACCAGATCTAGACGTTTCCTTTGCATAGCTTTTTTTAAACTTTAATTTACCACAACATTGCAGGCTTTCTTTAAGAGAAAGAAGGTTTGCTGCTACGAGTTTTCATTATCTTTTTTGGATTTGGGAATTATTTAGTAATTTCTCATTGCATTTCAAATAATAAGGTGCTCCATCACTTTTAAGTCCAGCTTGTGTAGCAGCTGAGTTGTTTGGTTTTTGGTTTTTTTTTTCTACGAACTACTTGTGGGAGACCTTAGGATGTAGGCAATCTATATCAGCTGAAGAACCTCACTAAATTAACACTCTAGTCCTTTAGTAACTTATATATTTCTCTTCTATTTCCTTGATTTTTGGTTGTAACTTTTGTTGAAATCTCCCTAGATTGCTCTAGGTCATGAGTGATGGGATGGTACAAAACATGTCCCCTTATATGGTTTGAACCGAGTCTGCTAGGGTGGAAGAAAATGGAAGTCATTGCTTCTTTTAAGCCTTTGGTTTTAGATTCAAAACTGGATAAATTGGATTAAATGCAAAAATGGATAAAATATTAATTGAAATGTGTCTCTTTGAAGTATAGGTGCCCAAATGTCATAAAGCCTGAGAACTGTTCACTTAGAAGTGCATTTACTTTGTATGCAGGCCTGAAACAGTGCTAGATCAGTCTATAGGTATAAGGGTTTGTCCAAAAGTTAATGAAAACCCTGTGTTTTGTAATGTCAGCTGGAGTATTGGCATTCAGGTAACAGATATTCTCAAATATTTTTAAATGAAAAATATTCTAATGCTTGTTTTCCGTTGGGTTGTGCATTCTGCTTGCATTTGAGGCAGTTGAAAAGCAAGCTGATGTGCTGCGTTTCACTGGGTACCCACGTTGTTGCTTGCTGAAGACCAGTCAATTTCCATGAATTATTTAGACAAATGCTTATTTTTCATTCTTCATTTCAAAGTCCTAGGGAACAAATATTTATGAGCTGGTTACACGTTAGTAGGACCTGCTGCATGTTAGACCATCTGGGCATAGAATTAAGGATCAAATTTAGAATTGTGCAATAAATATATCTGTGTGCAAAGCCACATACTATTTTTCTGGATAATGAAAGTGGTTAGTCATTTCAGATCCGTGTCTCTGTGTGTTTTTTAATTCAGGCTTGAAAGTTATGCTGTGCCTGAGAGAACCTAGGATTAATTAGTTTGTTCTGATGTCCCCAGTTGTGAAGAATTTTATTTCCTTAAAGCCATCATATATACAGTATGATTGCTCCAGATTTGTTGATAAGGAAATAAGCAACCATATGCAAGTCTAAACCCAAGTACTTAACAAAAAAAAAGCACAAGCTATGAAAACAAATTAGTACGGAAAAGTCAAATTCAGTGCAAATATCTCTAGTTTCAGGTCTTAAAAGCAATTCATACTCTATCAGAGGAACAGAAGCATGAAGACGGTTTTCAGAAGTGGAAGCATAATATAAAACACTTGATCTAAGCATGCTTGGATTCATAGAACTATTTCCTGGTCAATTATATATTTATTGCAATAGATGAATTTCCTTATCCATAAACCACAGAAAGGTGACTCTAGAATAAACAATTTTTGAAAGTCATAAATATATGAGTAAATATTACTCAGTTAATTGGAGACATGCAACTGGAAAGTGACTTTTAGTTGACAGTATGAAAAATATTTCCTTTTGACAGGTAGCATAAATCTGGCTTAAGTGTGGGGTACCTACTGTGTTACTGAAAGGCAAACACGTGGCATCGTTGTGGCTTAATTGTTTCCTCACTTGCCATTAGGTCGTGGAAAGAAAATGCCATCTTTCAGCCCTTATGACAAAGGGCTTTAGGCTTCTAGGCCCAAAGTCCCCTTTAAATTGAATTTCAGTGCCGTGCTTGTTTATGTAAAAATTATTCTCTTTTTGTAAGTGTAGGTGCATATTCTCACTGAATTTAATAGGACTGCTTTTGTGTCTAATAATAAAAAGGCAAGTGTGGGTTTTCTTGCAGGATATACTTCTGGCTGTATTTTAAATCGGTTTTGAAATAAATATTGTACTAAATGTAGCCCTATTTCTGTGGAATTAGAAATGGGAAATCTTTCATGTGGAAAGATTACTATACCAGTTAATCATTTGTCACCACCACTTTGAGGAAACAAAAATAATATTAGAAGCACTTTGAGAACTGATGTTCAAACACAAAAGTGATTGAAATGTCATAGAAAAAACCCAGATTTGCAGCAGGTGCATGCAGGAATATAAAATAAGATAGCAGCGCATGGAAGAGTGACTGTACTCTCCCTTCTGTGTGCAAAGTCTTACAAGCAAAAGATGCGGATTCAAGCAGAGCAATCTGTGTAATTAGCTATTATGAATCTCCCCTATAAAATGAACTGTAAGAGTTTGAAGAATGCAGTACACAGTGTGTTGTTTGAGATAAGGCTTGGCCCTTCAACGGTTTGTTTAATGATTGTAGTGGTCTGTTCAGTTGTAAAAGCGAAATAGGAAACTAGACTGTAGCAATACCTCTGGACTTCTCACTGTTTTCTTTCCCTCTAATCAGTGCGTTCCCATATTGTCTCCTGTTCGCCGTTTCACTTCACTGGGTCTTTTGTTCTGTTTGCATTTTAGAGCAATGGAAAATTGATGCTACTTGTAGCTGAGCCTCAGCTACCAAGAGGTTCTTTCCCTGTGTTTGTATTGTTTAATTTCAGCACCTTTTTTAACTTTACATTTGGCATTAGCTGAAGTACCAAAAGAAATTAACCCAGCTCCTAAGCGTACAAATGGGAGGGAGAGGGAGAAGTGGGTGGAATCGAGCTGAAAAAGGCAGAGAAGAAAATAATGAAGAACTCTCAATCTAATATATCTTTATATACATTTCTCACCTCTTTAAAGATGTTTAAGAAGAGCTCTGCATTCTCCGTGAAGCTTTCAGAAATGCTTCTGAATAAAAAATAAGTTCGTGTCTGATATTTCTATAGTTCCCCATTCTTTCGGGTTCAGCAGCTCATTAGATGGTAGTTTGTTTAATCAGTCCTGATGTATAAATGTTTGATATTTCTTTCTGCTTCTTAATAAGAGTAACTTTTTAGCGAAATACTATCTCTAAATGTATTGTAAATTTACTGCAGAAATCGAAACATATATCAGAGATCATCTCTGGATACTGTATTTAAACTCTTTATATATAAAAAGGAGCTCGATTTTTTCACAAACTTTAAAGAAACTGAGGAGACCCCTTGAACAACTCATACCTAGTTCTGTCACCTTGAGTATCGTACCAAAGGAGTACTTGCTGTCATAAGATTATATAAACCGATATATTCTCTAACTATACAAATTGTTGGCAAAATTCTTGATCTTTAAATTGTGAGTATGGTATTACTTCCTATACATCCTTCTAATTTTTTTTGGAAGGAATTACTGTGGATCCAGCTGAGTTCAGGGAATGTAGTTCTTGCTGAAAGCAGTTGCTAACATTGCACATTTGTGACCCTGCTATTGTCTATACTGTCAAAATAACAATAATTCTTGATGTTTTAATGACTCTTCCCCACATGTTTTATGTACCTCTTTATTGGGGTGGTGAAAATACATTTCATTAGTTAAGGATTGGTTTTGTCAGTATACATATAAAATACTTTTTTCAATGGAGGCTTTCTTGCAATGGCGTACTGCTGTGATCTTAGATTTAATACAGTAGGCTTGCATTAGAATATAGATTAAAAACAAAAAGCACTTTCTTTCTGTTGTTAAGTATATTTCCATCCTGAAAAAACTCTGTGTTGTGACATCAGCTTTGTCTCCTCTGCTATCTCTGTCAACGTCTCAGGTGCGGTAGAGAGTCTTTTAAGCATTGTATTAGGAGTATATGGGAGGCTCCAGTGGTGGAGATGTTTTTAAAAATAAACCCTTCTTTGTTAAACAGCAGGCTAGATGGAATAATTAAGCAAACAAATTTAGTGCTTTTTAATAATTTCCTTATTAAGAGGAAATTATAACAGATGGATCATTCTGAATGAATGCTTTTGAGCACTTTGAAATATAATTGACAGAATCAAAATAAAGTGTGTTGGTAAACACCGAGTGCTGTGTCCATGGTGCTGCAGTTACCACTGGCTTTTCTTGGAAATAATATTTTCCTTCTTTTTTCTTTAAGATTTTTATTAAGTGTTCAGTGTTGTAATTACCAGCATATAATTTGTTGGCATAAGGTATAACCACATTTCTTAGAACAAACAGTGCTGAACGTGTTTTATAACTGTCTCTTTTCTGTCGCATTATCAGTGAGTGGAATCCACATTTGCTTTGATTTGCTAGCTCATATTGTAAAAGATTCCTGCTTTTATCTTTCTCTTCTATACCAAAATGACCCTCTGAAGTCTGAGTAAATATTTCTTTTTCACTCTTGAGTGGCCAGATATAGTGGCTGACTTCTGTCACAAGAATTCTCTCTGAAACACTGCTAACAATATTTAAACCATAATTTGCATGGGGTCCATTTCATCATTAATGACAGGTCATGTTAGAAGAATAGCAGTGACAGCAACTGTATGTAAGAACATGCTTGAGTTAAGACCAGAGCTTAATGTTCAAACATTGCTGGTTACTGTTATGTGCTGTTGTTCCAGTCGTTTATTTAACTTGCAACAGGAAAGTCTTCAGTACTTGCTGTATGCTGGGCAGCATCCCTTTTTCATTTGGCATGTTTCAGTATGTCATCAAACTCACTTAGGAATGCTGCTTACAATCTCTGCTGATTTAATAGTTTGCTAAAATGGGGAGCACTGTTTCCCCGAGTTATTCGCTTTGCTATGGAAAAGCATCATTAGATTCTGTGCTTTCATTATAAATTGACCATAAACTTGTCCATAGAAATCAACCCTAGAACTCTGGACGTATCAGGAATGTGATTTTTCTCATCTATTCAGTTGTTTTGACCCAATTGAGGTTATGAAGTGTCCCTAAAGCTGTTTTAACAAGCAACCAGGAAAGTTTCTTTTTCAGAAGGAAACTCCAGAACAGTGGTAAACAAGACACTGAATGATTTCAGTGTCATCATCCCGTTCTGGTTTCTCGTTGGATGTTGTGCGGGAGGGGAAAGAACTGTGGCAATCCAGTCCTGAGTATGGCTAATCCCTTAAGTAAGCAATGATCAACGCAGTATAGACATCAAAAAGGACTCAAAGCATCTCTGATTTAAGTTAAGAAATTAACAGTTTGCTAGGTAGTCCCAGTTTTAGGGGGCTGCAAAGCTCGTCTGCAGCTCAAGAGCTAGTGGTTGTAGTAGAGCAGGACATAAGCAAACTTGTCTCAAATGTTGAAAGGCAAATGGGCATTTTATACTTTAGAAGAACTTTATTTCTGGCTTATGGGTATTGATAGCAGCTAGAAGCACTGTCAAAATAGCTGTGGCATTCCCACTGTAGCAATGAGCTAACAGTACCTGTGTCGTGCATTTTCACATGCAGCTGCCCTGGTTCAAAGGCACCGTAGAATCTTCCCTGCACCTGAAGAGTAGTATAGCCACTGCTGTGCTGAGACAAATGTCATACCTTGTTTCCAGGTACCATTGCATCTGTCTGTCTGTATATGTTTAATCTGTCATCCTACACCTAGAGTGGAAGCTGTTTGCTTTGGGGACTGTTGTTGTTCTGTGTTCATATAAAATCTAATAGGTTGGATCCCAGCACATGCACCGTTTCTGTGGTTTGCCTCCGATGTCTGCTACAGAGTTGGCAAAAGTTGAATGATTGTGTCTTCTGTAACACGGGTAGTTATTTATAATCTTTTTTTTTTTATAGATGGATTATTTGAGGTGTGCTGAAAACTTGGGCAGATCTTCATGGTGTCTTATTTCACCCTCCAGACTGTAGCAACTGAGCTGCTTCCGACAGTGCAATAAGTAATGTGGCTAACATCTGTCCCATGTGGTTACTCGTTTCTTTTATCTTTAGGGAGAAGTTCTTGTGTACTGTGGTGGGTGGCTGCTTTTTTCATAGATTAGATAGAGTGTGTAGTTTACATCTATAGATCTGAAGACCAAAAGGGATAATTAGATCATCTCCTTTGATCTTGTAAAAGGCAGGCTGTAGCACTCCATTGAGTTGAATGCAGCATTGCAGTGCTGTGTTGCTAATACTGGCAAAAACACAAGAAAAGAATTGTATTTCCCAAGCTTAGAGAGTGAACAGGTGAAAAATTCAGGCAGGAATCTAGAGTTTGTGATTTCATCTCTCCTTTTATTTTTTTGTTAAACTTTCAATGTATTTATTTATTGGAGAGGGTAGTGTTATCATATACTGGTGCTGCTATTTGCCAGACGGTAGTATTGGACAAATATGTTCTGCGTTAGAGGTTACAAGCCTGTATAAAATAATATTCTCATGATCTTTTCTCCCTTACTACAAATCGTGACTGTTGTATTCAAGTACAGCGTAAAATTACTATTTGGCTATTTTATGTTACTGACATAGTATAAAAGTAATGTGTTGACTTTACCTAGTGTACAAACTGTCTAGGCAGAAGCTAAGATAGTTTAGCTATTTCTTTCGTGTTGTAGATGAACATTGCATTCCTTGGTCTCCAACTGCTGGTTTACATCTTGATTGATGTTAAGTAATTAAACCAGACTCCAGCTGCTTAGTGATTCAGAAGTACAGGGCTCCTATGCTGTAAAAACAAGAAGTAACTCCCCACTTACTAACTTTTATCATTGTTTGCTTTGGGCACCATGCAGAATAAGAAGTGCAAAAACTTTTTCTTTGGGGGGGGGACGGACGAACAACAACAATAAAAATGTCCCACTTTTATCTAGCATTTTAAAAAGTTAAATTTATGATCATTTTGAGTTAATGCCAGAATTAAAATTCAAAGCATAAATAAACATTTTCTTTCTGTTATGAGGATGGAGGATGGCTTTACTTTTTGTTTAGATGTGGTGTATGTGCCAAAGGAAGTTAAAAACTTGAGTAGTTTATAATGGGCACACTTCTTCTGGGAGTTATTTTATCCAATAAATGGGATAGAAATTTTTTTAATGGTTTAATTATATGACAAGTAATAGTTTTCTACTAATGTGGTAACAAAATATTCATTATGAAGTTGTAAAATGTAATGAATACTTTTAAATAGCAGTCAAATTAGCATACTTCAAAATCTGCAGGCAGCATTATGCCCACACACGCTCATATACTATGCTAAATCAGTGTAGCAAACATACCTGGATTTGGCATCCCAGCTCTCCAGCAGGAGTCAATCTGACATCAGTCAAGGTTGTAGGAATGCCTGTCAGGATCAAAATATATGCCAACCAAGAGACATAGCTGACCACTGAGATCTATTCCATGTGCAGGTACAAACTAGTAAATGAACATTTTTAGCAAAATTATAATTCTAATATTGGTCAAAATGTTAGCATTTTTAAACATATTTTTTCATTAGTAAAATGAAGGCTGTGGATGTGAGTGTAGTTACCGAGATCTGTGTCTGTGGCGGACAGAGCTGGAACCCAACACAGCGTAACAAGCAAATAGTTTGTCTAATGTATTTTTTACCTAATCATCTAGTTCCAGGCTCAACTATCAAATCCAGGCATGACACATTATGATATTAAAAACCACTAGCATGTGTGACCCAAGGGACCTTTGTATTTTAATACTTGGATAACATTTAATTTCTAGTAAGGTCTTGTGAGAGCATCTTTTGTAGTAAAGTGCATTCCTTTGGAAAAATGGAAATCAACAGCTGGTTTACATACTACTGAATAGTGCAACAGGACAGCAATGCTGAAGGAAAATACTATTTTGTAACAGTATTAACACACAGGGAAACAATTCCAAAAGGTGTAAATGGGCTAGTTTACCTTCTGTAATACTCTAATTGTTCAGGAAGGAAATTGCATGCCGTACATTCTGTGGGTAAAAGTGATCTGAAAATCCCTCGAACATATTATCAATACAAGTTGATTTTTCCTATTAACTTCATTCCATAGTGTTTTACAAAAATAAATATTGTAGTTGCAGGTTTTTTCACAAGTAAGTGCTGCTCCCAGTATGACCAGGACCAAGTTCAGAATTAATGTAGTCTTTTCCTCTTGCTGTACTTCCCTGGAAATTCTTTTGCCACATTGACACATTAAAGAGTTTCTTCTGCAGCTGCTGTTTCTGATCACTATTGAGGATTTTCTTTCCGAAGTTAAAAACATGGTCAAGTATGCTTAACACTCTCCTGATGTAGCAAAGCTGACTACGATGGAAGGTTTTGAAACATTTGCCAAATCCAAGGCAGAGCTGTAAAGTAGGGAGCTCTGCGCATCAGCTCGGTTGCTGGATGCGTGAAGTGCAACATGCCCGGCCTTGGGCGCTTGCCCTGGACCGAGAGGCCATGGGAGGTCATGGAGCTGTTGACTGAAATTTACTCTCTTTGTGTGACTGCAAGGACTGAAAATAGTTGTGATTTCAACTCGGCGTCTCAGGGACTTTCTGTCATTCTGGTGTGTAGATGTGTATGTTTTGTTTTACTCACCGCAGGAAGTTAAACTGGGAAAAGCTAAAGCATTTTCATTGTGTTGCAGACAAAATACCTTAAATACTTTACAGTAGTTGTCAGCCTGTTAGGAAACTAAAGCAAAGCACCTGACCTCTTACTCATGGTTGTGTTTTGGTCTGTATTTTTCTCAGGTTCCTGTTTCACACCCATTTCTGTGGTTACTGAGTGCCTCTTGGGATAAAAATAAATACAGAAGCTAGTCATCGCTGGGTCCGGTTACTCCTCTACATCTGTCTTTCCCAAGGAAAACTGATGTGTTTGTGTTTGGTTTTTTCCCTTTTTCTCCAAGTGTAAAATGCATAAATATAATGTCAAAAGGGAAATGGATCAGAAAGTGGTAACTGTTGTTGTTGTCGGTGTGTCTCCGTGTCCTTTTGGTCAGGGGCCTCCCCCACAGCCAGGTCCCATCTTTTGTGCAGCCAAGTGTCACTGGTACAGAAGTGTCACTCTTCCTGAAAAGGGGAGACACTGGGAGTGGTGGGAATCCCAGGGACTTGATCTTTTAGGAATTTAGGGCCCATATGAATTAGAGCCTTGAAAATAAAGGCAGGGGATGTTCAGTGTGACACAATGTCCTGCAGAGAGATGACAAAGTGAGTAGAGCACAGTAGAAATATAACACTTGTTATGTGATTCGTGGTTTGCAAGAGGCTGTTGTGCTGCGTTTTACAAAGCGTAGTAGGTGCAGTGGTTTTTTGAGGGATGGCACTTTCAGGCAGGCTAGATCCATAATACAAACTGTGTATGAATGGAAAATACCAGGGGATGCCAAAAGTGTTTTGCGGTAGCTACAAAAATTTAGTTTACATGCAGGAATATGAAGGGCGGTGAACAGAGTGCTGTATCTGGTGAGATCTCGCATTTGGAAATGACTTGTCTACATCTCACAGTAAGTTCACTGCAGTGAAACCTTTAATGTACAGACAGTGGAACTTATTTGAATTATCCCCATGGTTTTCTTCCCCCCGCCCCCAGTGCAGCTATTCTTCTGGAAAGCAGTTGAACCTTTGTAACTTTTTTTTTTTTTTTTTTTTTTTAAATCAATACCTATTTAGATACTGGGTAGAATTTGAGAACAGATCATAGACGCTAAAGTCATGCCAATGCCGCTGAAAATTTGACCCCCATATGTATGGGATCTGATTTTTTTTTTTTTTTAAATAAAGGCAAAAAATTGTGAACGAACAGCTTTTTTTTTTTTAAAGGATATTATTTTATTATAGAAATAAGTCTAGTATTTAAAAAGCATTTCCTCATTTTTATTAGAGAACCCCAAAATATCACAACATTCCTTAATATTGTGAAAAGTACTAATTGTGTTCCAGGGCAGCTAGTCGATACGTTTGCCGTACAGTCTGTCTCCGTGCAAGTTAGCCTCTGTTCCATGACTGCTGCGCCCTACCTTGCTTGTTTAAAAACATTCTGCAGTAAGAGTGGGATCCAGAAGTGCTTGAACTGGGCATAACTCTTCTCAAGTTGTAGGTTTGGTGTGGTGGACTTCACAGGTGTTAGGCAGTGGTGAATGGTTTGAAAATCCTCACGCTCCTTTATTTTAAATCTGATTTTAACACAAAACGGAAGCTTGTCTTGAGCTGTCCCACAGAAGGTGGGACAAGCAGGACAGCACCAGAGCGGTGCGGGATGGCAGTTTTCCTTTTGTCAGCGATGTGAGGTGGCAGCAGTGCGTAGCTGACCACAGGTGGGGTTGAAAAACTGAAGAAACAAGCGTTGTGTGAAGCATTTGTTATTCACCTAGGTCTGCAAGTCAGGTGTCAAATTCCCTCCCTCATTGAATGTGAAGCATTCAAGACCTTTGTGCTGGGAGCGTAAGGAGGTTGCAGAAGTGAAATGCATCCTTTTCTTCTCGAGTCCTACCTAAAGTCTAGGATGCTGCGCTGCCACGTGGGTGTGCTTTCATTGTATTGGTTTCCAGAATCCCCACTCTGGATTTAGAGTCCTGCTGCGTTGGCAGTATGCATACAACCAACCAAAATGAGTCCTGTCTGGAGATGTTGTGTTGTACCTGTTCCTCCTGAAAAAGGACTGGGACAGAAAGCTCTGTTTGAAAGCACTACTCTATCTTAGCCCAGTGTTGAGGAAAATAACTGGGGTTAGTAGACTGTATCATGGGCTGTTGCTCTCCTGTACTCATCTGTTTTTAGAAAAAAAAATCACACTCCAATGTTGAGAAATCCTGGTTCAGCAGCACAAATGTTAATTTCTCCTCTTTCTTCTCTTGCCATCCCATACTCTTAGCTATTTTTCAAACTGTGCAACATTTAATTGTTCTTGTTATTACCTATTCCATAGAATAAGTAATGCAGGGGAAATAGGAAGTCAGGTGCATAATTAAACATGTTATAAAACTTCATTCATGTTCTAGCTGGGATAAATACACTAAAAAGTTGAAATGCCAGTCATTCTTCTTTGTGTTGTTTAATTACTTAGTACCTCAAAATGTTTAGGCTTTGTCAGAAATGTATTTATTTAGAAGGAAAGGTAAAGATTTGCATATGTGCTTTGTCCTAGAGGATTTGCACTGTGCTTGCTGGTCTATATGGAGCCTATGCTGAGAACTGTGTACATGGAAAGTACTATACAAGAAATAGCTGTGTTTGAGTCCTAAAATAACTGCTGGGATAATAAATAATGGAGGGATGCAACCACAGTGTATTTGTTCTTTAGTGAATTTAGTAAGTGTTCTCAGTCCATCTGCTTTTTATTTTAGAAACCTAATCCAGGTCCTGTCTATGTAAAATTTTCAGATACTAATTTGGAATGTGTTCTTATCCACACTCTTTGTTACACTCTAGGATCTTGATCTTTTAGATTTTGTTTTTAAAAAAAAAAAAAAAAAAAAAGCTGTTTGCAGTCTTCCTTTTTTTTTTTTTTTTTTTCCAGGCCACCCTCATGGGGGCACCTGCCAGGTCTTCAGGGGTACTTCCTTTACTCTGCAGGACTCTGTGGTTTTCTCTAAGTGTATGTACTGTGTCTCATCCATTCATCATTATTATATCTTAATGGAGGTCTCAGGTTTGCTAAATTATGTTAAATCACTTCCACATTGAAACACATGAATAATT
The DNA here is from genome assembly GCA_035590195.1 of Aviceda cuculoides. Taxonomy (NCBI): domain Eukaryota; kingdom Metazoa; phylum Chordata; class Aves; order Accipitriformes; family Accipitridae; genus Aviceda; species Aviceda cuculoides. The sequence goes on from JAVJGG010000021.1 coordinate 12,414,613, forward strand.
TTAAATCACTGTGTGCTGCAAACAGCAGGATCAGATTATTAGAACTCTTAATTGTTTCTGTCTTTTTGTCCAAAGGCTTTTGGTCTTTTACTGTAAATTATGAACTGGCAAATAATGTATACTATAGGCCTTGCAACATTACCACCAATGACATATTTGAGTCACGGTACATCTGGCAGCTCTCTTTTTCTGAGGAAAGTGCAGTTTAAAGGTGTGAATTTCTTAAAAAGCAGTTCAATATAAATCATACCTAATGGAGCTGTAGTCATTATAGTTTGCAGAAGAATGAACTATGAAGAATGAATTATTAGTAATATTTGGATGGCAGGAGTCTGTCATTTGTTAATGATTTTTTTTTATGCATGTAAGGTGTCCCTGTGTCAGAAAGAACTGAAAGAGAAGAAAAGAAAAAAAAAGAGAAAGGGAGGAAAGGATAAAAGCAAGCTAGGAGTCTGAAATCTGGGAATATTCACATCCGAACTGCAAGCTTTTGAGTTCAGTTCCTCTCTGGCTAAGCAGGGCATTTGTGTAGAATGCAGAACATATAAAATGTGCAGTAGAGAAATGAGATTGATAGTTATATGGAATTACGTGTGATGGAGAAAACATTCAAAGTGCATGCGGCAGGAGTGACAGATCTAGCACAGAGAACGAAAAAAGAGAAGGATAGGGTTTTGATAGCAGGAAAGCAAAATTAATTGGAAAGCTGTACCTTAATTACTGGCTTACCTACATTTCTATCCAAAAGCTTTGAGTTTCCTGATACAGAACTGTGAGATCTGCTGTGAACAATACTGATCTTTTAGAATACGCTGCTTGTTTCCATCAGTTCGATTAAATTCTCAACTGCTTAGTTTCAAGTCTTCAGTGTTACTTTTTTCCAAGGTTCAGTGGAGCACCTTAGCCCACCATTTCTCCCCGCAGACATGCTTCATCCTGCCTCCAGACTTGTGTGTAGACAAGACATTGGAGTTCTGCAGATAGGAAATGCTTTCTTCCCTCTTCATCTTGCTTACCGTCTCTCCGAACTAGTGTGTGTGCTCAGACAGGGCATGTGCCAGTGGGCCAGAGGGCTGCTTCCTTCGAAGCAAGGAGGGGAGTCCCTGATGGCCCCACCAACTTTACAGAGCACCAAGGGCAAACTGAAGGGGAGACCCGTGAGCTGAAGTCAGTGCTGAAGGCCAAAGGGCAAGCAGTCTGATAGTTTGGATAACAATTCATGTAACAGCGCTTTTTGGTTTAGCTTTGCCAAAGACTGATAGATGGGTGAAATGGGCAAAAATGAGGCATTTTCTCTGGCTGTATTGTGGCCTGGGTTTTTGAGGGGGAAAAGTTCTAGTTCAGTCTTCTGACCCACTTTTTGTGCTGCTTTTCAAAGATTGACTTCCTTGGCTAGAGGGCCTCTCTTTCTTTCTGTCTTTCTGTCTGTCTGTCTGTCTTTACATTTCCTTTACCCTAGTCATAAAGAAAGGCACCCAGTTCTTCCCTTGGTTCTTGATGGCAAACATCTAATCTAGCTCTGCCTGCCTGCCATCTGCCACTATCATCAACAGGCTCTCACTGACATTCACCCTCTTGGTTAAAAAAAAGAAAACCTAAACACCACAAAAAGGCTAAAAAAGCATAAAAATCTGTCCATGTTTCCTTGATGGCAGTGTTCTTCTATCTGGCCTGAATCCAGAGCCTTGCTTAGCACTTCACCGGTGCCACACAGGTTACTGATGCCTGGCTAAACCCCACATACCTATCTTGGCCCCTTACGCTAAAGGGCAGATCATAACATTTCTTAACACATTTGAAATTTCTAAGTTTCCAAACACATGTGTAGTATGTTAATATGTATGTTATGCACTGGACCAAATTCTCATTAGAAAAAATATTACAACATTTATGAATCCCTCAGAACTTGCAAGCTGAATGTGTTTAAAAAGGTGTTGTTTTGTTTGAGGAAATAATTTTAAATGTAAACGTATATGCTGTATATGTCTGTGTGCCCACTTGGACGTCTGATGTCCTTTGTGAATTTTCCCTTTGTAGTATAGTGTGTTACACATGCTGAAGTAGGCTTCTGTTTTCAGAGCTACTAGTGAATTACACTGTATGTCTAACTTGGTGAAGTTAGCCAACAATCTTGCTATGTGATTTCATATAATTAATTTTATAACTGACCTATAAGAAAAAAATGGATTATGTAAAGAAAACAGCCTTTGAGAGGGGAAACAGCTTTTTCCTTTTTTTTTTTTGTGGTTAAGAAACCCGTCAGTGATTTAGGATTGTATCGCTTCGGAAATATGTGTTGCTATTTTCCAAATTGCTTTCTATCATCCATACCTTACATTATGTTTTGTCATAGTTTCAAGAACTGTAGAGCCCTAGTTTCATACTCAAGAAACTAGGGGTTTTGGTTTTGTTTTTCATGTTAAGAAAAGAGAAGTGAGAGATGTTGTGAGAAATATCCCTGCTGAAGGAAGGGGATCTAGTTTGACACAAGGGGGCAGTCATGTTATATATGAAATTATGCCTACTTTTGAGTTACTCAACCATGGGTTAATAGTCAACTAGATGACAAAATTAGCATTGTAGGGTGGCATAAGTGCAGTCTTAACATTTCAGCAGGATTCAATGATGCTCCCAGTAGAATGGTTACCAGAATTTTAGGAAAGATCTACTTTGAATTTTTTTTTTTTGAAGGGAAAAAAAAAATATCTGTGTGTATATGCTGAACTGTTCTGTTCTTAAAGGTTAAAAAAAAATTGTATGTATGTATATGATAATGTAAGTGTTAGACAAGTGTTAGAACGTACTGCAGTACGTTACACACTTCTCACCTACAGGCATCTCACTCAAGAGTTAATATCGCCTCAGGGCTGGGGAATAAGAGAAAATGTGAACATAATAGAGCTTTTAAAAACTCTGGATACAAAAGATTTTAGTTGGAAAGTGGGCTTGATTTAGAGATTGTTGATCCTCTGAGAGGGATTGAGTAGGAGATCTCTCCAAATTTGTTTTGGATGGGAGTTAGGATAGCGCTCAAGAAGCCTCATTTCCCTCTTTCGCATCCCTGCTCACTGCATTCCTGGAAAGGCCAGCTGGGTGATGTTCAATACAATTAGTGAAGACTCAGTGCAATTACTGTGTTCAGTGCTTCTAGGGAAGCATTAAAACTTCTAGTTGGCAGATAGTGACAGTGTTTTACCTGGGTCATGGTCCCCTTCTGTTTTTTTGCTTGAAAGATCCAACTACTCTCAACATGAAAGTGAATCTGCTTGATTTGCCTTGTAGGTGAGGTTGCATGAGCACAGAGTTCCAGAACTATAGTTTTAAAGTTAAGTGATTTTAATCCTAATCTGTCATGATACATCATGAACAAGTCTTGCAGCGTAAGTCTCAAACATAGCCTTGCGTACAAGTTTCAAACATAGGTCCATGGTGAGAATAGGTCTCAGAGGTGAATGCAGGGAGGAAAAATAGTTAGCAGCGTAGCATGTTATCTAAATTTGGAACCTGTTTCCTATTAAGAGAGATCACATATTTCAAAGCTGATAGACCTTGATCATTAGTTGCTTTAGTATTCTGCTGCTGAACAAGGCTACCTATAGTATTCTGTCACTTTAGCATGTCAGAAATCTCCTTGGTTTCTGGAAGTTATTGATAGAAGGAGGAAAAACCCTTGAAAGATGAGACAAAATGCTATAAATAGTTCTGGAATCACGGAGCCTTCAACTAGACATAAACAGGGTGTAAGTGACTCAGATGGGTGATAATCCTAAAGTTCATGTTGCCATCTCCTAGTGTGTTTCGCTTGAGATCATTATTGTAGAATGTGGGCTTTCACTTGGAAAACCATGGTATTTGGGAAGTTGCATTTTTTAAATGGTTTTTTTTTTTATCACTGCTGATAGCTTTTTGTTATATGTATTTTTGGGGGCTGAGTATTAATTTCATCATGTATGGCATACTTTGCTGTCATGAACAAAAAAAAAGGATTCAGATGATTTCTCCTTCATGATTTCCCTTATTTTAACCTCCTTAGCCAGGTAAAGTTAACAAGAAAAAAATGCACAGAACATAGATGCACTGCTGCGTAAATCATCATTTTTGTTGTGGGGACACAAGGCCAATGTGATCCTGTTGTCTGCAGTCGTTGTCCTGTTGTCACCACTCACCAGTCCGCAGATAGCTTTTGAACATGTTGTCTGGTCTTACCTTAATTTCTCATAGGAGTTAAGTCTAAGTGATACTCAGTTTCATTACATAAGCAGTTGTGTAGAAGAGAGGAAGAGAGAAAGCTCACAGGTGGTTCTTCCGCTGAAGGGAAAGGTTTTAGTCTGCATTCAGTCTTGGTGTTAGATGAGGCACAATCCACCCAGGGAAGCACTTAGGAAACCAAGTTTTGTAAATTCTCTGGTGCGTACAACTATTTCTTCTATTAGAGAGAGGATGAGATGATATCTAAGCTTGAAAGTTGGGAAATGCCTACAATTTAATGAAGTGAAGCCCTATAGTAAGTATGCAAGTGTATGCCACATGAGCAATGAAGTAGTTAGGGGAGATGGCAGTGATAGACTGTTTTCTCAACTATGTTTACACTTCTTGTAGTAAGCCGGTATCTTTACAGCTGTTAAATAGTTGACACGTGGGGACACCCTGTCCCCTCCATAATGTTTTCTGTTCTTCTTGACAAGTAGGTTCAGACTGATTTCATACAACACTTCAATGGGTGTTTTTATTCAGGGAATGAATATTTCACTCTCACTCAAAGCTTAACTAGTGAGATGACACTAACCTTGAACTAGGTATTTTTACTTCCAGCATCTATCTGCTCCCAGTGTGCAATTGTCTATATTCTACTCCAGGTTATAGAGGGAAAAGTAGATATAACAGATGGGGAGAAAGATAGTGCAGCAGTTCTTTGGCAACGTAAGGCTTACAAGTATCAGTCAAAGTAATTAATTTTTCTGACAGCAGTGTGTTTTACTTATCTCCATGAAAGGACAAAATAAGTGAGGTGTACACGTCAAAAATATCCATGTTCTCTGCTAGGGCTTGAAGAATTTTCTTTTTCTTGAAATTACACCTCATAAGGATTGTGTAGGAATCCATCATTGACTTTTCTCCAATACTTGTTCCTCTAAGCTGTTGCATCTTAACCCCGTTTTTGATGTATTCATGAGAGGGAAAGTGCTGCTGCATTATGGACAGGAAGTAAGCTTACAGAGTGTGCTAATTAGTCTTGGTTAATTAAAAGTAGGTGAATATGTTTTTATGGGCCTTCCTATAAGATTGTTACGCTACAGTTTTTTATCAAATGGAAGTAAAGGTTTGTTCATCAGCTTGTCATGGGAATTGGCAAATCCATGGATAACTCAGTGGCTGGATTCCTTTGTCCTTTTGTCCCTTCTTTTCACTGGAAATACAAAGTATGTAATTTCATAATTGGTCTTGTGGATTTAAATTATTTTAAAAAATACCCTCTTCTCTTGTAAATCTTTGCCGTAGGTTAAAAAAGTTGTCAATGTCTGAAGGATGAAATTCAAAGTGGTAGCATGTATATTTTCGGAAGTTCAGTTTTAACTTTGGGCAGAGGCTCATTTATAATCCCCATTGGACAATGCATTTGTTCTCTTCGACAGTTGAATAAGGGGAAAAGACATGTTGAAAAATGTGTTCCTGTCCTCTTTTTCTGTGTGCTTTTCTCTACATCTGTGCTTAGCAGAATCCCTCAGGGTATCCTGGATTGTATTTACCAGGAAGAAAGAATACCTGACTAGACTAGCATTACTCCTCATGATTATGGTGTCATCAATTAACTTATATGACTCAAAAGTGAAGCTTGCCAGTCATTTTAAAGCTTTGGATAATGAAACTCAGGAAGTTTGTTCCTACGGCAAATTTCTTCAACCTTTGTTTAAAATAGTATAAAATAACTTCCTTTAATTGTGGAAATACACTGTTGGCAAAAGGCAAGGGCAAACTATAACTCTTTAAACATTAGAAAACATGAGTCCATCATATCTGACAGGTTAGAACTGGTTTCTCTGCATATCCAATAGTAGACAAATAGCAATGTAGTAATTAAAGCTTATTCCATGTAGTCATAAGCTATTATAAGTAATTGTGACTATTGCAGCTTATGAGTTTTGCTTTTCTTATCTTTCAGAGTGTTTTTTGGTTTGTTTTGTTTCTCCTCCTTAAAGAAGGGGAAATGCCTCAGTGCTTTTGAAGGGCTGGTAGGACAGCTTGACAGTTATGTAAGCAGCTGTCTGCAGAAATTCATTAAATGTCTGATTGTGCATAGCCGTGTCTGACCCTTGGTGCTCATGCTGAGCTTTCCCCCCGCCAGCTACCTTCTCGCCTCTGGCTGATATTGTGGATATTCATTTACAGGGATGCAGACTTCCCTGGTCCTCCTCACAGTAAAGTATGCTGTGATCCCGTTAACTTTATAGGCAGGGGTTCACATTTTTATGTGAAATGCAAAAGGAATTTGGTCTCTGAATGGTGTGGCTTCACAGAAGAATGAATGTGGTCCTGTACACATACCTGCTTCTTACTACTTTTCTGTTTAATTGTTCGAGGCTCTTCTACTTTCTCAGGTGATCTTCCAAGAGATCCAAAAAGTGGGGGCTTTTTAATGTCCAGCTGTACCTGATTCTATTTTTGAAAGTACTGGTGTTTACTGGCCTACTATGCACCCCACCATGTCAATGAGGGATTTATAAGCATTCCCAACATTAAAGGAAAACATAGTTTTTTAGTATTTCAAGGGGTGCTTAACTCGTATATTTGGAATTTGTGATCTTACATCTTGTGCTTATTCTGTTCTGTGTTATATCGCTTTATCCATCTCCTGTATTCAGATTTTTCATTTTTCATCATCATAGTTCCATTTAGTTTTCTTCTTTAATGGAATTTCATCAAGATTTCTAAAATGGATCTCACAGCTCATGTATTTCTTAGCTCTACCTACATGATGATGCCATTTATAACCAAAAGAGTCTTAAGATCAATGTGGGATTCCTTCAGGCTTCTGTTAAGATTGTGAACAGTTTGGTTTTGTGGGTTTTTTTCCCCCACTTGTTGAACCTGAGAGGTGGCAGGACTAAATCACGCCAAGACTGAAGCCACCAGACTTAGCAGGGTTAGCTAATAACCAGAAGATATGCTAGAGCTGGAGGTTTTGCGAAACATTTTCTTAGTCAAGGTATGGTAGAAATAAAAGTGTTGGTCTAAGCTTGCAGAAAGATGTCAGGCTATGCTTTCTGCTTCTTCTGCCCTAGTAGTTGCGCTGATAGTTTTGTTTAATGCTACAAGTAAATATTGTAGCCTGCATTTTATTGGACAGTAATTCTGGTATTGACCATCCCATGCTTCCCACAAAATGCCAAACGCACTCAGCTGAGTTGGTAATTAAGCCAAAGGAAGAGGACATAACTTTTGGGAGTAGCTGTCTTGTGAACATGTAGACCCTGGTTTAGGTAATTGGTTAAGCATGCACTTTGAGTACTTTCTGAGTCTTAATAGCTTCAATGGAGGTAACGTTTTGTTTAATGTACAGCATGTGCCTGCATGTGTTGCTGAATCAGATCCAGCTGAATCCCTGTAAAAGATTAGGGATTAGAACTGAGATTCTCCAATTCTCTTGTTTGGACTGTGTCTGCCAACTATGAGCCAGGTTGAGTAATCATAGCATTGCCAGCCTCAAAAAGGTCATAAATTGTGAGTTAGGCCCTGCTGAATCACAACACTTAAGGACGTATTGGCATCTCTTTTTAACCTTTTGTTTTCTTAATACTTAGGCTGTGTATAGTTTCAAGCCCTTCTGTAAAGCTAGAAATACACTTACAAAATTGAAGATCTTCCTATAAATCCTTGAAGTTTCAATCCTTCAAGTTTTGATTTTTTTGTTGTTTTTTTTTTTTTCTTGAATTCTTTCTCTTGATTGGTATATCATCTTACTCACATACACCCTATGTCTTTGTTTACTTTTGTCACCCAGAGAAGGGACCGGATCAGTTGGTGTCTTTGGAGAGGGAGGAGGGTTCTGGTGTCCTGAAGGATTCTCATCTATGCACAAAATAGACTGAAAGATAGTGAAGAAACTAAGGCACAGAGAAAAAGGAAACCTTTATTATTCCACTAGTTAAAACAACTTTTACTATGACTTTGTGTCTGCTTTGGCTGGTGCATATCTTGAGTTTTAAATCTAGAATGTTTGTAAGCTTGATCAGTGAGCAATAGGTCAAGAATCGACAGTGGGTTTTTATTGCCTAGGACAAAGCCTGCGTAAAAGCTTCCATTTTTGCATAGGTGTAGCAGGAAGTATGCAGCAGAAGTCAAGGAAAAAACCAGCAGCTCAGCCCTCTGAGCTGGGGGAAACTAGAGAGCATCTGAGCCCAGCATCGAGCAGACCCCTCAGCCTAGTGTATGTCCAGTGAGGATGCTTTACTCTGGACAGCGTGGAAGGCTGTGGGTGTGTGTATGTATAAATGTGTGTGTATGTTCATTTACAAACTCATTAGTTCAAGTGAGCACTTCCCTTTTTTTCTACTCCATTTATTCCTCTGGTTTTAAGCTGATTTGTGCTCCTTAATTGCTCTTGTACTTTTGGCAGCTGAGGTGCCTTTTGTGCAGGGAAACCTGATTCCATTTTCTATCTAATCTATGACTTGTTTTGCATTTTGTTAATATTATGAACAGATTGTCTGCAGTGACCTATTCTCATCTCCTCTCTCCAGCATTTTATATCTCTGAATTTTTCTGCCAATATCCATTTTCTTTAACCTAAGAAAATTAATCTGTGTCCAATAGGATTATCCTTCCTTTCTACTCATCTGCCAATGCAAGTAATAGGAGATGTATATTTTGTACTGTTGTCATAAATTGTGATTCACTTATTGACAATTTCTACTTAAAATCACTGCGACTGTGTGCATTCTCGCAAGCAAGCATAGTTAGTTCTCATTGGGAAGTATAAAATCCATTTTTGCAAACCAGAGCAAAAGTGTTTGCGAACTCGACCCAAAGGTAGGCAGCGGGTAGCTCGTTTCCCGCCCATATCCCAAGGTTTGCTCTGCATTCCACTGCTGTGCCGTGTGTTTGTCATCCGAGCGCAGACACATGTTCAGTCTAGCAGCTCCTCTTTCAGCCAGTGTTTGAGCAGCGGTTAAAAGAAGATGCACTCATGTGGAAAATCCTGGCAGCAGGCACCCTGGATTGTGTTACAGCAGCTGTCCTCAATGGGAAGGCATTGATATTTACAGTGTGTGTTTTTCCGTGGAATTTTGTTTGTCTGCCGTATATATACAACACAGGCTATTCTTCTCTGTGTGATGTGTTTTTCAGTGCTTTATATACAAAGTATTTTCTGTGGTAATATTTATATATTAAATGGGAATGCAGATGTAAGGCAGACTGGCTTGAAAATATTCACAATTAAGAAGTCTGATATGTAGTAATTTAGATTAATCAGCATCTTTGAAACAAGCAAAAAAGAGGGGCAGAAAAAAGCATTACTGATCTGAAACATGCAATCTTGCTTCAGCATACATGTTGAAATATATGAGGAAGAATAAGAAATACTTTTTTGAAGAACCTATTTATCAGCACATTCGTTAGAAAAATATTTTTATAGATAAGGTTTTTTTTCTTTATTTGCATGGAGCCTTGAGTTGGTGTTGTAATCTGAATTGCAAATGGTTTAAGTGTCAGTAACAACATTGAATGTCTTGATATAGGATTGAAAACCCTTTTTGCATTATTTTTCCCAACATATCAGTGTAATGCAGTATCGCTTTTTCATAGCTATTTTTAGTGGAGTTGTCATTTTCGCACCTAGGCCATAATTGTCATCAGTATATGATGATGTGATTCTTTCTGCCTCTGTCATACTTCCATTTATTTTGGGGGAGGAAATTTTTCTTGTTTTATTTTTCACTTACTGAGGTCATGGCAGTGGAATTCAATGGGCCTTGCATTGTTTTGCAAAGCCATAGTTCAACAAAATGCTTCGATGTGCCTGCTCAAAGTGGATGTTAGGCAGCTATTGGCTTGGGTGGGATTTAAGCACTATCTTAAGTGCTTTTTGGAGCATCAAGTGATTTGTAGAATATGGATAAGCAAATGCTATTTCTGTTTTTTTCCCTGGGCTCATGCCTATAACAAGTTGGGTATGAATTAAGTCAAAAGCCACTTCCATATCTGTGGGACAGCCCTGGATCATTCCAAGATCTGTCCATCCAAACAGCACCATTGTGCAGTGCAGCGAGCTGTGAAAAAAAAGGCGAGTGAGCCTCAAGGCAACCAGACCATAATCCTTTTGGATACTTTGGGAAGAAAAAGGAGCAGCATCATGCACATATGAAATTGAATGGGCCTTCCAAACCTTGTGTATTCTACCTGAATATGTTTCTCTGATCTCAAGAAACATCTACCTTTGGGTTGGATCGTTTGCTGTTTTGCCATTGTGATAGGATGTAGATGGAAAGCTGAAGTCAAGTAGTCTAGCCACTCTTAGGCAGTTGCATGTCCTGAAAAAGTTGCAGAACAAAGTTTTAAGTAGCATTTGGATAAACACGTGCAGTACTAGACATGCAATTGTCCTGGGTTACAGAAAGAAGTAGTGTGTTTGCGTACAGGTCAGCCAGCCTGTCTTCCCAGAGACATAAAAAACCACACCCTGAGGCTTGCAGTCTGGCATAATTAATGAATATCAGCAAAAACCCCACCCAAATGGAACACAGAAATTGTGAAATAGTCTGCTTTGACATGTTAGAAAAAGTCGGTGTTCAGTACTGGGACTTTAGACCATGTGTTGAGGTGGTGCATAGGAACTCGTTGCTGTGTTACACAGTGAGATGGTCTCTACTTGTATGACAAGGAGCTTAAATTTCCATCATTTCCTAGCTTCTGTCTTTGTATGTTGGAGAAAAAGCCCCAACTTTTAATTGTACACAAAACTGAATTTTCAATTAAAAGACTGTGCGAGTGTAGCAATGTCAAGCCTTCACATCTAGTTCAAACTTTTATCAAAGACACGCATATCAGCAGGAGGCTCGTACTGCAGTGTGGCTGCAACAAAGCCCAAAACAGCATGAAAAGTGGAAGGTGTACAGGGCTGCAGTTCAGACAGTCTTCCTTAGGCATCAAAAATATCTTATTTTTACTAGTACCTCACACAGTCAAGCAGTCATAGTTTCAGCCAAGTCTTCCTTCTCTTTGATCTCTATGCTGCCTGCTATTATAAGATACTGGATTATCACCTTCTCCCTCAGGCCGTCTCAGAAGTTTACAGATGCAAACTTTCAAATCAAACAGTTTATGTTCAGCTGGTTTCCCCTTACTCCCTGCCATTGCAAACCAGCCAAAGTAAAGTTCACAAAAGAGAAAAACAGGAGTGCAAAATACTTAATAAATTATCACCCATTTCTTTTAAAAATCTTACCTGAAGTAATGTTGTTTACTTTTTAATATGGAGCTATGATGAAAGCAAAATTGCTTTGCAACTTGCCTTTCAGTAGGGCATTTGTATATTGGCACTGCTAAGAGTGCTGATTGTTTCTAAAGAATTCATGATAGTTAATTGGTGTGTTTACTTATTTGTGTGCATATGTAGTTGTACCTTGTGCCATCAGCTTTGGCCGAAGCACTAGCTCCACAATAGGAACATTATGTGGGAAATCAGACCTACGTGGAATTGCATATCGACATTTTCACCAAATTACTTCCCTTTTTTTCTTCTTTCACTAGAATTATTAAAGATGTAAGCACAGAGCCTCTTTTGCAAAGTGCAGATCCACACTGCTGTCAGTTTTCATTGCATTTCTTTAACATGTTGTGGCCTTGAAAGCAATTGCACTATAACTAGTGCAACTCCAGTTTGGGAGTTTGGTTAAAATATGTAAGAATCTTTTAATTTTATTTGCAGAGGGAAAAGTTGCCACCTTGTCCATTCCTTTGTCTGGGATTTGAAGCAAAATAAAGTGATAGCTTGAAAGCTTTTTGATTTCCCAAATGTGTCTTCCGTTACCAATGACACTTCTAAACTCCGTTGCTAAACCTCCTAGTCTTTAAGGTTCTGTGAGTGTCGGCAACTGCCAGGGGAGCTGCATAATTCAGCAGTGAAGTCATGCCTGATTCATTGACCGTTATTTGTTATACAATTATTTCTGCAATTCCTAAAGATGATAATCCTGGTGGTAAGTGTTGATGGGAAGTCAGCAGTCTTGGACCAGGAATGAGATGATCGGCATTACATACTAGAGCGAAATCAGGTAGAAGGCATTCCATTGAGAAATACTGTATTTAACACAGATTGCCTTTTAAAAAGAATTTATTTAAAGAGCTTTTAAAGTATTTTTTTACCAATTCATTCTAAAAATGTGTGAAAATAATTTATAATTCCTTTTTGTTTCTTCCCCATTGGTGGATTTTTTTTTTACTGTCTTTTCTTTGTTTCTCCCTCCTCTCCTCAGCTTTTCTTATTTTGGTTCATTAATGTAATTTAATTAAAAGATGCTCCAGAAATTCCAAGTGCATGGTGCCAGTGGCTGGTACCAGCTTCCCACACTCGGCTTTTCTCTATCTCAGTAGTGTAACCTGTGTATTCCTGTCCTTGAACTCTTCTGAGCTAGCAGTCAGTGGCTCCAAGTAGTGACAACCTGTATTGTGGCTCCGAGAGGATGACAAATGGCAACTGGAGACTGGTTTGGGAACAACTGCATTTATTTTCATTTGAAACATAATCTGTACCTCCTCCCCCTCTCCTTCCCCCAGTGTTTTGAATAGAGCACTCAGGGAAGGGAAGGAGAAAAGAAAAGTTTGGCTGACACTTGTTTACCTTGGGTTTAGTTCAACAGCATCAGCGGCCTCGGCAGATCGGGCAGCCCTGGGATTTGGTAGCTCAGTGCTGCAAAGCAGTGATGTGTATTTTGCATGCTGCACAAACAGGCCACGGCAGTGCAGGCAACTTTTAAATTCATATTTGATGATAGCATTCCTTTGTTGTGAGATAGGAGGTGGGTAGTTCCTGGCTTCATGCAAGTCAGCAGGGGTTTCACCAGAAATTTGAGCAGGCCTTAGATTTTATCCACAGTTTTCAGCGTTGTTTTGTTTCCAGGATTTGTCCCAAACTGTAACCTTATGTGCTGGGGCTGTCTTTAGTAGCTGCTTTGTACAGTGCGCAGACGGCATAATCAAAACTTAGCGCTTGTCTGAGGGACTTGGGCACTGCTGCACTAGAAATGGTGCTAATCTAAACAGGATCTCTGTGCTTGTGGTTATGGTTTTTAAACTGACCTGAATGTACGGTGAATTACTTCAGTACTGAAGCCGGAATTAAAGTTGAATGTACCAGCAAAGAACTCAACAGCTATCATGAGATAATGAATGGTGCTACAGGAAGAGAGGGGTCTGATTAGCGGGGTAGAAGTGCAGGTAAGCATGATGGATTTTCTTAGAAACCAGCCTGCAGAAAGCGGGATATAAAGATACAGACCAAAATAAAAAGCTTCATATACTCTCCTTAGGGACATTAGAAACATCTAACATCCAGTTTTCTGAATCAGTACTTGGCATGGTATAATTCCATGCAGGGCAGACACATGCTTTGGAGTACATAGAAGCATCAGAACAGGGCAGTTCAAAGATGTAAGTCTCTATTCAACAAAGCATCAATAAAGTAAGCACTTTATGCTAAATTAGGAACATATATGAACTAAGAAGTAAAGTACAGGTTTTATTCTTAGTTAGTCTGCCAGTACCAGTTTGCCACAAGTCATTTGCAATTTACAGCAGGCATAGTTTCATTTGTTCTCATGATACCTAAATAGCATTCTAAGCTAATAGTAGATTTAAATTTGTATTTAAAAAAAAAAAAAAAAGCTTCTTTTTAGGAGAGACTTGGTAAATGATATATGCTTGCTAAAAGCAAAGTTACATTAAAAGTTTGCACTACAATACTGACCATGCACAAATTGTTCATTCCAGTTGCTAAGCAGTACAAAGCTTTCTAGCACTTGAGAATGAAGATGTAAAATTAAACTCTAATTGAAGAAATGTAATATAACCATCCATTTGGAACATGTGCAAAAGATAATCAAGAAAATGGTGAAAAGGAACTTGTTTTTAAACTTTTAGTTAAAATCTTAATTTAGCTAATGTTAGAGTGAGCTTTTAAGAGAAATTTGATTGACTTTTTCCTTAAAAACTATAGAATAAAAACCTCAGGATAGGAAATTGTGACTAATGCCCTTGGCTAATTTTAAGGAGAATACCCACTCTTACTGTCCTTTTATGTTCTGCTAGTGAAATATTGTACAGATTATCGAAGTATGCTTAACTCTGAGAAGGAGCTGACAGCGAAGCCAAAAACTGTCCTGGGCTATTGTACTGTGCACTTTGACGAACAATGTTTGATGTTTACCATTTGTTTTGTAGTAGAATTACATTTTGTGGCCTCAGACAGAGAATTGTACCTGAACTGTTTTACTGTTGCGCTTTCTTTCCTCTGAGTATGAAAGAATTGTTGAGTCACCTGTGCCTCCTCCAGTGCCTGAACTTTTTCTACATCTGCAAGAGCTTGTCAAAGCAGTATCCTCAAGTAAAGTAGGAGTGGACTTTATTTTGAAAATCTTATTTCTATGAAAAGGTTTTCTCTGTGGCAAGTTTACATACTTTTTGCTAGTATTTACCACCATCATGCTTTCTGGGTAAATTTCTGAAGTGGTATGTACATTTTGTAGGATGTATAGGTATATACTTAAGGTTAAGCACATTACAAATCACACCCGTACTGAGCAAACAACTTAGGCATCTCCTTAAACCTAATTGAAGTTAATGGGATTGTCGATATGCTCAGAATTAAGCACATTCTTTAATATTTTTCTGAACTGAGACTTTACTCCTTTGAACTAGTACTTTAGTCAGTTCTGCAGAACAGAATAAACAAATTGTTGCTGTAAATGTCTCATAACCATGGTAGACCTTTCCGCATGAAGGAGACTGATGAACAGTATGTACCTGGTTTAATAGAGATTAAGAATGTTTTTACTGCAAAGGAGAAACCAGGTCTGTTGGGTTTTGTCTTTGTTGTTGTTTTGAGAAGATAAAAATTCAAGTTTAATTCAAATGCTGACTTGAAATCAACCAAAAAATAGCTGTGATGCTTGTGAAATAATTAACTTCTGATGGTTATTCTGAACTAGTGGACTGCTAGTTTGCAGTCTGAGCAGTTCAGAAATAGTGCACTGAGCGTTGAATTGAAAACAAGCAAATCAAAGCCGCTTTTCCTGTCACACATACTTGTGTTAATCCTACTACAAGAGACCAAGCAGAGACACAGTAGGTGTTAAGAATTGTTGAGAAGTTCAAAGTGTGCGTATCTTGGAGGATGCAGTGACTCCAGGGTGCACAGGCTTTGAAAGGGTGATGTTGCAGCCTTGCAGAAAGGCTCTGTTCCTTTTGGACTCGTTAAAAGGTACTGTTATATTTGGTAGGAAGAAGGCTGTGGAAAGCTGAAAGGAAACGACTAGTAGTAAATGGGGGGGGGGTGTGTGTGTCATGAATATTTTAACATATTTCACTGCAATCACATTATGAACAAATCATACTTCACAGAAATCAAAGAAGGAAGAAAACTATTGAGATCACCTTGGCTAATACTCTTGCCAGTGCAGGATTGTGTCCTGTATTTTCCTCTGGTGTTAGACTGTCCATTTTATTTAACTCAAGTGATAATAGATTCCCTAAAAGACTGTTTCACAGTCTAATAGATTTTACTGTTAGGAAATTTTCTGTTGCTCTGTAAACTAAATTTAACTTTGTTTAAATTCAGACTGTTACTGTGAGACAAATCTCCAGGAACTTAAGCTAAATAATTGCCTATCACTGTCCTTGGCAGTTTACACCATTTGGGTACCTGTGCATCTAATAATTGTACTATTAAAGAAACTATGCTACTGCATAAATTTTTTCACCAGGAAAAAAAAAACCTTAACACCAAACCAATACCCAAAATACCAGCTGACTGTTCATTAGCCTGGTGTTTTTCCATTGTAATTGGATAAAAGTTTGCGATGAAATTTAACCCTATGTTTATAACAGCACTTGTAGCTCAGCTATGTAGCCTATGCTATATATTTGCTTTAAAAGTAACAGTGTACACAGTGACAGAAATACAGAAGATATACGAAGCTATAGGCAGGGGTGGTTTGGTGTTTTGGTTTGTGTTTTTGTTTGTTGGTGGCTTTTTTTTTTAATCACACATTGGACTGTTTAGTTTTGATCCAGGCGTTAAAAGGAATTGCAGCCCCTTTACAATAGCCCGATGACTTAAGAGAGCCATAAAACTGACTGTTTGGCATATTCCCAGTTTAGGGAGATCTACTTGGACTCTGCAGTATCTCTGACCTGTAAGTACGGAAGAAGTGTAGAAAGAAGGGGTAAAACAAACAGTTGTTGCTACTGCCGTCATCTCAGTGGGAATCCAGCAGACATCCTCGAACCACCAGCCTTGCCACCTAGCCATATCTAGGACACGGATACACGGACAAAGAGGCCAAAGTGCAGTTCCCAAACTGTGTTAGGTTCAACCCCTGGCTGCAGGAGAATCCGAAATGGGAAATGGTTCTGTGAGGTGTGACAGATCTCTAAGACACAGTTCTAAAGTGATAGACACAAGGCTAGGATTCACAATGCTTGCATTAGCCCCCATGAGCAAGTCTTATTTGCCCGTGCAAGTTGCATGGACATATGGCTGGCACTGGTCTGGCAGCTCAGCTTTTGGAGGTACCCTTTTGCACTATGTGGCATGACTGTGAGTAGATACAGGTGTCTGCAGTTGTATTTCATAGCTACTTTCTAGGAGAACTCCTCCAAAGTTTGAACACTGTTGAAACCACACCCCTGGCTTACTTTGGCTCTGGATGGTCTTCTTTACATATATACCACTATGCCTAATGTGGACCCAGCATTGCGTTTCCTTGGTAGAGAAGGGAGAGGTGATTGTTGTGGAGTCAGGAAGAGAGAATTAGAGCCTGATAAGAGCCCTGGGAAGGAAGGCCATCGTGGTAGTGTGTCCCTACTGTCTCCCCTCTGATTACCAGTTGAAATGGCTCATCTTAATTAGAAGTTTCCTGGCAGCTGTGGGTAACCTTTGAGGTTGTAGTGCCTCATTTTTATCACCTTTGGCTCTCTAGTCTGTTATAAACAATGTGTCTCATTACAAAATGAAAAGATTTGTCTTCCAAAATTAGACTTATAAAAACCTTACACTCCATATTCTGAAATATCTTTGGCTGAACCTTTTGCTTTCTTTTTTGCTATGTGTTTATCCAGTACTTCTTGTGGAATCATTGCGCTTGATTTAGGTGTTTGGCTTTGCAAAAGCTGATTTATACTTGTGCTTTACGTACATTATGTTTAGATGGAAAAAGTCAGTTCAGAAAGCTTCCTGTAACTGATCGATAAGTAGAAGAACATTGCAGAATTGCTGGACTGTACGATACCTGAGATGCTCTGTTGTTTCTTTGGGAAGAGGAAGGTTGAATCAGCATTGCAATTAAGTACAGTCCATACAGTGAAAGGACTGTGGGCCTTGTCTTTTCAAGGTGGCCTTTGTTGTAGTAGTCTCTGAAAGCACTGCTGTAGTTAAGCATCTGTAAGTGCTTTTATTACAAACCCTTATTTTTATCGCCTTATAGCTTGACCATAGAAATTTGCCCTCAGCAAGAACTTGACACACAGACTGCTGTCAACACAGGAGTCTAAGTTTATGTTTTTATTATCTTCTCCTTCTTAAATCTAATTCATTATCATTAGAGATGGGCTTGTGCTGCAGAATTCAGATCCAAATCTTAAACTCTTCTCCCCCAGGTTTAGAGGATGTATAGTCTTGACACGTACTTTGGGGCCAACCTTTTGTTTAAATTCACCTGGCAACAGTTAGGCAGTGCGGTAGTGTCAAATGCTTTTACTATTTTCTTTCAGAGAACAAAATTTTTTTCGGCAGTGTCCTTTCTTCCTTTTAGAATGATATCTTCAGAAATGCTCAATTTATTTTTGAGTACTGTATTTTGGAAAAAAATCAAATGGCTTCTAGGTTTTGTTCTGTTTGGAAGAGAATAAAAAGTTTGAAAGCTGATGTTGAACCTGGTTTGGCTCCCTGGAAAAACACTAGTTTGTACTGATCTTGTCAATAGCTCCCTAACTGCTGGGTCCGGGTGATGGCTTTTAGCTCTGGGTATCTCTGGAAGCAACGTCAGGCTTCGCAGGAAGATTACAGAGCCATGGTTCATATACTCAAGGAGAAGACAGGAAAGGCTAAGGCTCAGTTAGAGTTGAAACTGGCCGGTGTCGTGTCAGACAACAAGAAAGGCTTTTTTAAGTACATTAATAGCAAGAGGAGGTCTAAAGAAAACACTGCACTGATACTTGTTTGTCGTGGTTTAACCCCAGCCAGCAACTAAGCACCACGCAGCCGCTCACTCACTTCCGCCCCCACCCAGTGGGATGGGGGAGGAAATCAGGAAAAGAAGTAAAATTCGTGGGTTGAGATAAGAATGGTTTAATAGAACAGAAAAGAAGAAACTAATAATAATAATAACACTAATAAAATGACAATAGTAATAATAAAAGAATTAGAATATACAAGTGATGCACAATGTAATTGCTCACCACCTGCCGGCTGACACCCAGTTAGTCCCCGAGCAGCGATTTCCCCCTGCCCTCCCCAGTTTATATACTGGGCATGACATCACATGGTATGAAATACCCCTTTGGCCAGTTTGGGTCAGCTGCCCTGGTTGTGTCCCCTCCCAACTTCTTGTGCCCCTCCAGCTTTCTCACCGGCTGGGCTTGAGAAGCTGAAAAGTCCTTGATTT
>JAVJGG010000021.1:12433590-12462284 GCA_035590195.1 Aviceda cuculoides
TACCAAAGCAGAAATTACCGAGTTAATCCCTGGGACGATGTACAATTTCACAGTACTTGCTGTAGCAGCTGATGGTCGGACGGAAGGAGAAGGAGTGTCCATAAGTCTGTCTACAAGTAAGTCACAGCTTCTTGCAGCCCTTTTCTGCTGGGTAGGTCAGAGCTTTGCCTATCTGCCTGAGGGCTGTTGTGTGTAGATGTGATGTTTTAATCTTGGAGCCTAATATGGGTGGTCTGCTAAATATGGGGTCTTAATGTGTGGAAGAAACATACCCCTGCTTCTTAAAAAAAAAAAAAGAAGCAAAACCAGCTAAACAAACCCCACCTTTGTTCCTCTCCATCCTTATCTCCTAATATCTCCTCATACAGGAGATAACTTCTTATCACAAGTACTTAGTGAGACAACTAGGAAAGGTGCCCTCCTAGAATTTCTATTTGTGAATAGAGAAGGACTCATGGGAGATGGGATGTCTTGGCCACAATGATCATTAAATCGTTGAGTTTAAAATTTTCAGTGTAATGAGAAAAAAACCAGCAGAATTGCTATCCTGGACTTCAAGAGAACAAATTTTGAGCTATTCAGGGAGCTACTTGACAGAGTACCCTGAGAATCTGCTTTTGAGGGCTTAGGATTCCATGAGTGCTGGTCAGTTTTTAAGAACCACCTTTTAGAAGCACAGGAACAGGCAATTCTGCTGTGTTGAAAGTCAAGCAAGCAGGCCAGATGACCAGCTTGGCAGAACAGGGAGCTCCTTGTGGAGCTCAAGAAGAGAAAGAAATTGTCTGATCTCTGGAAGCGAGCTCAGGCTTCACAAGGAAGATTACAGAGCTGTTGTTCATACATGCAGGGAGAGAACACGAAAGGCCAAAGCTCAGTTCGAGTTGAAACTGGCCAGCGTTGTGTTAAACAAGAAAGACTTTTTTAAGTACATTAATAGCAAGAGGAGGTCTAAAGAAAACACTGCACCAATACTTGTTGAAGATGGTCATCTGACTAATGGGGATGAAGAAATAGTGGAGGAATTCAATGCTTTTTTTGTCCCAGTCCCTTGGGTTGCTCAGTCCCCTGAGTTCCTGAGTTGGAGGACCACAAGTGTGGGAACAGTGACTTTCCATTGTGGACACTGAAATTGTAGGGGACCAGCTGTGTCAGCTGAATGTTCACAAGTTCATGGGGCCTGATGGGATTCATCCTAGAGTAATGAAGGAGCTAGCGGATGTTACGGTAGGACTCCTCTCGATCATCTACCAAAGGTCTCGCGAGTCTGGAGAGGTCCCTGCTGACTGGAAGTTAGCCAGTGTTACTCCAATTTATGAGAAGGGTGTGAAGGAAAACCCAGGAAACTACGGACCTGTTAGTCTAACCTCAGTTCCTGGAAAAATTACAGAGAAGATCATACTGGGTACTACTGAAAGACATCTAAGGAATAGCGCGATCATCAGGGACAGTCAACATGGGTTTGCAAAGGGAAAGTCCTGTTTAACTAATTTTATATCCTTCTATGGTAAGGTTACCTGCCTTGTGGATGAAGGGAAGGCAGTGGATGTAGTTTTTTCCGGATTTTAGTAAGGCTTTTGTTACTGACCCTCACAGCATCCTTCTGGACAAGTTGTCCAACTGTGGGATGAACGGGTTCATGGTGCACTGGGTGAAAGACTGGCTGAACAGTGTGGCTCAAAGGGTTGTAGCGAATGGGGCTACATCTGGCTGGCAACCAGTTACCAGCAGTGTTCCTCAGGGTTCAATCCTAGGGCCAGTGCTGTTCAATATATTCATCAACGATCTGGATGCAGGAGTTGAATGCACCATTAGCAGGTTTGCTGATGATGCCAAGCTGGGAGGTGCTGTTGACTCTCTTGAGGGATAGGAGGCCTTACAGAGGGATCTAGATAGATTGAAGCATTGGGCAATGATTAATGGGATGAAATGTAGCCAGTCCAAATGCCAGATTCTGCACCTGGGATGGAGTAACAGCGGGCACAAGTATGAACTGGGAGAGGAGTGGCTGGCGAGCAGCCCTGCAGAAAGGGATCTGGGGGTGCTGGTTGGCAGCAGGCTCAGTACAAATCGGCAGTGAGCCCTGGCAGCCAAGAGGACAAGCCGCATCCTGGGGTGCCTCAAACACAGGATAACGAGCCGGTCAAAAGGGTGATTATCCCGCTGTATTCAGCATTGGCGTGGGCTCACCTTGAATACCGTGTGCAGTTCTGGGCCCCACAATTTAAGAAGGACGTGAAGGTCCTTGAATGTGTCCAGAGGTGGGCAACAAAGCTGGTGGCAGGGGTGGAAAGTATGTCTTATGAGGAGCAGCAAAGGACTTTGGGTTTGCCTAGATTGGAGAAAAGGAGGCTGAGGGGCGACCTCATTGCTCTCTGCAGCTTCCTGCGGTGGGGAGGTGGAGAGGGAGGTGGTGATCTCTTCTCCGTGGGATACAGTGGTAGGAAATATGGGAATGGTTCAAAGCTACGCTGGGGAAGTTTAGATTTGACATTAGGAAGCATTTCTTTACTGGGATGGTGGTCAAACACTGAACAGGCTTCCTAGAGTGGTCAATGATGCCCCAAGCCTGACAGTGTTTGAGAGGCATTTGGACAATGCCCTTAATAATTTGCTTTAAGATTTGGTCGGCCCTGAAGTGGTCAGGCAGTTGGACTAGATGATCGTTGCATGTCCCTTCCAACTGCAGTAGCCTATGTTCTATTCTATTCTGTTCTGGTTTGTTCTGTTCTAAGTAAACTCCCAGGAGTAAACACTTTTCCAAGGCAGAGGAACAATCCAGCAAACTGTGTGTTAGAAAACTAGTGCTATAAGCATGCCCATCAGTTGCGCGTGTCCCTCCCAGGTTGCCACCAGCTCTTCAGAACTGATTTCTACTTACATCTTTCAGAGGCAAGGTGTCAGTAAAGCAGGGAAATGCAAGTTTAGCATGTATCAGTGCATGCTTCCTTCTTACGAACACAGGATAAAATTTGGGTGAATTATGTGTCTGAAAACCATTGAGCTCTTCAGCACAATCCCTCAAGAGTCCTGGGTGTGAGATGAATTTTTTTAAGCCAAACAGGATTTTCAAGCCTCCTTTGGCCTGATGTCTTGCAATGGTGCAATGGCCTGCTTGCCTTAAGTGGACGTTCCTCGTCTAAATCTCTCAGCTACCCCTTGTCTTTGTCTTTATGCATGGAATTTCCAGGGCGGAATCTCTTTTAGCTTCTGGCCAAAGAATTTCTCTAAGGTAGTGGCACTGTCCATAGCAATCCTCTTGCTGTTCTGAGGTGGAGCCCATTAGTGTGCTGAGGCTGCTCTGCCCCAGCTTTCCAGGCTTTCCTGAATTCCTGATACAGAATAAATGCTCAAACCCACATTAATGGTAACAATTGACTTGGATGTTGAAATACAAAAAGGCTTTGATGAAATAATACTGAATTTGTAAGCGGACACAAACCCGTCTCCCAGTTTATTACAGCATAATCCAAATTTTGTCTAAGTACTAGCATCAGTACATATGAAGGTGCATGACAGACATTTAGTGAAGCATATACTCACATTTTTAATAAGGGAGCAAAAGATATGGTCAGAACACATCTGCCCCCAAATCAGAAATGGGAAATCCTTACTCATACTACTCAGGGTTGACCTTTGCCACCAGCCCTGGTTCTCAGCTGCCTTTTCTACAGGTGGATGTGCAGAACTAGTAAAGAAACAGTGCTTACAGTTTTCCAGAATTAGTTGAAAGGTGTTAGTCTCTCCTTCCATTCTCAGTTGGTACATTTAATTAACTTGTGATGGTTTCAATCATCAGACTTCTGAATACAGAGGTTTTTGAGTATCAATCTATTTAAGTGTTGTATACAGAGATTGTGAAGCCTATGAGGGGGGGGTGTTACAGATAAGTCAGTCCTTTCGTCTTTCCTTGTGGGGAAGACCAGGATAAGGATAAAACTTTTTTTTTTTTTAACATGACTCGTTAACCATTAAAAAGAAAATAATTTCATTTTCAGGCTTTGGCAAAATTTTGGACAGCTTCTTATTTCACTCCCTGTGGTTGTTCTTTCCAGGCAGCCAACTCCAGTGGGATGCATAATATTTAGTACTTTAAAAGCAAGTATGAATGTTTATCTTCCTATGCCACACCTCTTCAGATATTCTCAGCAGAGCATATACACCTTCTTTATGTCCTTGCTTTGAATCTCGATCCTCTTGAGAGGAAGAATTACATGTTTGTCCATATCTCCTCTTTCCTTTAATTCTTTAAAAAAATGCTCTCAATGTTAGCATGGGGGCAGAGATACTTGCTGATAATGTGTGATGGAGAGCTGCTTGCATTGGGAGCAGCTGACTGGTCATTCTGTGATATTCTATTGCTAGATACTTTGTTTTGCCTTTATGGTTTTAAAAATAGGGAATTACTTCAGAAAATATAAATGAAATAATTTTTTGTATAAATATTAAAAAAAAATAAATCTTTGAACAGGCAATGGAAGTATTACTTTTTGTATATAACTTGTTCATTTGTTTAACCAGTAAATCATCTGCTTAGAAAGTGTCTTGTTTTTGTCTTAGGACTTTCAGTTACTGGAGTATTCAAACCCCTGTCTTAGGCAATGGCAAAGTAGTCTGTCTGTTGCAGCACTTCACCTACTGCTTCCATCAAGGATCATTAGGTTTGCTTCACTGGCCGGTAATCTGGAGTTCAACAGTGCTCACTCCTCATTAACGCATTCTTTACCCCATTGTCCTTCCTTCCCTGTGCATTGACTACACTGAGTCTAGCTGGTTTATATTAGAAGATTAATAATTGCAGTTGGAACTAGAGAGGGGTTTCTTTTGTGTGCTAAGCCATTCTAGAAGTGTTTTATCCATGGAATACAGCAGTGGTGTTCTTAGTCAGGAGGCTGATAACAGTGGTTTAAATCTGGCATAAATCATCAGTGTGCTTATTCACTAAGCTCAAACTAACTTCTCATCCTATGTCTGTCCAATTACACATTCATATATATCTTCATTTTATAGATTCTTCACTCAGTGCACTGTCTCCATCCTTATTCCAGATCGTTTTGGAACTGGAGATAGTTTAAAGAAAGAAATTCTCACTTAGATAATCCTGGTGATAAGGTCTGTGTTTGCTCTCTTGTTTCTGCCTTTGTTTCCTGTTAGCACAAATACTGTTAGGAATTTATACAAAACAAAAGCGGACAAAAATTACTAATATCCCATGTATTGAATAGGTCTTACATCTTTAATTACAGTATAATTGCTTAATTGCTGTAAAAAGGGCAGTCGTCCATACATGTCCAGCCCAGCTTTTAGGTCATGGCACTTGGTTGCTGTGGTTATGTGACTGGGATGTCATACAATTAGGTGTTTTGGTGTGGCCAAACACTTCAGAGTGGAGAAATTTGAGGAAATTAAGAGACTGCTTTCCCACCATGATTCATGTTAAAGAAGAAAAGATTACAAGTGCATATAGAGCCAAGCGTCTCCTAAATATTCTGGGCTTGTGTTATTGTTTTATTGCTGAGGAGTTTTAGATTAATTTTACAAAATTAAGTGATCACTTTGATATGAGTGCTTACCCTCAAAGTCACATTCCAAACCTGTTTACTCATGCATAGTACAAGCACAGGATTTCTTGCTGTACATTCTCATTAATACATACTCAGTCTATTCATGCTAAATATATCAGGGTGATCAGCCCATGACATGAGAAAAATACTTGAGATGCGTGTGGCTTTTACACTGGGGATACAGCCTATTACCAGCAAAAGCAGGACTGAACCAGAGGGACCGCTGAGACCGAGCAGGATGGCACCATGGCGATGGAGTTGCAGTTGTTCCCTGCATGTGAACCTTTCTCAGAGCTTGTTTTGTGTTGGCTCTCCAAAGTATGTGATGTATCATAGGATTTTTGATCACATGAAAATTTCAGGGTCAGGAAGATGCATCCCTTTGAAATAAAACCGTGTCAGTGTAATTTAGTGCCATCTACAGAGCTGCAAAGATTGCCCCATCATTCGTGTGTCCCTTCACTACCATGTATTATCCAGCTGTCAGTGCGTCAATCCAAAGCATTGTTTAAACTTTACTTTCGGATGATAATTAGAAAGTTATCAGAAAACATGTGGCACTGAATTAGGAGAAACTAAACCTACATTATATCATGCTGACAAAATCCAGGCCAATTCATTCAAAGCTGGGGAAATAATCCAGATTTAAATCAATGTGACAAAAAAATTATTTTGGCCCTATGTGTATAGGTGGCAGATCAGCAGAACCGGTAATGCTGTGCTTGCAACACACACTTGTAACATAAAATGATCAGTTGTGAAATGTGCTATTTTTGTAAGATAAGGTAGATTAAAGTGGTTAATGGCTTATTATTCTAGCTCTTGCTTCAACAACATGGTCAAGAAGGTTAACAACATTTTGTCTGCACAATGCTGTACTCTGCTCAAGTCCATAGCTAATATGTATTTTCATGAACATTGGAAGCAGCTTTTCTGCTGTGGCTATAAATGACTTTGTTTCCTTGACGTTTTGGGTGTCAATAGCCAAGAGGCGTACGAAAATAACAACCAGTTTGTTCATTGGTTTGAGTTTGTGCATGTCTCCATTGACCTACCAGGTGTGTTTGAGTGGTGTCTAGGTGAGGTTATAGAAGGGACTAAGAATTCCTTAAGCTGTGATCTGTGGGCAAGTGGTGTTGGTTGGCGAAAGAGTGAAAAATGTTTGTCAACAGTTGCATTGGCTCCTGAGTTACAGGGATGTGCTCTGTCAACTTCTCCATGTTGGGTGCTCTGCTTGGCCTAATAAGTACTTGATTTCACTTGTTGGTGAAATCAGAGCTCTTAGCTAGTTTCTTTTTTTGGTGTACTGCTACTGTTTTGGACACAGATCAAGCTTATCATCATTGTAATAGGCATAGCTCTCTTAGAGTCAATAGCTGAGTAAATTTAGGTAAAGATCTGGATCACTAGTTTTCCTGTCAAACTGCTGCCTTCTCACTGTGTATTGTGTGGTCTTGTAGGGTGGTAGTGGAATTCCTATTAAATGTCTAATCATTTCGTTAAAAAAAAATAAAATAAAAAAAATTGACCTGTAGAAAAACAAGTAAGTAAAAGAAGAAATAGCTAGCTTAGAAAAAGTGCGAACTTCAACCAATATTTCAAATGTTACTGTCACACGAAGGAATTGGAGCATTTTTTGAGGAAGAGGACACACAAGAGAGAATAGTTCCAGTGTTCACGAAGAAAAGTGATCCATATGACAAATTAAATGTAGTAGCAGTGAAGACCTTTGCCCCAGTTTAGTAACAAATGCTAGTTTTGGCATGTTCACAATACCACCATGCCGTGTAAAGTGCCTATATGTTTGAACTCTATACAGTTCTTTAAAGGTGACAGTTGAATCAAATTGTGTATACTAAATAATGCAAACAATGTCCATATGATCAAAGACAAATGGTCTTGAATTTGTAATAGTGGGTTAATGTTAAGCATTGCTTTGTGTTACCTGTTCTTGTCACTCATCTTTAACAGAATGTGTGTTGCTCTTTTATTTATGTATTCCTTGCTACCCTGACTATAATAGCATGTATTTTTCTCTCTATTTTCAAAGTGTACTATCAAGTGCATTTGGGCTTGTATGCCTTATACATAAATACATATTTATCAATTGAATTCAATCTTCCTGTGCACAAAGAATCAACATTTTTTTTCATTTGTAGAGGCAGTCCAAAAGCCTAAAACTATATGTAGGGTTAGCCAAAAAAGAGGCACCTGGAGCTGTGGTGCATGAAATAGTTCAAAACACAAAAATCACTTTACAGTATTTTATTTATCTGAACAACAGAGAGCAGTGTGTAGATAATAGTGTTCAATGTCTTATCAAGTAATTGTGCTTGAACCTCACTGGATAGCAAAAGCTTTTGTTAAAATATTTGCCTTGTTTTTTTTTTCCTTTTAAAGACCTTTCTTTCTCCCCCTCCCCAGTGGGGAAGTAACGTAAATTCATTATTAGCAATGTTGCCTCAAAACAATATGTACTAAAATAAATATTAAGAGACTAAATTTTGGTAATTATAACATTATTAATAAATATTGCTCTTAGAACTTCAGTGTAAAGCATCTTCGCTACCAAAATATCTGTGCTTCTGTCAGAGCAAGCTGTTCACCAGCTCTCTCTCTAGTCTGTTTTTTACATTGCCTAACATTGAGTGAATGCTGACTATAAGTATTATAGAGAAAAGCAAAAAAACGCACTGGAGATCTGTGACTTTGTTTCCAGTGCAACTCCACTGTGAAGGATGGCTTCTTTTTAGGCTGTACTTTTCACGTAATTCCTTTGAAATGCTGACCGAGATGTTAGTGAATTTTAAAGCCATCGTGAACCTGACTTAGTAGTACATGGCCTTCATTTTAAATAAATGAAAAAAATAATCTGTATTGTATGTTCAGTATAGCTCCTCCAGACTGTAACTAGATCTGGTTTGTGGTGGTTTTATTTCTCAGACAGCTGTTCTTGATGTATAGCCAGACAGTACGATCTCATGTTCACTACCAGTTTGATAGAGAGGGAGGCTTACGTTAAGCCATGTTCACTCCATACACACAGCAGCATTTACAGTTTTGACAGTAGTTTGTTTTACTGCACTTGAATGTTGTAAATATTCTTTTATCTGTTGTTTTATGGAGGTGTTTATTTGTTATTTACTTAGGGACACAAGTTCATGATGGCGACTAGCAAAACAGACTTGAATGGCGTGCCTTTGGGGTTTGTTGCAAGGTTCCTCTGCGTTTTAGTGTCTTCTGTATAACCCCTGTTCCCCATTAAGTGAAAACTGCTAAATCATACCTTGAAATGAAATGGTGGAAATGGTGATGGTGAACTGTTCACCCATGTCCTATCAAGGTGATGTTCCTTCCTACTTGTTGGCACTGGATGCACATTCAAAATCCTGGCAAAGAACATGCAGACGAGCTATTCAGAACAATAAATTAAATGACACAATTTTCTTCAGATTTTCCCAGTGAAAGACCATAAAATTAATTACAATTTATTTTGGTCCTAATAGTCATGAAATTGCATTCAAACAAACAGAAATTACCCTCTGTGCTGTGTTTTTTATTTTGCATAAAAGAGATGCCAGCTAGACGCTACTGGGAATATTTTTATCCCCAAGGTCTATATTAATCCTTTCTTGATAAAAGACACATTTCTGAAATATTTATCATAAACCTGCCATGCTGTTGTCACATTGTTCCTTCTGTGGTGTGAGCAGTTCTGGGACTTCTGCCAGCATTGTTCCTTCCATTCAAATAGGGAATTTGCTGCAAAGTGTTTGGTTCTCAGAGGAATACCATGATGCTTGTTCATCAGCCTGATTTTGGTGATTCATAACCCAAATGTGTGATGCGATGCAAAGTAGGAGTAGCCAGTATGTGGCCTGTCAGGTTTACTGACGTTATATTTGCAAGTATAATTTTAATTGTATGTGTACATAGGAAGGGGGGAAGGGTTCACTATTTTAAATAGGAGTCAGGTCTTTGAAATACTAAGTTTGTGCTGCTTAATGAGTTCTACAAATAATTAGGTAAAAACTGAATGAGGCTGAGCCTTTGATTTATAGCTTTTTTTTAAATCAAAAAATGTACAGCATTAGTTGTTCTACTGTCTTTGTTTCTGAGACTGAATGAGAAATATTTGGACGTACTGGGAGAGGGCTTTGAATCTCTTGAACTTGCAGTGTGTTTGAAGTGTGTGTTGGAACACCTCACTCAGAAGACTGTCCATTCTAGGGGATTTCATCTATGAAATACTTGTTTCAATTGATAAGCTAAAATTAGTGTTCCTTCAAAGGAATTTGTGTACAGTGGAAAAAAAGTCACTTTGCAGATTTTTTTTTTTTCTTAGATGCCTTGCAGTTTTAATTAGGTTTTTTTTAATATAACAAATGGCTTGAATGCATTGCTCTTGTGTCTGTGGTTTCATTTAAAATGCAGTTTAATTTAGCTCTGAGTATACTGGAGAATAGCAAGAATAATTTGATAACACTATTCCCTTATGAAAGCATTTAAAGTATAATAAGTATTTCCATTTCAGGACTGTGGAGTACTGCTTGGTTAAATTATATGTTGGACTTGAATACATCAGTTATGAGCTCCCTGAACCAGCTTTGACAGCTATTCTAAAATTATGCCAAATTTGGGATTATTTTTTAACATGTGCTAGAATCTACTTGCAACATAGCTGATAAGCTCTCTTAAGAAATGGTGATAGCTTTTTTATATAAAAATAAATTATTTCAATTCATTACAATAGCCAAATTAAAACTATATAAATAAGGTTATTTCTAATAGTAACTAAATCTTATACACATCGATATTAAATTCAACACAAGTAACAGGGAAAACAGTAAGAATTCTTTCAACTTTCAGTTCATGGGGCCATTGAAATTTTATGGTCAAAGTGCAGTTATTAGTTTAGAGACCTAGGATACTTCTGGATCAGGTTACCATATTCCCTAACATC
Source organism: Aviceda cuculoides (assembly GCA_035590195.1). Classification (NCBI taxonomy): domain Eukaryota; kingdom Metazoa; phylum Chordata; class Aves; order Accipitriformes; family Accipitridae; genus Aviceda; species Aviceda cuculoides. Next base: position 12,444,115 of record JAVJGG010000021.1, read on the forward strand.
AAAAGCAGGACACAAAATATGTGTTTTGGGGGAGAGGCTGCACTTTTGTTTGAGCAGTAGCTACATGCATGAGGCTCCAAGCCGCTGCGTTTCTACCAAGTCTCTTGTAGTAGACCTCCCTCCTTAATCTGGACCTCTTTCCACTGTAGAGCTCCTGTCCTCCTGTGGCTTGTCCTAAAGTATCTACAAGCCCCGAACTGTACCCTTTCCTTTCATCCCTCTTCCCATAAAGTTATTTATTCTCTCATTCCTCATCAGATCACCCTGGCACCTCTAGTCTGCCTCAGATCCCTGGAGTTTTCCTGTTTCTGCCCCATGCTTCTCATGAAAGTTGGTTGCTGTTAATGTGACCTGCTGGGTTGTCCCCATAGCACTAAATTCTAGACCCAGTGCTCAAATTCCCTGTTGTCACTGGCACCGTGTTCTCTTGTCTGCTGGAGTCTTCCCCTGCGTTGGCCATCAGTGTGGTACTGAGATCTTGCTCTTGCTTCTGACTAGGATTCCGGGAGCCCTGGAAGGAGGAGGTGCCTTTACTGAAATCTGTGGGCATACGGTAGCACTACTCCTGACAGAGGTGGAGGGAACTGGCTTGGGAAAAGGCGGGATCCTTCAGGGAAGCCAGAGCATCTTTTACCCCTCTGTGGACCTCTTTTAAAAAACAAAAATTTCCCCTTGATTTCTCTGTTTCTCAATAGCTGCTAATATGGATAATGGATAATACATATGGGTTGGGTTTTTTTTTTTTGTTGAAAGTGGCTGATTTAAAGTCATTGTATAATGAAAAAGTGTGAAGAGGGCACCACTTCACTACCTGTCAAATGGTTTGATTTCTAAATAAATATGTATACTGTCAATATTGCAAACTCATCCAGGAATCTGAAAGTCAAGAGTTGTTTCTTTGCTCCTGTGTCATTGCTGGTGATAAATAAGAAAATATAACTAGGACCTTATTTTGATGCACCACAACACAGTTCCAGACAGCCTGCAATAACATGGATATAAGTTATGATAAAGAAAACCTATCACAGTAATAATTATTACTATAAGCTTGTAATATTTGTTGAGTTATAGAATCAGCAGAAGGTCTTTATCATCACTTTAAGGAATATAAGTGTATGGACCCATTGTAACTCTCCTCTATGTGTTGGTTTTGGAGTCAGTATTTTGTTCTTGGTTTTGACCAGCTTGCTTCCAAATTCTTTACTTAGTGGGTTTCACTTCCTGGTAAGGCTACAGGGAAAGCTCAGGTCATGCTTAGGCCATTGCTAAATCTATGAACTAGTGTTTTCCAAGAAAAACATTGTATTTTAAAAGGGAAATGTTATTAGACACACAGTTAATTAAATTGGATTAGCTATGCATCAGCTCTTCAGTCTGAAAGATTCATTTTCCTGCATTTCTTCTGGATGGAGATAAACCAGAGTAGTTTGACTGAATTCAGTCTTTCATAAACAGCGATCTATCTTTGTATCATTGTATGTGAAAATAGCAATGCTGAATTTGGTAGGCTTACCGGCATTTTACTTCAGAGGTTATCTGCTTTCACCAGCAATTGTCAAGTTCTTAACATGGCTGGAAGCGTAACTGAAATTACAGGTAGCTGTTGCAGCTAGTATTATTCACACGGCTGCTTAACTCCTGCGTGTGTTCGCAGAAGCTGAAGATATTCCGCTGAATGTAGCCAGCATCTGCAGGTTCAGATACAGCAGCCCTAGTTCAACAAAGCTTAAGGAGGTTCTTAAATCATGTTGAAGAAGCTACTGTAACATTTAAATTAATTACAAGCTTAAATGCTTTTCTGAATGCGTGATGGTCTGGGAAAAAGTATAGTAGGTCAGCTACAGTAGGATGTTACAGGATGCTCTTAAGTGCAAGACACTTGTTTCAAGCATGTTCAAGTTGTGCTCATAAGCTAGGAGTTCTGCCGTTAGCAAAACAATAAATAATTTTCAAGGGACAGTAAATGGGGTAGAAAACATTTGATATATCTTAAAAACAAAATATAATGCAGTAAGTCCTATGCTTAAAAATAAATATTTATCTACTAGAAATAATTTCTTGACACACAAATCACTTGGTATTCTGTTGTTTGTTTCACTTCATAATTTAGGATAAACCAATTTCCCTGTTAGATATTGTGTATTAAATGTTGGCTTTTTAAATTGTTCTAAACTTTAAGTCACTTTAAGGATCCACTTAAGATAAAGAGCTTGGCCTCTTCATTATGCAGCCAGCCATTATTTCAGATCAGTAGCACATATTTTGGTCATTGAATGATTGTATGAAAACACTTGGAGGGTCCCAGGGTTTAACACTCGGGTTGATTCCTGTGAAATTAACTACAGAAATTAAAACATATTTTTCTGACTCACTGCATTATCTGTCTATTCAGAAAGAAAAAACTTTCAGAGTAAATACTTAAACCTAGATTTGTTTAGCCCCTACTTCCCAGCTTCTTGCTAAGCAATTCAATAGCAAAAAAGTATTATTTTTATCTTTAAATTTCTTGAAGTCATCATTCTATTTAGAGTCAGACAAGCCTGAGGTCTAACGTTACACGAATTTGGTCAAAATGACCCTGAATTCTTGACTGTAAACACCATAAATCTTCCCTGCAATAATTAGTTTCACATTGTAAAGGCCATGCTGTGAAGGGTAATCCCTCATGCAACAAGTTAAGTTTCTAATTTGTTTTCCATAGCACAATGAATTCCAAAAGCTTTCACCATATTTCTAGTGAGTCATTTATCAGCTTCATAATAAAGCATAGAAGGGACATCACAGATCATCTGCAAGAGAAACCAAGTCGTGTGTTTCCTTATAGCAAAAGTAGGTGATGGTGTCCTAGGACTACAGCATTTAACGTGATTTTTTTTTTCTTTCATCATTCACTTTGTTTCATAAAATTTTAAACTTAAAAATCTTTCTGAAAAGTAATAAAAATTTGTAAGCTGAGCCAAGAGATTGAGTTTCTCTATACATTTTCATATAGCGAGTATATCAGACCTCAGGAATATACCAGTCTTGTACTTCTCCATTGAAATACAACTTCACAGTATTGCAAAAGGCTTTACCAGTACGGGGAAACATTAACATTGTGACTCAGCTAACACATAAGTACAGAAGGTGCTGTCTTTCATTCAGTCATGTAATTTTTCAGAATTGGTCCATTACAGGTTTTCCTAGTCCAGTACAGAATTTTTCATATCTATGCTTTACAGAGTAATAAAATATCTAGCATAGTTCCTCTTCAAGTAGGTTTCAGTAATTGGTTTGACAGCAGTAGCAAATATATCTAGAATAGACATTTGAACTGTGGCTTTTAAATTACTGCTAAACTCAGTAATGTTCTTCATCCCATCTTGATTCCAGTGAGATGCTTTTTACTTTCTTCAGTATTTCAGGTTCATTTGGGTTTGTTTGGTTGTTTTGGGTTTTTTGGTGGGATAGTGTAAGAAACACTTTTTTGTGGTTTGGTCTTTTCTAAGGAAGTTGATTTGGGGGGAAAATAGATCAGATATTTTTGACTCAAGTGAGTGTCCCTTTAAACATCATTTTCTTCTATGGTGAAGCAAAAGTCATTTCAGCCAAATAGCTAAAAGAAGCCAGCAAAAGACAGCATTGATCATGACTTACCTTTTTTAGGACGGTTTGGTTAGGTCAAAAAATATCTGCCTTTCTGCTTCAACACGTATGAATCAAGAATTCCAGACCAGCCCTTTTCTGTCACCCTTGGAGTTTAGCTTGACATACATCAGCATGTCAAAAATGTTTATAGGAGAATCCTGTGAACGCCAGGCAAGAACGCAACTGTGTAGATCATCTCTACAGTGAATGGTGGCAACTTCTATTCCGAGTTTCATTTGGGCACAGGGACCCTAACATGCGCCTCCGTACCAGATGCTCTGCTAAAAATATATACTGTCCTGGTGTAATTTGTGTTGGGATTATTAAAGCACTATATGGGTTATAAAAGATTATGCTTCAGCCGGTTCCTCCCTTCCCTGCAATTTTCAAAGAAGTTGTGCAACTAAAACCTGTATCATGAAACAGTAAAAGAGAAAAAAATAAGCAAGCAAAAAGAGGAACAGACAAGTTGGACAAGATGAAGTACCCAGAGACTGTATACTTGACACGTGCTTTGTGGATTTTAGCAGAGAATCTGCAAGGAGGCTGTTCTCTAGCGTAACGGACCTTCCTTTGGTGGCATTCTAGCTCAAGAGCTTTGTTTCTTGCTCAGGTGGCTTGTTCAAGAAAAGATATTCTGCCTAACAGTAACCTGGTGTCAATGACCATCATTTTCTTGCCAGTTGTCTTTTCAAAATAGATGCAAATCTATCAAAATGGTGCTGTCTGATGGGGCACAGTGTTGCGGAAGCTGTTGCGCTCACGAGGTGAAGCTGAAGGTGCCAGAGGTCTTTGTGATATACAGAGCCTGTTGTAGTTTCGGTGGCTACGTAGGGGAAGGTGGAAGGGCTGGGGTTGAGTGCGAAAGCTCCTTTAGGGCTGAGCATTAGTGATTAGCAGTTTGACTGATGCACAGATTTCAGTGCTTTTGAGAATCTGGACTTTAATTAGTAGGACAGCTACTTAAAGATGTTTATCGTCAACATTCAGCGTATACTGAATCCAGAGCACATACTCTTGTTCTGTTTTGCAAGCCTCACCACTGAGCACCATCCATGTGTTAGTGGCTTTATCTCCATTAATATTGCCACCCTAGCAGGAAAAGTTCTTTCAAAAATAACAAAGTGTATCAATAACAAATCCAGAATTAAAATTCAAGGTCTTTTAAAGTCCATTTAAGACTTCCCCCAAATCATACTTCCTTACTGCAAATGTTGAATATCTACAAGTCCTGCGGACTTCCACTGGAGCTCTGTAGTAGATCCCAGGTGTCTCAATTTGTGCATCTGCAGTTAAGGGCTGTAAACCAAAATTTGTATTGAAATGCTGGGCTCAGTGTTGCAAAGGTAAAGAGGGAATTTATTTTTTTCTTGGATGAATATATATACCCTTGCCTCAAGCATAAGGCTTTCCCTTCTTCTGTCATTCCCTGTCTCATTCAGCAGATAATACTGAGCAAACCTGATGAGTTCATGCATGGTCAAGGATTGTTCATCCCTATGTCCTTCCTGCTGCGAGTGTTTTGTAGAGTGGACCAGTATAACTGTTAACTGTTGAACCCCTAATACCTGGGATAATATGAGTTAGAAGATTCTGGTTAACTCATGTAGGCAATGCTGTACAGTTATTTGACTGTACGGTGACCTTATTTCTAGTGAGGTTTATTAGCTTATTGTGAGTATAAGTCCTGCTGAACTTTAGGCTGTTTCTTTCAAGCTTCTCTGATGTCTCTACATTCTTCGTAACAGCATCAGATGGAGTTATTAGCTTAGGCACAGCACTATCGCTCTCATCCTTTTACATGCTGTAACACCGACTTGTCACCTCCGTTCATCCTTGTGTTCCATGAGGACTACTCTCAACTCAGTGCTCATCCTGCACCTTCAACTTCCTTCCTCAGTAGTCAGAGAGCCTAGAGATGTTGTCCCTTAGTATCTGCATACATCTTCTTCTTCAGAAGCTTTGAAATCTGGGGATGTATCATTTGAAAAAACACCTAAATAATTTTGAAACACACATTCCATGTTGAAAACGCCCCGAAGAAGATAATCCCATTGACTTAGTCTGAGGTCTAGACATCTCAGCACAAAGGTCTCTTGAGAAACTTGGTCAGAACTTTCCAGGAAAGAACATCTCTTTTCCTCCTGGCAATGATGATAATCCCCTACTGTTCACAGAATGTCATTTAAATTACTTAGAGGCTTTTGGCTTGCTCATGGATGACTCTTGGTGAAGACTGGCTGCAGCTATAGATTTGGGAAAACTTTCACAGGAAAGTTCAATCATTAGAACTAGGCAGCAATTTGCTGTGAATTTCTGAGGGAAGAGCTGTCAAAAAAGCAATCTGGCTCATCTTCAAAAAAGCTTTTACAACACAGTCTGTTTTGATCTATGGCTCAACTCAAAAAAACTGAGGGGAAAAAAGATCTGAGATAGTTAAAATGTCCCTGTTGACTTTTTTTTTAAATGAAAAGGTGTTTCATGTTCAGGCAACTTTGTAATGAAGTACAAGCTAACCTATCTTGGAATTTGAAAACCAATTTTTAAAGTGCTTTGATTGACCAAAACTGGAGCATTGTTACATTTTTATTTGAAAATCCTCTTTTGATTTTTTTTTTTTTTTCCTCCCCCCTCTCTTCTGGGATGGGAGCGATTTCTGAAATCATATATGTTTTCACAGAACAAAAAGACACACTCTCACTCAGCTCTTGAATCTGTTCACTAGCTGAGGATCTGCCCCGTACACTTTGGTGAGCCCCTTGAAGTATTAACCTGATATTCTGCTGAAGTGTGGGTTGGCTGTATCACTTTCAAAGGAAACGGAGATGTAGGGTCACATTCTGATGTCCATGCTCACGCTGAAGTAGTGCCTTGTGCCTTGTGCTGCCTAGAAGTCACACTGATTTCACAGAAACTATTAATGGAAGAAAGTCTTTGTCAGCATAAATAGATACTGAAATTTTTAAAAATCCTTATGTACAAATGGTATTTACCATATGTTTGGACAAGATGCAGAAGTCACTGATATGATGCTGCTCTATTTTAAGGATCAAAAGCTGCAAGAAAATGTAGGCTTTCTCTCCACCCCCTGCTCAGCCTCACATGCTTTTTTTTTTTTTTTTAATGTGTTATTTTGGTAAGAGAATGTATCTTGCATTTGAAAGGTTTAGTTTATGTGGAGTTTAACATTGTATTAAATTTCAAACCATATTGCACATAGGAGCTTATCATCTTTTGGCTTCAATGGCAAATGTATGTATTCTGACACCTTAGAGTATGTTTTCAAAGCACATCTGAATTGCAGTGGATCTGTTTTAAATGTCCTTTTACTGAGGACTCGTCCTTTAGGGAGTAGTCATCTTCTGAAGAGAGGACAGTGAGCAAAGTGGAGGCTTAGAACTGGTAGTTTTGTATATATTTTAGATGCCACTGACTCACAAACCCTTGCTAAAATTCAGCAGGCTTGTCATCCAAGGAAACGTGGTATAACTGAACTTGCTTGGGAAATTTAGCAATAACTTTTTGGATATTGAACTTTTTATGCTTTGATACATTTTGGATTCTTAAAATCAGCTGGACTGTGATTTGTTAAAACATGCACAAAGCCTGCGTTTATAGTATGACTTAGTTCACCTTATGCTATGAATGTAATATTTTTTTGGAAGTATAGCTGGAAAAATTGAATATACTATTGTATGACAGCTGTTTATAATCACAGAAGTATGTTTAAAAGAGTTCTATGACCTTTATAAACTATGCATGCAAATTACTTTTGGAGTTGCTTTATTACATTCAGTTGTGACTGCCATTGCTTTGGGTAACTATTCAAATCCATTGTTATGAATTAATTACAACCATAATATAGCCTTTTGATACATTTAACTTCACTTACATCAGCTAATCAAAGGTGCATGCATGTCATGCTGCCACAGAGCATGGAATCATTAGTTTTTTATGTTCTGTTTATTTCTTTAGTGCATATATTTTTTTCTAAAAATAGAATGCAAACTGTTTAAAAACTGAAGAGATTTGATTGGACATCAAATGTATTTGTGTGCTCTTTGCAGCAAGAACAACTAGTGAAATGTTTGAAATAAATTGGCAAGGAAGTGAACTTCTGGTCCATGCACTTCAACTCCCTTGGGAGTGTGCTGTTCATTTGTTAATACGCACAACACATCATTTGTATGGAAGATGCCAATTCCTGCTGTGTTTTTCTGTTTTTCTTTCATTTGCATGCAAGCATGCAGTACTTGAGTTCTACAAATTTAACTGCTGTGATCCATGGGAAAATTTTCTGCATTTGCATGCATAAATATGCAGGGTTTCTAACAGAAAAAAATCTTATTAAAATGTGCGTGTGTGTACATCTATATGTGCTCAGTTAATGTAAATATGTACACTAAAAAAAAAAAGCCACGGTGAATGTAACGTGCATTTCTTACATATCTGATGTTTATCCCTGATGCGTGTACTCTGGCTAAATAGGGATGGAAAGCTCGTTTGAAAACATTCTCAAACAGTTGACATGGCTGCTGCTATTTTTATCCAAAACTCTACCACGTTTAATTGTTGGGGCTGTTTTTCCTAGCAGGACAGTAATCAGTCCCGTGTGGCTTATACAGTGCACTGAACTCTACAACACCTCTTGCCTGTTTGTCAGCCAGAAATCGGAGAGCTGCACTTGTAGGTGTTAGGACTCGAACCCGAAGAATATATGGAGAAAATCAAGCAGTAGCCGTGTTCTGTTAGTAACAGCTAGGAAAAGCTGCCAAAACTGAAGAGGCTCGCAGAGTGAACTGCTAGTAAAAGCACAAATGGATATCAGCTAGCCATGAAAGAACTGAGGCTGGAAAAGGGAGAAAAAAGTCTGACTACAAGAAAGTGAGGTTCTGGGGCTGCCCTCCAACAGGAATTTGAACAGCAGGAGCCAAACTGGTACTTGCATAGCTCTTGAGTCGATTGATGGAGGGATTCTCTGATGTGGTTGCTGAAATCATGGAAATGCAGGTGGTCCTTCCCTCTGGTGGGTGCTTTATCACATCGAGGGACACTGTACCCTGTGTATCACCTCTGCCTCCTCAAAAGCTTCAAATGGAAGTAGAAATCAAGAGGAGCCTTCCTGTCGGTAACCTACGGTGGGATTAGCATTTCTTAAATCAAAGTAACAGAGATGGGAACAAAACATTTGAAGGAATAATTTTTACTCCTTTTAAATGTATGCATCCTCCTCATATAAGGCTTACCGTCCTCTCACAGAATTGCAGGCTTAACTCCGTCCACCACAGCATAAAGCTAAAAGTTTGCTCCCATCCTCTGAACACCTTGCTCTGTCCTCACCTCCCTCACCCCACAGTTCTTTTTAACGTGGAATCATTGCTTTCTTTTCCAGTGCAAAGTATACCAAATCCAGAGCCATATCTGATTTCTGCTATTAATCCTATCATATTGCTATTAATCCCAGAATTGAGGTTGACATAAATTAATAAAAAATGACTACAGAGTAGTTCCAGGCCTATCATACCAATATCTTTAAAAATCAAGTCAAGTATGAGGCAAATGGATCTAAACTTAGTTGTTTGAGTGCAAGTCCCCTAATTTAAGCTTTTGTATCAGAATAGTATTTCAAAGGCATCCAAACTCTTTTATTTAAACAACTCCATTCCAAAATTTTCCAGTGCATTTAGAATTTTTATATGCTAGATCACTTCATGGTGAGTTTTTCCTACATAACCTTTCTTTGTTTATATTCTTTCTTTTCTCCGATTTTGCTATCAGGTTATGAAATTGTGACATTTCTTTGTCCTTAGCTACTTATCCTAAATATTAGGTTTTGTCATCTGTGCAACAGGTTCGGATGATGTATGTAACAAGTTGGTCAGTTTAAGCTTTAAAAAGGAAAAAGAACAATATATGAAAGCAAAAATATATTTCCCTTCAGCAGTCTCCCAGTGAATGCTGGTGTACCACCCAGGCTTAAAGAGCTGCCTTGCTTATGAAAGCAAAGGCAACACAGAATCAAACAATGGTTCAATTTCATGCCTCATTTCAGACATAGTTAAACATATTTGGTTTCACCTCATCTTCATCAAGGTCCCAAAAAGAGACAGGAGCCCTGATTAATGTATATTGCAGCAAAAGAGGAAGAGGGGAAACTTCGTAAATAATTTTTTTTCCTGATTTCTTTGCTCCTTTGCCTGCTGTTGTACAGCTTTTTATTCCTCCTTTTTCTGAGATTATTCTTTCCTTAGTCTTATTTCTCTCATTGCTGCAGAGGACGTAGCGCAGTTATTAAACCCCCTGGCAAAAATCAGCTCAGCCTTGCAAAACTGCCCGTGGTTGTTTCTTCTACAGATTACTGTTCTCAGGAGAATTTCTGCACTGCCTGACTGACTCCTTGGCACTATTCCTCTTTACTTTGTTTTACAAAAGGGTTGAAGACCCCAAATAGAGTAACTGTTGAATCTTGTTTACTTTATTTTCCAGTATAGAAGAAAATATTAGCACCCTGCTTTATGGGCTCTCTTTATTGTTCTTCCCCCGTACGTGTTTATAGCCAGTGGCCAAGGAGATGAAAACCTGTTTACACCACTCTGGTGCTGTTGAACTCATGGGAGAATATCTGCTGGCTGCGATGGAGACTGAATTTTCACTCCATAGGTATTAGATGTGAGAAAGCCAGGACTCTGTTTTCCCCCATCATCCTTCCTTCAGGAAGGTTCAGGTACAGCAGGCTCCAGGATGAAGCTACTCTGTCATCATATTAGATCCAAATTAGTGATCTATAGGGTATGGTGTCCTGTCTCGGAGGGTGGCTGGCATGATGAAGCAGCTGCTGTAGAGATTTGTGAACATTTGTGTAGTAGTCAGTTCTATGTTGGAATACACTTGGTAAGATGGAGGAAGATAACGGAAGAAAACGCCTTTCTGGATCTTGCTCATCACTGGGGGATGTTGCATTATGGGACCCCCAGAAGCAAGCTTGCTTTCCGCTAAGCACTTCCACCAGTGCTTCAGATGTGTTCATGTCCACTAGAAGGGGCTGGGGGCCAGTGAGAGCTCTTACCTGGGCAGGCAGGAAGCCACGTGCTGGGACGGGCAGAGGTTGCAAACAGCTCTCAAGGCGTCGCTTGTAGCCCCTCGGTTGCCAAGGGGCCTGCATAGGAAATATATTGTACCTGAAGGAGTAATAAAATCTTGGTACCAAGTACTGTCTGTGTAAGCTACTCTGAGCCATCAAAAAGGTGCTGCTCCAAAGAGTAGAAGCTTTGTAGTTGTTAGAAACGGCCGTCTTAATCGCTGCACGTAAAACTTGAGAATTTTGGTTTGTCTTCCTATAGTTTCATTTGGTTTGAAATTTTCCTTTTGTCTCTCCCGGCTCTGCTCTGTTTTTCTCCTTCTGCTGAACATTGGCTCCGTCTCCTGCACCTTTATGTCACTTTTTTTATTTCTTGGTCTGTCCTTTTCCCCACCCAGCAGCCACACTCCACATGCTGGATTAGCTTCAGGACCTGCTGTGTCCAAGTGAAATCTCATCATTCATTGAAACCTCGTTCATGTGCACTGCAAATGAAACCTTGGAGGCCAGTGGTGCTGACACACAGAAGAATGAAATACTAACCTAGATGAAGGTTTGACCTTTGTTATTTATAGGAGGTACAGCTAGTTCGGTATCACCTGTACCTGCAGGTTTTTCTAATAAAGTGTTTTGATGTAGAGCTTTTGTGGCTGTTGAATTTTGAAACCTTTGGAGAAATTTTAATTTTTAAGCTAGCTACGTGACAGCAAGCTGTTGAACTGAACTTTGCTTTTGTTTACGCAAAATCCAAAGGAATGAGAGAGACAAGGACTCCTCTAAGGGACATTGTATCTAATATCAAAAACATAAGCTAACCTTGATGATTTACATAAATGCTACAATATGTGATTTAAATGAAAGTTAGCATTTCATATTTTAAGTGCAACCTCTTGCCTCTATCATGTGGAGATTTGAAGCAAGTCTTGCAAAAATTCCTTAGCTCAGCAAGCTGACTCTTAAGCTAACAGCTAATACAGTGCAGAGATCAAAAGGGTTGGTTCAGTTTTTTTTGGAACCTGCACATTGAGATAAGATCTACATGAGACCAAGCTGAATATTTTTCATGTTACATCTGTGGTTTACCAGAAGTGACAGTATCACATAATTAGTGATGTAACGTTTGAAACATTTAGTGAAGTCGCATGTGGATCTAATCTTTATGCCTAGTGGAGCTGTTATATATTTGTGTAGACTGTAACTTCTTTTCTGTAATGTCTTCATAGCTCATAGTTGATTGGAATTACGTCCATTAGAATAATTTTATGCCTAAGGGTAAAACTTATTGAACATAAATGAACTAATCTCTTGAATACTGCTTGATTTTGCAGCAATAAAAAAACTAAGATTTGTCACCTGCTAAATCTCATACCTAAGTCAAATAGTCCATTTTTTATTCTCTTAAAATTTAAATAGCAATATGTGGTCTTTTATTGGTATGATAGTTATAAGATATAATAACTATCATTATGATATAATATTATATGATAATTCACTAGCAAAATCTGAAGGCCTATGAGTAGTGGAATTGAAAGGTAGTTCATTACACTTATAATTGTTTTTCCTCATTTTAGTCTCACGCTGTAGATACCCTGTGGGACATTCTGAAGTGCCTGGCTTTGTATTAAGAACAGAAATTTTGTGCACACCTTTCTGGGTAGTTTCTGGGTTTCACTGCATGGCCAAAACGGCTCCTGACTCGCCAGCAGAAGAGACTCCTCGGTACTGTGGCGCGGGAGGCAGGCACCTTCTGCGGGCCGTGGACGGCTTCCCGGACTCCAGCGCTCGTTCAGGCACTGTGAGAATAGCAAGAGCAGTGTTTCTTTATGCATGTGCTTCTACAAAATACTTCCTTCCTACATGGAAAGAATATTTCTTTCCTGAACTGTTTCTGGAGCTCCTGATAGTGACAGAGAGTGTGACGAGAGTGCCCTCGTCTCTGGCGCTGCAGAGTGCAGGTGCGGTGACTCTTAATTCAGTGTCTGCAACAAACCACTGATTTGGGTTTGGTCTTTTTATTTGTTCAGCTTTTTCTTGGATCTTCTCTTTCCACTTCCATATTTAGTGGTTGCATGCCTTGCATATTCTCTCTTTGGCAATATCCAGTATTTTTGTTGGTTCCAGTTAGGATAAGATTTTGTCAGTTGTAATACTGGGTTTGTATGTTATTGCCATTAAGGTGGGCAACTTTCAACTGCCTGAGTAAGTGGAAGTGGTGCATCTTTTTTGGAAAGTACTTTTGATCTACTGATTGAAAGCTCTGTTTTAGAGTAAGAAATAGCAATAGTTACTGTTAGCTGTCATCAGTCTGCCAAACTGACGTTTGCCAAGCAGCAGCCACTTGCTCAGTACTTTACATGCATCTGTTAGTGTGCTTCCTTCCACGGTGGCGTCAGGAACACAGGTCTCTTACTTTGGTTCACTGTTTGCTTAATAAATTTATCCCTGTGTGTATGTGTGTGTAAAATAAAAGAAAGGAGCCCACTGAATTCTCCTTCAATTTCTCATTGCAATAAACATTTAAAATATTGGAAAAGTAGCATCAATAGGGTTAGCTGTTTGAAAGCTGGCTGTGACGTGAAACACGTGAACAACTCTCAAGGTTGGATTTCTGCTGTTTCTTGAGAGAAGGCCACACTGGGTCTAAGTTCTGTCACCCTCAGTTACAGGAATATTTGTTTGACCTTTTTTTTTTTTTTTTTTCAGATGTCTATTGAAAGTGCTGGCAGGTTCCTTGCCCTTATTTTGCTGTATTTTTTTCCCAAGCGGTGTGGCATACCATGTACAATCCGTTCTCAGTCAGTCTAGGAAAAACTGAACAGATTCTAAGATTTTTTTTCATAGTATAAGTTGTCATATATATGCAATAACAAGAGATGATTAAAAACTTATTTGTTCAAAGACCACACTTTCTCTAATGAGTTCTTGTTGCAGATGAGTGTTGTCAAAGTGGCTGTAACGTTCACTACTGTAGCACTTTCTTTTTTAATGAATATTATGAATTGTGACATTCAGTGGGACTGCTTGTGATAATAAACACCATGACTCTGTATAATAGGCATTTGCATGCTCTGGCCCTTACAGTTTCTTGCATCAGCTAATGAGAGTATTTTATATGTGCAAGTGTCAGAAAAATTTAACCAAACTCTGTGACTAATACTTAATAATAAGTCTAGATATAATCAGTAAAATATCAGCAGAATTGCGTGCAAGTGAGTTTGGGTTAAATAACCCTTTTATTTTTAATTTATTGTAGTTACATGGATACGGTCCAGAGCATACAAACTCCAAGTTTTGATCCACTGAGATGTATATGATAAAAATTAAAGGATTTTTTTGTAATTCAGGAGTTCAAAAAGACTTTTTCATAAGGGCACTTAGCCTATGGAATGATCTCCCCAGAGCAGTCTTTGAAATCACTGTGCTTAGAGGCTTTTAAAATTGAACACTATAAAATGTTCATGGATAATACACGTTGAACATTGGCTGAGAGATAGACAAAAGAGTTTGATTAATTTCATTTTCCTCCCTATTATTTCACCAGCAAGTTGCTGCCAGTTGCTGTCTGTGCCTATATGCCTGGACTCACCGAATCCTTCACCGCTTGAGAAATTCCAGCTAGTACAAAATGCTAGCAAGGCAGCAAGTTCCAGTCTATTTGGAGAAAAAAGAAAAGAAAAGCCCTAATTAGATACCTTGAATCCTTCTGCAACCTGTGATTCTGGGCTAACAGGCTCAGAGAAAGAGGGAGAAAGAGCAGGTAGAGTCTGAGGCTGAGACGGCAGGGAGCGAGCCAGCGTCAGCGTGTGAGCTGAGGGAGATTTCTTTGTGCCGTGATGTATAGCAGGTCACATTTCCATGCTCTTTAATTAGGCAGGGTAACAGCCTGTTGGTTCTTACTGTGGTTTCCAGCTCTGGTTTTAGTTATGTGGGACTTTATGATGTTCTCTCTGTGTAAGCAATCTAACAATAAAATACTCTATTTTGAGCAGCAGCGTGGGGTTAGGAGTGGAGGCAGCGTTTCAGTCTGCTTTTGCACCTCTAGGACAGGGCAGCAGTGTGAGGGCTCAGTCAAGGACCCTGGCAGTGACATTTTTCATTTCCTCGCAAGTGCCAAAGATGGAGCGTTACTAGGCTTGTCACATTCTCTAGCATGCTGAGTTACATGCAAAGAGCAGATATTTCTAAAGTACTGCATTCATGGTTCATTTGGATGAGCAGGCATTTCTAATTTGGCACCAGCCTAATGAAAAGATGCATTCCATTCCAGATTCCAGCAGCTGCAGACTTCATTGACTCCAAAGATAATGCCTTTAGTTTTGGCCATGGAACTCGAGATATACTTCAGCTAACTGCTTCTAAATCCAATGGCTGTTATACTTAGAGGAAAAATAGTGAAATAAAATAGTTACACTTTAAATTCACCCCATGTTAGTTTTTGTTTGATTTACTGGTAAATTATAGATATACTCTAGTAGATTAAGTAAGAATTTATGGCATGTTTTATATGCAAAAAACCCCAACGTCAACAAACCCAAAGCATGTCTGACAGAAGAGGTAATGCAGAGGACTCTGGTCTAATATATAAATGCTAAGCAGTTTTGCTAGTAGTGGGAGTGAGTCATGTGCCTTCTTTTCTGCATTTCTTTGGATTCTGAAGGGGAGAACGAAGAGTAGCAGCTGAGGGGGAAATTTAGTTTTATTACATATTGGGAGGTAACTACAGTGAATGGTAGGCATAGCCTTGTATGTCTGACAATAAAGGTAAAATTTGGCCATTGAATTAGATCCAAAGTTAGAAAAAGTATTTCATGCATACATTACATTTTCTCTTTCATTGTTCTTTATAAATAATTTACATTGTTGTCATGGTTTAACCACAGCCAGCAGCTAAGTACCACACAGCCACTCACTCTCTCCTCCCACCCAGTGCAATGGGGAGAGAGAATCGGAAAAAAGTAAGACTTGCGGGTTGAGATAAAGACAGTTTAATAGGACAGAAAGGAAGAAAATAATAATAATGACAATAATTAAAAAATGACAATAATAATAATAAAAGAATTGGAATATACAAGACAAGTGATGCACAATGCAATTGCTCACCACTCGCCGATCGATGCCCAGTTAGCTCCCAAGCAGCGATCCGTGCCCCTCAGCCAACTGCCCCCAGTTTATATACTGGGCATGATGTCATATGGTATGGAATATCCCTTTGGCCAGCTGGGGTCAGCTGTCCTGGCTGTGTCCCTTCCCAACTTCTTGTGCCCCTCCAGCCTTCTTGCTGGCTGGGCAGGAGAAGCTGAAAAATACTCGGCTTCGTGTAAACACGACTTAGCAACAACTGGAAACATCAGTGTGTTATCAACATTCTTCTCCCACTAAACCCAAACCGTAACACTATACCAGCTACTAGAAAGAAAATTAACTCTATCCCAGCTGAAACCAGGACAACTGTCTACTACCAAACTGACAGAAGTAGCCTGTTCCTGAGATAAATAATCTTTTCCTAATTTAAATACAGAGCAGAGGAGTTCCCACTTGTGACAGTTTGATAGAAGCATTTACCTACTGCTTCTTTCGCTTCCTCTCTTCATTTTGAGCTAAAAATCAGTGTTGAACTTGCTTGAGTAGATTAAGTTGAAGGATAAATCCATTAGACTTCTGCTGATATCTGAAATGTAATCAACGGACATCTAATGTCTAGAGATATGAACATGGCAATGGGACAGAATGCCCTTGCCCTGCTAATTTCAGTTTGCTGTAGCAGCAAGACCTGTAATACTCACAAGAAAGGCATGCCTGCTTATTAGGAAAAAAGGCAGGGATTTTAAAAAAGGAGGAAGAGTGGTATGAACATGACACTATAACTTTTAAAACTAATTTTTACAGATCTGGCTTTCATGCACATTTAACTTGAACTTTGAAAGTCCTGTATTTTAACAAAATTGTGTTCCTTTCTATGTTTTTGCACTTTTCTACTGACAGTAGAAGTTTTCAAGCTTTTTAACACTATTGTCTGAGAACAATATGAAAAAGTTTGTCCATTATAAAGGGGAGTGTAAAACCTTGATAGAGGGGCGCATTGCACAGAGCTTTCCTCCCTGAAAGCTACGGAGTAAGCCTTGGTGGTGGTGGAAGTGGAAGGAGGAGAAGGGACGTGTTTCGGTGGGTTGGAGTGTTAAGAACAGGCTGTACCACCAACTTCTCTGTGCAATGAAGTGAGAATGGGATGGTTTTTTCCTGGATGTAGTGGGATGAGAGACAGAGTAGTAAGCTGCTCTTGGACTAATGGAGAAGAGTTGTAAAAGATCACAGCAACCAATATAAGAAATATCTGGCGTTGCCAGTCATTGCAGTAGGGTGACCTGTTTGGGTGTTCAAAGTGTAGAATTTGGAAACATTACCTAGAGCTGCTCAGGAAATAAATGAGAGAGGCAGTGATTTTCAACCTGGAGGGTAGAGTCAGGTAATTAAACTTCTCTGTAGATATTGAATGAAAATAATCTGACTGACAAGTTATTTTTTCATGACACATTTAGGATTCTTATATGGTTGGCTCTTAAATCAAGTTACTGGGGTGTTTTTAATACCAACCTATGAATATGGGAATTTGACTATAAACACCCAAGGTTGAGATCCTTACCTGAAAAAACTTGATATTTTTTTTTCTTTTCTTCTTAGGATGATAGGTGTTATCTCTTTTGTTTGTATTCCATTTGTATAATTATCATGTTTTAGTTCATGACAAGCTGGGCTTCTGTGACAGACAAGCTTTCGCTAGTAGAATGGGCATATCAAATATAGAAAATTCTTTTTCGTGTGTGTTTTTTTTTAAGTTTTGTTTTTAATCCTGGTTTCACTTAAGATACCAAAGTAGGAAGCCTCATTTTTCTTTTTTCTTCTCAGGTTTAGCAAAGCATCCTTTGGCTTGGGCACTGCCGTGCCACAGTGGCCTATGAAAGTTTTTAAGTCAAAATTGCCTATCACTGACTTTTTTTCTGAGTGCTGCCATAAGAAAATCTTGGCAGTTTATTCAGATATTATCTCTTGGAATTTACTCAATGCCTAAGTTGAGGAGGTAGTTCTGATTTATAATTACAAGGTGGATAATCTAAATTCATCTCTGTTTTTATAGGCATCCATACAGAGTAAGTGCTCTGGACTGGAAAAAACCCCAACAAATCATAAATGTAAAATCCAGACCCAGATCTCAGAAGTGGAGAGCTATAAACGTACTTTTTAAAACACAGAAACAGCAGTTCTACTAAAACCCGTGTTAAGCATCTCTGGTAGTGAATAAATTTCATTAAACTGCCAAAGATTGTGCTTAGTTTTTCATCTAAAAAAGCCTTGTAAACTGTTAAGCTGCATCCTTTTTGGATTCAGTGACAATAATGATAGAGTAAAAGATCTGGTATATAAGGTTTTTTATACCAAGTATGGATCCGACAGCATTTTGAAATTAGCA
>JAVJGG010000021.1:12462291-12491942 GCA_035590195.1 Aviceda cuculoides
AATGGCACTTTGCACTGCAGAAGTCTGTTTTAAATGAATACCTCGATTAAGTAAGTAAATACAGGCTTGCATTTTGTGGAAATCCCCCCAGTTAGTCCTTTATCTTCTGTTTGCTCAGCTTTTAGAAAGTGTGTATGAAGTCACAATGCTAACTAGAAAAAAATAGTTCTCTAGTTGTTATTGGACACTTTCTTTACGTGATTCCTCCTAAAACAGGGCTTGTGATGCCATCACATTTTCCCCAATATCTTCTTGTGTAAGCTTAGTTAACCTCTTGGAAACACCCACACCGTTTTCAGATTTAGTAACAAAATACTGCGCATGTGGCTTTTATGATGTTTTTACACTCACTTTTTGGTATTAGGATGATGCCAGGTTAAAAAGTTAAACACTGATATTCCAGTTCCCCAGGGGAGCATTCACTGTTTTTTATCTCATCTCTGTTACTGAATTCTTTTGTGATCTGAACTCTTTTAAATATAAAACGCTCTCATTTTCTGGAAGTGGAATGTGAGATCTGAAGATCTGAATTTGAGAAAGGTTGACTTTAATAGTTGCAGCTGAAATCAATGGAAGCTGTACTTGATTCTATCAACTGTCATGTGATGCTAACTGCAATTAATTCTACATTTTCATGACCCAAAATGCAGATATACTGTAAGGTGATTCTGAAAAAGACACTGCAAGGACACGCAAGGGGCTCAGCATAGACTTTCAATGGGTCCTGGTGCTGACTTCAGTAGAATTATCTCGAGTATCTGCAGTTGTCCTCAGGTCGATCAGATCATGGAAACTGAGAGGTACCTTTATTTTGAAAAATCCAGCTTTTACACATGTAAAGTTAGTTGATGTTTTTGGCCATAATCACTCTGCCTTTCTAGTTTTGATCTGCAAAGTGAGAGTGTTGTCGTACCAGTCAGCTGCCAGGAGTGTATTGAAGCTAAATGTATCAATATTTCTAAAGTATTTTTATTCACTCATGGAAAGGAACTTGAAGTAATTAATCATTCTGTATTCATCATAAGGGTTGGAAAGTGTGAAGCAAATAAAGTAGGGATCTCACAATTCATGAGTAGGAGAAAACAAAATGCTTATGGAATGAGTGGTCCCCTCTGTGAACTCAGGTTTCCAGGGCTGTCGCACAAAAGCTGTGGGTGAACGTCTAGGTAAAGTCTGGACGATAATGCTCAAGGAAAGAGGACTAGTACTATGTACTTTTGAGCTTCTGAGTGCATGTTTCAGCAATAAGAGATTATATATAATAACCCTCCATGCATACTTTTCTAGCACTTCTTTCACTGTGTACCTGTAGTAAGTAAACCTTCTCACTGAAATTAAGTGGGGGTTTTTTATTTCAAATAAAAGTATTATAATAATGACAATGTTAGGGTTTTTTTTCTTCTCTTAACTATTTATTCCCTTCTGAGAGTCTCTGTTATTAAAGTATATTTAAGGCAAATCATGGCCACCTTTTCATTCTCAGCTGTAAGCACATGCTTTTACACAAAATTGGAATAAAGTTATGAATGTTTTTAGGAATGTGCATTTGTTTTAGCTAATACAAAACAATGATCTGGTTAGATGAAACACTAGTGCTATCATACTGGTTTTATTACACAGGGCATTATAGGTGAATAGCAAAGATAATTTTGTAGTTCACATCTTCACATGGTCATGGAAAATGTGACTAAAAACGATGGCTAGAGTCAAGCACAGCTCATGGGAGTTTCAGGGATGCACTGAAGTGGATCCGCTTTACCTCTGATATTCCAGCAAGGGGCCTTTCCTCACCATAGGCTTCCAATAACACCAAACCCAGCTGGGTTGTGGGTTTGTGATTTGGTCTAGTAGGTGCTGTAGGACTATCAATATCCATTTTCACTTCTTACCACTTCGGATTTGAACTTCGGTCTCCAGAGGGAAAAGCCGATGTGTCACTAATGCTGTATTCTAGCCAGGCCTAACATGTTACTGTTAAGTCCAATAATTATAGATATTTGTGAATATTTTTCAGTAATAATGACACTCTTTGACAGATTTGCGCCTTGCTGAAAATGTGATTTTTAGCATGTGCTGTGATTGATTACTCGGTAGTGAGTCTCTCTAACAAGATGAACAAATTCTTTATTACCTGAAACAAAACAGAATGTCTATCCAAATGTTAATTCAGCAGCTGGCCATATTAGTTCCATCTCAGGAAAACCAAATCCCAATTACTTTCAGTCATCCCTAGTACCTCAAAAAGAGCTGGCTTTTTTGTGCATGGTGAGTTTACAAGAATAAAAGCTCTCCTTAAAGATCTGTTTGTTCAGAAAACAAAATATGCCAAAGTGTTTACTTAATCTCTAAAAGAATTCTAAAAGAATTGTATTCGAGCGACTATATAATTGTATTTGTTCAGCTCACATTTAACAATGAACATTGAATTTAAAAAGATTTTTTTTTCTTGAACTGAAATAGTGAAAGCAATAGAATAAGAAGCAGTATGTATACCAGAAAGTGCCTTATATTAATTGTGATACCAGAGATAATGTGGCTGGGGATAACAGAGCTGATCTTCAGTTTTTGCAAGCACTTGTCTACACATGGAATTATTTAGGAGCAGCAATTCTTGAATAATTCCATGTGCTGACACTCTTGTTTCTGTTTAGCTTAACACACTTTGATGGGCTAAATTAAACAGAAATAAGGCAACCTTTTTCTGGAATAAGTGTGTCTACACATGGAGTTACTCGGGAATAGCTGTTCTTGAGCAGTCATTACTAAATAATTCCATGTGTCGACAGTCCTTTAATCTAGCAAGTTCTTAAGTCATTTCTGAAAACATGACTTAGTTTCCTGTGTTATTAAGGGACAACCTAAATGTTTTCATCAAAAGTATTGTTTGGAAAAAAACATTTAAGTCCTAGCTGGTCCTGGAAGCTGTGGGTTAGATAAGGGGTATCTATTCTTTTTTTTCAGGTAATATGATGCAAAATGAGAAAAATGTACAGCAAAATAGCAATTTTCAATACAACAGCTCAAACGAAGAGACTAGTCTGAACAGTTCTAGAGTATGTTTACTAAAGAAAGTGGCTTGAGAGAGATGATTACTGCTTTGAGGTTTTTTGCCTATCAGTTTTGCATCTGGCTGTATTTAAAAAATCAGACAAGAAATTCCAAGTTTCATCAGTGACAGAATAATATTGTAAATGATACTGTTTGCCTTACAGTGAAAACTTGTTTTTTGTAATGAGGGGATTTTTTCCCTCTATTAGATAGGTACATGGAAATTCATTACAATCAGGAGTTTCAGGCCAGTGAAACTCAGCACTTACATTCTACTTAACTACAAACCATGTCTTAATGTATTTATGCAATTTGTTTGTATAAGTTACCAGTGGAAAACTGCATGGCTCATAGGACACTGTGTTCAGCTTGGCTCTTTGAAGAGGTGTGCTATTGCCTTGAAAATGGATTACATAAGGAGATTCAGATGTTTTTCACGTGTTTTGAGAAACCATCGCATTATTTGTTCTTAGAAATGAATGAGCCTCGATAATGAAATATTCACAATTTCTCTATAAAGAGATTTTCTGTAAAGAATGAAAGGTGTGCTATAGTAATTGGCAAGAAGTTCAGACTATGTTATGTTTTATTAAAAAAATACATTCTGGGTCAGAGTTATTTTTGTATTCACGGATGTAAATATACAGTATGGTATACTATTGTTACTTTAGAGCAGTGAAACAAATGTGCATGATTCAGATGATGGAGAGATATTTAACAAGCACCAAATGGGTACAGCACATGAACACTCAGTATGGACCTAGTATCGTATTAATAGCGATGGTGCTGTTGGGACAAGCTGTCACTTCCTGGAGCAAATTTCCTTACAGTGTAAGTAAACAAAAGATGTATGCTCTATTTTTTGGTTTCTTTCTCTGGCATACAAATCCCCTATTTTCTGTGTGCACAGAAAAACTTAGCTTTTGCTGCATTGTTTTCTCCCACTCACATGAATCACATTCTTAACTAAAGGCAGCCAAACTAGCCTTCAGTGTAAGCCTTCTTCTAAACACCAACGTTAAAAAATTATCCTGCCATGAGATCATAGCTGACTTAATTAAAACAAAGCTAATGTGGAGCAGAATTGTACCTGATTTGCCTATCAGCATCCTATTCTTTTCTCTCTTTATCATAATGGAGCTGGCTAAGGAGAATTTGACAGCAATTTTCCTTCCGTAAACTCAAGTGAACTTTGGCAGATCAAGACATACAGACAGTATTATTGCGAAGTCATAAATGGGATTTCTGTAGATTCTTCAAATACTTTTTGTAGACTACCAATAGACTCCTTACTGGGCTGAGGTAATTCAGTGTGGGAGACTTGATGAATAAACAGTAAGGTTGTTGCTGTGCTAATGTTTAGGCACAGTTCTTCTATATTTTGCTGTATAACCATGAACTATTGAATCAGCAGTGGGAAGGGACTCCCAAAAGAACATGTGCTACTTTTCATGGGACACTGAGGGTGCACAACTCTGGGCTGTGGTACCTCTGATACCCAGTTCTTGTTCAACAGCAGTTGGGTTGTTTAAAATCATGGTAAGTTTATTTCCCCACATGAAGGAGCCTGCAAAAAAATCTCATAAAACTGGAATTTCGGTTAACAAAGCCAATAGGCATGTCTTAGGGGGTCTCTCATTTATACCTCTGTCAGATGCATATTGATCACAACAGCAGGCTGGTTTTTGGGTGTTGCCAGACAGGCTCATAGAATGCCGCCGACGCCCGGATAGATCTATTGATCAAATTGCTTCCAGTCTCTGTGAAAAAACAGGACAATTCCATCAGGAAAATGAACAAAAAAAATGCTCTGTTTTTGAAGTGGAAAGGCAGTGCTACCTTTCTACCTTCTAGGGAAAGATGCTTCTCTGCTTGGGGAACTGCTTTGTGTCCCTTCTTTTTGTCATGGTGCTTCCTGAGAGCCAGACCTCTGAGCTTTCACCGTCTCTCAAGCAACAAGTGTTCAGATCTGCAGTTTAAAGACGGTTTAGATTTGGGCTGCATCCCTTTCTGTTTGCACACAGTTGTCTCATAAAATGTCCACGCGGCTCTTCCAGAGCCAGTGGAAGGCACCTACCAAGTGCCCTTATAATAAACAGGGTTACATGTGATTTAGTATAGCCCATGAGGGAAAAATCTCTGTTAAGACCCATGTCAGGATTTTGTCTGATGTAATCTCAGACTTTCACATATTCATATTAAATCGGAGATGTCCAAAATATTGTTTTGCATTAGCCCAGAAACTGGTAATGGTTTAGAGGCATTCAGCTTGAAAATTGCTGCAGCATCCCTTTTTCTGCCCCAGGTAAAGCAGCAATTTCAGTGCAGTGTTTGCTTTGAGGTTGCACTGGGTTTTGGATGTAATACCGTGCTCCAGGGCCCCTGTGGATGAGGTAGTGTTCTGGTCCATCTGTAGCTGCCATTCTGTTGGAGTAATGTGCTGCTTTCCTAAAACCTTGGAGAAGGAAGGGACCAAGTATCAGTGAAAAGTTTCTTCCTTAGTTCTCTATTTAAAAGTGATACATTTGCTAGATTTTATTTTTTTTTTCTACAAAGCGGGAAAAAACCCCACACATGTGCCAGGTTGGTTTGTTTTTAGTTGGAAAGCTTGTTAAAAAGAAACTGAAATATATATGTGTATGTACAGATATACGTGCATTTATGTTAGTATGTCAGGCTGACCCAACCTTTCTGGGCAAACAGGGTTAATGAACCTTGCAAGGCACAGGATTAACAAAGAGAAAAAGGAGCTCAGGAGTAGTGAAAATGGCCTCAACTTTAACTGGGGAAATGGGTTGCTCTCCAAGTATGTCCGTTTGGCAGCACTTGTGGGCAAGCAATGTGACGTTTCCTCTCTCTCTTTTTTTTTTTCTTCATTTCATTCCTTGTCCCATTCTTTTCACTCTGCCAGCTATTCGAGAAATGGACTTTGTTCATCTGCACAAAAGGCAGAGTTTACACATGCCTCCTGATCCTTTAAGGTTATTCATTCCAGGGCAATGCAAAACTAAAATACACATTGTGAGTTTAGCATCTTGGGGTCATCTGTGAATGTGTATGATGAGTATAGCTAGAACGGGTAAAAACAGGTTAAGGCTGCTCTGCTGTTAAGTGATTTTTCTTGCATAAGTCTTGTGGGCAGCCTGTGCAACAAGTCGCAGTATGAACATATAAAAAAGCCAAAATTAAGCCATGGCTGTAGTCTTTAATAATTATTAATGGAAGTACATGTTTATGAATTGTGGTGCTGTGGGTTTACATATTATATAAAAATTAAAATGCATTACTATTTTAAAAAGAAAACTATTATGCCATCCCTACCCTTTTTTCTCCCTGCCCCCTATGTTTTACATTTTCTTTCCTCTAAAAGAAACCCTTTCTGATTAAGGATCATGTTGAAAACTCAGCAGTTTTTAATCCAGCTCTCTGCAGGCTGCAGTTCATGCTTCATTTAACTGATCGGTTCCACTGCTACATTACTAGACAAAATCACCAGTTTGAAGAGAGAAGCAATTATAGTAAGTCATAAAAATGGAAGACCCCACATTTTAAGAAATGAAATCCAGTTTAAAAATTCTCCACTTCTCATACAGATGATTTGGAGGGTGTTTTTGTACACGACTAAATGAATAGCACACTTTTCAGTGTTTTGCTACACTTTGTATAATGAATCCTGATCAAAACATGAAGTACGTGCTTAGCTGTTCAGCAGAGACTGTTAAAAAGATTATTCTGCGTGCTTTGAAATAGCAGTATGGATGCATGTGAAAAAGTTTAAGCAAAGCAATGCATAAATGCTGGTGTGAACTATGAGTGTCAGATTTGAACAGTAATTGTTAATGTGAATCTTGAAGTTAGCGTAAATAGGGCTTCAAATCAGCACAACTGATGCTTGTTATTTCGTGGGGTTGCTGGAATACAACTGTGTGAACAGATGCATTGTCAGGGACAACGAATCAGAGACTGAGAGGAGATGCTGTTGGAAAACAAATTTCATGTCCTGCTAGCAAAACCCAAAAGGTGTGGGGCCAGGTGTGGGGCCCTAAATGCTCCCATGCACTACTCCATAGGACTTGTTTGACTTGTTCATCTTGCCATGCCATACACAATCCTGGAGGAGTCCTAACCAGTGTGTATTCTTGACCTAAATCCTCACAGGTTCAATACGGTTGCAACATGTGCTTTGAAGGTTCAGAATGTAGCATCTCTATCTTTAAAGAAATGTTGCCTAAGTGCCAGACCCCTTTGACAGTCTATCTTCTCTGTCTGTGGATGTATATAAGCATGCACATGCATTTGTGTGAAAACCATGGAAAGCTTTTATTTACACTGAGTGTGTAATAATTTTTTTTTTTTTTACTTTTTGCTTATTCATACTATTTTTGTATGAATAGTTGTGTTGACAAGTTCATATTAGCTCTTCCTTTGGCACAATACTGCTTAAATGTGAAACAGTGCTTGCCAGTGCAAGTTTTCTTTTCTCCATTCTCCCCTCATTGACATGTTTCTGTGTTCTGATATAATCTCTTTGAATTTCTGTTCTTCATCAGTCCTTCTTCTAAGACTACTGACAAGACTCTTGGACTAGACCACCTTATTATAGCTGAAAGTATAGCAATTCAGGATGTCCCTTGCAACAGACACCTCAAATTTGGACATTTAAAATACTGGGCATTTCTTAGTAAAATATAAATCCACTGTATATTTGCTCAGCACTTAAATGTTTATGGTCCTCTTTTGAATAAGAAAGATACTCTGTCTTGCTAGAACTTATCTTGATACCTTAGATATTTAGGGCATTGTGCCATGGTTTAGTTACATGAATCCAATAGCTGCTAATCACATGGAAAAATCCACATTGACCATTTTCACAGTTACCATTTGCAGATGGTATGGTGCTAGGCTTACTATAAAAAAAGGAGCATGATAAAAGTTGGAAAGTTGATCAGGTAGCCCTGCCTCTGAAGGCTTTTCATGGTGTCAGATTATTTTTTTCAGCATGTCAGCCCTTCAAGAATCTATTGTGACAATGCAAAAAAAGCTAGTTGCTTTGAGATGTTTAGTTGGTGCCCTACTGGTGAAAAATGTGTTGTACTATTAGAGGCTTTTATGGCAAATATTTCTAAAGCAATGTGGCACCTCCTGTGGGGCATTACAGCCTGTGACCAGTGACACAAGATCATGAAATTCATCTTGTGAGAGCAGTTTCAAGTTCTTTATGTGATCATTATGTTGCAGCTGAGTCCACTGTAAGTCGTGGGGATTTTCATTTTCCTCTAACATGCAGCTTTGCTTTCTACAACAGTAAATGTTTTTTGCCATATGGTGTGGGCCAAATTCTGCTTTGAGCTCTACCTGCCTAGGTGAAGCAAATTCACTCCCAAGTTACGCCACTTTATAAGGCATATCTATTTCTTACAGGAGCAAAGATATATATGTTTATTACTTTTGCTCTGAACTGATGCTTGCATTAGCACATTGCTTTTTTTTTTTTTTTCCCCAAACAATCCTGTAGTAACAAAATAATATAAGACAACAGGCCATATGACTTAGCTGTACATTAGTCATTAGAGCAAAAGACCTAAGAATGAGATGTTTTCAGACAGAATTTAGGCACATCTAAAGAAAATTCCCTTCAGTAAGCAGCACCAGATAGCCAGAATAAGGTTGAGTAATTTGTCTGAGTTCTTCTTAAATTGTTTGAAAAATAATAGCTTTCTCTCTTCTTGGTAAGAATGCACTAATTTAAGATGAGTGGGATATACTGATGTGTTTAGTGCATTTTGCTACAGGTAGTGTTTCAGGCTCAATGACTTCAGAGGTCTCTCAAAGCACAAGGAGGTTTTAGATATTTTTATGTTTTTACACTGTGGGTAGGTGACAGCATGACGTAGTTGATTGGGCAGATTCTGTGTTAGCATGTAGCATTTCCTTCAATAGTAACACTACAGTCAAGGAGAGATTACTAGTAAATCCAGGAAATATCATTTGGCCATCTAACTAATCCCCATATTTTTGGAGGCAGAGGGAGAAAGTGCAATGGGTTTGGTTTGGTATTGGTGTTTTGTTTGGTTTTTTTTTTTTTTCTTATATTTATAAAAAGATACCTTAGGTTAATCCATTTTGAATGTCAAGAGGATAAATCTGACAGGAGTCAGAAGAGCTCCAGCGGGACTAGCACTACAAGTTACAAAACAGCTAACATCATCCAAGACTAATTTCTTTCCCCTGTTTGTCCTACTGTGGAGGGAGAGTTAAAAGGCAATTCTTGGGGAGTTGAAAGGCTCCATAATAGGGCTCCTCTCTCTAAGGGAGTGAAACTGCTTTGTGGCCTTTGTCTTCAGGCTGCTAATAAACCATCCCATGCTGTGAAGCTTTGAGTTCACTCTTAATTCAGCTTCAGTTCAGCTTCCATCAGCTTTGGTTTCCCTGTCTTTGTGAGTTGTTTTTTTCTTAAATACATGGTGTATCTAACTCGTATTTGAGCTTTCTCATTCATTGCCTGAGTTTATAAATGTACCAGCTTCATAACACCCTGCTTGGCAATTTTTGTAAAAGCATAGAAATTGCCAGAAGCATTTCAGTAGCTGAGAGTTTTGACGGTTACTGCTTTCTGTCCGTCTGTCCGAGTGCATGTCTCTTTCCCCCTCAAAGCATCTTACAGATGCGAGGATATGTTTACTTACATGAATCTGTGTCAGATCTTCTGGACTGTTCATCAGGACACATTATTCTGTGCGGTTGGGTTTTAGCTGATGCATCTCCTCCCCCCCAGTCCTCAGTTATGTGACCGATCATTTAGTAACATGTTTGCCTGTTGTTTCTGCCCCTGCTTTTCCAGATGCGACCAAAATATAGTACCTGGACTTGTAAATGCCAAGTAATTTGCACTTGGCAAATCGCAGATTTGGCAAGAGATGGTTTTGGGGGATGTTCAGTTAATTTTGCCATCCATGAGGTCAGACACTGGGGGAACCACTGCAATGGGCCAGTTCCAGCCCTGCCAGCCCAGCAAGGTACCGTTTACCGCCTTTGTACCTAGAAAGGGCTTAGAGAATGATGGGAGGAAGAAGGGGGATCTCCAGCCTTCTGGTGGGAAACAATCACATGCCCGTGATGGTGGCCGGGGCTGGGCAGGCTTCTGTCAATGTGGGCAGCTCTCCTCAGGGCTCAGTCAGCGGGGCGGTGGTGTGCTGTGCCCTCTGCTGCTTAACCCTTAAACTGCCACTCCCATAGGATGGCCAGCACTGAGTGATCTGGGAGCAGCAGACATGCACAGTCAAGGCACCTTGACTTCAGAACAGCTGTCCTGACAGTTATTGGTATGATCGTGTCTAGAGCCAGAGGGAGCTCTTAAAATAAAATTTAAAAAGGCAAAGCAAAGGTTCCGCAAAACTTGCTTTGTTTGGGGGTTTACTGTAAACACTTGCCTAATCATTGAAACGTCCCTGCAAGTCACATCCTTTTCAAGTGAGCTTAAAATACTTGCAGTTTCTGTTAGAAGTCGTTTGAAATGAAGCGGTGAGGCTGCATATCTCACTGAGTATTGGTTGTATTTGTGCAGGTGCATTTCCAGCATTAACAACGGAGGAAAGAAGTAGCTGAGGGTAGCATGGGGTAGCATGTTACTTAGAGGACAAGGGAAGAGGCTCATGCAGGAGAAACTTTGACTGGATGAAGTACCATCAATTTAGTAGTGAGCTGAGGCAAAATCCTGTTATTAAAGGGTTGGACATTCTTCACCGAAAGGACAGAAAATTGGTAGATTGGTCTCAAATATCTAGTTTGTGACTTTTTAAAAAGTTTGCAGAGAGGGCAGAGAAGCTGGATAGCCAAAGGGTTTCAGTCTAATTGGTATTGTCATCTACTTTTCAAGAAATGTATCTGTTTTCTCTGTCTTGGGTTTGATGGGTTGTATGGGCCTACAAGCGCTCTATGGGTTTCTGTTTTGATAAGATCTTATGTGATTAGGTCTTGCCAAATAAAAAAGTTAGGAGTCTGATGGACATCTGCTACTGTCTTCTCAAAATTATAAGAAATCAAGACAGCATGAAAATTAAGCATACAGTTGGAAGTCAGAAGTTCTGTGTCTTTATAAAGGTATGAAAAGCAGGTTGTTTCTTGCTATGAATTTTAAGGTAAGTGAACCAGTCTCAACACTGGGTAGTGGCGAACTTAGTCACACAAATTTCCCTCTGTTTCTGACTGAGTACTGCTTTCGAATCTGTAGCTACTCAGATGTGGAACTAGCGCACACATTCACCTTGAAGGGTGAACTCTTTGCTGTGTCATAATTATGTTAGGAATGGTTATTTCCAGAGTCTTGTGTGTATGGTTGTCTGCAGAATGGTGGGGGGTTTTTGGTTCTTGGTTTGCAGCTTAATTCTTATCCAAAATGTAGCAAATCAAAATACACTTCAGTTCCATTTCAAGAGGTGAGATTCAGGTAAAATTTGTTGTGCTGCTAATGGATGGAAAACAGCTAAGTACTCAAAGAACTGGAGTCCCAAGCAGGAAGGGGTAGTAGAGAATTCAGGGTTTGGGAAAAGGAGATAAGACGCAAAAGGTAGATCAAGGGAGAGAGAAATGGAAAGGAAGAAGAGGGCAGACAGTGTAACAGATGGAAGATTAGATTGAGAGTCCTTTATGCTTAGAAAGAATTGAGATGTAGAAAGGGGAATAACATCAAAAAATCCACAGGAGTCATTATATGAAAACAGCACATAGCCTGAAACTGAATAGTGAACTTCTGTGTCAATTTGAGAGATTTGTTGAAAATGATAGCGTAAAAAATGTAATTCTGTGCAATGTCAGATTTTTTTCTTTCTTTTCTTTCTGGGTTTTGGAAAACCTGAGCTTGTTTATTATTGAGTGATATTTCTAAGAGACTTTTTCCTGAATATCCTAATTAATAAAAGCTAAGTGTAGTTGGAGGGAGAGGAAATACTATATTTTAAAATGTTACTCTGCCACATTCCTGTTATCGCTCTTTGCTTTTAGGACTGAAAATCAAACTGACCTTCACCAGCTACTCTAATGCAGCTGAGAACACATGTTGAGAGGGCAAAGGCTTGCACACGTAAATGTGATTTTGTACCCTTGGTTCATGCCAAAAGAAAGTACAATTATTCTCTACTCAAAAGTCTCAGTGGGAACCCTGGCCATTGTCAGATGGGTGCTTTGTGCACATCTGCTGCATTGCCCAATGCTTGACTTGACTGCTCACCCTTTCATTGAGGATAAACAAGGAAATAGAAACTCCTGCTTGTGTAACTAAAAGGATATGAAAGGGTACGTCCTTATTTGAAGCATTCTAGTAAAGAGTAGCCTGGCTTGGAACAAATACAGACAAACAAAATATATCCATATTTTACCAGGTCAGATTGCTACTTCATGCATATAGCTGTGGTACCATGGATAAAGAATTCTTCCTAAGTCTTTTAAAAATGCATATATCCAAGCTCTGAAGTATAAAAGTAGATCTCTAAACAAACATGTCAAGTGTGATTAGTGTTGTGTGCAAATGGACTGTCATACAGTCCTTTCTGTCTGTATCTGTCTCCTATTGAAGTTGCATTTGGTAAGATGCTGTCAAACATCAGAAAAGCAATTTTCCAAGTTTCAGTTTATTCATGCAAAATGGGGAGTAACCAACACATTTAAAAGCACTTAGAATTTGTTGTTATTAAGAGAACTTATTTTTTTCTCCCAGAAATTGGCATTCCAGTAGATGCAAGTGATGTTACTTAGATATCTGTCTATCTGTTGTGTGGCTCTATTCCTGGAGTAATATTTCTGATGACAATTGTTTGCTATGGAATTGTTTCGACCCAAGAATAACCATAGGTGTAAAATCGGTGTAATTGTTTATGCCTTCAAAACAGTGCTCACAGAAAAAGGACAAAACTAACCTGAGTAAAAAAAAAATCCATGACCAGAGGGTTGCAGAAAGTTTAGGTAAGGTTGACAAATGATGTTTTGACAGGCTTGCGCAATCATTCCAACGTGCTTTAAAGTTGTAGGAGCCTGCAGCAAGCCTGCAAGCTGACACAGCCTCTTACCTTCACAGTTTTAAATGCAAACCTTCTTTTCTGATCGGAGATCTTGGGTAGTCTAGTCACACCTCAGCAAAGCCCTTTGAACAAAGGGAAATTTATGTGCTACGTGAAATAAGCCACCATGCAGAAGACTTACAGAGCACCTTCAGAAAAACTGCTCGGTTTCTTAACTAGACAAGAGGGAGGGCACCTCAAGCAAACCTCCGCTAGGACTTTGCGAGATGAAAGCTAAGTAGCTACCCTGCCAACAGCGTGTGTAAGGGAAGGGCAGGCCTATATATGACACATGCTGTCAGCAGGCTCCCTTTGTATTTTTCGGTGCTGCTACACCCTTTCACTCAAACCTTCCTACTGTCCCTCCGGATAGCTCCCACCACCCTCTGATACAGTCATTCCTTACCTAGTGTCCATTTGCCCACAGTTTCAAGAGATCCCCCTTTCTTGGCAGCCAGTGTCCTGTAATCATTTCCCAAAGAGGAGAAACTGAGAAGCATTTGGTCATGCTAAAATGCGTGGGCTTTGACCCTTTCATGCGAACACACTGATGCTAATGGGTGACTCGATGTCGTGCATTAAGCATGCATGCTTTGTGAATAAAGCGTGCGTGCTGTTTTCCCTTAAGAATAAACTTTGTTCTGTATTTGTCATATGCTGCTACTTCAATTCCTTCAAAATGAAGGAAGCCACCTTACTCCCACTGCTGCCAGCATCTTTCAGCTTCTTCCTGGGGCCAGGCACTTTTCAGTGCATTCTCTGCTTTCTCTCTCCTTTTCCCCTGCTGCTACGTACAGAGAGGACTCTGTGATAGTCCATTCGCACACAACGCTGATACCTCCCAATTTAGGCAAGTGGCAAGCCCATCTACTTCTATAAATTCAAGATTCAGTACTTTAAAAGGAACTATATTTAACAACGTCCCTGGAGAAAATAGTAAGGAATATAGACTTATAGCAAGCTGACCTTCATATGCAGGGATTAACCTTTCAGGCACTGGCAAAATACTTTCAAAATAGATACCTCATTTTAACCAACAAATAGGTGCAGCAAGCTTTCTACAAGCAGCAGCCAATCATCCTCATGGAAATCTCTTCAGATTCTAAAAGCAAAACTCAAATCAGGATTTACACTTTAGAGAATTTAATAGCAGTCTCAGTGGCTTTGTAGAAATTAAGTCTACTGGGAGAGGTTCAAGCGTCAACACCTAAGGCCATTTTAGGTGACCTAACTTATCTTGCCTGATCTACTACTACCTCTCCAGAAGGACATGGGTCTGATGTCATACCTACCAATCCCATGCAGGTGTCTTGGATACTATAGAAGTGCCTAAAATAGCACTACATGCTTCTGTGCTTGCATCTAAATCCCATGCTGTCTAAGCTCCTGCTCGGATGCCTAGGAAAAGGCACTATGCTACTTCATGTCTCATTATTGGGTGAAACAGTGAAATTTTCAAGCTTTGCAAATGTCAGAGGTGGTTTTTAACAGAGGCAGAGCTGAATGCCGTGTCTGGTATTTCAACAAAAGTATTGCCTTAAACCATTCCTTTGGTCAACGTGTTCCTTCTGTAAAGTTTTAATCCTGTTAGCCTTCCTTGCTTCAGCAGCAAGTGTTCTCAAATGTTCGGAATATCTTCATAGGCATGTATAAATACAGTTAGGGTTTATAAAATACTTGTAATGGTCATTTGGTAGTAACAAAAAGTGATCCTTGCTGTGAGAGGCTGCAGTCTTACGACTGCTTGATGCATCACCCCAGCCGTGGGTCACCTTTAGCGTCCAGTGCGTGACTGGGACTCGGAAACCACCGTCTGCTGTAGGTTCAGACAACGAGACAACAACTAAATAGTTGCCACTTTACCTGACTGTAGCCAACTTGACTGAATTGCTCCCCAAACTATTGGTGTTGTTTCTTTTATCTTTCTTCTGAGGTAAGTCTGCTCCAACAATAGAAACTCACTCTGTGACCTGAAGACATGTCTCCCTCATAGCTTGTTTCTTGCAATTTAGAGAAGACTGATGAGAGAAAAGTAGCTGACTACCTCAGATCGTGTTTGTTCATGGCACAAAGCGTTAAGCATGTTTGCGTGCAAGGTGTGTCTTGATAGATTCACTGTCATGCAGTTTTGAACTTCTCTAGCAGCAACGTATCTTAGTTTCTGTGAACTTTCAGAGCAAAATATTTCTTCTCAGCTGTTGGGGAGGAATGAAAACAAACATAAAGACCTCATTGCCGTCATGGGAGCTGGATGATATCATGTCTTTTGAATGAAGCTTTTTACTTAAAATCTTGCTGGATTTAGTGGCTGGCTGAGGCAAATATTTCTCTACAAACATACTGTTAAAAACCCAAGGATCCTCAGTCCAGACTCTGAGGGAATGGGACTGTTCATTTTTTTATGCTCAGTTTTATGTGGCTAACAGGTAGTAGTTAAGAAAAAAGTTTCTAAGGTTTGAGAATGAGGGCTCAAAAAAGAAAAACAGTGTACTAAGTTCTTGGCAGGGCAACATAGTGTATGTGCAAGGATATGAAGAAGCCAGTAAGAAAGCTTCCAAGCTTATTCACTGTCTCAACTACATGAGGCATATGGTGGGTTTGTTTGGTTATGAACATTGGTTTTGGTTAGCTACAGGAGGCAACTGGTATTTCTTCCTGAAAACTGGATTCATTTTGAGTTTTGTTTGACACATTTGGACTCATCAACCCAAATGACATCATGGACATCAAATTGTGCTGGCATGCATCCTAAAAATGATCCTGTTGGAAACTTCTAGCTAAATTTCCATCAGTGGAAAATGCACTTTCAGCAAAAGCAAAACTTTATGTGAGATCGTGAAAAGGTTAAGGGTTTTTCTGTCAGGAAACTTAAAATATTCTATATGGGATGGGTCCCCTATCCTGCTTGAGAGCCTTTTAGATTGCATAGTTCGTTACTTTTTTTGTACAGTGTTTTGCTGACCCACAGCACTCATTTCTCTCTTCATCTGTCAGAAAGAGGAGAAAACCAAGCCTTATTTCTTCGTTGGAGACTGTTGGATTTTCATGTCAGTATTACAGTCCTTTCCATGAAGGAGGGAGTTTGCCATGTGTTGTTTGGTGGATTCTCAAAAGGATACTGACCAACTTTTAGCTGGAAGGCTGGTGTCACCTCACTCAGTTTTCTAATGCACAAAAGAAAGATTAGCAAGAAACTAACGGAGTTGGGGCTGGAGGCTCTCTTGTGAACTGTGGAACTGTGAATGTGGGAAGGAGAAGACTTCTTTTTGGTTTCTTTTTAAAATTTAGAGCACTTTAAAAGTTTAAAGCAACTCCTAAAGAAATAGTTGTGTCCTGTTGAGGTGTTCCTTCTATCAGCCAAAATCAAACGCAGAAACTGCCTAAGCCAGAAGTGTGATGGTGTGTTCTTGCCAGGTTCCTTTCTTTTACAGAATGCTCCATTTCCACACCTTGTTTTTCCTTACCATAGCAACATCTTGTCTTTAGGATTTGTCCAACAGAGCTTACCTTCTCTTGGTTACAGGCCGTGACTTTATATTGCTTTCATCAATGAAAACCACAGTCAACAAACCAGAATTATTGGTGGTTGCTATCAGCTTTGTGTCGCTCGTTGTTTCCCTGCACTGTCTATTTGATGCTCGTTTATGTCATTTTTTTTCCTAAGCAACTCACCCTCTCCTTTTCTTCTTTACATTGTGATCAATATAGTATGCATAGCAAATCTGAAAATACTGCTTATTTTTCATGCCCACAGCATATGTGGTCAGGGTGATAAACTGAAAAAAGCTGAATCCCCAAACCACCTTTTTGGAAAGAAAACTAACTGGGAAGGGTACAGTCCCAGTCAGCCCACTCCTCTGTGGAGTCCACTGACCCACCGCAAGACAAGGATTTGGTTGCTAATTTGAGTAATAGCACAAAACCATTAAATAAGCTTGTCTTTCAGTTGCATAAATATGTTCATTCCTAGGCATACAGGACATATTGCAGAAATGCAGTACAGTATGAACTGTTTTCTAATAGAAAGTTTGTTCTTCCCTGGCTTAAACCTCAGTATAGTTGTTGTCTTCAAGAATTTCTCAAATTATTTCATTTCCTTGGGAAAGTACAGGCAACTGCAATTTCGCATTCTGTTGCTACAGGTGGATAGACTAAATATTTATTGAAGGGATTTTGCTACTGTTATCTCAGGAGACGATATTTCTGAAAGAAGGCTAAGTAATTTTTTGTGCAGTTGGCCTCCAGGTACCCTTGGGCACAAAAAAATAACATGAAATTGTGGGGGCCTGTTACCTGAGGGTTACTGATGCAGAGACACTTTTCAGGAAGAAAACAGTGAAATCAAGCTATCTGGATTTTATTGTGATAAAACGGAACTTGCAACTATCTTCATTGTCTTGCATCAGTTTGAAGTATGTCCTTGGAACGCCGTTAGGGAATAATTAATTATATCGTCCCCTTTTCATGCAAGATTGGAGTGCTAAAGCACGCACTCTTTGATTTTTGCAAAAGTTGGCTTTGCGAGGAGGGAGCTGCGCTGGTGCTCTCTTTGGGTCAGCCCCGCGCTTACGCCCGGGAGCTGAGCAGGGCTGTTGGGAAGGCGGCCTCTCGTGCCCTGTCCTGCTGTGGCCCGGGTTCTTCAGAGCGCACTGGTGACCAGCCGCGGCGGTTGGTATCTTTTATATGAGGTGAGACGCTTTTGACGCAGTGTGGGGCAGAGCTGGGCTGCTCTCTGATACATGTCAGCTGCCCATAGCCTCGAGGACAGTACGAAGCCAGCATTAGTGGGAAATATCCCCTTCACTTGTTGGAAAACACATCGTTTTGTCTGACTGAGATGAATAAAAGTAACAGGAAGATTGGACTAGTTTGGGAGTAGGTATTCTACCTCTGCAAACTGATGCAACTCTTACTAATACAGAGTTATTCTTTCCTACTAATTTTGTATGATATTGAATGTAAAAAAAGCTCCTCAATGCAGAGTAATGAAAAGACAGAGGAACAAAATTATTGGTTATAAAAATAGCTCTTTGGAAGTACTTGGCATTGACCTTCATGTCCTTCCATTCAGGTCTACAGAAAAAATTGTGGATGGAAGCAGTATTACACCAATGTTCTCTTTAAGGGAAAAATCAAAGTGCAACAACATGTGCAACTTAAATAAGTAAGAAAAATTAGGTAGAGGATTTTTGGGTGGAGGTTACAGAAACTGTAAATTACATGCAACATGTTTGAATCATTATCAAATTTTGCATTTTGTAGAAGAGGTCAACTTGTACTTTTAGAAGACTGAAGCATCTGAGAGGAGTATTGAGCTTAATTGGAAATTTATATCAATAAAAAGAACTTGGAATTACAAAATCAATATTTAAAAAAATCCCAGGAGTGTAAATGCTCATGCTTTAAGGAATACCAATTTGCAGACAACTGTTGAGCTTTGGAGTATATGAGCTCTTGGGAAATGTTTGTCAAAATTGCCTGGAAATTGGATTTCTTTCTTTGAAGCATCTGGCCCTGGCCACCCTGCAGACTAGTTTGAGCCAGAATCACACTTCTCTTTCTAAAAGTAAAAGCCTGTTCATTGCTAAGAAGAAGAGGAGATTAAAACATATTTACAAATAGAGTAAAATGAAATAACTTGGTATATTGATAAAATAATATTGTTGGCTGCCGATATTGTTAATCAGAGCAATTCTAAAAATCTTACCTTATAGAAATGGGATTATGGTTCTATATACCAGATGTTAAGAGCAGAACCAAAGATACTTTGGCTAACATAGACTTTTGGTTTGCTGGAAATTTTTTTGACACATTTACTTACAATCTTCCTAAACCTTTTCAAATAGCTTTATGTGACATTTAATCACTAAAATAAGATTCATTGAATAAAGATATAGTTGCCGATATTTAAATCTAATCTGTTATTACACCGAAACTTTTCTGAAGTCAAAGTTTGAGCTCTCAAGAAGTGTTTGTTTGATCCTGGAGAAGATATCCCAGTGATTAATGTTAACGATAAGGTGTTGATTGGTGCTTGGGAGAACCTATTCATAGAAACAATAGACTATTATACTCTACTTTAACTACCATATAACAATATTTAAGCTTTACTCCATAGAAACAATAGTCTTATTTATACATCCCTGTCTGCCTCAAACCCAGCATTACAGTTGCTGGCTTCCTACAAGGTTGGAAGTACCCATTAACATTTTCAATGCTTGAAGAGTTCAGTTCTATACCAAGGTGCAGAAAAAAAGCAAGTGGAATTTTTCAGCCTGACTGTCATCTGAAGTTTACAGTAAAAAAAGCTGAGCAGTAGAACTGCTAGCTGTATTTTGCAATTCATCTGAGAGGTGCACGAAGATTTGAGACACCACAGGCTAAACCCTCCTTCTTTTTGAGCCAGGTTGCACAAGCCCTCTTTCAGTGTTTTGGACTGTTGCCAAGGGTAAGAGCACCAGGTGCACCAGATTTCTTACCAATACTAAAATCATCCAAGAAGATCAAATTTACTAGACCTCAAAATAACTAGAGCATCTGCTCTTCTCAAAGGTGAATATTTGGTCCCAAAAGCCTAACAGTCAGAAGTGTGGTATAGTAACTTTATATTATTTTTGTTATGCTATTTTAAGTTGTTTAAGTTGAGCTGTGCACTGAAGAGCTTGCAAGTTATGGGAATACTTGGGCTCTGCATATATGAACTGAGCAGAGCATAGATTTACTTTATTGCGTTCATGCTTCTTCAGTTTAAGAATAAAGAAGCAAGCCTGAAACCCTTCCTTCCCCAGCTAGCATGTCAATGATTATAATTTAGCAAAACTGATTTTCAAGAAGTGGAAGTGTAATCTACCCATAGAGTTGGGAAGAAAGGCAAAATTACCATGGGGATGATGCAGAACCTACACCTGAAACTCTGCTACCTCAGATCTTGACCTTTGGTTATGGAAATAGAGATCTTTTCTACCTGAACTACAGTGGTGTTCATTTGCTTATGCATAATAAATTATTAATAATCTTTTTAAGCCAAATCCAGAACTACTACGTTTTGCTTTGTTAACACGCTTGTGTAAGCTGATACGTGAACAAAAGAAATATTATTGATGATAGCGTCATTTCATTAGTGATGAATTTTTGCACACTCAGATCACCTGGCATTGTATTAAAATTAGACATGAATACACAATTATATCTTTAAATAGCCCAAGCACTTAGTCCTGTGTTGATCTTGTCTTTGCACAGAGGTACATCATTGGAGGGAGGAAAGATGATTCGTCATGCTGTGTAAAAAATACACATAAAAATTAAATGGTCTGAGTGATTTAGATTAGAGTAATAATTTGCATTATGTAACCTCAGTGTTTTTCATCTGATACTAGTCACTTTAAAATGACAGTAATGTGGTCCCCTAACCACAACAGTTATCTTTTTCTTTACGTACAACACACATATCAAGCTCTAGAAGGTTCATCGGTGAGCGCTTTCTGTACTGTGGAGGTTGAGCTACGTCCAGCTCATTTTTAAAGTAAACTTTGATTCTAAATAGCCTTTCTCTGTTTAGTAGTACAGTTCATCTTTTAAGACAGACTCTGCCAAGAGAAGGAAGGAAATTATCCTTATGGACTGGAAGAAGCCTTCAGTTTGGAGAAGATGCATGAGAGAGTCTGGCAGCTATCAAGGCCTATGATTTTGGTTGCTACCAAGGCTTATGGAGGACAGTGAGCTCAAGGAATGTGAAAACTAGGGTCTAGCATAAATACCAACCTGTTTGAAGAATGAGGGAAGGCTTTCAGCACAGCATGGAGGACTGAAACTCAGACCTGGGATCAGAATGACAGGCTCTAGCCAACTGCAGGAGCTGTGGAGGTAGAGAAAGACCATATAACCACAGACATTCTGAAGGTGGATGGGGAAACAAGGGATAGGAATTGTCATGACAATGGGAAGGGAAAGCTGCAAATCCAGGCAAATTGCATGGATTTTCTTCTTTGAAACAATTGATCGGGTTTTTGAGGGAAAAAACCTAGTATGAATGGAGACAAGAGTGAAAAAAACAAAGACAACAGGCTTGTGTTTGCTCAAGTGTAGACTGATTTTTGAGCAGCTTTGTATCATGATTTGTGGGTGTAGGGTGAGAGGGAGGACTACCAAGAAAGGGCATTGTTACAATGGAATCTAAATTGAAAGAAGAGGATTGTTTTCTATATGCCAAAAAATGGCAGCTGGACAAAAAAAAGAAAAGAAAATGTAAATAAGACCTTTATGTACGTATATATTTGAATTTATTAGCTGCCAACGTTGTCAAACAGAAATGGAATTTGATACTTTATATTCCTAGTTGTACGTATTTCACTCCTACTGGATTCCCTCTGAAAGATGGTTTGTTTGAATGTTGGTCTGGTTAAATGTTTGTTTGTTTTCAGAAAGCAGAGCCTAGAGTAAGAGACAACAAGATATTTCTTCTAGTAGAGAGAGCAAGCATCCTAACAGTAACCCTAAAGGGATAAAGGCTTTATAAAGTCATGATATGAAGTCTCCTCTTCATGGCTTTACTTGGTGCACCTTCCTCCTTCCCACTGAAGAGATTAGGTTGCCCTTCTTGCAGACCTCAATTCCTGCAAAGGCGTGTCATACTAGCCTTCATACAGAGGAGGTTTCACAACTAGGAAGGCACTGTGGAACATTTTTAAAGTCGCATCCAGTTCCCCCTAATACCACCTTAAATATTTTCTGAGTCATTTTATGCATTTTTCATCCAGGGGTACATTTTATTGTATCCTTACCCCTTCCACTTCTTTCTTGCTTCTATACTTTCCTGTATTTAAAGAAGTGATTACTTAGTTGATAGTTTAATCTGAAACTATCAGATGAATAGTTGATAGATGCAGCTGAATTCTGCATCTGAAGATTCTCTTCTCGAAGATTTTTTTGACCAAAGAACCGCACTGCAATCAAATGGATTATTTGCACGTTGCAGTATATTAAAACAATATGGAAGTATCTCCTTAAATCCACACAGGTGTACTATATTCAGGTTTCACTGACCTCAAGTTGTTCCTTGCATATCTGATCCATCATCGCTTCGATAACTGAAAGAGGTAGCATCCATTGCCCCGTTTTATTTTATTTTTTGTTAGGTCGTTTGCCTGTATTAGAACGGATAGATGAGGAACTTATGGCCCTCGTATGTTGGCTTTTGGGGGGTGGGGTATGCGAATCTTTTTTTTACTTTCAACACGTGCTTCCTGTTGGTAATTTTTGCTGTATATGATCCATCACGGTCTTTTTCTTAGAACATATTTCAAAGGTGTTGGAGTGATGTGCTCATTTCCTGTCTTTTTTAAGTTCAGGCACATTCTTTTTTATCTTGGGAACTTCATTTAGTAACCCAGGGTCTCTTAAGATCAGACAATGAAAGGCTCCACCACATTTTCTTGCTGAAGAGGTGGTGTGAGGATGACATCATTCATCTGTGCTAGACACTGACTCATAGGCATTTGACCCCAGGGTGGAACCCAGTAACAGGGGTTAACATGAAGTCATCTGCGGTTGCACAATGGGTTTCACAGTTGTTCTCCCTCTCCTTTTTTAAACCATCTAAATAATTGCAGAGCGCACAACATAACGAAGTACAGCAAGAAGGGCAAACATTGCTTTTGGGGCTTTTCCAGGGCACTTTGTAGACCACGACAAAAAAGAGTAGGAAAAATTTTGTGATAGAGTATTGGATTTTGCATTTGGATGTAGAAATAGCTTTGTCCGGTAGCCAGAAAATGGATAACAAATTTGTCTTAAAACTGTGTAACATACAACCTGTTGCATTAATTTTCACTGTGAAATACTAGATGTGGTTTTAGATTTGGAGGGTGGTATCATATTTTTGATATGATACCTTTGAGGCGTTGTTGACTTATTAGTATCTAAGACATGTTTGGGTTTGTTCTTTTTTTTTTTTTTTTCCCCCTGATATTTTTTGGCTAAGTTTTCAGCTTGTCCACAATTGCTTTTTTAGAATTCTTTTCTTCATATTCTGGCACAGGGTCTGGTTTCCTTCTTGTGAAATAACAGCCTGAGCGTGCATTTAAGGGCTGAAAGTCATCAGTGATGTAACTTGCAAGAATATCAGTGACATTAAGAGATTTAGAAAGAGAATTACCTGTTGGGTTCTCCAGTTTCTTACCCTGTTTGAAACCTGGCAGAGTTTGTCATGCAATAATGTTTTGGAACATTAGAAAATCTAAGGCTTTCCCTTGTTAAATTGATGGACCGGCGATTACTTTCTGCTTTTATTGTTAACACTGAGCAGGAGCATGACCGTTTCTCTTTGTGGACCATAGGAAAACATGCTCATTCTGTCCAGCAGACATTTGGACTGCTTCACTGGGTGAGCTGGGGAGTGTGGCTGCTTCTCCCCACCTACAAGTAACACAGGGAGCCCGGCTGACCTGACTGGAAGTTGTGCCATGAAGATGATGATTGCGCAGGACTAACTGTTTCCAGGATCTCCCTTTCAGTTAGCTAGAACTGGTTTGATGTAGGCTCTTTTTATCCTTTTATAACACGAGAAACATGCTTTTCCCTGCTTCAAAAGCCATGGAGAGCGTTAAACACACAGTTTATTTTTGCCTAGTGGTGAGTGCTGTGTAAGTATTATAATCAAAAGAGAAACAGTTGGAACGAAACACTAACTTCCAGTGTTAGATTCTGGAAATCTTCTGGGTCTTGTAAGCAGCTTTACATTTGAGTATAACATGGTTTAATGTAACACTTTAAATACCTTTCTAGATGCTGTATAATTATTTACCTAGCACTTTCCTTTTCAAATCTCTGAAATTTAGCTTATAAATAGGCCAGACAAGTGGGAATTCATGTTTGGAAGTTTGAAGATTCTGTTATAGAACATTTTGTAAGAATGAATGAATTATTAAAATTAGGATTGTTACTGAGGAAGAGTGATAACATATGTCTGATTTTGAAAAATACTATTTTTCTGAAAATGATCTAATGGTTTACAATGTACAAGGCTAGACTCCCCCGCCCCTGAATTTTAAGAGTCTTGTAGATCACTATATCCTATTTTTAATTAGAAAGTATGTCAAGTATTTAACTTCGTAGCTCATATGGGTAGATTTATTTTAGTAAACTTCTGGAGAAAATGAAGACTATATGCTTTTAAGAAAGTTCTTCCTGTGTAAATGCAGTGTAGCCTGCTTCTCTCCACTCAGCTGATTCAGCAAAAGGTCTAAGCGTGCACTTGCTTTAGTATACATGGTTGGACTTTAAGAGGTTTCTTAATTGAAGGCCTTTGTTCTTGATGGCTGATTTCTGGTTGATTAAAGGACAGAAACTCTGGTTGTTGAGAAAGATAGGAATAGGTGGAACATGATTCTGCTGCCTAACTTCTTACCAGAGGATGACATGAAGCCTTGGAGCTTGTTAGACAGATGCCCACTTCAGTGGTACATGAACGCTTTTCGGTAAAATTAATAGAAGCATTACCTGGAACAGGACAGTGTAAAATCTCTTTGGCTCTTAGAGGTGATCTATACTTGAAAATTTAACTTGGAAAAAAATATTTTGGGTATTGAACTTCATCAAAAAGTAGGGAGAAAGTAGTCTTTTTTCCACAGGCATTGTTGAGTTCTGATGCAAATTACTGACCTTGGAAACACCATGGGGGCAATCTTTACGTAGGCATGAACAATTTCCCCAATGTACTAAGGCATAAATAGTCTTGGTTTTGACATCAGACATGCAAGAGTTTTTTCAGGTTACATCTTTCTGGAGAAAATGCATTTATTAAAGTCATTGCACAAAAATCTGCTTTACAGTTTTTCTTCACTAACCTTTTCCCAGGAGATTGTCTATCATTGTTCCAAGGTAGTTGGTTGTTTTCTGAATTAACTTTTGTCTGGGCACTAGAGGATGCAACTTCTATATGATTTGGTTAAGGTGGCTTGAGCCATCTTTGAAAGTAAGAGAGGTGTGTGTTCAATGATCCCATGAAATGGGAAATATCTATACCTATAGGCATGCAGACAGCTTCTAAACATTCTTTATCCTTCACCACCTCAGATTATGTACTATCCTGCTTTTGGTCATAAAAATATGCATTTAGAAATGTGTATAATTAATCGAATAGTTACTCAAACTATTCAATTTTAAAGTGTATGTGTGGCATGATTTTTTTTTTGCACGCATGCACACATACCACCAATGTTATGATTTAAGTACATTCATAGATATTCTTTTTGTTGATTAAATTGCTTATCTCTACTGATCTAGTGAAAAGCAGAAACATTGGCTTTTGGAATTATAGGGAATTATGGTCACACTTACCTACAAGGTCTTCTTTC
Source organism: Aviceda cuculoides (assembly GCA_035590195.1). NCBI lineage: Eukaryota > Metazoa > Chordata > Aves > Accipitriformes > Accipitridae > Aviceda > Aviceda cuculoides. The sequence goes on from JAVJGG010000021.1 coordinate 12,487,745, forward strand.
AAGGAAGCGCAGCGACAAGCAAGCTTTTATTTATGGCAAATGGTAAAATTGCTGAGTTTCACTGGGGAGGAAAAAAAAGGGGGGGCGGGAATATACTAAATAATTTTTTTTTTTTTCAAGTCCAGCAACTGGAAACCTTGTAATCTGCAAAGCACTTTTTTTGTCCCTCCAACAAGAAAATGTACTACAGAATAAGGACAGAAATTTTGTTTGTATTTCTTTGCTTCTGTGTGAAGAGAACACAAATTGTAGCCCATATCCTCCAAATGTTTTGGGTTTGGTTTGGTGGGTTTTTTCAGATTTCATCTTGGAATTCTGTATTATTAAAATATAAGTTTATAAAGGAGAGTCTGTCCGAGTCTTAACTGCAGTGGTGCTCCTAGTGCTACTGCAATTTTATATGTGTTTCATTATGTGTTGTACATAATTTCGGTATATGATGTACGCATTCCTAAACATTAAGTATATCCTATGAAATAACAGCACCTCATAAAAAGGGATCATTTTCATACTAATGATATATTTAAGCTGTTCAGAAACTAACTGAACTCGCAACTTATTTCCTGAGGCAGGATTTGGGGACATATTTAATTTAAATGGGGCAGCCATAGTGAGTTATGAATTGTGAAATGACCACTATGTTTACCGCTTAAGAGGTGCAAAATTGTTAATTGATACACAAAGTCTCCCTTACCAAGTAATTTCTCGCATGTTGCATGTCTGTATTCTCAACAGTTAGATCCAAAGAGTGATCTGCACATGTTTAGAAACTTTGAAACATCATCTGCTGAAAACTTTGCTCAGCCTTTTAAGAAGAAAATAAGGCAGGTTTTTCCATTTAAATGGCTCAAATTCACTCATCATTGAAAGCTAATGTCTTATTTGGCTTAAAGTAAAATGTGACTCTGAAATCACTTCTTAACGTTCCTCAAATTTCTGCTTCTCTTCTTTACCTCCTTGCCTCTCCTTGGAATAATGGAATTAGAAGGGGAAGAATTCCTACCAAAAGTTAAAGATCACAAAAGGCTGGAGATGCATCCTGTGTCTTGCTCCACAGTCATGTGTTGTATGTTGCTTGTTTGTCTTTTTTCTCCCATTCTGTGTTTGTACTGTTAAGGTGTCTTTACACTGCACGTACAAAGTTTAAATTTAGGAAACAGTAGTCTCACAACAAACAATACTGCAGCTTTCTGTTATTATTGACCAGCTCTGTTAGCATACACACAGGTTTCAGAGCCTTTAATTGCTATAGTCTGTCTGGGACAAAAAATTAAATCTCAGCTTCTGCTCAGGCCTTCCAGTTCTTATGATTTTATTGAAAATTTTCACAAGATTTGATTTTTTTTTTCCTTCCCCCTAAAGACCTAATTCTCAAACCAAGGATCACTAGGAATATTTTAGTGTTTGTTTCATAAAAAAAAATTGCAGTACAGATAGCTTGGAGGAGGGTCAGAAAATGAGTGCAAGTTGCCAGGTTTCCTCTGTCACATGGCTATCAAAAAAACCCTTGCAAGTGTCATCACGCTTAGGTAAAGAATAAAAATTAGGATTTCTTCTTCTGAGAGTTTTCCTTCAACTTTGACTTACTGAATTTGCAGTGATAGGAGGTAAAACAGCTTGGTGTGAGAGCAAATTATTTGTTTGACCTTTTCCATGCATTTGAAGTTGTTTTGGGTTTTTTTTTCGTAACTGCCATGTAATTTATGGGATTGTGAAGACAGAGTTGTGAGATAATCCGTTTCTCTGAGATAATTTATACTGAAGAACTTCTGTCTTAATGTGAAAGAATAATGATCAAGAAATGAGACTTACATTGTTGCACCCTTGAGATAATATTATGAAATTTAAAATAAATGACAATGAAATCATGTTATATCAAGGAGATTCTCAGTGACAGTTAAACTTAAACCATTGGTCAGGTGTGCTGTAGTGATTGTTTTAAATATCAGATTTACATTCATCAGAATCTGAATTTCCTGCTCTTTTTTTGTTGGTTTTTTGGGGGGGGGTGGGAGGGAGGTGCCAATACTCTGTGAATCAATATTCTTCACAAAGATGCACTTCTTGTACTCCACTTCCACGTGACTGAGGTGCATGTGTAGTTGATGTATACCTTACATTTTGAACAGGGTAAGCGTAGTTTCTCAATATCTCTTCAGCCCTGCCATCCATGTGTTTAAGGGTTCCAAAATACAGTGAGAATTATGTTCTCTGGTGCACTGCAGGTTTCCTAGCTGCTTTAAATGACAGTTTTAAATTAGTGCCTCTGCTTTCATTTTACTGTGTTCCTTTCCATCATCCATTTCAGCAGTGAAACTTGACTTAGTGTGTGCTGCAGTCTAACAATGACCTGCCTTAGGAGCTGTCTGGCCTTGTGCCATGAGCAATCAAAGTGTCATTACTCGATCGTAATATGTAAGTCACGTTATCTCATTGCAGCGATAAGGAAATTTCAGAAGGTGAGGGAGGAGGAGGAATAGGAACATACAGTGAGAGAGAAGACGTGCCCTGGAAGAGAAGTAATTGTATTGGGTTTGGAATTCAGCATACGTTCCTCACATTGGACAAAACCAGCCCATAACAGTTCAGAAAGTTTAATGATATACATTTTTAATTTATCAAGCTGAGTTGAGATTGTTAAGATAAGAAAGGAGGCTTTTGTTTTCAGAAGTTCTGTGTGCCCCTTACAGCCCCAAACCTTTGAGCAGAGCAGGTACTGGGAGGCTGGTCCAGCCCCAGGTAATGGATTCCCATACTGGTAAGTTGCTACCTTCTTTAGCCTGAGTCTTACAGTCAGAAAATAAAATGGAAGACCAAACTGTCATGCAGAGTCACTCTAAAGCTGATTGCATCTAGGAAATACCAAAGAAAAATTAGGAACCTGGCTTGCTTAAGTGGTTTTGTAAATCCTATCCGGCTAATTCTGCATCTATAAGCATGCAATTACTCTTATTTTTAATCTGGCTGTCAGACTGGCAATTTATTTCACAAACCATCACATAATATGTCTGTTTCACACTTTAAGAAAAATGAATGGGTAAGTAAATCTCTGTAACTCATGCAAACACTGGTTTTGTCTTTTGCTTCAGTAAAAAGGCTTCGCACAGCAGTAGATGAGGATACGGGCCAGGAGCATAGGGTAAGATTTCTCAGAAACTCACATTAACTAACATCATGCGCATTGAGTTAATGGAATCTTGTCGTCACCTGTAAAATTTCTGTCAGCAAACATCTGGGTTAGATTGAAGTTCCCAATAAACTGTGTTAAAATTGACAGGGCACAAAAAGGTTTGTATGCGAAATGCTCAGACAAGAGCTCTAAAAATTGTGGTGTTCTCCAGACTGTCATCTCAAAGAATTAAAATATCCTCAAGAGGGAGATGGGCCCTTTCGGTAGACCTGGACTTGACTTTGGCAATTCTGCATGTTAAGAAAAAAAAAAAAAAAAGAAAACAAAATCTGAATAAAATCAAATCACTGCAAAAATGTCAAAGCCTTGACTTTGGCACAAGACAAAGGAAAGGAACTTTGTCTTTGATTTCCATGAGCATCTACAGCATGCCGAGTATAGCGTGCTGAATCCATGCAGAGAGCACTGGGTCATTGTGAATGTAGGCCTAGATTAAAAAGCAGTTAATCTGCTCGGTCTTTTTCCATGCTATAAACTTGTTGCTAGTGTACAAGTTGTGAATGGATTGTTGGTCCTGGGCTCTCACTTAGGTAGCACGATGGTATTGCAGTTAAGTGATGTCAGGGCACAGACCTATAGACAAATTACAAGGGGTAATTTTTCACAAGGAACAATTGCCCTGCACTACTGTATTTTGTTGTATTTTTATGGCCATAAATACAAGAAAAGAAATTTCTTTCAAGAAAGAAAGTAAATTCTGTTAAAACATAAGAAAAAGCATTTTTGCTTATGAGGATGCTCAAACATTGGCAGAGGTTGCCCAAGCTGGTTGTGGAGTTTCCCTCCTTGGAGATATTCAAAACCTGACTAGGCACAACCCTGAGCAACCTGCTCCAGCTGACCCTGCTTTGAGCAGTAGGGCTGGACTAGAAAATCTCCAAAGGTCCCTTCCAACCTCAGCTGTTCTGTGAAAAAGTATACTAACAGAGTTAATACCTGTCCTGGTTTCAGCTGGGATAGAGTTAATTGTCTTCCTAGTAGCTGGTACAGTGCTGTGTTTTGAGTTCA
>JAVJGG010000021.1:12492042-12538018 GCA_035590195.1 Aviceda cuculoides
TTAAACTGTTCTTATCTCAACCCACGAGTTTTACTTCTTTTTCCTGATTTTCCTCCCCCATCCCACTGTGGGGGGGGGAGCGAGTGAGCGGCTGCGTGGTGCTTAGTTGCTGGCTGGGGTTAAACCACGACAATACCTCAAGCATTTTCTTTCAGCACCTCTATATACTGTAAAGTTAGTTGAGGATCTTCACTATTAAACCTCTGTTGTTTCTGTATGGCTGGTTTTGTGAAGTGGTCTTCCTAGTGATTACGAAGTAGTTGTGTGTCTGCCTCCCATCACTACTGTCATGGAGACAGAGGACTGGCTTAGTGGGACAGGGAGCAGCACTGAGGTTTAAGGGAAAAGCACAGGCTCTGGAAGGGACTAGGGTGTGACACTGGAATGGCACTGAAACATCAAGAGGATGCGAGTTGTTAATCCAGTACTATGGCCAAAATTACTTGTAAAATGAAACCATTCAAATTCTGTTGAAGTAGAACTCAGTGTTTAAACAGTAGCGATGTTTTGCTCAGGAAAATGCTTTTTGTCAGCAGAGGAGACATAGTAGAGAGTAAATGAGGTGTGGGGTCTTGTGTGCTTTTCTGATAAAAATGGGTACACTTGATAGCCTTTAAAATGAGCTTCTGGTTATCTTCTGTTGCCCTACTTCAGGTGATGGCATGCTCTTCATGAATTTTTGAAAAGTCTAGAGTGTTGGCATGAGCTGTGCTATTTGTTGATAGAGGAAAGAGTCAAAAGGTTTCAGTGTTTGGGGGATATATAGTCCTGACATGGTGCAAACCTGATTTCCATCCTTCTTTCACTGAAATGAACGAGGCTGTTCTTTTGGCAGGAAGGCACAAATCCATTTTTTTCCTCCAAATTTGACAGTTCTGACGGGTGTATTACAAAGGCCGTACACAGTAACTCAAGCTCTGCTACTTTGTGGGTGCTATATTAATTTTCAAAACCATGATGTGTTTCAAAATCTTTTATTTCCTCCTTTTAAACACAATCTGTTGTCTTGGAGTCCAATTGGCGACCAATTGTCGCTTTCTTTAAAATTCTTTCAATCAAGGGGGATGTGAGCAGCTTCTGTCTCTCCATTCCCTCCAGAGTAGAAATAGTCTTTTCCTGCTTTATTATATCCTAGGCAGGTGTCCCAAATGAGAGTGGTGTCCTTGCAAAACAGTGTGGCTGCTGTGGAGACCAAACCTTCAGAGCTACTGTGCCCTTTCTCAAAAAAAAACCAGCCAAAAAACCCTGCAGACAAACCAAAAGCCCCAAACACCCCCAAACCAGGTAATGTGCCAGCTGTAAAAGGACATGGAAAAGAAGGCAGCATGGCCACTGAGAGTGAAGCAGGAAAATCTGCCATAGCAGCTGGTGTATAAGCCGCCAGGTTGAGGCTTTCGCCGTCTTTATTTTATAGTGTTCGGGAGACAGGGGGACTATCGTTCTCAGAGGTGATGGCCGGGGCCAGGCTGTCTTCTGCCCGCTCCAGCCCTTCTCTGCCATTCCTCCCCAGTATTTATGTAGGTATTCCCTTTAACATGCCACAATTTAAAACTCAACAGAGTTGTATTTTATTTTGCAAATACCAGCTTAGACCAGGAAAACCAGAAATTAAAGCAACAGCAGCTGTCTATTGTAGGACCAGGAGATACAAACACGCCTGCATATAGAGCCCTGCAAGCCGCTTTCGCCCTTCCACCCCCAACATACTTTTTTCAGCTCACTGAATGTCATTTGTGCCTGGGCATGGAACAGGTGTCTCTTGTGAACTCCTTAAATAAACTGCATTTTAAAAAAAGATACTGATGTCAGTTTACACAGGTGCAGACATCATTCAGGAGAATGCTATTTGCACACAAACACACTACTGTTTACTGTCTGTGCTGCAATCAGAGCAGTGCCAGAAGGGCACTGAAGCAAGATGGAGCACGGTTTGCTTTGCTGCTGCTGCTGCCGACTGATGTGAACTTTCATAAAGTTCCCTTTCGGTGGGCAGAGAGTCCTTTTTGCTCCATGAAGCATTGAAAAGTGCTCTTTCAAAGAGTGACTCAGAGGAAAGCAGAAGCCGTTACTAATCATGATACGTGAAATGGAATAGAAAATGTGTCTGTGTGACTCTTCTTGGTTTTGCTCGGTAGCTTAGCAGGACCTTTGTCTTTGATTTTGTTTGGATTTTTCCCCCTCACCCCGTACTACAGCTTATCCAGGGCAGCCCATGCCAGGAACAATTCCATTAACTTGCAGCATTTGTCAATGTGTGGCAATGCCCACAGGTTATCTTTGAGACAGCCCTGCCAATCCTGCAAAAACCCCAACTAATTGCAGGTGGCCCACGAGCAAAGGAGCACCGAGGTGGGTTATCGTCCCACCTTCGCAGCATTCTTGAGCTGGTTAGAGACTTGTCCAGTCCTCAATCCAGCAATGAGCGCAGCTTGTGCGTTAAACCAGGGTGAGCACGTAGGAGCAAAGCTGGCTGTGTATAAATCAGACTCTGCGCTATCACAGTGCAGAACAGCTTTATTAATAAAGCTTCAGAGAATTTAATTTTCATCAGATTCCCCAGCGTTGCGTATGATCTGCATAGCTGCCCAAAGCCCACAGCGGTCGGAGCGGCAGGATCCCCAGCCACCCTGGTATCTTTGCAGTACCGGACCTGTCTGCCACATGCTGTCTGTGGTATGTATGCAAGGAAAAAGAGCTGAATGTGTCCAAGATATCTTGTTCACCACATACTTAAATAAGAGCAACAGTAGGATTCCCAGCATGAACCTTTTCCTTTGTGTGTATATATTTCAACTTCTGAGTGAAGGATGTCCACAGAAATGACAGACATTTCTCTGGCAAGAAAGCCCACAAGCTCTTAATATCAGCCAGTGCCCATTAATTAGGCTTTCTGACAAAAGGCGTGCTTGCCACACCCTTTTACATGCATTGGCCTGTGTAATTTTTTTCCCCAAGTAGAGCTTTTCGGTATATTTCTTCCATTGAAAATAGTGCATTTAAAAAAAAAAAAAAAAAAAACCCAAAACTTTTACAAAAGCAAATTAAGAACAGATGTAGCTGAGCAATACTTTTTAACCCAGGAGTAATAAATGTTTGGAATGGACTGCTGTGAAGGTTATTAAGACTAAAACACTGGGGTCATTCAAATAAGAGCTGAGAGCATCCGAGGGGATGGAATTGGAGTAGAAAAGAAGTGGATAACTGAACATTATCCACTGTGTTCTTGATGATGCATAACACCCTGTGCACTTGTTTTATGTTGTAGGACTTGAAAATCTATCTGCATTGGTTAAACACATACGAAGGATTATGCCTTGGTAAAAGCTATGGAAAGTTGATTATAATAACAAATGCCAACAAGCTAGTCTCTGGACTGCATCACTTGGGGAAAGTTGCCTCAGGAGAAGAGCTGTTTGACTTTATTCCTTCTCCGATCTCATGGAGGGCATAGATGTGACAGCTTGAAGTGTTTAAAAACATTTAAATTTTATACTGACTGCGGTTACTGTGGAGAGATTTAATGCACTGGGAGGAACATCGAATTTTGAGGAAAAAGTAATAGTCTAAGTGTAGTTTAAGTCCATATTGAACAGATCATTGTAAAGATAGGAAATAGAGACTTGTGATGTTCACAATTGATGCAAATAAACAGCAAGAAAAGCACTACACTCTGTGCTTGTATCTGGTATTCCATGTTTATCATCAGATGTTTGTTTAATCAAACAGCTGGGGAAGCCATTGCCTGTGAAGGCTGCAGCCAGCTGATGTGGTTACACCTATGTCTTTCTTGACTTGGCCAAAGCTATGCTTGTAACTTCATTGTAATTTTTTTTTTCTCTTGGTCAGTTCCATCAAGCAGGTGGGTATTTAGTATTATTTCTATAGATAGTACATTTATTTGCACGTATAGAACTTCAGAGAGACTTGTTAGATACCAGTTTCAAAACTCTAGTGCTTAGTAGATTGATGTCAAGTATATCGTGACATGTACTGGCTCTCCTTCCTCCAGAGAAGGGTGAGGGAAGGGTAGGAAAACTTTTCAGTTCTTTCAGTTGAGCAAACTATTCTTTGATTCTAAGGACAGCAAACAAACCTGGAAAAAACAAATTTTTTAAAAAAGCTGGTAAAGGGAAGTTTGGGTTTCATCTTTTCTGGTCACATGCATGTTGCAAGATGTGTTTTAATCTGGTAGGTAAGTAATACAGCTTAGTGTTTGGATTCATTTCTAGAGTGATTGCCTATGACTTTATAGACCAAGAGAGAATAACAAAATGAGGAACACCGTGGCTTAAGTTAGTAAATCCTCAGTTAGGACATTTTCAGGGTTTTTTTAGAGGGCTTAATTTTATACTGTGAAAGATAGAAAAAACTAGAGACAGAGAATTTACCTGTTGTACCGACTTCTCAAAAGTAACAAAATTTAGTAATGATTTGTCCAGGATTTTTAGTTATCCAGCTTAGAAATAGCATTCTGAGCATTAATCAAACCCAGAAGCACTGTGAGTCAGATGTCTCCTTTTATCCCCATTTTAAAGACAGTGAGACACTGAGAACCCAAACATTAAGATCTGCTCTCCTCTACTCCAGATGTCCTCCTATCTGGACCTCGGTACAGTAGAAGAATTTAAGCAAATATTTCTTTGAGCCTGAACAGTGGTCACTTGAGAAAATCGACACTTGCTTTCTAAGCTGTGCACTGTTCTATATGTCCCTGTTGAGTACCTGACATGGATCTAAATACTCACGATGCTCAGAAACACTAACAGCTTTTCCGCTGCAAACGTCATTTATCAAAGTGTTATAGGGGCAACTTGCACAAATGACTTGAATACAATGGCAAGTCTGTAAGCTTCCACCGCCTCAGTGAAGTTGTTTCTAAACTTGTTATAAAACAAAGGGTAGCTTTCCCTTTTATTGTCTTGCAAGGATCTCGTTGACTACTACAGACCTGAACTTTAACCTTGTAGGCTATTGTTCTTACCAAATTATAAAATATTTATGAGTGGCTAAAAGACACAGCCTTTTTTGTTTTCTTATAAGATTCTCACAGCAGAGTGAAGTGATCAAATTTTTATCCTGAATCGTGAGGGTTTATGACGTGAGGCATTCTGTAGCTAATGGTTGCACTTGTAAAAATAACAAAGGAAAAGCAGTAAAGAACAAGATTTGCAAATCACATGAGGCCTCATCAAGTAGCAAATATCTTTGGAGGCGACTTTTAGTACTGAGAGAAGTCAGAGGGCCTTTACGACTTGCTGCCTTTGTTGCTGTTACAGGACAGTCCAATGCCTGTATATTAGACCTGTGTTAGCCCAGCTCCCTCGGGAATGGGTACCTCCACATGTGCCTTAGCCCTGGTAGAAACAAAGGCTACGTGACATGACCTCTTTTCCTGTGCACATTTTAGCCTGGAGCCATTGGTCCAGCCTGTCTTAACTGATGACAGTCTTCCAGGTGCTGTTCTGATCTTAATCTTCTGGCTGAACCATGGGCCTAACACGGTAAGCTATAAATCTCCCCAGGTCACCGAGAAGCCTGCCAGTGTCATTTCTAATTGACCTCAGGGAAAAGAGACCAGCTTAGTTCATAGTTTCCGAGGTTTACAGATTCACAGGCTGGCATTTCCAAAGCAGTGCTCGTGACTTTTCAGTAATAAATTACAATGAAAAGCCTACAGCTACAACGATTTATGTAGCAGTTTCTGCTGCTCTTATAACACATGTTAATTGGAGGAAAAAATTATTTATAGAAAGTTTTCAATGGAATATTGGGAGAAAAAAACAGCATTGGAAAGCCAGTGTTTTCTACTGAGTAAATTATTTTGTGTAAACATATTTAGAATTTTCTCCACAGTAGTAGGTAGAAATAGACTGCCGTGTTGGAGGAAAAAAACAGCAGTTTCGTAATGGTACACCTAGCAGTATATTTCATGGCGCTTATTGCTGAACAGCATTGCGGTTTTGTGCCGTGGGCTGAGCGCTGGGGCTGGATCTTGGGTTGCACAGATCTGCCCAGCTCTAACAGTTCTTCTAAGCTGTGGTAGAGCTACCTCAGCTAAGCGGTTGCTCTCTAGGTGTGACAACGTGAAAGGATAGGAGGAAATACTTAAACATCCAAATGAAAAGAAGTTCTGGGTCAGTTTTACATGAACTGGTCTTTTGACAGAATAAGAAAACATTTTGCTCAATCCATTACCATACTTGAAATATAATCAGGAGCTAGGAACTGATTTAAAGCTCATTGAAAGATCCCTGGTGAACTCGCTGTCAGCAAAACAAAGGGTTGTTTAATTGCTAAATACAATTTTAGTTGCATCATTCAGAATTTTTTGCAAAGGGAGAATACAATTAATATCAATTCAGGCACAGCTTATTAGCACAAATTTGCTATTAAAATCCTTTAATACAAGTCTTTCCTTTTTTTTCTTTCTACTAGCATTTTGAATACACATGCATTTCAAATTAGTTAAATGTTATTTTGATGTGGAATAACCCAATATTGTAGTCCTTTAAATCTGAACAATTTCATACTTAGTCACAATTCCTGGAATTCCTGGAAAATTTTCAAAATTGTTAGCTCTGATTCTTATCAAACTAGATTTTCAGCTAACACTGCATAATGAATATCTTACTTTTTGCCCATTTTCCAGTGGTGTTCTGGGTTCAGTTACTGCTTCAGAGCTAATCCACAATTACATTATTTTGTAATCTTTCCCAAATCCTTTGGAAACTTTTCCAGCAGGCTTCTTGGGAAAACTGTGCTGTGTAAACATTTCAAAAGTGAAACAAAAGAATTTTCTACCCATTTTCGAAGAATGAAACTCTAAGCATAAACATGGTACTTTTACCTATTAAGTAAGAGTGAAGCAATTTGGAATGCTGCCTTTTAACTGTTCTGGTTTTCAATATCAGCTTTATGATTTCTTTAAAAAGTAATTTAGCACCTTTCAAAAATACAGCACCAATTTCCTGATAGACAAATGAACTTTACTGTTAGGTTTGTTTTGGGAAGAATGATTCATTTATTCGGTTCACTGCTACTGACTGGTTTTAATTTGTTATTGATTCCTTATGGATTGTCCAAGTCACAAGTTATTTCTTAAGAGTTGTGCCACTATTTAACTTGGCATTTCTGACCCAAGCTTAGCTCATACACGAAGCTGTGGATCTAAGACACTCATATTAATCAGCATTCGGTCTAGTCTCATACTTGTGGATTACATTTATATTCCAACGATGTTACTGGAATGGTCTAAGCAAGGCAAAAAAATAAACACACTGAGCCAGGAAAAGATAAATTTCATCCTTCTGCCATCTTTCTGCTTTGTATGGTCACCTTTCTTTTAACCAGTTAATTCTCTAACAAACTTATTTCAGAGAAATGTGCAGTGAGGACAAGCCATGATATCCCCTGGGGCAGGGAGCGTGGTGTGGAACCAGCACGTATGTGAGAATGTGGATCCGTGTCACGCTCTGAAGTAAACCTCTGGTTCCTTCCAAATTCCGCTCAGAGGGTTTGTCGTAACCTTTCCATGCAATCTGATTTTTTCAGAGTTAAATTCCTATAGTAATTGCTGCAAATAGCTGCTTGATGTTAATATGCTTACAGTATGCTTTTGTCTGAAAGACACAGAAGTTTATCCTACGATGTTTTGTAGCCCGTGTGAAGTCCTTGGTTATATCTACTCAGACTGTTTTCCTATTATGTTCTCTGACACCTGCATGTTGAATATTAAGTAACAATGCAGGAAGTAATTAGGAAGATTGTAGGCAGTCACTTGCCATAACTGTCTCTTAATTTAAAATTTAGTAGGGCGATTTAGGAAATTAGCATAACAAAAAGAAAATGTAGTACAGTTACATGCAGAAACACTAGTAGAGGCTGGAAAAGACTATGGATCTTAATTAGCAAAATCAACAGTTAATTCCAAATATATAACAGGGAAAAGGTTCTAGGAGTCAAGTGTTTTCACTTCTTACAGCTGTTTTCCAGCTAAGAAAACTGTTCCTTATTCCTTGATGTTTGATGATTCTTATACAGGTGTATGCAGAAATGACACACACATCCTTACCACCACCAGCTCCAGCTGTCCCCCTCTCTCTAATAATCTATGCTCCTGCTTCTTCTGAATTTAGACCATTTCAAAGGTATTAAGACAGCAAAGTAAGTTGATATTTGCTTGGACTACCAAAGATAGTCAATCTATTTAGGTACTCCGCTTGCTTAGAAACAGGTCGTTGTAGGCAGCTTTGTCGCCTGTCCCCGCAAGCTGGTATCTCCCTCCTGGAGCCCGACACGCCGTGGATCCCAGGAGCCTCACCTGACCGTGCAGCTTAAGTGGCTTGCTATGGCTAAATCCCAGTTGGAAAGAAAAAGGCGTTTTCCCGTGAAAAACAGAGATGAGCGTTGGGTTAAATCACCGATGCTACTCTTTAGTGCTGTGAAGGAGTGCTCCAAGAAGGACTTGAGTTTCCGTGTTATTTGGATGACAAGCTCATTTTCCTACACTTAAAAAGGGAGAGAGCTGCTGGCAAGCTCCTTGGTGTGTATTACTTTTCACCCAAACCCACTTTAGTTGTGTGGGTTGAATTCAGGCTACAGTCCTTGAAGCTTTGCATTGTGCCTATCAATGTGCTCAGCTATACATATGAAAACATGTATGTTGTTGGATGTGCACATGCATGCACAGCTGGCTAGAGGTCCGACCTCTCCTCCTGCAAGATTTAAGGGCTGAGAAGAAAATTCCCTCCAAGGAGTAAAAGTAATGACATTTTGATCTCTTGAGAAATGCTGTCGTAACCCTGCCTAGATTCTCACACTGTTTGGATTTTATTTTTAGCTGGCATGCTTGAAGATTACTAAGCATAATGTTGCTGAAATTACTCTGCCAGTGTAATGTTACCTGAACAAAGTGGTACGTAGTTGAGTAATGAAGCTCATACAACAAATTGCACAATGTGATAGAAAAAGGCCTGTTTCAGTTTTGTTCTGCCAGTAGGCTTTTGACTTGTTGCTGTTTCAAAACACTTACTAGCTAGTGAGCTGCAGTTAAGTGCGTAACAAAAATTGCACGGAGTGTTCCTGGGTAGTGGGACAGAAGAGGGAAGTACAGTAGAGAGGTAAATTGCAAACGCACTTCTCTGTTCATTAACAGACACACCTCTGTAGCACAAGCCCAGTATGTACGGAAAAGCAAAAAGGCGTTTACTGAAGCTAAAAGCTGAAGCAAAAGCAGAAAAATAGTGTTTTATCTCAAGTGCAGATCATTGAGTTCTAATTTTTATGAGGGCTTTTAGTGAGTCCGTATATCAACCTGCAGTAATTCCACTTAGGCCACTGGAGTTACTCTAGACTTAAAATACTGGAGCACTTTAAAAGAAGACTTTTAACTATAATGCCTACTGCAGCAACTGGTGAACATTCATTCATGGAGAGTTTTTTATATGTAATAATGCTTGCAAACAATAGTGAAAAATATCTTCACACATGCATTGTCTAATTTGGTGAAATTTTATATTTATTCTTATCTACTGTTTTTATAATATAAAAATTGTCTCAATTTTCCACTACCTTTATACTTAATAAATAATTTTTTTGTTACTAGATTGCATAGGTGCACTGAAAAAAAAAAAAAAGAAAATCTAGTTGTGTAAAACTGAATCTGCCAATTATTTCTGCAAAACTTAACACAAGAGACTTGTTTGTAAATGTTATGAATGGTACTCAATGAAAACTTTGTTTGATTTCACTTATGTTTAGTATAATTTGTTCTGCTCTAGGGCATCCTGAGAATAGGAGATTGTACGCAAATGAATACTGAGTGAAGCAAAGATCATTAAGAGAGGAACTGGGGGGGAACCACACATGCTGGACACAATTATGTGTGTGTGTTATATTATGCTATCTTGGACACATCAGCACTGACTGCTTTGTTCCTTAGAATGACCTTTGATCAAGAGAGACTGCATGTGTCTTTGGTCATTCCCACATCCTAGGCTACTGTAGATGAAGGGAATTTCTGTGGTGTCTTAACTATAATCTCACTGGGAGCTGCCTCATTGTGTGCAAACACTCTGGTAGATGTCTGCCTTGTTGGGAGTTTACAATTGGAGGAAAGGATGGTGGCATTACCTCAAGCATACTAGGCATTGTGCCAGTGTAACTGAGCAGATGGTGACCCGCGGGTCATGGGACTATATTTCTGAGATAGATGGGAAAGGAAATTCTACAGTTTGCAGACCAGATGGAGAGTTCTCACAGAGCTGGCTACAAGGAGTGTATCTACACATGTGTGTGTGTAAGAGAATGTCGAATCAGAGTAAAATAGCAAGTGGATATTATTAAATGTAGGAAGAAAAAATTAGCAATGGCTTTTACGCAAGAGGATGTCAAGTAATAAAGGTATTTTACGTGGCTGTTAAATGCAGCATTCACAAGTTTCCTGCTAGTTTCTGTACTTCACTCTTGTTTTCATTACATAGCATTTGAATTGCTTCTATATGAAATATCTGTAATTAAAAAGCCCTGTTGTTCTTCTTCCAAAAAGATAAGTGATTTACTTTCTCTCTAGTATTCACTTTAGCCAGATTTTTATTTCAAAGTGGGGTTTATTTCCAGATAAATTACTTTTTTTACAAAGAGGGTACCAGGTGCAAAGTTTCTTTACCTAAAATGATGTTCCCCGTCTGCCAGAATTGCCTTCCTTATCCCATTATTATTTCTTGAAGGCTTTAGGGGGCTCTTAGTTGTGTCACTTGAAGGATGCTTGCAAAGCAAACCAGATAGCCCTCAAGTAGTAAAAAGAGCTCTTGCTGCCAAATGTCAACATTTGTGTAGGTTTAATTTGCAGGTTATTTGGACATTGACAAAATTGCTGCTATATTGATCTGAAAATATAGAAAGTATTTGATCTCTGGGAATAGAGTACGTACTTCACTAGAAGGACTAATGCGTATCTGACAGATTTTGTGTGTCATGAAACAATAAATGCATCACTGAAACGAGGAAGAGAGGGGTTTTTTCTTCTGAGAAATTTCTTTTGATTGTCTTTTAATGAGTCCATGTGCCAGTACATAATCCATAAGCCATTCCAGGAAGGAATGTTGTAGGGTATCTTTCTCAGGATGGCAGTTGCATATAAAAAAATGAAAAGAATCTCCTCCTGGTCTCTCTGCAATGATTGTGGCTACAGGAAAGGGCAGTTATTATGCATTGTTCAGAGTAAAAAAAAAAAATGTCTTGAGCTCTTTTTGCTTTGTGATTTGTTTTCCACCTTGAATTTAACTTTTACAGAAAACAGTTCAAGAGGAGCCCAAGCATCCCTTTAAAAAACGAATAGCATAAAAGTAATAAATGTCTTCAGAAACATAAACTATAGGATAGGCCATAAAGCTCCGGTTGCTGTTATATGTGGTCCTCAATCTAAACAAGCGAGGTAAGTGCAAACAGTATTAACTCTGCTTTCAAGTCAGTAAAAAGTATATACAATAAAGGAACTGCAAGAACAGTATTTGCAATGGGAACTACAGAAAGATATTCTCTAGAGAATTTTGTGTTTCCTTCAGTTTCCTTAAAGCGCAGTGTTCACTCAGAATTGGATGTGCTAACACCTTTTATTTGAAGAACTTAACAATAATTTTTCACCCTTGTTTTCATTTTTCTCATGAATTTTAATGGTATTTAACCCTATCCCTCAAAGGTAGCTCTGCACCCTTTAAACTCAATATGGTGGTTAAAAGCTTTATGGGAAGTTGTAGAACCGGAGTCATCTCCATTCGATTTTGTTTGTACTGGGCAAAGTTGGGAAAAGGGAGAAGGAAATTTGGTTTCTCTCTTCCCAAGCGAGCACGTTAAACACTCGGCAAATGGTAGGAGTTGATACTATGTTTTCAAAGCCAAGGTCTGGGCAATGTTTCATCCAGTAGTCGTGTCCTTAACACTAGACACCTTTGGAGAGGTCTACCTGAGACTCTGTAGATACCTACCTGTGGGACAATATCAGGACATACCGGTACATTCCATGTGGCAGACTTCTTGGCGTGCAGGTGACATTTATGGGCAGAAACTTTGGTATCTAGGTGGTTACATTCCTCTGAGGGAAGAAGATACATCACTGTTTGAGATCAAGGTGCTTAAAGAGGTGTTAGGTACTTGTCTCTCTGTGCCTGTGTCTCTAATCCCAAGGCTTCAAGTAGTGAAGCACATGCCTAACTTTTAAGCAGGAGTGGTCTCATTAACTTAAATGGGACTACTCCTGTACTATATAAGTTAGACATATGTTAAAACGCTTGGTTGAACTGGGGCCCAGATTTTTATTTTTATGGAAAGCTCACATGTGCAAACAGTAATAGCTTAATTAATCTCTTTTCATGAAGTGTTGGTTTTAATAATTTTATTTAGGGCTTATTGTGCATAGTACTTTTCATCTTCAAGGCCTTTTACAAACATCAGTGCAGGGATTTAAACTGGGTGAATGATTGTGGGAATTGCGCAGCCTTATATCTGACTTTGCAATTCTGTACCTCCGCGTTCTTGGCAGGAGGCTCTTGCCATGCAGCTGGTTGAGCTGAACCAGGAACTTTGGCTCTGTCTCCACTTAGCACCTTGACAAATTATCTCCCAGGTGGAATTCTGGAGGCTGTAAGCGGTTTCAAAGCCTCTTCCAGATCCAGATTTTCAAGCTAATGACTTCATTCACCACTGAGTGAAGCAGAAGTGGTGATGTAGGCTGCATTTGGCATGCTTGGCTCTTATCCCTTCCTTCTCTTCATCGCAAGCTACTCACAAATGGGAGAAGGACCAGAAACGCACATGGGCCAAAGTTGGACTTAAGATACAGGCATAATTCTTGTTGGCTTTAGAAACACTTGACATACGTGCTCAAATCTCAGTGCTGCCAGTATATTAACTCATCACAGCGTTTATGTCAACGTGTAGGATCTCAGCATCTGATGATGGAGGGCTAATTCCAAATATGTTTCTGAGGCATGAGAAGCATTTGGGGTACCAGTGATACTGACTGTTGATTTAACTCATGATGCTGCCACGCAGAGTATTTTACTGTACAAAAGGCCTGGATTGCAGAGATCCTTGAGTTTTCTTCAGCGACTGGAGGAAGCCCAGTTGTTCCGCAGTTTGGCTGACTTGCCAGCTTGGAGCGAAGTTTCTCATTCTTCCATATATATGATGAGGTGCAAGCCTTGCTATTGGTATGGCCTTGGTTTTCTCTCTGTAAATCTCAGTAGTAGCAGCTAGGTGGGAGAATCTAGCATTTTTGTTAATTTTAATTTTTTTTCCAGGAAGAAAAATTCCTTAAAAGATTTTTTTGTTTACGCGGTGTTTTCAGCCAATGGGCTCCTCCTACTGTTGCAATTTCATTTTCAAAGGCAGATGCTCAAGGTATTTACTTCTGTACCTTTCAGAGTAAAAAATCCACATCAGTTCATGTTGTAGAGGAGAAATTGCTGTCTTTTCCCATTTTCCTTTTCCTGACAGGAAAGAGATAAGTTGTGTTTTACAGAAAAGGAACCTTTTTTATGTGGGTGGCTCTATAAAATACTTGGGTGGATTGCTGTGTGTGACACTGGCCTCCTTACTGAGTTGTGTATTTATTGATGGTTCCCTTGGAAGATACGGAACTCGGTTGAAATATGGGGAAAGCACTCTTTTCTGCCCAGCAGTCTTTGTAGGTGACAATGCTGCTCAGTCCTGTTTTTTCTCTTCACCTTTCCTGGAGGTAAATAAGATGTTTAACTAGTGCCATGGTCAAGCGAACACATTTTAAATGCATGAAATGAATCAAAATATCATATGAGAGAAGGGAGTAATTAGAGTGCTGCAGTTACAAACAGGCTGATCCTGTAAAAAGATGAACTCCAGGTTATAGGAGGTCTTGGATTTAATGGTGTGCTGGCGTTCATCGCTAATGTGTGTGCCACTGCGCTGTGCTTAAGCGATATACGTGGGAACTCCTGAAAGATCCTCTTCACATAACTAATAAGCCACTAGAAATTCTTTAAAGGTTCACACCCTTTAAATAAAAGTATTGCCTCATTAGGAATATCAGAAAATAGAGAGTCTGAACAGAGATGAAAATGGAGCTTGTGACTTAACAGTTGAAATGCAAATCTAATTAGTCTGGTATTTTAAAGTATTAACAGGGAGCCATAAAAAAGATGGATTGGAATGAAGAAATTTGTTGTAAAGAAAATACTGGAGAGTGACAAAAGCCCAATTTATTAACACTCCATGGTGTGGAAACAATGAAAAGGGCATTAATTACTTTACTAGTACTTACTTTGCGCCATTGCCCAAAGTAATTGGTTTATTGACCTCTCTTTAATCCTAAATAGTTCTAAAAAATTAATTTTGATGGTGAAAATTAAGTTCTGTGAAGGAATGTAGACCTGTTTGTTCTGTTCTATCTTACCTTGAGTATAAGTGATACATTGCTGCAAACATATCTGACTATATGTGGAGGGTAGGATATCTGTACGTTTTTTGTCTCCTAGATCTGTGTATGCTGGCATTAGTTTTCGATCAGTGCCAGATATATTTATTTTTTAAAAAGAATTGGCTATGCTAAGATATATTTGGTATGCTCTTCTATTGTCAGTTTAATTTCAAGTATCTCTAAGTACATATTCCTAATAATTCATTCCTGGAAGGAAGTCCCTCATTTATAGTTATTATAAAAACTCCCCTACACATCTTCAGACTTCTGCAAGGCAGCACTTTGAAACACGTGTGTTTGGCTGTAATTTATTTTTCTAGATGTATTCCTTTCGTGTAAATAGTTTCAATCTTTCACACTTAGGCTATATATGTGTATATATATTATTCATAATGGGTTTTTTTTTCACTCTGTACTATTTATGAGTAATTATCTTTGGCTATATGGAGGCAGAAAATTAAATTAAATGTCACCAAGAAATAGATGTATGGAAGCAACTGGATTAAAATTCAGTGTGTACAAAATAGATGGGGTTTTTTTTCTGGGAAATTTTTAGCAGGTGTAAGATTACATTTCTGTGTTTGAGGAAGAGCTGAACGATCTATTACAGCTTATTTACGTTGATAAATTGTATCAGCCTTGAAACAGTGAGATGTTTCATGGAAGCTGATGGTCAGGTACCACTCGCCCATATTTTACATAGCCAAATGTAGATTTCTGAGTCACCAGGTTGTGACTGCGGTAGTATCCTGTTGTTTTCCTATTGCTTATTTGTATATTGATTAGCAATTTGTGATTGAAGAAGACTCTTTTTTTGCTAATTTTACCATAAGAATCTCGTTTGTTTATTTGTCATTGTCAGAATGAACAAGCACGTGGACTTTAATGACTGTAACTTTGGGGTATCAGTCTTGATATGCACCCGAAAGACAGATGTTGAATAGCAAACAAGTAATTTTGGCTTCTGTTTTGTTTGGAATACACTAAGGACAGAAAAGTTCATCATTAACAGCTGAAAGTGTGTGAAACCCCCGTGGAAGTCAATGTAATTACAATAGACAAGTGGTCAAAAAATGCCCCGTGAATATGTCCAAGTAGGAAGGCAGTTGATAAAGTGCAGTGTGTAACGCTGCTGTACACAGTAGAGTTTGATCGACAAAGTCAGTAAAATTCAGTATGCTGACACTTTTAGCTACAGAAAAAACAGCGCATGGCAAAACAGCAATATTACAGTTCTTTGAATACTGTTTTTTTCTGCAGTATCATGCACTCAAAATAGCTGCCTTCATTCAGGCTGTTTTAAACTTGTTTCCTCAAAGAAATGAACTGTATAACTGAGCATCTATCAAGTAAGTCTATTCATGTGCTCGAATATCTTCCTGAATTGTTCCCCCTCGACTTGAGCAGCTCTGGGTTGTCTTTCTCTACTCCTTCCTTCCTCGCCCCGCTTCCCTGCCTTTCGTTCCTCGCTGCTGGGCATTGAGCTCCCGCCTCGCCTGCAGGTGGGACCGCATCATCTCCTTCCCTCTCTCCTTCCAGGTTACCCAAGAACCATTCTTACTCTTCAGCTTCATTAGAAGACTCCTGCCTTCAGGCATCTGTTTACTTTTTCTGGCTTATAGTATCCATATAAAACAGTGATGTAACTTTATCATGAGAAATATGAACGGTCCCCACTCCTGTTGAGTTTATAATGTTCAGCTGGTTAGAAGATTTGCCTAAATTTAATGTGTAAACTGCAAGGGTTCAAAAAAGTTCAGTTAAAAGATGAGGTTGACTAGACTGCAAAACCTCAAAAGCTGCTAGGTTTGGAGAACCTCGTCATATATGTTCTACTTCATTACTTTCAATATTCAGAGAAGAATATCAGAAGGTACTTAGTGCTTCAGGTCTCTTGGGGTGTATTTGCTGACATGGGCCCTGTCTGCATTACTTGGATATATTAATGAGATATTTTGTTATAAATCTGTAGTACGTAATGGGAGAAAATTAAGTCTACTTATGTACTTGAAAAGTTACAAGGGAAAAAATTATTTTCTTGCATTGTTTGATGAGATGAGTAGGAGAAACAGCCTGCTTATTAGCTTGGGGGTTTATTACTTAGTTGTTTAAATATTAAATTGACATTTAACATTAATTTGAAACTGTGGTCAGTCTTTCTTCACTCCTTTGGTGGGAAGGGAGGGGAGGTTAAAACTGTTTCAAAGCTAGAGTAGCTTTTTCTGGATGTGTGATCTCTAGTCTTCATAATGGTAGCTGTTAATTCCATATGCCTTCTCTCTGACTTCTGCCATGCCGGGTGCTTAGAAAAGAAGCAATTTTGTTTTCTATTCAAACTGCACACTTGGTAAACTATTTAGCGATGATGTTCAGGCATCCTTTTTTAAAGGGTAGAGAGGACTTTATGCAGGAATGCTGTTCTTTAATGTAAGTAAATTGGTATCATGTTCCAGAGTAGCTAAGCACTAAATTTTCCTAGCGAGTATTCCTCCAGAAACATTCGCATGCTGCATTTTATTGTCTACAGGAGGTAAACTATTCTTGAACAGTATTAAAAATAAAAAGTGGTTTCAGGTTGGGGGGCGTGGGGGAGCGTGAGTAATAGCGTTAGATGCAGAATTTCCACCCTGTGTGTAAGGGATGCAGTGAATTAAGTTTTTTTTAGTATGCCTAACTCTTCAAATTGGCACCACAGCATCAGAACATGACTGGTGTTCCTACGGTCTGATACATTCCTCCCCCAGATCCCTGGGGAAAGCGGTGCGTGTTACCGCATTAATGTATTTTTATTTTTTTTTCAGGTTTAGCTCAGCTGGTTGTTGGAGGCAGCCTTTTCTGTGCAGAAATTTTTAGAGCATAATAAAGCTTTCATTCATCAGAAAGGAACCTGATGTTTACTTTTTTTGGCAGAATTCACCAATCGCTCACCAGTAAATCTAAAATAAAAGCAGACGCGTACAGATATTGAAGTGCCTCCTATACCCACTGTGCCTGGGTGCCTGGGGAAATTAGTCGTGTCAAGAGTGAAGGTAGTTGGCTTCAATTTGGACGGAGTTGCTCAGAAGTAAAAGTCACTCCCATGCGATGCTGACAAGGGATCTATGTGATGTTAATCCAGTTTGCAAGGTGGCAGGTGCTCTTACCTAACCAGCTCACGGGCGCATACGCACCCTGCACCGACCGCTTGACAGAGAAGCTGAGGCCAAAATACACATCGAAACTGGCCTAATTTCCCTTTAAAATGTGTTCCTGAGAAACAATAAGAAGACAAAGAAAGAATGAAGTAAACAGTAGAATTCCTGTTCTTATTTTATGCAAAAGAAATAGGGCTTGCGCTTTTTTTTCAATGCTGTGAATCAACACCTGTTTCAAAACACTTCACCACTGAAGAATGGAAGAATACCCAGTTGGCTTCAAAGCAGAGCTACACCTAACTATAAATAAATAAATAGAACTTGTTCCTGGCCATAGGGATGTTTGAAATCTCAACTTGAACTTTTCAGATCTCAGTATCTAAGTAAGCCCCAGAATTTTGAAGTGTTTGCAATTCAGACACATATTCTAATGTTGATTTTTGCATATACAATTTTGGGTTTATTAGTATAAATTCAGAGGATAATCTGGTCTTCTTTAGTTCAAAGCCTGTTTAATATTTAGAAATTTGAGGTAAGAAAAATGTCCTCCCGTGCACATCTCATTGTCCAAAGGGAAATTTCTCTCTGTCACATTCTTCAGCATTTTGTCTTCTCTGGTTGCTCAGGAAACTAGCATCTCCTGAGTCTGCTGGTTTCTGCTCCCTGCCCTGCCTGGGTACTGATACTCATCTGCTGTCCTGGCTCTGAAAACACTCCATAGTATTTCAGACCCAAATGATATAATACTTTTATATTAGTGAGTACATCACAGCACATCACCACCTCAGACTGAACCTAACATCTTTTAAACAGATTCAAAGACCCAACAAAGAGAAGAATTTTCTCTCCGTTAATGAGTTTAGTGGTAGCTAATCTTGTTATAAAGACTTTTAGATGATTTTGTAAATAGTAAGGCTTTAAAAGGAAAATGTCTACAAAGCTGTACTAGATCCATCCAACAAAGAGACTGTATCATTCGTTTCAAAATGTTAATGTTTTTTGTCTCTTTGCCTTCATTTTGGTCAAGCAATCCCATATAAGTCATCTCCGTGCAGCCATTATTTATAGCTAATAGTCTCCTTTAGCTGCCAAACCGAAACTAGATCTCCTTCACTCTTGAGCTGAAAGCGCTTTTCTTTCTACAATGTGCTGGAAACGTGCCAATTTACCAGTTCCATTAACTTAATGAGGTCTGACAGCCTGCAGCAAATTTTCTCATAATCTCTCTTGGATTTAAATTTGGTGCTGCACAAACAACTGAGTGCAACCAAGTAGTTGCTTCTTAACTCTATATATTCTAAGCAAAATTCCTTACACATCTTAAATACAAAGCAGGCTTGAGTCTTTCTTTTTTGTGGGCAGTTTTTTTATCATGCAGCAATTATTAAATTGACTGATTAACTTACTTTTTAATCTTAACAATCATCTGAATGCTGTATTTGTGCTGACCTGTTAAATATCAGTATTAAAACTTCAAGTGATTTAAGTGCAAGTGATTTCAAGTGTAGTACTGTTGGTGGTGTGAGAAGGATGGTATTTATTTATTTTTATAATACACCTGAATAGTTATATGAGCTGTGAGGTTATGTCATGATTTTCACAGACTAATAAATAATCACTCTTATAAGGTCAACAGTAGTTTTAATGCAAGGTTAATCCTTAGCTTCTGTTTCTTAATACTTCCAATGATTACTGTTCACTAAAGGCTGTAGTATGTTACTAGAGTCAAGAGAAATGGAATTGCTTGGCAAATTAAGCAGGACAAAAGTAAAATCTTGCTTTCTTTTGCTTGAATTCTACCTTCCTACCAGTGACAGTGATATGCTGAAGGCAAAGATGAAAAAAACAGGATTATTACTCATTGCAAGAATAGTCGGTTCTTATTTGTATTTTTTTAGTACATCAGATTTCCATAACTCTGGTAAACCACTTTAAATTTAACAGCATGGTAATAGAAAATTGCTAGTGACATACTGCACTTTGAAAATGAGCTTGTAACAAAGGTTTGATCTGAATTTGAAATTGCCAGGGGTATTTCCCTTCGCTGTATTAACGCTTCCACTGTGAAGGTTTTACTCGCATTAGCATTTCCCAAGAAGCTGTAAATTTTGTCTTGAAGTGCTTTGGACATTACGAGACCTCAGTACTCAGGGTAGAATGTATATCAGAGGAATCTTAAATTTGAAAGTAGGTGACAAAGCATCTCAAGTAGAAATATAACATCTCACACTGTTTATCTGGAGGGTCGCCTTGCACGGGCTTTGTGTATTTTGTATTTTATCACTACATTTGTAAGTATTAACTTCACCATATAAATAAAGTCAGGCTGAACATTTGTACCTCAGCACAGTCCACAGTCTTTTGGTTAACATCAAATTCTGCAAAATTAATGTGTTAGGCCTCTGTTTAATCTGGTTTTTTGTCCTAAAACAATCTTTCGGTGAGCTATTTCTGCTTTACCAGAGGGAAAAACCCTTAGGCCTCATCCTTACAAAACCTTACAAGGGTGCTTTACCTCACATGAGGTATTGCCCAGTGCACTCAATGGAAGTGTTCATATATTCATAGCACATGGAATTGCAACTGCAAGATCTTTTTAGTTAAATTAGAATGTCTTTTGTTTCTGACTCCTGGAGAGACTCTTTCTTGTAAAAACACATCAAGTTTTTCTGTGTGCAAACTCCATGGAAAATCTGAATGACTGTTGATACTTAGGTAACAAAGCAGTCCAAACGAGTCGAAATTAAAAATTCAACGTACATGTACAACATTGTATGGAATGAGTATTAACGTCTCGCTCTTCATACTCGAGCCATGTTTTAATGGAGAGAGCAGGGAAGTCACCTGTATGCAACCCCCCAGCTTTAATCCTGCTTTTCCTCAGCCAGTGCTAAGTGCATAACTAGAAGATAGTTTGAGACCTGTTTTTCTATCTTTAATGTGGGTCAGCTCTCATGACTTTTTATGACCAGTCTCATCATGTCTATTTTGGGTCATATTCTCAGTTCAAGTCCCAGCTCCTCAAGACAATTGATTTGTAATTTCCCATGAAGAAGTAGTTGAAAGAAAACATTGATTTTGCCCTAATGCTTTAAATGCCGGAAACACTTCTTTTTTTTTTTTTTTTTTTTTTTTCCTTTAAGTAGAAATAAATCACATAGTTTGGAGCCCCGTACATGCCTGAAACCAACCAACATGCTGATAGTATGGTCATTTACAAAAGTTTTTATGCTTCCCAGCATTTTCCGCCCCCCCCTCAGCCAAGATCTTTCTTGAGTCCCTGAACATACTTGCTTGAGCTTAATGTCCGAGTTTAAACACTATGGTATGTTTTGTTGCAGTTGTGATGCCTTATGCTCCCTTAAGCAAGTGCATTGCACAGTCTGGGGGAAAGGAGGTTTTAGGGGTGTGGAGGGAGGTGAAGGGGCTTTGTGTCCTGCTGAAGCATTGAACAGTCTTGTAGCAAGGCTGGATGTTTCTTGTTGTATTTGTGAAAATGTTCTGTCAAATTACTTGTCTTGTGTTAGCTCGGCTGAATGCAAGCTGCTTGAAGTGATTGCAGATAAAGTGAAATATTAAAAGAATGAAAACATTCTTCAGGACACATACCCTTGAGACAGGCAGGTACTGTTAAGTTTGCATGAACATCAACATAGCAAGACCATGTGGCCAAGTGGTGTTTAATGTCATCTATATATCAGCCAGTTCTGCTGTGGATTAATGAACTTAGACTATACCATTCACTTATTTTTAACATCAGTGAGCGTAGTGAGGCTGTGTTCCTGTAAACGACCCTGTTTTTATAAAACCAGTCGTTTTTAGAAAATGCATCGATTTCTTGCATGGAACAGCAAATTTAAAGGGAAATCTGTATAATTGCAAAGCTTTGTTAAGAAGACTACATTAAATACAAAAAGTGAGCGATGGAAGTGAAATGTGTGTGGAGGTGTTAATAGGAGAGAAAATTAGCAGCTATAGAGAAATCTATCCAAACCTTCTTTTTTGTTTTAACACAGATTTTACATTCCTATTTTGTCACTATGTCACACAAATGTTGCCGTTCACAGACACAGAAAAAGCTAGGAGGGCTAGGGACTGAGAAAATCTGCTGTACAGGCAGGTTTGAGAGCAGATGCAGGGGCGCATTTGGCTTTTGTGCTTTGGCTCTAACCGTAAACCAGGGCTTTCTTCCTGTGCAGACCACTGCTTGTTCTTTGTGCCTTTATAAGCAGAGATGCCTGAATATGTTATGACTGAATATTAATATATATATGATCATAAATTGGGAAATTACCTGTTTTATGTTTGTGCATGCATGCAAGTTTTCTTTGCACTTTAATTCATTGTGCTTGCAGGAAATGCTGGGTTAGAAAAATGTTTTTTCACCAGTACATACCTCCCTTTTTTTTTCTTCATGTTCTCGTTCTTGATTTGTATTTAAAAAAAGAGAAGGTATTAAAGTAATTTCATGGGACTCAGAATTTTTGGCTTTGCCACAGGCTTCCTGGGTAACCTTCAACAAATTGCTTAATATACTACATTTTGACAGGGGTGTGGAAAAAGGTGGTTATGTGAAGCAAGAAAATATTTGATTATGTTTTCTCAAATGAGAGATCTCCATAATAAATCTACCAAACAAGTCAGGCACAGCAACTTCTAATGAACCCTTAATTTGTAAGTCTTTTTAATAGGATGGAATTATCCTCACCAGCAGATCTGAGTATTTCTAAGAAAATGCACTTTGACTTTTTAGAGACAACCTCAGCAGATGTTCAGGCAGCTATCCAGGTATCTAAAGAAAATAGAAGGAATTCCAACCCACTGATGTCAATAGCAAAACTTTTATTCACTTTGGCAGGCCAAGATTTTACTGTCACAGGTCTGTGCTAACCCTTGTGGAAGAACAGCTCTCCGCAAATGGATGAAGATGCGATATAATCTTAGAGCACATCCTCTTGTATTATGACCTCTCTGCCTTTTATGTTCTCCTCAAGAACTGGTGTGAATCCATAGCTGAACACTTAACTTTAGGATGTGAGAAAAACAAAGCATAAATGCTCTTCTTGACATTCCCTTGGTTCTTTTTCACTAGCAGATGATTACACATTTGATACTTTCTGAACACCGATTTGAGCACTGGCAATGCCAGCATATATGTTGTCATTTTTCATGTTTAAAGATAGATACCACCATGCTGGATACCTTTCCTGAGCTTCCAAGAACTATTCAATCTTCTCTAAGCACATTTTTTTAATAAAAAATTCATTACCATTGTAAATTGTTTGAAGTCTTGAGAAAAGAGAGAGTATGTTCTTGTCGAATTCAGAAAAAAACTATGTGCTCTCAGGTCAAAAGTTCTCATGTTCAGCACTCATTGCCAATTATCTACTTAGGTGAGAGTTCATTACAAAAACTAAACTAAAAAAAATATATGTTATTATATAATCCACATGTTTTTATTTAAGGCTTTCCTAGTAACTGAGTAACATATATAAGTAACAAATAATAGGGCAGATATTTTATACCAGTGGATTCATACCAGTTATTTTAGCTATCTCATTTAAATTCTCTGTATTGCCACTGACTGAACAGGATACTTGGACTTCTGTCTTTTGGGCCTTCAAGTTAGATGTATATCTGCTTTGGTTTTAAGTGGAAAAGCACCTTGAAGCTTACACGTTGGTCCTGTATATAAAATTCTTGCAAGAATCAACAAACTTGAAAGGGCCTGACCTCATTTACAGGATACAGCATTTCCTCCATTTTGTATTCCACTTCTTTTTTCCTTCAAACCAACTGCTTTAATATTCTCCTTACCTGAAAAAAAAGTGAACCAAACCTGTAGTTCAGTAGAAGCACTCCAACAATAATCAAGCATATATATATATGTATATTTATATACACACATAGGGAAGAAAATAAAGCTATTTTTTCTGTTAAAACTGTGAGGATTGTGCTACTGCTACTGATAAATCATCTTCTGGTGTACTGGTTAGCATGAAAGGAAGTGAGATTCCATTTCTTTATCTAGAAGTTCATGTTTATGAAATTCAAAATAATAAAAAAGTGTCTTTTGAAAACTAGATAGGTTTTTTTAGCCTTATTAGATATACTTATTTTGTAAGAAGTCAGTATGGTAAAGGACTGTCCAGATACAGTTTAGACATAGTTTAATTTGTGATGCAGCTCTAATTATTTAAGAAATGCCCAGTATTGTAATTGAAGGTGAACTTTTACAGTGCTTTGCTTTAATAATTTCAAGTAGTAGAATAAAAACAGGCTTTGGGACAGGTCTTTGTACTATAAAAAACTGGCTTTAGCTCATTAGCACTTTAATTTTATCTGAACATGAACACGAGAGTCTCTCAGACTCATCCAAATCTCATGAGTTTTCAAACTGGGTCATGAAGGCCTTGTGGGAAAAGAGTTTAAGCTGATTTTTTGTTTGGTTGGTTTTTCCTGCTTCCAATGCAGACTGGAAATTCTGTGAAAATGTTCTTTATTGTGGCATTTCATCATGGGTGATTTAGGTCTTGGCTTGCAAACAGAAGAAATAATATGAAGAAAAGATACTTAAGCCCTTCTAAATGCGAAAAGTCCAAGAGTTTTCCAAAGACCAAACTATTTGTTTCTGGTTTGGTCTGCGATTAAGTGAAATGATTTCTGATTCAATTAAAGACCAGACTTTTATAGGTATAAGGCAACTCTGAGACAGATGGGTAGTCGGCAGGATTTGCCTAAGTGTTTTGTAGTTAGTTGTCTGTCTGCATCTGTAGGAATTTGTTTAGTACGCGTAAAAACATCCAGCGCTACTAAAGTGCTAGAGGCTGAAATTCTCAGTTGCTTGCAAAAAAGCACGTTTGCCTTGCCATTAAGCCCTGCTGCTCTTAAAAGATGTAACTTTTCATAGGTCTCCCACTGGCATTGCTACAGGGATAAATTGCCCACGGGACCAGCAGCAGTCGCAGCTCCACAGAGCTGCTTGCCAAGAGACAGCAGGCCCGGCCCGAAACAAGTCATTGCCGAGCCCCGGACCTCGGAAACGCACAACGGAGTCGCTGCGTCGCGCACGCTGTCGTCCGGCATTTTCTGCCCACGAGGAGCTGGCAGCGCCTGGCTCTGCCGTTTCGCGTAAGCCGGCGAACAGTCACTGATTTTCCACAGTCCCCGTTACAGCGCTCCGGGGTGGAGTGTCTCCGCCTGCACTCACCTCCTCCCTTCCCCAAACCTGTTTGCCATTTGTCCGGTTTTGGTTGAATTTTAAGCAATTTATCAGCTTGGTTTTCCTTGCGTTCTGACCAGGCTGTTGGTTCATATTTAAAACAGAGTTAATGATGTGACATTAAGTATTATGATAACCTGGTAGTTGCTTACTATAGGATATTTAATGGGATTTTTAAGTGGAAATCAGGATACGTGAATTGTTTGTCAACAAATCTCCAGGAAAATCAATACAAACTCAGAAATGCTGGGAGAAAAGACAGCTTAGAGTTTCTTCTAATGCTCGTTCTTTCTTCTGTATTCTAAAAGCCTTGCAAAAATTGAGTAATAAAAATATGTAGGGGAAAAGAAGGCGGGGGGGAATATCCCATGCACTCGCACTTTTGAATGTGGAAAAGCCTAGAACCTCGTAATTACTTGTTTGCGCAAACACCAGTGGTGTTATTCAGGCTCTTGTTAAGGTCTCAGTAGATTAATCCAGTGAGAGTATGCTTCCATAAACTGGGAGGAGAGAAAAATAATGGGAATAAAAAGGGCATATGAGGGGGAAGAGCAAATATAGCCTCAGAGCCTGGCTTAGCTGAAACTGCCCCATCCACAGGCGGAATCCACTCGGCTTGCTTTCTCTTTCCACACAAGCCAGGGAGGAAAGCAGTGTTAAACCTGCACAGAAAGCCCTTCAGTGGACTCGGGCCATGCCTACTCCCATGCTTTTCGGCATCATTTCAAAGTTCCTAATTGTTTTTCAATCCCCAAAGAGAGCAGGATTGTAATAATAATGACTGAAATTAATGACCTGAATAACATAAACTGTCAAGTCATCTCTCCACTCTTCTTTTGAGGGTAGCATTGCACATTAGAACCTTCAGTGCCTATAAAAACTGTGATGCACTAGAAAACAAATGAGACTGATTTTGTTTCAGTGTTCCTGCATACACTTAGCCTACTCTCCTCTCTGCTCCTGGCCTGTGCAGAACTCATGGATGTAAAGACATACAGAAGGTGTAAAAGTAGCTGGTAGAAAAGTACTACTGATTTTCAGTGCGCTTTTTCACATTTCCCCGCTTTCTCAGAAGATTTTCAATGAGGAATCACTGCTGATGTCTATTGAAAGCCTCCTCGTTAATCATGATTTTGATTTCTCGTGACCTTAAAATACCTTCTTGATTCTGGCATTTTCAAAATCAAAATTTACTCCTTTTTTCTCCAGTTCTTGCCTGCAATTTCCATTAACTTACTTGCCTTGTATTCAATGAATGCTTTTATATAAATATATGACTATGCATGTTAGCTTATATAAATGGGTATTTTTAGGATATAATCATTCAAAGCTGGAAAAAAATTATGATCTTGTACTACCAGTGTACCTGCAAGTGGTTTGGTAAGTCTTTTTTCCTCCAAAGAATCCTGGTCCCACAAACGTTTGAATGAACAAGTTTTTGCTTGGTTTTCGGGCATTCCTATCGTTAGTTTAACACAGAAAGCACAGCTGCAAAACTAGTAACTACATTGAAAGCCTAATTTTGCTGTGTTCCTATTTAGCGTTCGTGCTCTTCCAAATACGAGGGGTATATTCTCTGAATTGTGTCCCATAGTGAAGAGATGCCATGCAGCCAAAGAGTAAGGAGAAACAGAAAAAAGTTATATTGCAGTATTGCTGCAAGGTGGCAAGGAAGGAAACGTGTTCGCATGATTATTGAGCAATAGCATGCAGAGCGAAGACATCCATGAGGTTGGATCAGTAGAGTCCCAGTAGGCTGTGAAGGGCTGTGAAAATGAGGGTAAGCTTATTTATGACTGATACAACAGAGAGGAGGAACCACAGGACAGATGCAGAAAACATAAAGGGGAGGAAAAGGTAATTGGAAAGTGTAGGAAAGTCAGAGGAGAAGAGAGGGACCAAAAGCTAACGTGAAGGAAGGCAGCTAGAGAAGAGAATTGGCTTACAGTGGTGTGGAGAGAAAAGAGGACAGCCTCATGCAGTGCTCTTTTAAATAAGACTTTCAGGATTGCTTATCTAATTAAAGCAGTGGAGCTCTGATTTGAACCAGCTGAGGGTTTGGCTAACTGCTGCTGATTCTACCCCTTTTGCAGGTGAGATACTTGTGGGGGGGCTTGAGTTTGTGTGTGATATCTCACACCCAAAAAAAGGAAATTATTGCAGTAGTTTTAATGCCAAGCAAGATATCTCTCTGCTTTCCTAAGTAATGTTTGCCACATGTTTTGTGGTATGATGGATGATGTCAATTGTGTAACACAAAAGGTAGCATTGCTGAGCCCTCCTTAGTTCCACTACTAGTGTGTTCCCTCAAATGACTGTCCCTTCTGGGCAGTAGGAACTCTTCTGGGTATTGGTAGTTTAGTTTTTATTTCCATTTAACTTTCTCTGTGCTGATACATACCAAGAGAACGTATTAGTTCTTTGAATACTGGATTACTTGACTGTATAGATACCCTTGAAAAAAATATTTCTGGAATAAATAGAGCCCACCTGAAACTGGCCAGGATCAAGAGACTCCTATCCCCTACGCAGAGTGTAGTTGAGCTGATGCTCAACCTGTATGGAGGAGATGTTGCCTTGCAGAAATGTGTGTTGCAAAAACGTAAAGTTACAAAGTAGGCTGATACTTTTAACAAAGTACTCAACCGTAAATCAATCTGTAAACGTCATCATGTATTTACACAATGAGATAAGAATATTAAGCAAAATATTTTTTCCGTGTAACAGAACTTAAGTTGAAAGGTACAACAGGCTTGTTATCAGTTTCTCAATGGAGAGGGAGAAAGTAATTAAAACACATGCTGTTTTCCATATCTAACTTATGAGAGAATAATTCTAGGCCAGAAATACGTTGCTGAGCTCTGCTTGTGCTTTGAAGCCACAGAAAGAAATGGAGTTCACATACCAGAGTAGTTAGTCCCAGCCAGTTTCTGCCTCCAGCATATCAGCTCATAAAATTTCCCCTGTCCTTTTGCAATAGTAATAACATGGCATATTCTTTAACTATTAAATTGAACAGGAGAACTCGGATGTTTCAGGTCAGATTTTCCACATAAAAGATATCAACCTAGTTAATAAGTGCGTGTCTAGAATTCTCTTCAATATACAATCTACACTTCCTGTCCTGAGTGTTTTCTTGTATGTACAAGTTTTTCAAGTTTCTGCTGATCCCTTGATATGCTAAGCAAGTGTGTAAGTTCAGGTGTGTGTTCTCCCATTGACTTCAATTGGTCTGCTCATGCATGCAGTCCTACCCCCGCTTCGGCGAGATGGGGGGGGTTCAAAGCAACTCGGTACGTTTAGGCAGGAACTTTTGCACAGGATGTGCTTTAGAGAAGGGTTTATCTAGCTAGCCATTTTGAACACATAATTCAGTAAATGGGTTACAGTCCACATTTTTAGTGGCTTTCAAGTTGCGAAGTGCCTCTTCCTTCATACCATTTGGTTGGTAGCCATCTGGTTACGTGTGGAATAGGTCAGATTGTCAGAGTTATTTAGGTACCTCATGAGATTTTTCAAACTGTGGATCCCGACCTCATTAGATGGGCTGATAGACATTTTTGGAAATCCCAGTGGGGATAATCGTAGGTGCTCGTATGCAAATATCATCTTTGGCTCACAAGAGACAAAGGTGAGATCTGGATCTGAGCATCTGCAGGACTAAAGTGAAGCAAGGGAGGTTGTACTTGAAATTGGACTGCAGCTTTAAAAAGCTGTAGTGATAATAGGATGAAGGTGAAGCAGTTGAGGATCTGATGTTAAATTTCCCATAATATGCGAGTTTGTGAAAAAATCAGTCTTTGGTTTGAAATTATTTTAAAAAAAAAAAAGTCGTGGTGACTATTATGTTTATTGAGATTTGCTAACACACTATTTGACATATCAAATGTTAGTCATAAGAGAGAATTGTGCTAATAACACAAATTCTCTCTTACACTCTCTGTTCTCCCCAAATCTTTCTTTGCAAGTACAATTACATAAAACAGTTTTAGCAAGCTATTTCAAAAGGGCTCAGATTTTTTTTTAGGTTGTCTCTCTGGTTATTGTAGTGCAAAATTTTAGCCATGACTGCATTTTTTGGATGCTCCCACAGCATGCCCAGTAGCTAAGACTGAATTCATTTTCACACTGCATTTTTCTAATGTTCTCAGGCAGCTACTTCTTCACTTGAAAAAGAATCAGGTGCCCATCAGTGCCACTTTAGAGAGACTATTCCTATGAACTGCCACCTTTTCAGGGAGGTACAGAAACACCCTTGCTTCTCATCAGGCGACACGACAAGAGTACCACTGCACTGAACTGCAGCCAATAAAGGGGTGGAGGTTGGATTACCACGGGTAAATACTGTGTGTGCAGATGAGTGATCTTGCAGTAAGCTTAAAATTATCTTCCCTCTTCTCCTTTCAGCTGTCCCGGGCTGGTTGGTTTAGGATTTGCTCTAAAATAGTACATCGGTGTAGAGATTTAGTGTAACCCACCATCATACTTTTATTTCACACTGAGCCCGTTTCTGGTTTTAGTCATACCATTGTGTCAAGTATGTGAGTGAATTTCTGGAAGTACTGGAACTATGACCCTGACAAGGTATAGACTAATGCCTCTTGACAATGCTGATACTCCCATCCATTCTTTTACATTGTGTTTTTTTATTAAAAAAAAAAAAGCCTATGTTTTAGGATTCACGTTTGAACAGGCTATGCTGGGTTTGGGCTTGTTTTTTTTTTTTGTCCAGTGAGCTGTAAGAGAGGCTAAAATGGTAGAGAAATTGTTGGGGATCTTAAAAGACAATAAATCAATGCTCTTTATAGCATCTTAATGCTCTTACGTATTTCTGAAGAGAAATTATCGCTAATGTGTTGGTATTAGTTCTCCTGTTGCCTGATTAAGGAGTTTATAACCTTACGGTGAGACGACAGGCTGCTAGTTACTTCTTTCCCAGTGAAATATAGCCTGATATTCAAAACCAGAGGCCTGTGTTTGCCAGGTCTTGCTCTATAAGAGAGATCCTAATCTCAACAAGATAAACGGCTTAAATAAAAGTTGATGAAAGAACAGTCCGAATAGTGGATTACGCTCTAACAGTTTTACAGTGCTTTGCTTTAGGACAATTCTGTGCTTGTGTCCTTAGGGAAGTTGGTCGAAGAGCTGAAGTTTTCAGTGTTTACAGAATTGTATTCATCTTGTTTTTTACCAAGTTAGTTTCTGTTCAGTACTTGCATATTCATTTTCATTTTGTACTGGGAAGAAATTATGGGGAAAGGGTTAAGAGTATGCTTGCTCTTCATCTGTTTTAAATCCATAAATGTGAGCCCCTGTGCTGTTTCTAGGTTTCAGATTACGCTCTGTGATTTATAGGAAAAGGCTGTTCTCCACAAGTTGAAATCCCATGTGTTTCTCCACCATTGTAAAATAACAAATCCTTGAGAATGCTTCCAGTTGCAAAAGTTGCAGTTTTGAACTACATTTGTAACTGCTTTTTTTCCTGAAGTGATGGCATTGACGTGGGAAGTGAAGTCCCCTTGTCCTAATGCTGTCTGTTCAAGGTTTGCCATGCTTTTCATTGCAGTTTACACAAACTATAGCAACACCCTTATGTTTATAGTCTTGTATCACTTTATTTTTGGAGGATACACCCACCAAAACGTGCAGCTGTGAGCAGACCCTTATATCATTCTGCATAAATTACATCCAGAGCCCCTACAGAGATGGCAGGCCAGAAGCTGCGGTGACCTAACAGTCCATCAGCTTCCAGTCCGTTCCAGTGTCCCATGGTGTAAATAGCGCAGAATTTGGCCTCGTGTTTTTCAGCTGATTTCTGTGGCAATGATGGGGGTTTTTTGGATACAGTATGATTTCAGAATATAGTGCTTAGAAAAGGCTTCACAGCAGCGACTTCCATCTTCTCTTTTTCATTATTAAATGGCAGGAGAATCTACAAATCATCTCTGTAGCTGAAAACAAAATGGAAAATGTTAGGATTTCTGAAATAGTATATCAAGGATTTTGGTAATGTAAATATTGCTATTCAGGTCAATGGCCTGTTCCTTTCAGATATTTTTTCCTGCTTTAATTCCTGTCTCTGCAACAGAAGAGCTGCTTTATTTTGTTAGTCACAACAGTGTAATGACTTTCATTTGTGTGGAACAGCTGAGATACTCCCTCAGTTTACCTCTTTTGCCTTGGTAGAATAGCCTGAACTTGTGAGGGTGTGTGAGTGAATCTAACCTCTTGCCTATGATTGGTTTTACAAAGAAAAGACAACTTTTTTTGCCTCTATTCACTATTATTTAAAAATACACTTATTACTGAGATGCAGGGAAAAAACCTGAAGGACGTTCTGGCTAAAGTCATTGCGTGAGTTTGAAGAAGTAGCAATGCAATATTGGTTTGACCTTCCATGGATCCCCTGTGAACTGCATCAGTAGGTGACCTAATAAAAGCTTATTTTTTTTGTCTCAAAAGAAGAGGTTAAATGGGATGATGTCAGTAGCATTATGTGATGAGTCTTAATTAAGATGTGGGATAGAGCGTATATTAAATTAGCATGTTAAAGTATTATGTAGAGTGGAAATAAATAATTGAGAATTCTTAATGAGTTGATCATAATTTTGATGCTTTTACATCTCAAACTCGGCATTAGATATTTTTGTGTACAGGTTCTATCTGATGTATATTCTGGGCAATGCAATTTAAGTCAAACAGAAAAGCCAAACTCAGCCTTGAGTTTGCAGTGGTCTTATAACTCCCTACAACGAATACAACAAAGAGCTACTGTGTAGTGTTAACAACTTCTTGAGCATAATGAAGTAGTGTAACATCAGCTGGTTTAATATTCAAAGGTTATTGCAATTTTAATAGGCCGACAATAGATAGGCAATTAACCATAGGCAATATGTTTTTTTCTTCCTAGTATTGCTGATTGTAGCCCTGCATTTCCTTTTATAATTTATAATTGTGAATGTCAAGCTCTGCAAAAAATACTTTTTTTAAGCTGAAAAGATCGCTCTTAAACAGATGTTGCAAAATAATAATATCCATGGCTTTCCATGTGCACTGAACTACAGCTCTGTTGTGTTCTGTCTTCAACCTCTTTAGAAAAGGAGTTTAATGTGTCAGACTATGTCTGTAAGACAGTGCCGTACATTATTATTTACTTATCTGTGATCTCATTTGTGTCTAGATACTTTCAAATTGCTTGACCTTGAAACTGTGTAAAAAAAAAAAAAGCAACTGCCTTCTGACTCAACAAGTTGCAGAGAGTGAAGAGCTGAATAAAGGTTCACTGTGATTTGATATGGGTATCAATATCAATTGGTATTTGATAATGATATCACCAAAGTTGGGGAACAATAGCCAATTTTGACAAAATAGGAACAGGTTTTTATATTTTTCCTGCTTTCTCTACAGCGTATTTCAGTCCCTTCCAAAAACAATTTTTACTTCCTTTTTTTGTTTGTTTGTTTGGGGTTTTTTTTTGTTGTAGTTTTTTTCCTCCATGTCCTTTGTGCAATTCTTCATACCCTGGTAGCAGACATAAGTAAAAATAGAATTGTGAAAATACACAGCAAAGGCGATTTGGGATGTACAAGAAATCTCATGCTCTTGCCTGATTTCGACACAGACTTTTATAGTAAGGGTTGTATTCTTAGGTAGCATCATTGTGGGCAGACCACAAAGGAAATCTCTGATACTACATGTGTTTGCCCCTGCATACCGTTAGTTCTGAAAAGGTATGCATGGTCTTTATTCTAGCTACAGCAATTTGTCTTGGTTCTAGACATGCTATACGTTGGACCATTTCCCCCAAGAGAAGTTGAACAAATTTGAGCATTGCACTCCAAAATCCTATGTTGTTTACGTATTCTGGATCCTATTCTGTTTAGCTGGAAACCAGTTTTTGTTTTATTTGTCCGGGTATGCTGAGGAATAGAGGGACAACTGGGAATGGAGTAGAGGTCAGCATGCTTGAAAACTTTGGTTTTAATGGTGTGTTTATCTTCCTTATCCTGTGTCCAGTCTCCCAGTATCACACAAATGCTTTGCAGAAAGCTGTTCTTGAAAATTCAGTTGTAAAATGATCCACCTGGAGTTACAGCAATATAGTCGTGCAGCAGTATAGATATGGGAGAGTTTGTATTTTGGGTGAGTTATGAAGCCAAGCCCCTTGTAAGACTTGTGTTCCCTATCAGAAAAACAGCTTCCAAAAACTTCTGTGCTTCATGCCATCTCTTGCTGGTCCACATGGCAGTTATTATTTTTTACCTGTGCTAACTAAAGTTCAGGAGAGCAGTGGTTCTTTCCCTTCTCAGGCCTGCATTTAGATATTTGTTTCAGATTGCCTTGATATGAGCATATTTTAAAGGGCTAGACTGATAAGCTGTATTTTCCAGAGTCACTCTGAGTCTCAAGTTGCTATTAGTGCCTGAAACAAGTCAGGTCACTTGAGCTTGCTGTCCCCTTTCCATATAACCCCCCCACCTCTGGCTTCCCCAGCACCCCTCAGGGACCTCTCCCAGGCCACTGGTGCAGAGCTCCGGATCCTTTCTGACCTGCCGAACGCGGCCCATCAGGTTTCCCACCAGCGGCTGTCGCTGGGCAAAGGCTGCCCACGCGGGAGAAGAGCCCCGGCTGAAGCCGGCGCGGGTGCCTTTCTCCAGCGGTGCGCCGTCTCTGCCGAGACGCGGCTGGGAGCTGGGGAGATCACATCGCGCCCCGAGCTGTGGTTGCGGAGCTGCCCGCCCCTCGGGGAAGCCGCGTCTTTCCGATGGCTTCCCCCGTTTATATACCGTGCTGCGATGGCGTGACTATGAAAAACCTACACAATTTTTTTCCTTTTTAAAGCATTTCTCATAACAGTATGCTATTTTTATGATTAACTGAAGATATTAAAACATCAAAATCCTCCAAAGGCAATGTTATTTTTTAAACTTGCTCTTTTCTGCATATCTCTTAAAAACCCACAAACCAAGCTAAACCTGACTATCTGTAGAGAAAAGAGGATTGCTGTAACTACATGAAAGGATTTCTGAGTTAAGCCTGTGACTTTTGAGATGGGAGACATGAAAGCTGCTGTAAAATAAAATATAGATCTGTTAAAAGATGGCTGTGGATTTAAAATTACATATTTTAAATTAAAAAAAGACCAACCACAGATAGTTGGGAGAATATATAGTGGGGGAGGAGCTTACAAATGTTAATTCACCTTAAGCTAATTCCCCTGAGGCTATGTTCGCATTCAGTTAATAATAACCAAGATGTTTACTGGCTGAAGGGTTCACCAAAAGACTGAATTTGACATTACTCTTTGAGTATTCTTGCAGAGCAATTTTAAAATTTATAATCACTAATGCTCCTATGGAAAGTGAGCCCCTGCAGTGCCCTAGGTAGGGAACAGAAATTACATTATGGCATGTGCATTTAAGTCAAAGCAGCTTATATTTGCAAAATTAAACACTTGAAACATACTATTCTATAGAAATTATTGATTGAACATCTTCATAGGAATCATTTGCTGCTGACATTGAATTACTCAGTGCTTAGATGAACAAATGCATTTGATGAAATCTTGTGTCCATGACCGATTTGCAAGCATGAATAAGAGTTCAGTAGACTTAGATCTTTTGTAACCAGATTACTTGTTTGCCAATAATTACTAGAATGCCTTTGCTAAGACCAAAGAAGTTTTAAAAATCTAGCTTACCTGCTATTTGTGATTCTCCTTGTTCTACATATATTATTATTTCTGTATTCCTATTGCATTCAAACCTGTGAAGACCCTGGAGGTGAGGACTGTGGGGGGTAGCTGAATTAATTTCATTTGTCTTGTCGCTAGTTTCTAACTTTACTTTCACGAACGGATGGGAAGTCCAGAGGGCAAGGTCTAGTAAAGAATGTCTGTCATTAAAAATAAACACATTCATACATTGAAAATGTTATGGGAGCGTTTATGTAAACACGAAGCTTGGCTGAAGCCCATTTAATAAAACTTCAGTTTTGTAACTGGTTTGCTCTTCAAGTGTCGTCATACTTTTCTAACGCTTATGGGCAGCTTTTACTGCTTGGTGCTTAAGATGGTTTTTGTGAATCATTTATAGGCCAGGGCATAGTTTGAGAGCCCCTGATAAACGTAATATAATGGTGGCAAACAACAGTTGCCAAGCTCTAGCAACAAATGAAAGGAAAAGCTGAGTAGCCCACATTATTTGAAATAATCAGTGATTCTGATTTTGTTCCTGGGTACAGTGATCAAGCATTTCCTATTACAGAATACACAGCAATGCAACCAAATCCCTTTTAACTTATCGCATCTAAAATGTTGCCCAGTATGGAGAAACTCCTATCAACTGTAATGGGCAGGGAATGACAGAATGTGTGAAAAGACAAAAGTAACCTTGAGCCACAGCAAATTCTA
Organism: Aviceda cuculoides; assembly: GCA_035590195.1. Lineage (NCBI taxonomy): Eukaryota > Metazoa > Chordata > Aves > Accipitriformes > Accipitridae > Aviceda > Aviceda cuculoides. Next base: position 12,527,262 of record JAVJGG010000021.1, read on the forward strand.
TATCAAAAGTGCCTGGAGGACTACCGATGAAAGATTTCATTAAACTTAAGTGCACTAATGAAATGGCTTAATGTAGCTACTCTGCATCTTGTCCGTCAGGTTTTGTGACAAGGGACACTTTTCAGTGCCCTAATGGGAAAAATATTTCAGTTCACATGCACAACATATTATTAAAATCTGATGTGTTAAAGATAAAGTTCAAGTCTAAATAATGATTAGTGCCAAAAACTTCAGGCCAACCAACTTCAGCCTTCTTTCTTAATACTTTAGCTCTGTCCTAAGTCAGAAATTTAAGATGACAGCAGAGAATTTAAATATGCTTGAAAACTGAGCTTGACTTCAAATCAGTGTTAGGTTTACTGAGAAATGGGTATTTTGTAAAAGATATTGTAAATCTGTGGCGCTCTCCTACTGAGTTTTCGTTCTTGTTAAACTCTTTCTGAATAGACAGTGTTGACCTTTTAACTCCGATAATATCAGCATCTGTGTAGGTTGGGAGGTCTGTGCCAGACATTATGGTCCTGATAATAAAATGTTCTACAAATGAACAAAAAGGCAAGTGTTATAAATAGGAAATTAGCACCACCTTTCCTCTGTCCTGTTGCTTTAATATTTCTGTTAACACTAAACCAATATGTAGAACACTTTCCTGAGATGAAAAGAGGAACAAACTTCTAATGGCATTACTAAGGACTTGATACAAAATTCAGCAGCTTTGTAAGGACAATAAATATTTGTAATTGGTAATTGGTTTTCCTTTCTTGTCCTTTAGTGAAAGAACCGTGTATTTCAGAATAGGGATTAATTTTGTGAAACTTCATTTAAAGACAAAAAAGTTTTTATTTTTCTTGAAACATAAAACAACCAGACCATGCAACTGCTTACTTCCTTTTTTGTAAAGCCACCTGTTTTTTGTAACCAAACCCCTTAGCCTTCGTCCCAGAAAGCGTTCTTCTGGGGTGGCCCTGCAGGTCCCCTTGCTGGAAGGAGGCAGGCGGGTGCTGGCTGAAGCTGGTGGCATTCACTGTGGCTGTCAGTGAGTGCGGGACTGCGGAATGAGCCACACCTTGGGGAACCTACTGAGGTTTTGGCTGGCTCTGTTGTGAAAAATGAGTAATATTGAAGTCAAACGTACAAACAGCTGCGTTACGATAGTTTGGGGCATTTATAAATGTGTAACAACTTTCCAGCCAAATGAGAACGGCTGTAAAATTACCTGAAGTTCTTCAGCATGCTTGTTTTCCAAATCACATGAAATTCCAGGCTAGATTTCTGATGGGCTAATGAAGAGATTAGGGTTCCTCCAAATGACTTGTTCTAGGTTAAGTATCCTAACAACAAAAGGAGGCGGGAAAAACCAATGACTTCTAGTCATTTTATTCTGTCAGGCTTTCTTTCGTAATGTGGGTGTTCAATCCATTGTATTTTGTTGCCAGGGATTTTTTTAATCCTCATTTCTTATGCTTTGAGGAGTGTCTGCATCTGCAACAGGTTACTTTTTCAGTGCACAAATAAAGCAAACCTGGTTTATACCTACAAATAATGTAGGTTTGTATGAATCTGCTGACCCTGTTACCACCGGGGTGGTTTTCTGTTGTTGATGAGTTGTTATATCTTCCTTCATTCTTCTGGATCATTCCTACAGGTTCTGACAACATTACAGCTTCATTGGCAGTTTTGGGACCTAAATCTATGAGTTTAAGTCCACAGGAAATGTCACACAGTATGTGCCATGTTCAAGGTGATCTCGATGTCCTGTTTATGTTGAGAAAGAAAATTACTGGTAGCCAGTGAAAGCTATTGGCAATTTTTCTTCAGAAAGGGGCAGGCTGAGATGTTGTCTGGTGTTGGAAGCTTGATTTCACGAGCATACAAACTACTTCAGTTTATTTTTGAAGGCAATATGCTGATGGTTATTGGAGTCACTCAAACGGTGATTGGCCAGTCCCTTCGGATGTTGATTATCGTGAGATTAATGGGTATGGTGAGAGTGAGGCTCAAAGCCTGACGAACGCCCAGGAGAGGAAAATAGCTTCGTTAGCTAAAGGGCAACAACCTTGTCTGCTGACCCTGCTGCTAATGCACTTATCAAACAAGCTTTCCCCCAAAGCTAGGCAAAACCAAGTGTGTAAAAAGTGAGGGATTTGAATTGCAAGAGAGCTTAGCTCCCGCAGCTGCGCTGGAGCAGGTGGGCTCTCCGGAGTGTCCCGGTAGTCCCAACAATCCCCTTCCACGGGGGTGAGGGAGGGCGGCTCTGCCAGCGGACACTCGCCCCGCGCGGCAGTGCTTCTCCAGAGGGCATCTCCCGCTCGCCGTGGGGAGGCGTGCGCGGCGGAGGCGTGTGGCAGCTCTCTGGAAGCACTCTGATGGTGTCATCTCCCACCACGCTCCTGAAAAAACCAGTATTCGTGAAACTCTTGCTCTGAGGACGGTAATGTACTGAGTGGGAGCTGGCAGCTGAGCACGCTGTGTGTCCGCAGAGGTTGCAGACAGCCATTCTGTAACCAGATTCAGAGATGTCACAAGTGGCTGAACAAACAAATATCGCCAGTTAATGGTTAAGCTCTCAATTTACTGAAGCGTTTGTTACCAGTTTGCAAAAGAGATCAAACAACTGTGAATCATAACCTTGGCTACTAATTAAATCCTTTATTCCCTTCCCTCATCGCAGAAGCATTTAATCTTGGGGAATCAGGACAGCCTGTTATGCAGAATTAGATTTTACAGCTTAAGCGGAAACAAGCTCACTGTAAGGTTTCCTACTGGAGCTGGAAACGGCAAGGAATAAAATGAGAATATTAACTTTCCCTCCTGGCATGGAAGTTCATATTAGCATTGAACACGAATTGATGTAAAATAGCTGCATTGGAAAGTATTTTTGGTGGTATATTTTTGTTATTTCACTGAAGGCAAATATAGTTTTTATTATCCATCTGTCTTGCTTCTAGATGAGACTCATCATCTAGATAGAGAATGAGGGATTTGGTGTGCTTTACTAGTGACCGTCTGTCCCAAAGACAAATATTTTACTCAGAAATAATGGACTGTGAAGAACAGCCCAGAGGAAATGAGGCCTAAACCAAGCAGTTTTATTGCAATTGAAATTTATTTCTATTTGTCATGAGATGTTTTTCTGTGCGTTTATGTATAGGATGTATAGCTGCATGACACGCTTTCGCACCTTTGACATTTAACAGCAAATTAAGCAGCGTTTATCTTTTTGGCTCCCATCTCTGTGAAGCAGAGCTTAAAAACCCCAAACCTGTTATTTCCTTCGGTTTGGGGGGAAGTCGTCCATGTCCCTCGCAGCAGAGTGATGCAGCAAGGGCTCCCAGAACAGGGATACCATGAACTAGCGTTAGGCTAACTCCGCTCACTGGGACTCGAACCAAACAGGCAGCCATCCCAGTTAGGAGGAGCGAATTTCCATTTTGTATAACAGGACCCATGATCTTGCAGTCAGATCTGTGGGAGCGGGGACCTGGAGAGGGTCTCTCAGAGACACCTCAGTTGCCTGGTAGGAGGGAAGGGCCTCCCGGTACAGATCCAGCTGCAGACTCGCGGATGGGTGCGTAATTGTTGAGGCACAGTTGCGTTACATAGATGCACTTACAGTCTTAGTGATCTGTAGACCTGCGGTGAAAAGCTGTATGTTACTAGTTTGAAAAGTGACTGTATTTTACACTGTATCCAGAGAAAGTAATCTTTTCTGTCATTGCTAAATCTGAACAATTTCTGTAACGGAAAGAAACCACCTGAGAGGCAGTATCTACAAGTAGAAAAAGAGAGCTTGCTTTGGTTCCGTTTTTGGCTTTGCAGAAAGCTACTTTCCACTAAAAAGTGCGAGTTTTCAGAAAGGGAACACCCCAGCTGCACTTGCCATGCTGTTCAGAGGACAGACATCCACCGTTTGCACATGCAGAACTTCTGTTTGCTGGGGGAAATCTGTCCTGAGGAAATACATGAATACTCACTAAAATTCCAGGTTATGTTTAACTGAAGAGGCTTGGGTGATACCATGCTATATCATACCAAAGACCCAAACCTGTACAGAACTTTTCCATCCCATGGTGAGTATCAATGCTGTCAGGTTCAGTACAGACAGAAAGTACTGCCTAGTGACATCTCAATATGCCAGTCTATCAGTATTACTAATAATAATTTTATAAAGATAAAACATCTGGAATATCTAACTCTGCTTTTACTGCTGATTCCCCGAAGCCAACACTAGAAGTCTGTTTGGGATGAGAGTTAGAAATGCTATATGTTCATGCATTTAAAAAGGGAATAAAGATTGTGCAATAATGTCATTCAAGCACATCTTGCTAAGAGTAATAGAGTGAGCAAGTAGAATAAATCATCAGCACAGCTTAAATGTTTGATATTTTAATGTTAAGAAGAAAAATACATCACTTTTGCAGGCTTTGAAAAATTTAGAATATCTGTTGCTTTTAATGAACTGTTTAAAAAATAATGTCAGATACTATGAAAATCTGTTATTTTAAAGTACAAAGAGCAAATTATTATTTTTTAATTCTGTTTTCAGTGCACATGCATGTGCATGAAGAGGGGGATATATTTGTTTGAAGACCTTTCAGATTATTTTGTCTTTATGTACACTTACAGTTCGGGTTGGGATACATGTGTATGTAGGTGTTGCATCCAGTTACCGCAAGATCGCTTGAATTGTTTGGCAGTCAACAACTCAAAAATCTTTAAATTGTTGTTTTAAAGTAATTTTTATAAAACAAATTCGTGTGAGTGAAGAAACGTATTGTACAGGACTTGCGGGGATGGCGAAGCCTGCAAAAAAACCCAAAAGCTGGATTTCTAAAGCGACCGTGTATAAAAGCTGTGCGTGGCTGAATATGCAGAAACTTGATAGCTTTTTTTTTTTTTAAAATGAAACTGGGGAGATGGTTGGACGTTTGCTTAGACATAGGAGGAGGTTATGTGGACACCTCTTTTTACTGTGAAATGTATGCAAACCTAGCATAGGTCAGATAAAATCCTGGATTTTTACAGCCTTCTTGGAAGGTGGGGAAGGTCAACATAATACTGTGTTGTGCTCCCAGGCTGAATCACAACTACTTGCATTACCCATTCACATGTTAGTGAAGCATTTACTGCAAACTGTTATATTTATTGTCTGGATGGAGATGCTCTTTCACCCCACTCACCCTCCTCGTTTTTCCCACAGGCTGCGAGAACACCACCGTGCTGCAATTAAGGTGATTCGTAGGATGCAGTATTTTGTGGCAAAGAAAAAGTTTCAGGTGAGTTGTGAATAGAAGGCTCCTTTTCTAAATAAACCCTTTTATTCTCCTGAGTCATTGTTTCTTTTAGAAACTTAAGAGAGACTAACACAATGCATTTCAGTAATGGTGAGCTACACCCACTATTCTCTTCCTCCTTCAATAGGGTGGTTGTTTAGCAGCAGGCTAGTCAACTGTGGATGCACTGGAAATAGGCTAAACTCCTGAAATGCGGTCTGAATTAAAATGTTATTTTCTGCTAATGGACTTGACCCTTCACCCTCTGTTATCGCTGTCTCTTTCTCGCAGTGCAAACATTCTCATATGTCTCCATTACTTCTGAGCTGTATGTTACTGTCATGCCGAGTCAGTAGGATTAGAGATTAAAATACTACCTCAGCCCTGTTTCTGTCTCTTACTCAATGATAATGAAGTCCTGATAAGAAACGGGGGTGGGAATTTGTTAGGGTATTGGAAGGTTTCGCCTTCCTTTTCCCTTCTCCCCTCTGCACAGGTAGGAGACCTCCTTCCCAGTTTCTGAGATATCAGTTCTCTTTACTCCTCTTGGCCTCGCTGACATAGTTTCCTGTGTGCCACTTCACTTGCTGTGATATTGTGATACCGCAAGCATTTAACAGTAGCTAATTAACCTTGTTGCCTGGTCTGAATAAAAAATTTTGACTGCAAACTTTCTAAGAATGTAGTTTCTAAATCAATTTCATTAATCCAGTAAAAACACGTGTCAGTGGCCTTCAGCTTGATTTAAACCAGGTGAATACATATATATATATAAATATATATATGTAAGAAACATATTCCTTTACTTAAAACTAATTAATAAGGGACAATCTCCAGAGAACAGGCTTCACAACTGAAAATGCAAAGAAAGAGAGCGGCTTAACTGCCCACATCATTTTCATATATGACCTCACCACCACCGCTTACAATAGACGAAAAAGCTTTCCCACCCTTAATCTAGCCCCCCCAAAAAAGGGAGGGTGCCATTTTCCCTTCAGATTGAAGGGTGCAATGTTTAGGATCAAAACAATGATGATGATGACCAACAGTCCAAGAGATCATTGTTTCTGTAAGACGATGCTTGCTGCTACGTCAAAACCATGATTCTGACATCCTCAGTGAAATTTAGAAGCACTGCCTGAATTCTTTAGCAATTTTCTATTTTGAATCTTTTTATTTTTACTAAAATTCATGAAGTAATTTATGGCTAAGGCTACCTGAGCTTTTCATAAATTTGTTTCAGTTATGTATAATGTATTCAGACTGTCACCATTTAGGCTGAAATCCACCATGTCCGCAGTTTTCGTTTAGAGAGTACTTTCAGAAAGTTTCTGCTAGCACATTTCCCCTGGTATTTTTATTAGACTAAAATTAAGAAAGGCACAATGTCTGGACTACTCGGAAATGATTTTTAGAGTCATTTTGTTGAGAAGCTCCTTAACGCTTGCTGGCCAGCACTCGTAACTTGGCAAGAAACCCATTCAGGTGATGTGTCCACTGCTGTTCTGTGAAAAACTGCCTAAAAGTGGCCAGTTCCATTAAACCTCAATTGATTCTCATTCTAAAACCTGATTGTGATCCTTTGCTCCGTGATAATTACTGAATCATTGCTCTCATAAATTTAGATCATAAAATATTTGCTATGGTATTAACTAAACTGCTTAGAAACAAGATATCTACACGTTATGTATCTACCTCCCAAGTGGTATTTGTCAAAAACAGATTTTGAAAATGCCTGAACGCTGCATGCAACATTATCCACCTGGCAAATAAATGAAACTCCCCTGCGGCAGATGATTTGATAGAAGCTGAAAAAGCATTTGACTGAATAGAATGGGACTATTCAGTTCATACTTAAAACTTGTTTGTGCTCGGTATCCCGGTTGCTAATCTGGCTTCTCAGTTGTACTCTCACTTTTGCATCTGCAAAAGACTTGGTCTTGGCCATCCACAAAATCCCTCAACAAGGTTTCTCTCATCCTTCTTTAGCAGTCTTTCTTCTTCCCCAGCTATCAATGTTAGCTGTTACTAAAGAACTAAAGATGTCAGTCAGGCTGAAGTGAAATGTATCTCAAGTCACTCCTGTGTACAAGTGAGACGCTGCTGTTTCTGTCGGAAGCAGAATCTCCCAATAGGAACATATGGGGGATATCTGATACTCCTCCATAATTTCTGAATACAAGGTTATGACCAAGTTTAAAAATTTGGAGAGCACCACAGGTATGGTTTTCAAAAGCACCTAAGTAACTTAATGCCCAACATCACCTTGAAATTCAAGCCACAAGGTGCTTTTGAAAATCTCTCCTGTAATTAAGAGATAACTACTGCCATTATTCTTTCCTCAAAAGTGTGTTGTAAATCTGCTTTGTTCTATTGTATGCACATAAAATAATCATGAGAAATAAAAATGTTTAAACATGTGCCAAGTAATGACTATACAGTTTCTAATAACCAGTCCAATGCAATATCTGCAATTAACGTAAAGCTTAAGGTGCATTTTTAAAATGTGTCTTTCAGCATTTAGGAGGTCTGCTTAGCTGTTTTCTGGTAGATATTTGCCTTTTTTGTGTTTGCGAAATGTATCTTCCTAGAAGAAAATTCAGATTTTTTTTTTCCTATAACTATTGAAAAAAAACCAATTTCAGCTGAAGTTCATTGGACTATTCATGCTTAAAATTAGCTGCAACATAAGTAAGTGCAAGGCCAGCACTTAAAAGGAGTGTTTTTTAGAGATGCCTCTGAAGATTTTGGGAAGGGGAAGCATAGGAAGAAGGAGAGGAAGAGGAAAATTTTGCAAAATAGATCCCAGCATGAACCCAGCGTGGTTCTTAAACTATACCAGCTGTTTGCAGGATACACCTGTATGCCTAAATTTGCCTAGGTATATTTTTTTAAGAGCTCAGTTAATAACAGGGAGTGATGGCATCACAAGGACAAAAGTCAGTTAGAAATTAGAGCCTTCCTGTTTAAAAAAATAAATAAATAAAATAAATAAAGAGAAGCTAAACAGGGATACAAAGAAATTTCAAAGGATATGAAAAGCAGTTTGTGAAGCATCACTCTTCGGCATCATTTCCTCTTTAAAAGAAGGGGAGAAATTTATGCTCTATTTTAAAGTCCAGGTTTGAATATAGTCCCTGTGATGATGTCCGTGTAAGAACCCAGCACAATATAAAGAATTAATACACTTTTTACGGATGTGTTTATGGTCTTGTAAAGTCTGTAGGACTGTTTCAAATCGTGTAGGCGAGATCATATTTACTAGTAGTCAACACAAGTCCTGTGCATCAGCTAAGGCGAATGGCTCACTGTTAAGGAAGGATTTTGTAGATTATAGGGAAAGCTGTACTTGGAAATTAATGGTTTTCTAGGCTTTGTTCACCTCATCTACCAAAAATGAATTTCATACATTAGTTATAAATCAGATGTCTTTGGCACAGTCTAACCTTAGAACTGAATTTCAGAAAGAAAATCACCATACTCGGTTATTCCATTAGCTGTATTCATGAGTAAATAACGTTTGTCTTCCAGTTAGGAAAGTTTCTAAATATCTTAAGACTTACACACATAGATATAACTGTGATATCCATCACAGATCCAGTGACCAGGGATTTGATCTGATTTCCCATTGTCATTTTGAAATCTTTTTTGTCTCTGTCCGTTTAAACTCTTCCTGTTGAGTAAATCAGTTTCCTTCTAAAGTATGTTTTTTAACTTGTGTTATGTTTTTCACCATGGCAAATACTCTATACATAGCATAAACTAAAAATACAGGTTGCAGTTCCACTGATGACGTGAGTAACTCTTGCCTGGTTTCTTACAATTTCACTGGAAAATCTTGCATTTATAGTCTTATAATTCATCATCTGATGTAATTCATTTGTCGTGGTATGAATCATGAATTGTGTGTGTAATTTTTTCTAATCTCCATACTGGGCTGTACCAAACAATGTAGTTCAGTGTGTCCTGTGCTTCAAAGGATGTTCTACCCATTTTATTTGACTGTCAGTTGGTTACATTTCCCAGAAATTCCCGGTGCACGGATTCCCCTCTCCCTTTCCCAGGTCTGCCTCCCTGTGCGTGCAGTTACTAGGGAACAGCAACGGCCAGTGGGGCACATTTAATATTTGGCATTGGCTTCTGTGCCTTTTGTAAACTTTAGTATATGATGGGAGAAATTTTAACTCATTTAAGATTTTTTGCTGCGAGGATTGGTTAGTTAGCAGAGAGACGAAAGTAAAGACGAGAACTTAAGGAAAGCTGTGAGTCTGGCTTCTACTTTTGTTTCTTCAAAACTCATCCAGTGCCTGCTGCAGATTTTTTTATCTTTTACAAAACTAACGTTGTCAACTTCAAGAACATTTTCTCTTGAAAGATCAGCTTTCAATATGATGTAATTACAGAATAATCAGTACTGACTATTAAATACCCTATCCTACTCAGAAATTAAGCTTCATTCATAAATTCTATTTACTCCAGGTTTTCATTTCTTCTTTTAAAGAGAAAGAAGCAGCCCAGTAACTGAAAAACAGGCAGGGACATACTCTTTTTACTGCCAGACACCTGAGTACCAGAGTACGGGGACGGCAGGAGAAAGTTCTGCATCTTTATTCTTACTGAACACCTTTTCTGAACCTGGAGTTTTCAAGCTGATCTTGCAGACTTCTCTGTTGCTTATTTATAGTACAAAAATAATCCAAGAATTCATTTTTTTATGTATCATCATGTTTACAGTACTAGTCCATTGAAAGACATATGGGCTTATGCCATTGTTGAATCATATTTCTTTGTGGATGTTAGTTATGATTTATATGTGTGTGAGTGGTCAGGGTTCTTGGGAATTCTTGTGTGCTCCTTGGTTAGAGTGGAGCAATTCCCACTCCTGTTTAGCCTTCCACTAGGGAGTATCTCGCATTCACCCGAGATCTGCAGTTGGCTTTGGGGAACCTGGCAGACCGAAATATAATTTGTTTGATGAAGTGATTTTATGAAAGTAATGCTTACTAAACTAATGATTCCTAAAACGTGGGAGCTACCTCCCAGGCAGGTGCAGGGGGCTGCACGAAAGTGCCACAGCCTGGTTTTTATATTGTGTCCTGCTTTCCTTTGGCTTAAAAAATATTTGTGGCACGGAATTGAGGAAAACCTGCACCATGTGAAATAAGGTTAAGCAGTGCAAAGACATCTCCTGCTTTTGAAGTAACAGGTGACAGAATATTCCTGAGACCTCAAATGGGATACAAATTCTGGTGTGTTAGAAGCTACCACTGTAAACTCTTTTCCTTGTTCTCAAAAGATGCAAGAAAGGAAAAGCTGTAACTTAGTGTACCAAGGTTTTTTTACCAAATGTCGTGGTTTAGCCCCAGCCAGCAACTAAGCACCACGCAGCCGCTCACTCGCTCCCCCTCCCCGTGGGATGGGGGAGGAAAATCAGGAAAAAGAAGTAAAACTCGTGGGTTGAGATAAGAACAGTTTAATAGAACA